>OY728156.1:474860200-476147700 GCA_963277665.1 Viscum album
GAGATCATTACCAAAAGGGTGATATTACTCTTGAATTTATCAGTATTGAACATCAAATAGATGAAATATTCACCAAGACTTTAAGTTCAGATAGGTTAAGTTACATTAGACATGAGTTAGGAATGATAGGCTTTGTTGAGCCAAATCCTCACTGTTAGCCAAAACCTCACTGTTATACCTCACTGTTATACCTCACTGGTATGAACCCCACTATTATACCTCACTTGTATGAACCTCACTATTATAACTCACTGGTATGAACCTCACTGCTATACCTCACTATTAGTGGACCTCACAAGTAAAAATACCTCACCATTAGGAATCCTCACCGGTATGTATTACCCTTAAGTTTGCGCTGTTTTTAAAACTTTGTATCTTTAGCCGCCAGAATCTGTATCGTCTGTACTATACTTATTATGCTTTATTTATTTATTTTATGATTCATAAATGATAAAACATATGTTTTAACCTCATCTCAACCCACCTCAAACCCTTTACCTTCAATCCTTAGCTCCCAAATCTTTGTTTCTTTCGAACCCTAAGCATCGCGATTCGCAGAATGGTAAGATTGAAGAGACCATCAGTCAGTGAAAAGGATGATGATCCGAATGCCAAGAGACTCAAAGGGGAGTATAGTGGTGGCAGTGAAGTGAAGAAACCTACAAATCAACACCTCATTCGAAGGGAAATAGTATTTGAGAAATATCTATGCGCGGAATGGTTGATGACCAGTAAGCCTTTAGTTTTAGAAGTGCTGGAAGAACATAAATGGGTAGAGTGCTTCTCGAATAACAATGGTCCTTATTATTCGAAGCTGGTAAAATAATTCAATGAGTTTGTTCATTTTGAGAAATCAGAAGTTGAGAACATGATGGTATCAGTAGTGAATGACAAGACAATATCCTTTTATTCTATAGAGTGGCCTGAGTTCCTGAGAGTTCCACATGAAGGAGAGTTTGGGTATTTCTCGAAATTAGTACCTCCTACCAGTTACATCTTTGAGTATAAAGATACTTTGAAATAACTAACTGGAAATGGGACACCAAGAAAATTAGTTTCTATATAAATGAATGGAGAGAAGCGGTTACTGTTCAAGTTCATCAAACATGTGCTAAGTCTAAGAAGAGGGGACTTTTCAAATTTGAAATAAAAAGATATTTATTTGTTCCATTTTCTGAGGCATGGTGTCAATGTAAATTTGGGTAGGCTTCTGATGATTCAAATTGAAGATAAGACGAAGAAGAAGTCAAGAACTAATGCTCTATTCTTTGAAAAGATGATTTCTTTGATGATAAAGGTAAGAGGTGTGGCTAAGTCTCAGGATGAGACAGTGGTTATGAAAGACAACTTTGTATTACCAAAACTATTTTAAAATACATGAAGATCAATTGGAATCTGTAGAGAAGAGAATGGTCCAGTGATGAAGGGAAGCTGTATGATAAGTTCAATCCTGTGGATAATCATTCTAGGCCTAAGGATGTGCGGGATCCAAGTCTAGGACCTGATAAAGAGGAACGTCAGTATAATGATGATACTGATGAAGAGGATACCTCTATAGCTGATAGAGGAGATTCGGACTTGCCTCCAAGTCCAGTTGCTGAAGTTGTATACTCTGAAAAGGAACCTATTTTGGGAGTAAGCAATGAAAAATCCTCTATTGATGAGGAAGACCAATTTGCTCCAGATAATAAGGAAGAAGTCCATTAAAGTGGAGAACATGTTTCTGATACCTTAGATGAGAACAACTTGAGTTTGATCCCATTGATTGGAAGTACTGTTGTGCCTATAGAGGCTGTTCTGGTTGAGATGGAAGAACCTCCAACCATTCCTGATGAGTCTCCTGTTGGAGAAACGGAAATGGTTGTGGAGAATTATTCTAAGGAAGACCAAGCTGCAGAGGGTTCTATTGCTATACATATACAAGAGAATACACAAATTGAGGGGGAGAATCCAACCAGACTTGGCAATGTTTCAGTAGCTTTTTTGATTAAAGAATGGGAAGAAGACCTTGGTTTTGTAGTTTGTGGGATGGACTATCCTGATTTTGAAGATGAAACACCCTTCAACACACCACAAGTTAACTATAATATCTTTTATTAATTTTTACCTGAGGATGTGGTAAGAAAAGATGATCTAGACTAGTTGAAGTCTGATCATAATACCTCATTTTAGGAAGAGATAATAAGAATGGAAACCTATTTAATATCACCCATTGAATCTGATATGAATGAATCTGTGTCTAGTATTGTCTAATAAAGAGCACCTTTAGTTTGCCTGAAAATCTGGTTACTAAGTCTGATCTTGAATCTTTAAATGCTATGTTGTAGGAGACTTGGACTGCATCTGTTGAAGACTTAAAGAGATATTTTGTTGAAGATCTGAGAAAAATAAATAAATCATTTGAACTCTCTATTGTATGTACTGTTTCAACCACTATGACAGAGATGGTGAATGAAGTCAAAGTGTGTCTTACTCAGATTGAATCTTGGGCAGAGGCTATTATTGCTTTGAAGGAATCTATTGATTCATTCCATACCATGTCTAGTTCCTAAAACCAAGTTTCTTCTGACATAAATTATATCAATAGTGTATTAAAGTTGTTTGTGGATGTGTTTGAAGCGTTTAAAAAGAATATCAAAGAGCATGTCAGTACACAAGATTTGGTTGTCAAAAAGTTAATAAGTAGTTTGACCCAATCATTCAAGGAAACTATTACATTCACTGTCAAAACTCTAGGTTCACCCAGTGCTTCAGTAGATATTGAGAAATTTAGAGCTGTGCTGAAAGAGGAGATTGGTTAGGCTATTACCAGTAGCTTAGCTGATTCTCAGGTACATTCTACCTCAAGAGATATCAGAAAATTTGTTCAGGAGCATATGTGGGATGCTACTGCTGCCCAACATGAAATCAAAGATAAGATTGATCTCTACTTTCAGAAAGTTTATACCAAGAATCATATCAACAACCATTTCAAGATTCTGTTAGAGAACAAGAAACTACCTTCAGTCCCTCAAGATTTCAGAGAACAAGTGAGAAATCTCAGGGAGTTGACTCTTGCTCTAGACAAGTTTATGGAGAATAAGGATGAATTTATCTTTGCTATAGAGAGAGGAGGAGGAATCATTATGAACTTTAGGAATATTTTGGTTCTATTTTTTCATGTAGACATTACTCATATCATTGCACCTCGAGCTATGACTGCCTCTGCTCCGTCTGCCTCCATTCCTCAGATGACACCGGCAAAAGCTATCTGAAGCTTGACACCATTGATTACTCTATGGAGTACCCACTACAGGCCAGGAAAAATCTCTTTTTCTCAACATCCAGTGGTGCTTTCTGGAGTTCCAAAGCCCGAGTCTACCTCCGAACCCAAAGCCAAATCCAAAGTGGATATTCAGGAGGTGGATTGAATAGTGGCTAAGACTTTTGATAGAAATCAATTGTACTATTCTTGTCTCAATTTTGTATTTCTTAGTATCTTTTTGGCCCATGAGATATATAGGATCTCATTCTCTTTTACCTTCTGTTACTTCTCTCATCTTTTCTTTACTACTTTTTGATAATCACAAAGGGGTGGAAATAATATAAAGGGAGAGAAATATGATAAATATGAGGAATATGAGCATAATATAATTTTACCATAATATAATTCTACCTCTAGTACATTTGTTTTATATCTCTGATACAGTTGTTTCATACCTCTGATACATTTGCATGTAATACTCTATTCTCTGATACATTTAAAATTTTCATTACTCACACTGAGAAATGAGACTGAATTTATTTTATACTAATATCTTAATGATTATTTTTTATTATAATACCATAATTTTTGATTATTAAAAAGGGGGATATTGTTGACATCACCTATTCTGATAATCTGAATTATGTTTTAATATGTGTTTATAATACTATATATATGTTAAATTATTTTGACAAAAATATCAAAATAATCAGTGGAATATTTTAATCAATTTTTATCTATGTTTATACATGCTTTTAAATAATTCTAACTCTATTTGGATATGATTTTCATAGAACATATAAGTGTTAAGATTGTGAGTCACTGATACAGAGCTATCGATAGAATAAGTCTACCGGTATGCACTTGTTAACTGATACAGACCTACCGGTACATAGTCTACTGATAAGTAAAGGTAACTGATAGAGCAAACTTCTTGTGACACAAGGTCACTGGAACACAACTACCGATATAAATTCCACCGATACACATACATTGCCACCGATACAGACAGACAAAGTCCACCGATACAGACAGATACCGACAGATAGCTACCGATACAAGTCTGCTGATACTAACAGATGACTACCGCTATAAAGTCTATCGATACAAGAATTCCACTAATACAAAAGAGATACTGATAAAAGGATAAAAGGATGGAAAAGGGTAACAATAAATAGAGCTACTATTATAAAGGGTAGCAGCTACCGACACAAGACAAACTTACTCAAGTCCACCATTACAAGCTCATTGATAGAGAGAGAGAGATACTAATGGAAATCAGTCACAATTTCTCTAAACCCTACTTATGTTTATTTATTAATAATGGTCATATTTTGTGTTTTTCATGCAAATTCTATTAATTAAGTAATGTCTGCAGAATTTCAGGGAACCGTACCTCGTACCTGCAGAAGAAATCATGCTTTTTTTCGGACCACTTGAGCTATAAAAGGAAAGAAAAAAGTCGCACATAAAAGGTGTGGAAAAGAAGTGAAAAATATACTGAGTGTGGTGATATACAAAGATACACATCTAATAGAAAAAGAATATATGCACCAGAGCTTAAAGAAGAGAATATCTTTTACTGGAAGCTGAGGGACATTATTGTGCTGCAAATCCTACTGCAACCTCGAGTAAAACATCAATACAAGGAATTCAAGGAATAGAACTGTGACACTCTGGTTCTAAGACAAATTTAGAGAAGGTCTAAAACAAAATCTTCACAATACAGAAGGATTATAGATCTACATTACCATCACATAGAACCTTATAAACCTATCCCATATCTTTTTTACCTCTGTTTTGATTTTCTTATTTAACTTTCGAGTACTCTGTGTGATTCTGTTCATCTTAGACACACACTGAATCATAAGCATAACTGGAGGATATCTAAAATCCTCACTAAAACCTTCTAAATCATTTTATTTCACACTTTTAATTGTGGTAGAGGTCAAGTGTGACCTGGATAGCCTGTGTGCTATTGTTTTGTTTTTCCCACGAAGAACTGTGGTAGAAGTCTTAGTACATGGATAGTCAAAGTACTATTGTAAATCCTGATCTAGGGTGTGGATCATAGTTTATATAAAACTATTTGAGAGGACT
This sequence comes from Viscum album, assembly GCA_963277665.1. Taxonomy (NCBI): domain Eukaryota; kingdom Viridiplantae; phylum Streptophyta; class Magnoliopsida; order Santalales; family Viscaceae; genus Viscum; species Viscum album. The sequence continues at coordinate 474,865,545 of OY728156.1, forward strand.
GAGTCTCATCTTGAGATTTAACCTCTTGGTTAAAAATATTGTGCATGTTTATTTTAGTTAAAACAATATTGAATATTCCGCTGCTAATTACTTTAAATTAAAATATATTTTAAAGTATACTCTGATAGTTAAACTAGAATGTTTTTATAAGTTTTGTTAGCCAGTAAATTAGTTTCAAAAGCTAACTTAATATTCAGATTAAGTTAACTAAGAAATAATAAATCTTTGAGAAACTAATTGAAACCTTTCAAGCATTGTAAATTAACTACAGTTTAATTTCTTGTTTAATTTGGGGGATTTGAAAAGAAATATTTTTAACAAAAATTTTAATTGGAACTCAATTCACCCCCCCTCTTGAGTATCAACTCTGACCAACAACACATGCTTTCTTTCATTTCATTTCATATTCAAAATATCATCATATCATTGGTCTTTAGTCATTTTTCACTTCATCTCCTAATCTAAGAAATGATAATTCAATATGAATTTTATATTCTTAATGAACATAAATTAACATTAATCATAACATAAGAACAAGACATTAATGAAAAATTATTCCTTATATGTCTAAATATTTACCAAAATTGAAATGTTTATCACAAGTTATCCAATTTGGATAAATATTACACATATAACTATAAAACCTTTACAATAAAAATGAATGTTCGCTTTAATCCATTTAATCTATATTTAACCACAATTATCCCCTAAAATTATCCCTACCATATTCAAAACAAAAAAAAATCTATCGGATTTGATCTATTTTTTTCCCAGTATCTATTTTAACTTTTATCCTTTTACAATAAGAAGTAGTTCATAATGTCACATACCAAACATGGGTATAACGTGATCATATATTCTCTTAAAACATTCTAATAAACGGAATCACAGTAAAACATCAATTAAAACATATATGATCCAAAAAAATTACTCTATCCTTATAACATAAAAAAATAAAATACCATTGAATATATTACATAAATAAAAAAATGTAATAAAATTCGATATACATAACTATATCCTCAAATCACTAGTCATTTTATAGCTGAAAATTATTAATAATTTTATTTTATCAATCTCAACCATCAATTTATCCCAACAAAACATTAATATATCAAAAGGAGGCACATAATAATCATTATCTATCCCCCAACCATGTATTTTCCTGAAAAAATATCACATTATGAATAAATTAATTTATTGATACCATTCAATATATGATTTTAAATCCTTAATAAAAAATACAATAGACCAATCCTTAGTTATTTCATGCTTCTTAAAACAATAATATCATTGACAAATAACTTTTATGAAATACTTGTCAAATCCCAATACATAAAAACTTCATTCATTCCATTACAATTATTAAAAAATCATAGTCTATTCCATGGTCTAGTAGTTATCCCTTACATTAGAGCACTAAATTGGTTAATTCATAAGTTCAACACATATAATACATTTTACTGTAAATTTTATATCTAGAAAAAAATTCATTTTTCCTCCATCAAACTATTAATTTTCACTTATAAATTACTTTTTTTGTTCCCTTTAACAAATATAAAACAACTTCTCATTCCATTAATCCAATTTTATAAACGAATAATCCCATATAAATGATGTGTAGGTATATAAATATTTCCCCCATGTTTTTAATTAAATGGACTCCCATGAAACTCCATTTTTATATTATTAGGTGTGTTAAAAAACTCCCCTAATTTGATGTCGTAAATCATATAATGAGATAGAAAATTAGGCATAATCACCATGTTTCGAATACAACATGCATTAATTTGGTTTCTCATATGGAAAATAATTCAATTTTCAATCACATTATTCATTAACATGTTTCTTTATAGTTCTATACATTCGATGAAACCAAAAAGTTTTTTTGCGATTGATTAATTATTATGGGAAATCATATAATCATGAAAAATTATTCATTGGATGTCAAGATCAGGAAACCTAATTTTCACTCTACGAAACCATAACATTAACCTGGAACATCTATGTTCATTATCTATTAAAATCATTTGTAATGGTTTACAAAGAAAATTTTAATTAAACGAAGCATAACCAATGGTAGTGTCTATACTAGTGTGTTATATTAGACCCATTCATATTACACCAGTCAAGATCGATTTAACATGCAATCATCCCCTTTATGAATATTTACCCATGTTATATCTAGTCCACAAACTCATACACCTAATAGTACCAATATGGGGATGTATTTTTTAAGAAAAACATTTTAATTTCTTTACCACAATATAGGATATCCTCATATACATGTACTTATCATCATAGCCTATCATTGGGTTTTGTTCTCTAATCAATGTTTTCCAAAATCTATTTACCAAAGTTTATACTAAACTTTCTCTCATACTAACTATAACTACCATAACTGTAGTATCCCATATATTTTGGATTCCTTATTACACTTTCACTATATATAAGCATTCGCATCCCAAGGGATCGAATAGTTTTTAGTGTTAGAAAACTAGGTACATACTTGACTCTCACATTATATTTTAAATCATAAAATAAAACATAGTATTTTATTTTAGATAATATTTATTTCCTGTAGACAATACATTCATATCAACCGTAGTACACTTCTTGGAATTAAGGGGAAGTAAAAAAAATATAATGGTGAGATTAGATTCTCTATTATGTAATGTTCAAAACATGATATATCATAGAATAAATACTACATAGGTATTGTTTCAAGAATAAATGGTGATAAATTATTAGATATAAATAGTCGCATAAGCTTTAAAATTATCCATTAATGAAATAACTACTAAAATAATCACATGAAAATCAATAACTTATTTCATAATGATGGAATACATAATGTTCAAAATCTGAAAATTATATTTGAGGCCTTGTTCAATGACATCTCACTAATATGGGTAAGGCATTTTTAAAATACCAAACCTATACTATCTAGTGATACCTACTAATTCATCAAGGCTATATGCATTTTGATACCCCAACCATCAGTCAATAATTTATATGAATTCATCATGTGAATAGAGAATACAACTTAATCAATATTCCATAATAATTAATAAATATCAGTATTGAAATAATCAATATATGGAATTTCAACACATTCCCTAATAAAAATAATCATAAGACATCCCTAGATATATTTTGGATGGTATCAATATATATTATCCTCAATATATAATAAAATTTATCAAATTATTTTGACATTGATGAAAATATTTCTAAATTATAACTTGATTATTTCTTGAATAAAATACCATTTTCATTTTGAAAACTATATTTTAATGTCTAAAAATTTCCAAAATATTTTCGAAGATTTTTTTTCGAAAGATCCACAAAAAATTATGTAGGAAGATTCAATGTAAATATTATTCCTGGTGGTGGGAAAATTCATCAGCGTGGTTTAAATTTAAACAAATATTGTGTTAAATTCCTTTTTAAAAAATTTCATGTTCAAAATATGACAAGAATATTCTATTTTAACCCTTATATAAAATGTAAAACATGGGTAAAAATGAATTTAATCAACCATGGAAGAATATTAAAATAATTATTTATGATATTTTAAAGAAATATTGTACATTGAAAAACATATTAATGAATGACATAAATAAAAATTCAATTTTCTTTAAAAATATTATTTCAGACTTTTATGTACATAGTGGTTGTGTTATAAGTTTTTTAGAGTCATATTAAGGGGATTGTTGGGGATGGAGGTTGCAGTTTTATTATCAAGGCTTGGTTTTGATTCTCTAGGATTTGGACTATTTTAGTGGTATCAATTTTATGTTCATTGATTTTCCTTATACATTACATTTTCCTTCCATGGGTTTTAGGAAGTATGTTGATGATTTTTGTTTATTAGATATTATGTAGGGTTTTCATTTTTTAAATATTGTTTAAAATTTTAATCTTAGATCACTGAATAAATTTTGGAATTCTTGACATAATATATAAATTTTTAAATGAATTATACATTTCGCATTCTAATTGAAATTTTGGCTAACTCTAAAATAACACTTTTCATTTACCATTTAGTCTATAAATAAGCTATATGCTAGAGGATTTTTTTTCAAATTCACAAACTATATCAGTCATTGATTTATATAATAGTTATTATTTGGGTTCTATAATAGTCATTTGATATTAGAAAGAATCATAATTTATGATGTAAGATACTTTCCCTTTGTAAAAATTAAATTTGGTAAGAGTATATATGATTCAATGAGAGTCATATGATTTATATTAGAGTCGTTTTATGATTTCCATTTGATTAATTTACTACAAAAGAATCATATGATTTTCATATTAGTAATTTTTATAATTTTAAAATATTTTCTGACCCTATAAAAATATTTTGGATTCTGTAGGGGTTATTTTTCTATTTTAATAAGTGTATCATATTTTTTAATATTAATTTATTAATTCTATAAGAATAATTGAAATACATATGTATAATCTTCTTCCTAAAACCCATTTATTTTATATTAATTTGGGTTTTCTTTAAGGATCATTCATTTTGATAATGTTGATTGATTTTTATTATAGTAATTACCTTGGGTAAGTTTTTTCAGGTCTTACAGATTATAACGTCTCCCACTTTTAAATTATTTGTAGAAATTTTTTGAAATCACTAATTAGGGAAGCGAATTCAAATCATTACTTATATTTGGATCAATTTTAGCGTTTATCATTATTTAATGTACTCTCTAAGAAAATTGTGGTAATTAATTTTTAAAAATAATAAATATGGATGAATTAATTAATGGGGAAGGAGTATTTCTATTTATTATGGGGTTTTCATTATTTAATGTGTTTAATTTCCTATTGTGTTATTTTTTTTGTAATCATACTTATCCAACAAAACCTGATTTTTTTACTATGATTTACTTTTCATATCAACAATCATTAATGGGTAATAATTTATTGATGGAAATTAAAGGGATATTTTTATACCTCCATTGTTATATACTAAATATACTAGACATAAATAATATACTATACTGAATTATAATAAGCAATTTATTGGGTTTTTATTGATATATTTTTATATTGTATATTATTGATGTTTTTGTGGATTTCCCTGAAAAAGTTGGTCATTGTGGGGGAAATACTGTTGTATTGGTGGTGACACTAGTATGTAGAAAGTTTCTTATTTTGGTGTCAGTTATAGTTGTTATTAGAATGATTTTTTTTATATTAATATTATTTAATATTTTCTATTATGAGGGTGTTTTATAGTATCTTGGTGGTGTAAAATGAAATTAGAATAATAAATATGATACATGAAGTTGGGATGGAATTAAATTAGTTATTCTTGTTTAAAATTGTTTTAAATGGAAATCATAGATAAAAGGATGGAATAGTGTTGGAGTTATCCTATGAATGATTTGTTATTAATATAATAAATTAATTTCATAATGATAATGATGTGGAAGGTAAATGATAAATCTAGATTTTATCAATTAAATGATAACATTTAAATTTATGGATTATTTTGTGGATTTTTCCCTAAGAATGGTGGGGATAGTTAATGTGTAAAATATTTAGTTGTTGTTATTGGGAATGTTAGAGATTCGTGATTTTATTCTATTATGGAACTATTATGGTTAATCTATTAAGGTATGGATTTAGTGTCTTTATATGCAATATCTATCATGCATTCTCGATATTTCTCTATTTACACCACTCATGTACAATTACATGAAGAACTCCCAATTTTTTTTAATGTTTCTTACCCAACATAGCGGTTTTTCAATGATTGAATTGATGGATATACCTTATTCACAATTATCTCTTATATAGGTTGTTATTAATGGTTTTTGATGGATAAATGTTACAATTATTAATGGTGTGTTTAGTATGGAATGATGATATGTCATATGGTGGGACTTATACCTAGTAGGAAGAGGTAATGTGTTTAATGCACTTCATGTTCATCATATTTTACATTGATGAAAAATTTATGTGTAGTTGATATATCAACACATAGATATAAAAGTGTTGATATTTGTATATTATGAGGTTATGTGGTATGTGGATATGTTGATATGGTTGTGATGTTGTGAATGATATTGGAATTATAGGATGTTTTTCATTGTAGCATTATAGTGAAAAACCAGTAGACAAGTTGTGTAAGGTTCCCTATTGCAATATTATTACACATTATTTTATAATACAAGGGAGAGATAGTTAGTGAGTGATCCTCGGTGAAGATGGGTGATATTTTACAAGATATTTTCTTATTAATTCTATTTTTTGTTATTTAAAACATTAGTATACTTCATCGACAATTTCATGATAGGTTCTAGGGGGTATCTTTCTTTTTACACATGTATGCTAAGTGAACCTATAGAATCCAAAAGTGGAACTTCAAATTATTTGTATAAAACTTGTGTTCTCAAAATATAGTTAATAGAATATTAATGTTTTCAACATGAATCTTTAGGGTCTATGACTATATTAGAATATCATAAATGAATACAATAATAAGAGAGTTAAGATATGGTTAGAATATCATGTTCATTAAAACCATGAACAAAAATATAGAATTTATCAATATTAAAGGAAAGAAAATATACTCATACCTTCATTACAAGTCAAAACCCTTATTAGGTATATAATCTTCTCTAAAAAAATATGGTGGTAGCATAGTCATAATTAAAATATTGAGAACCACTAGGATCCCCTCAAATGATCAAAAAATCATCCATCCACAACAACTAGTACCCATTCCTAACCCTGACCCGATTTATCTTTATAAAAACATCCAAAGTATTTTATATAAATTATTAACAAAAAAAATATCGGATAACCCCAAGGTAATCTAATCGTTCAAATGAATCCATTATTCTATATGCCTTTAGTTTTTTCATTGAGTTACATCAATTCATATAATAACATACAATGTAGTTGGATTAATATAGGTTATATGCTTTAAATATATTCTACCATTAATTCAATTTATCTATTAGGAAGAAGTTCTAAGAAATCATCTGGAAAAAAATCTAGGAAATGGTACACCACTACAGGAGAAGAGGATAGAGATAAAAACTAATCTACTATAAGAACCATACTCACCACCTATATGGTAATGTATTTAGCTTTTCAATTGACTTATCCAAATATTCATACTCCAAAATCTCATTCACCAATAAAAAAAATATTCTCCCCATTACATGTAGTAAGGGATAATCATATCTTATAGTAGTTGATGTGCACACAATAATTATTTAACTAATACAAAAAATAAAATATATGCTAGTAAATTCAATGACCCTGAAATCCAATAAATTTTGAAAATAATAAACTACTAAAAAGAACTCAAGATGTATCTAGAGATGTTCAATAATATTCCCCAGGGGTGTATCAGGAGAAATCATTTCAAAAGATAATTTGACATGAAAACATAACCTAGAAAAAACTCGATAAAATATTAAATAATGGGATGCTTATATCTCAAATAAAGAAGTATAAATAATATAGGTAATCATAAATGAAACTTGAATAATTGATGGACCCTCCCCGCTATCATAAAAAACATAGTTTACCACATAAAACTATCCTATGTTTGATCCACCAACCTATCCCAAACATTGATGACTCCCCTATGTCGTAGAATTCTACAAAGTATACCCCTACTTCTATGGCCACATGATGCTCCATCACCTCATCCCACTAATCCCAGACATAATTTATTTCAAAAAATGAATTCCATATTACACATCATGATGCAGCAATAAAAATTTATAAGAGGATTGGATTAGTACAGAAGATGATACCCTTTCTGGAGATAATTATTGCATCTAGCAGTACCCCATTCCATAGAGGGCTTGAAAGAACCTTCACACTACTGGGGCTATCTTTGAACACCCTGGCACATGTCCTATACATTTCTATTTATATTAACATAAGTTTCCCTATATCATTATTAGGAAATCCACTATTAATAGGAATAAAACTAGTTTCCTTATCATACTCGAGACCCTTCTCACTATTGAGGTCATTCTAAAACACACATGAGCAGGCCATTAGGTCAAAATTACAAACCCGACATCTCATCTTGGGTTAAAGGCTAATCTTGATATTTCAAGCCTTATTTCCCTCATTATATCGAAAATAGGATAAAAAAATGTAATTTTTTTGAATGGAGAAGAATTTTTATATACTTATATCACCCCATACAAAATATTTTTAAAAGGTTGATCATGATCCAGATTCATTATATCTTAAAAAAACTCCCAAAAAGAGACACTTAAAGGTATCCCAAGTCAAACTGTCATGTCTTATTTCATGGTTCACAATATCCCACCAACTCCTCATTCATCGTTAAAGCATAAATGAAGCTTGATTAACATTTTAATATTCATAAGTATACACTAGATCAATGATTTGATCCATCCTCAGTATCATGGGGTACTCTAGTACCCTAGTAGACAGTGTTATAAAAAATTAGAAATCATGATTGCAATCAAATATTATCTTGTGAGATCATCCACCATTAACATGCACTATTTGATAGGCTCGTGAAAAAATCATATCTACTAAACAAACCACTACATGTGGTATGAGATCATTCTCAATTACATCTCATTACATGTCTAATGGTTTTATAGGAGAATCCACCCCTATGGAGGTGTTCTTACCCATATACCTATGTAGTACCAAAAGACATCTCCAATGCAGAATTATCTAAAATTCTAAATTAACACCCAAATAATCTGAAAAATCATGCTTAAGGTAAAAAATAAAGTATTTTATCATCAAAAATAAGGAATTTCAACAAGAATTAATGTCCTTGGAGGCTATGCACATCCATAAAAAATAACCCTCATAGATCTCCATAGGTCCTAACCAAAGTTGATAGTATCTGCACATTAGTCACAATGATATACACATAAAAAAACATAGAATTATCAGTTGAATTAATTAAACTATCAGTATAGATATATCATAGAATCATATATCATAGATTACAAATTATATTTATTTAATTGAATTACAATATATAATAATAAATTGTATTCATTAAATCTAGACCAACATTCCAAGTCATGATACACGAACACAACCAAATACCATAATATAAAACATCATAATAATACTCACGACCAATATGAAACTATAATACCATAATCTATAATAACAATTACATTACAGGTTACTTGGAGTTCCATTACATAATTGCTTTTCATACACTTAAATAACTCCATTACCCAGGTTACACATCAATTATTTCCTTTATACGTAAACCCAAACATAGAAATGATGAATGAAAATAAAACTACATTTGATACAACATTATAATAGCCTTTTTAAATCACTTGGTTCATTTGGTATGTCACATGACCTCATACACATCTCTCTACAAGTAAGAGGCTTGACTACCAGAGTGGGTCAGAAAAATGTCTTTGGGAGACTATACCATTGGTAATAACAACCATGAATGAGTATCATAATAGGTAGTAAGTAACACTCTAGAACAACATAGAGGAAATCATCATTTTATAATAAAATATCCATCATGTTAAAAAAAATAAACCTAAGACACTAAATGTATTAATTAAACCAAAGTAAAAAACTAATGAAAATAAAATAAAACAAACCTATGATATTCTAAATACTTTTTCACCATCACCACTATCTTATATTCTATACCCACTCAGCTTCTTATCATAGGGACGTTTCCCTTAGCAATATCATTTTCCATGAAATCATTAAGAGGACTAAGATAACCATGTATAGTGTGAGTATAAATATATTAGGAAACCTCCAATCAATCATTAACATAGGTTCATCATTATTAAAAAGTTTATTACCAAAAAAAATGTATGTTATTTAATAAAAAATCATATAGCGAGTCATTATCCCCTAGCCATGATGGAATTAATTCTGTCTCTACTTGCTTCATCACCAAGCATTAAGGATAATCAAAAGTAAATAATGCATGAATTATATCATTCTAAAACATCAATACAACGTCTCAAAGATATATCTGTGTTTAAAATGTCTATATCCTGCCATTATGGAACAACTATACACCCACAATTATGGGAATGACATGATTTCAATACGTTAACCCAATTCATGGCTTTGGAGAAAGCGACAATACTCCATGATAATCGAATATCTTTCTTTAGGTTGAGATATAATTCAAACATGTCAAACCTATATTATGGACTATAGAAAGCCACAATAAATATGTCATCTTTAAAGGTTAAATCATAACCACTCAATGAAAATAGTGGAACTTCCCCTCAATGGGGTTTACTAGTAAACATAGGCCAACCTGGTACCTTGAAACTATCCAATGGGGGACCATACATGAACACATATACAATCCATAACATAGAAAGTAATACATATGTTAAAAAACAAAGGTCTCATAGGATACACAAACATACATATATGAAAATCATATCATTTAAGGGTTGTAGGGATAAAGAGACACACAAAATCATGTCATTCCTTGTAATTAATATTTAGAGGCCAAAAACCATAAGGAATTACTATATAAATATTATCAATGTACAACACTAAGAGTTTCCACCCAAATTAAACTAAAACAAAAATGATCCCTAGAACCATTGGAAATTAATTTCATTAGGATTTTAGAATAATATGCAACAAGAAGAAAATTATTAGGAATTCATTCTAATTAAGATTACCAATGAGGGCCACCATCCCCAAAAAATGTAGAATATATCAAGTGGAGATGAAAATTCTCTAGATTTGGTGGCATATCCATTGATAAGTGTAGAATACCTTATTATAATATAATATAATTCATACATTTATCCATGACAACATGGATCTAGGATTCCTTCCAAAAAGGAAGGAGGGGTTCTAGAAGAAATATTAAGAAAGGAGTAAAAATGATCACTTACCTTGAATTTTCATGGGTCAATGAATTTAGATCCATAATAATTAATGTTTAGAGGGAGGGAATTACCCAATAACTTCTACTTAATTCTCTAGGTTTAAGAGCCCTAGGTGTAAAAATATGAATTAAGAGTTTCAAGGAGTTATCAGTGCAAAATACCATTTCTTTTTTGAACAATTAATTTACAAAAATTGTTTCATCACAATGTTTACCAAACCATGTCCCAACCATGTCAAGATCAGTACCTATTTTGGGCACCCAAATGATTTTTTAACATTGTTTGGTAATCTGGGAGACATTTTTTCTTTTGTCTCTATTCTGATTTAAACTATTTCTTTGAGAGTATCCCACTATTTTCTATAGTTATGCACTATTTGTGCACCATATACTTCTTATATATCATAATATGAATAGTTTACTTCGAAGGACCTCATGGTTTTCCCAAACAATTATCAAGTCTTGATCCCACTTAAAATATCCTAAACCAACCATCATTATCCTAATGTTGCCAATACTTCACCCAATCATAGAAAAACTAAAAATAACATATCATATGGATGAAATTATGGTGTAACATTCTTGAAAATTTTTCATCATTAAACAACCATCATTAATATCCAGTTCACCCTATTTGATGATGTGGATATCACTATGAAGATTTTAGTGATGTTCTTATAAATGGAATATATCATGGACCAATACCATTTGTTTGGGGTAGTGTCATCCAATATTTTATGGATCAAAACTAATCCAACACATTAAAATATCCAACAATCCTAGGATAAATCATAATTCCATGAATGAAACATCCACTTCCGTGATGAGAATAAAAATTAATTAGAATATGATCCTAAATGTTGAACTCTAGAGGCCTCTTCATGTGACCAGTATAGGAATTTTTATGATCCTGGTCTTTATTCATTCATATATGTATCACCTGGAATGTTGTTTCCATACACTACACCAATTCTAGTCAAAAAATGGCTAACTCTAAGACATATGTCTAATATAATGGAGTTTAGAATGGTCAACTATACTGATCTTCAAACAGAGGCATTATAATGGTAGATTGATTTCTATTGTTGTAATAATACTCCACCAAGGGTTTGTTCCTCACTCATTTCCTCCAAAATCCAGAATACACTTATACAACATTTCCTGTAGTTTTTGGATAGTCTTCTCGATCTAAACATGTGTCTGCTAATGAGAAGTGGTGTTAAGGAATATCTTAGAGCCAAAATAATACTATACATATCTACTTACCGTGGTGATAAAATAGAAATCATGGTAAACGATGTTCATATTTCGAACCCCATGAATCACTACATACAACTCTAGGTACTATCTTGAGTAAACCATAACTAATATCGACTCTTTAATCCCTACAAAGTGGGTTGGATCCCTCAACTAGTCCATAATCACCCATATATAATTTTAATTCCCCAGATCTCTAAATAAAATAGTGTTTACGTCTATCACGATAACCAATAACTTACACTATAGAATGTAATGTAGTTGAATAAAAATACCAAAAATTAAATTATATTATTTCATCTTTTATAATAAAAATAATCAAGAGGAAATCTAAAAAACCGATCAATTCTGACCAGACCACCAAAACTACTTCCTTGTATTATGATACTTGAGTGACACACTAGGATTTAACTATAATATATAGTTGTAAAACACATGAAGAAACACCACAAAAATCACTAAAGGAACAAATACACTACCGTAATAGAGAACCCAATATTTACCATCCTCAAACAAACCCTCATGATAATCCATACAAAATACTTAATCATTCTGAACCTCTACCATAGAATCCTCTAGCTGGGATTTGACCACTTACTACACAATAAATGATTTCACTATCATCTATTAAAGATATTATCTTCCAAATACTACTCTCATATTAAGGTGAAATGTTGTTAACTATACCATCACTCTATAAGAGTCTCCAAACTAAATTCTAGTACCACCAGATGAATTCCTACTCAACTAATTCACCACAATTTTACCTTTATAATGTAAAAGGATAAAATGAATTTATAGTCCTTCTTGAACTACATTAAAATTCACAACTACAAATTCAATTCATATTTGGAGATGAATACATGAAAATAATATGATTACTAAAGAACATAAAATATTCACAGACATCATAATGTCTCCACAACATTAGTAAAAATACTACCATTGTAATATCAATAGAATGGTTGGAATAATTACATTCCTAAGGCTAAAACTAAATATACCCATAATAGAAAACATCCCTCCACTTTATCATAACACAACCCATGACAATATGTGATGTGTCGAGTAAAAATAAAACATAACATCCTCCTCCAATAAATGGAGGATTGTAGTGCTCTATAACTCCTTCTCTAAATACAAAAGGAAAAATTATAATTTTCAAATCTATACAAATGATGGATCCTTCATGTAAAACACTTTCATTTGAGTCCCAATCCAATTGAAGTCAAGTAAAAACTACGTATATTATATATCTAGACCAAAGAAACTTTGAAACTCTTGAAAATTCATTTTTGGATAGCTAAGAAACTACAATTTCAATATTAAAATGATCTAGGCATACTGCACAATTAAATATGGAAAGACATAATAAATAAAACTCATAATCCAAAAAATAACATGTCTATAGATTCCCTAAAATTGAATGTTATTGTAGATCTATCAAAAATATACCATAGATAGTATGTGTGATCCTCCAATTATACTGAAAACATAGATATTTCATTAAGAAATACCTCCATATACTGGTCTTAAAAATTAGTGGCAAAGATATTCCCCATACTAATGATCATATTTAGAGAATTTTTTATACATAACCACATCACAATGTACTCATAATGCCCATAATAACATCATAAAATGAATTTATGATATCATCTTAATTTACTCATACCTATGGATATCCATAGCATAATTTGAATATTGAGAACTAGTTATCCCCCATAAAAAGATATAATAAAACAATAATTCACGAGAGAGGATTGTGGTTCTTCAATATTGTAAGAACCTGGTTCTTCTCTGAGGTACATATTGATTATTTTCCATTAATTCTCATTTTAAATGTCTAAATATAGACTATCATGAATTTCCATGGAGTTCATAAAGGTATCATGGGTGTCCAAGGCTAGTATAGATCTTGGAACCTATGTTTTTGGGTAAAAATACATGGTGTATAGTTAGTGAAAATTGTGCAGGGTAGGCCGCATGGTCTGATAAACCTTGCGAGTCCTTGATAGAGAGTAAGAGGATCCCACATGGTTTGAGGAAACCATGCGAGATAAGGCGCATATCAATGTAGGTTGGTCTATAATTTTTATAGGGGTATTTGGAATGATTTTCTCATAGTTAATCAAATCATGTAGACAACCTGTGTGGGTGCCCCTACCCTATGGTTACCCTTTAAAGGTGGGCACATAGTTTGGATAAATTGTGTGGCCAAACCAGGACATCCCTATTTTGAGTGAAATTAAACATTTTCCCTTATATAAAAATCTTTTTTAAACATAAATATCAATTCTTTCATTCTATAGACATCAACCACATCACTTCGGAAGCCCTCTTTTGAGACTATTCTAGGATTTGGGATAGATCCTTTGTCTCATGTTTGATTCAAGAATTGTGTGCCTTGTTGGATCTGCATTGGTAAGATCTAAATTCCTTTTCAATATTTTAACATTATTCTTGGTATCAGATGCACTATTTAGTTGCAAGCTAATTTTACCTATTAATATATTCTTTGAACATTCCTTTATTTCCTCCTAATCATAGTCGAATGAGGAGTTGATACTGGATTAGCTATCAAATAAGAATCTATAGTAGGTGTTATCGTGCCTTTCGTTTAAAGTTAAGTAGTTTATATATGTCGCCGTACGACACTACCAATTTTCACACATCAACTTAAATTGAAATTTAGTCCTTAAATTGTTATGTGTGGACTATGTAAACAAATAGGCACAATGATGACTGATAATTTGTTATGAATCTTTAAACAGAACCACCCTATTGGTGGGTTATAAAGTGGAACTTTACCATCATTAGTGGCTCTTGGAAATGGATACCTATGGGTGTTCCCTTATATCCACTTGCCTTGGTATGTGATTTTTAAATGAAATTTTAAATCAAATTAATAATTTTTTTTATGAATTTAATTATGAAATAAATTGGAATATGAATTGTGAATTGCATATTAAATGTATTAATGGGAAGTCCTTGGCTCATGTTATGTAAATACATAAGAAATAATGAATTTCTTTTTTTATTGATATTCCCATGTGAGTTAAGTGGATTATACTCCATGTAATAGTTTGTTTTGCATGATTTTATAGTCAACATTATTTTAACCATGTGATTATTTGATAGGAAATACTTCCAAGAATGTCTTGTGCCTTTAGCCACCCTTAAGTGGAGATTTGAATTAAAATGTTATTGGTTTTGACCATAAAATGTTTAAATGAATTTATTAAATTAGTTTGTGATTGAATAATTATATTACATGGGTGAGAAATTGATTCAAATGAATAATTAAATTTATGGACCCATTGAGGCTTGACTTATATGATGAGTGACACATGTATTCACATGAGAATGCCATAAATAGACTCAAAGGGAATTTAATTATATCACCATGGGTGATTCTTAGGATCCCTTAGTGTACCAAAAGGATGTAATCGAAAGGATGAGACTTTATACCACACCTAGAGTGATATGTGGGTTCTTGAGAGGTTCTATATGGATTGGCATGTAGGGTGTTGGTTTATATTACGCATATAGTGATACATAGATTCCAAATTAAGAATTGCATGGACATGTCTGGGTTTATAATTGATTAATGAATGAAGGGAAATTTATGATGCCCATTCAAAACCAAATAAAAATATTGGATTCATCATTGACATAAAAATTAAGGATTTACTATTTAGGAGTCCTTGGATTCATGTGCTTACGAGGGACACTGGGCTTTATTCCAGGTCTCAATACATGTCAATTAAATGAATTGTTTAGTTAAATGATCATGTTATAAATCACATAGTCATGACTATTAAATCATATATTTTACATTTAAATGAATTTGATTAAAAATGAATTTAATATTAAATGAGAACCTATTCTTATAGGATGTTTACTATTGAGAAATTCCTTGTTCTATTTTTCATGCACACTGTTGTTATATATATATTCACTAATTTAATGGCACCTAACCTTCATTGGGTTCTTACTGGGATTATATTTAAAACCTTCTCTGGGACACATTTGGGTACCCAAAAAGACTATATGATTCTAGGTATGGATGAGGGAAAGCACCCGTCAACATGTTCTTGATGATTGATTAAGACCAAGAGCAAGGGACCGAGCTGAGGCTCGTAGAGCAAGTTGTAGATTTTTTTTGAAATTTTTTTCTTTTGTGACATGTATTGTATATATATTCTTTGTATTCATGTTTTGAATGCTTAATTAGATATATATTACATGTATCACTAATTTTTATAAGAGGTGGTTTCTAGCATTTCTTATATATCATTCTTCAACTATTTACTTTTTGTTTGGTTATTATACTAATTCCTTTAAATATATATTATTGATTCGGATGTTATAAACTATGGTAATCGAGAATATTCTCCCCATGGACTCACCCTAGTCCCTCACTACTAGTCAGAAGCATTTGGAATTTGGGGAGATGTTTTTGAGGCTGGGTGGCCAGTCAGGCTCAGGGCACCTTTAATGGCATCCAGTTCTGAGATTTTATAAAGTGGTATAAATGGGAAAAATTATTTTATAGATACATTATTATTTGGAGATAATTAAAATGTTATAAAAAAAATGGAATTTGATAATGAGTTGTGCCCGGGAATAGCTAACCTGTGTATAGGGAAAAAGAAAAGTTGCCTCAGATTAAATTCTTGTTTTTTAGATTTTGACTATTATTGTTGACTTAATTACACTAATGGGTGATGCAGTCAATTGTGTGTTATTATTGAAATGATTATGGGTTATATTTGTTTGCAACCTAACATGATGAGGGTGTTCCATCTCATGTATCATATAGTAACCTTTTATATTTCAAATTCCATATATTATTCCATTCCATTTAGGATGCATTACTTATTTCATGTTGTTTTGATAGTTTATGTGATATGTGTATACGTAATTTTTTGATAGGTATACTAATATGGGTCATGATGTGAATCAGGTAGATGTTATACTTTGTTTCTTGAGTATTATAATCCCTTATGGATTGGAATTTGGTGAACCAAATAGTTCAACCTTTTAAATGAATAGTGAAATCAATGTTAAATGAGTATGAATACCAAGGGGAAATGAATATATATAAATAAAATGGGAACTAAAACTGATTATGGAAGATAAATTGAACCATACCCAACCATATTAGTGTGTAGTAGGCATTAGCTTTGGATTATATACATTTTTTATGTCACCTAGACTTGATTCATATAGTAGGCATAGGGGGGTGTTCTCATAGAGGAAGGATTTTACCTTTCCTACTTAAATATTTGTGATTTTACATGTAAACATTGATAATGATTTTAAACTAAGGCATGTGTTTCATATTTTAAAATAATTCCACCATGATGACCTCTAGTGGTGTTCCAAGAGGGTGGTGGTGATCATACTCTAGAGGAGGTAGGCCATGGGATACGAGTGGATCCTCTAGTCATACTAGCTATGATACCAGTCGATGTACCAGAAAAAGGTACTAAAGGGTAGTTTCGGGAAGGCTTCATGAAGTTATGCATACTATTCAGGGAGCATCATGACCTTCCTTGACTATTGTAGAGTTAACTCATGAGTTTCCATAGTAGTATCCACCCACGTTTTTGGGGGATGGAACACCACAGTATGTAGAGTCATGAATGGGACTATGGTATCTATATTTGATCATCATGAGATTCCTCTTGAGAGGAGGATCAAGATTTCATCATATATGATGCATGATTCCACCTAGAGGTGTTGGGATGTTATCACTCAGATAGATCTTCATCGGGAGAAGAAATAGAGGGATTTTCATATGGTCTTCTATGACTACTTATACACCAAGACATTGAGGGCCAATAGATCCCTGGTGTTTTTGCATTTGAAGTATGGAACACTCTCATTTAGGGAATACTCATCCCATTTTTTGTGATTTCTCTCATTTTAAACCTATTTTCATGGGTAAAGATTGATCAAAATCTAGGAGATTCATGATAGTATCAATTTTTATATATTATCACAAGAGAATATTTTTTAGTTGAATACCATTTCATGAATAGTGAGATGAGTTCTTATCTTAGTTTGTAACCTAAGAGAATTTTGAGGTGCAAGATAGGGTGGTTCAATACCTCGATATTGAACTTCATCAAACAATATTGGGAATCTTCATATGAGGCTTCCACGTTGGGATATTATTAGTTCGAGCACATACTCAGGTAGCTAGGTGAGGTGCTACCAGTGTAGTATACTGGAAAAAATAAGGCCACGGTGTATCAGGGAACTAGTTGAGTGCCAATCTTGTAGAAAGATGGGCTATCTATAGTGCATCTATAGAATGTTTCCACCATCATCTAGTGAGATAGGTCTGTACCGAATCCATGTGCAGGAGTGGGGTCGGTACCTTCTTATCAGGCTGGGAGGTGGAGTACAACTGATCAATTAGGATGAGGTAGGGTTCATGGACATGGTAGTCATACCTCATTCTTACAGTGACAACCAAGTAAATATTGTATGGGTAACAATGAAGTATTAATGGGCCATAGTTCATTCCTGATATATGTAGTGCAAGAAACCCATCAGGAGAAGGATACCATATCTTCTACTATTATAGGTACTATGTAATGACTTTGATTTTACTGGTTTTATTTTTAGAAATTTCCAGGGAAAATTCTGATACTAGGCACTAAGTATACGTACGATTCTAAGGCCTGATGTGCCCAAAATGGTTTGATGAAAAATATTATGCTTTTAATAGAATGCATGAGTGATATTCTTGAGAAAGTGGAATAACTCTTAAAAGTGTTCCCATATCAGAAATCTGAAGGAACCATCGCATTCAGGATGGCATGTTTACCCTAGGTGCAACTCAACTTTAGTCAGCATCAGTCTCCAGTGATAAAACATAAAAATTGTGTAAACATAAATAAAATAAATAAATAATTTTTTTTAATATTAATAACTCATGAATGCTAACTTAGATTCAAAATCTAAGAGTACAATTGAGTTCATAATGTGGAAGTTTCCATAGGCAGGGCCTAACATCGACCTACGTGGGTCCACTGTGAAAGTTAATTTTTAGAAATTTTAAAGAATAATAAAATTAACATAAATAAGTATATTTTATTTCTTTTTAAAAATTTTGCAGTAATGCATTGATGTTGTGATGCAGTGATGAGTCAGCCCATTTCGTTTCATAAATGAAACAGTGTGGCGACACTACAATGCTGCAATCAGGCCAACACAATTTCTATTCTACTTAATTATGTAGGTATTCAGGGTTAACACATAACCTTGCAATTCCCTTGAAACTCTAAATAAATGTATTGGTGGTTCCCTCTCATTAGATAATGAAAAATGATGATGAATGTCAGAGGATTACAGATCACAGATCAAGGATCGAGGATTGATGAATGATGGAGCCACCACTCCATTCTTCACCAATGACAAATCCAAACCTCGAGTTAGGGTGTGAGTTTTAATCTATTCTCCTTCCCCATTAT
The DNA here is from genome assembly GCA_963277665.1 of Viscum album. NCBI lineage: Eukaryota > Viridiplantae > Streptophyta > Magnoliopsida > Santalales > Viscaceae > Viscum > Viscum album. Next base: position 474,885,183 of record OY728156.1, read on the forward strand.
TTATCCCTATGATGAACTAGGATTAATTGACCAATAGATTAATCCACAGTATGTGCGTATTGCGGGTTGGGTTTTACCCTGCAGAGTTTATTGGAGATTATTTATCTGATATTGATTATCATTTGTTGTGGGTTTTCATTAACCTTTTTAATAGCAACAAACCACGATCAACATGAACATCGGTTGAGGTCAATTATTCTTTTTCGGTTCATTCCTTTCAACCTCCTTTCTTAATTCATCGTGGGAATTCTTCGTTTGGACCACAACTCGACAATTCAAGATTGATTAATCATTGTGAAATAAATTCTTGGTGAAACAATCCAATGTTGAAAACCTGGGATGGATGTGGTACGATAGAGGTGCGACGATGATAGTGGAAGATAGATCAAGGCAGTGCGGAAGATATAATCTCTTGAATGAATTTGCGCTGGGATGAATCGTGGCATGGACCTGATCCCACGATAGTTAAGGTAGAAGTACAAGGATTTCAGAAAATAATTTGGATCAACAATCAGAGCACCATATTGAATCCAATGGCCCGCTGGCACTAGTGGTAACCTATAGTGGTGGTCACCTACCAGTGCGATGGAGGATGACCGACCGCAATGATGAATGTGGGAGCCCACAATGGATGCCATAGGGATGGTGGGACGTGGTGAAGCCCATGTTGACCGGTCTCACATGGAAAATTTGCATATGGGATTTCTCTTATGAGTGAGAAAACATGTTTGGATGGGGGCGGCGCACCTCGGTTCTCGGGGTTATACAGTACGCGGCTGGGCCGTGCATTGTAGGAGGCTGACCCGTGGTACATGGGCTAGACTGGTAGAACCAGGCCATAGAGTGGCCTAGTGGGATAGGTCCAATGGCTCAGTCGGCCTAGTAGGCTAAGCCCAATGGGCCATGGAAAATGGGTCGGGCCGGACCGGGTCGGGTCTTACCCAACCCAACCCTATATTAGCCCTTTTTTTCGAAAAAAATGGTTGTATTTTTCAAATGGAGCACCCGTTTGATGATCCATCTATGACATTGAGAACCTTATGATGAGGTAGTCCTTTTGAGATGGCTTGGTGGGTTTTTAGTTTGATAAGTAGCGGCTGGTAGCATTCTATTTTCCTTTAATATGATGGATCGATACATGATTCTAATCCCCTCATAGAGGGTGATAATGTAGATTAAGACTGTACCCTTGGTCATTCTTATAAATTTTTGATGTAGTATCTGATTCCTATCATATAGGATAACACATGTTCTTATGTGAGTTGTCTCAACCCAGCTTCAAAAGTTACTCAGCAGTCTAGAGTGTGTATTGCACTGAGAGGCACGATTGATCCTCACTTCTATTTTTAGTTCCTCATATAGGGTTTGTGGAAAAGGTGTGACCAAAATTTACATGAGATCATATACCCTATCTAGGAGGATGTTTCTAGTAGGTCCTAGAGTCCCCTAGTGAGCCTTGGGTGTAGGAACCCTATCTGTGTATCGAGATCAGATTCTTTCCTTTGTGACTTGACCTAACCATTGTGATTTGGGTAGTTCTCAGTGTGTTCTCATTGGGTGGGGACCAAATTAGCAGGACCTATTTGTTGGGGTCTCTGATGAATTAATAACTCTATGAGTGAGTTCTCCTGGAACGATCATGCCTTGAGAAAAATACTATAACCAAGGATTGAATGTGATATTGAGAATCTTTATTTTATCAAGACCAAACATTTGAAGGAAACTTCATGATTTATCAAGAACAGATGATATCTCAGATGCTTTTGGTAGACTATTTCTACATGCTTACTATCAGATAGCTCAAGGAGTGAGGTCTCCCAAATCAATCCAGATACAAATAGAACCATATGGCTAGTAGTGGATAAGTCCTTGAGTCTTGGAGTCCTTTACGAGTATGAATGCATGTTCTTATTATATGTGTTGTTGAAACATACCTATGTTGAGATGAATGTATCTTCTTAGTGTTGTTTCATTTGTTTTTTTTTACTTTGTGTTTTACGGTGCCCTACTAAATTTTTACTCACCCCTATACAAGAATTGCATGCACGTGTCGTGTCTTGTGTAGATGATCAACGCTTTGATGAATTACTTGGTAGAACAGGGCCGAGTGGTTCTTATAGTGACTCGACCTACGAGGTGTTCTTCTGGGGCTTGAGACAACAATTTCTATACCTACCCTTCAGGTAGGGTTTTCTACGGATTTATAGAGACATGTGCTTTTTAATTTTCCTTTTTGGTTGGTCTTGTATTCTAGACATGTTTACTTTCAGTTTCCTCCTGTCGTACCTTGTGTTTTTTTACATAGTATTTTCACTTTTAGCATCTATGTCTTGTAGTTGTGTGTGTGTATAGGTACTTTGGAAAATTCCTACAATTTATTTTGGATGTTCCTACTCAGTTCTAGTTTTCAACCCCTAACCTATGAGAGGAAGGCTTGGGGTAGTTGTGGCATGGGCCCTGGGGGACGGTTCATGACATACTGTTCTAGTAGCCTCAACTTTAGATTCTACACTTTTTAATATAGGGGATTCAAATATCCTTATATTCATTCACATTGTGGAATGACTTGGTCTTAGTGTTTTTACTTCTGATGGCTTCATGAAGCTAAACACTCATTTGGGGATTAGAACGGAGGACGTACTTTGGTTGAGGGAGTGCACCATTGAGATTAGTGGGTGTAACTTCATATGGAACTCTTTTTCCTAAAGATGATGAGTTTTTAAATAATTCTCAGGACAGAATGGTTGGTCACTTTTCATGCCATTTTTGAATGGTATCATTATAGGATTACCTTTACATTACCAAAGGGTGAAGAGTTTATTCATAAAGGTAAAGGGGATGTCCAGGTGAGCTGAGATGGATCCAAGAACCATGGGTTGGGTGAGATGATATCCCAAATTGCGAGTTTGTATCTAGATTATTTTGAAGAATATTTACCTCTAGTTATTGATCATTTTTTGGATGTATTCCAATGTAATTTTTTAGGATTACCTTTAGTGAGAGTGGTAGAGTTTTCTATCTAGTTAGTGCTAAGTGCTTCACCTGTATCCATTCCTCCTTAAAAAATAGATACTACTTAGATTAAAGATCTCAAGATGTATATATAGGATTTATTGGAAATGTGTTTCATTGGGACTCTTAATTCTCAGTGGGGTTCACTGGTCCTTTTTGTGAAAAATCAGATGAAACTCTTTGGGTATGTGTGGATTATCAGAAATTGAATCAGTTGATGGTTAAAAACTGGCATCATCTATGGCATATAGATAATATCTTTGACTACCTATGAGGAGATTTATTCTTCTCAATTATTTATTTGAGGTTATTTTATCATCATGTGTGTTTTAGACCATTGGACATACATCACACAACTTTTCTTAGTGGGTATAGTCTATATGAGTATTTGGTTATGTTGTTCCAACTCATGAACGTGCCAATAGTCTTCATGAAACTGATGAACCAAGTTTTCCATGCTTATATTGATTTTTTTTGTGGTTTTCATGGAAAATATATTTATGTAATCTCATAATCAACACAACCACGACAAACATATTGAAATCATAATGAATACAATAAGAGAGCATCGGTTCAATTCTATTCTCACAAATTTCAACATCTGGATTGATCAGAATCACTTCTTGGGTCACAAATTTTTAGAGAAAGAAGTATCAGCAAACCCAATAAAGATGAGAAGTATAGTTTTGTGGGATAATCCCAAGAACAGCTTTGAGGTGAGTATTTTCTTAGGGATGGATTATTCCAATAAGAATTTCATTAAAGATGTATAATGATCAACAATGTCATTGATGATATTTACTAAGAAGGGTATATATTTTTTATGGTCATACTCTTAAGATATGTCCTTTAAAGAGTTGAAAGAGATATTAAATTTAGTGCTAATATTGACTTTTCTGGAGCTATACAGGATTTACAAGTTTTACTGTGGCTCATCAGGTATTTGGATAGAGTATTTCTTATAAAGGGAGATAGAGTTTTGGCGTGCTGGTCTTGGAAGTCGAGGCCACATGGGAGGAATTACCCGACACAAGATCTTGAGTTAGCTGTAGTTGTTCAGGAGTTGCGCAGTTAGATACATTACTTATTGGGAGAGTGTTTTGTGGTGTACACATACAAAAAAAATACTCAATTACATATTTATATAGATTGATAATGATCTAAGATATAGAAGGTGGGTTGACTACCTACATTCCTTCAATTTCATGATTTCCTACACACCTATAAAAGGAAATGTTGTGGCGGATGCATTGTGATGGGGGACTGAGATACTAGAAGTGCAGTAGGCTATTATTGAGTGTCACCTCATGGGTTTTTTCTCTAAGATTCACATGGAGGTTCATGATAGTCAGGGGAAGACTTTTCAAATCATCTTTAGATTATACCTATACACATCTTGGTAGAGTTAAAATGAGGAATCAATCAGTTTCAAAAGAACTAGTGCTACATGAGACTGTGGAAGGTGATGACCCTCCTCTTGGATGGACCATAAGAAATGATGAAATTATATGAGTAAATGGTTTCCTATGTGTTTCAGAAGACATGTGAAAGGAGTTGATGTGGGATTTTCTTGCTTCATCGTGGGTAGTACACTATGGAGTCACCAAGATTTACCAAGATTTACATTTCTAGTACTAGTGGATATATATCAAAAGAGATGTACTTATTTTTCAGGAGATGTTCCACCTATCAGTAAGTGAAGCCGGAACACCAGTGACCAACCAGATGTTTACAACAGTTACCCTTTCACATGTGGAAATGGAATGATGTCACGATGGATTTTGTTACTAGTTTACCAAGGTCTCACTGAGGTAATGATGTATTATGGGTTGTTTTTTATAGGCTCATAATGGTTTAACATTTCATAAAAATAAACAAAATATTTAGTGTGGATGATCCTGGGAGGTTGTATGTTCATGAGATGGCACAACTTCATAGGGTCCTCCATACTATCGTGTCAGATAAGGATGCCTAGTTTACTTCACAATTCTATAAAGTTCTATATAAGGATATAAGTATACAAGTGATTCTTATCACAAAATAACCACAATATATATGAACAACTAGAGTTCCCAATTTTGGTGCTTGAGGATATGATGTGAGCATGCTTCCTATATTTCAGGGGTTTTTGGGAGAGGCATATTCCCCTTGATGAATTCACCTACAACAGTATATTTCAGGATTCTATTCAGATGGTTCATTTTGAGGATTTATATGGTAGTACATTATGATGAACCCTATGTTGTTTAGATTTACGATAGGCATCCATGGTGGGACCTCATCCTGTTTAAGAGACCATAGAGTATGTGTTGTTGATTTTGAAAGCAGATGGCTACTACACAATCTCATCAAAAATCACACATTGATCACCGTAGAAGACCTCTAGAGTTTTAGGTTGAGGATTTAGTTTTATTATGTGTTTCTCAATGGTTGGGATATGTTAATATTAGAATATATGGTCATATTTTACCATGGTATGTTGGGCTATTTGAGATTCTGGAGAGAGTCGTGTTGGTATCCCATCAATTGCAGTTACCTTAGAGGTACCCAAATATGCACAATGTCTTCAATGTTTCTCAGCTTCAACATTACTAATTAGGCATGTCTCATGCCTTTCATCTAGAGGAGGTTGGGTTATAGGTAGATTCATCCTTTTAGGAGAATCTTATAAGTATTGATGATCATATCATAAAGGTTCTATGAGACAGGTTAGTTCCTTTAGTATGAGTACTATGGAAGCATGACTGAGTATAGGATGATACCTAGGTGTGGGAGGCTTATGTATGATTGTAGTGGCCAGAGTATGTTTCAGATCATTCTTCACCACACATGGAAGGGAAGTTTTGGGACAAATTTCTTTATTAGGGATGTTTGTAAGAATTGGATTCTTTTTTGAGGTATTAATCCTTTATTTTTTTGGTTAATTCTCAATTTAAATATTAAATATGGAATATAATGAATTCCCTCTCCAGTTGGTAAAGATCCAAAAACTTGAGTTTTGGGGTGAAAAATTCTTGGTTTATGGTTAGTGTATACCATGTGGGGTAGGCCACATGGTCTGACAAATTGTGAGAGGCTTGGGAAGAGAGTAGGAGGAGCCCGCATAGTTTAATGAAACTATATGAGAAAGGGATCATATCCAGGAAGATTGGTTTAGAATTTTAAATTAGGATTTTCCATAGTTTTATCATGGTTAGTCATACATTTCAGACAATATTTGTGGTGCCTCTACCCTATAGTTACTCACGCATGGTTGGTTCACTATTCGGAAAAACTAGGTGATTCCCTATTTTGAGTGAAATTATAGTTTTACCCTAATTAAAAATCTATTTTAATCATAATATTTAATATTTTCATTCAATGAATAGAAATCACTTCACATTGGAAGTCCTACTTTGATACTATTCTTGGAGTTGATATTGATCCTCTCTCGAGTTTCTAATTCAAGAACTATCTATCTCATTGGATCTACACCGATAAGATCCCATTTTTTTGTCGCATCGTTCTTCTTGGTATCAGTTGTGCTATTTAGCTGTAAGCTAATTTTATCTTTTAATTGGTTCTTCAACTATTATTAGTTTTTCTTCTGATCAGAGTCAAATTAGAAGCTGATACAGGAGGAACTATCAACTACTGTCCAATGGTAGGTGGTATCATTCCTTTCATTTAAAGTTGAGTAGTTTATATATGTCTTCTTCCATGAACCAATTTCTAGGTGTCAAATTAAAATGAAATCAAATCCTCAAATTGCTAGGAATGTCCAATTTAATTTAGGAGTATCATTTATGAGAGATAATTTGTTATGAACCTTGAAATGGAACCAACCCATGGGTGTTTTAAATATTTTAACTTGACCACTATGGGTGGATTTTTGGAAATAGATACCTTTTGTGTGGAATTTTATCCCCTTTCCTTAGGATGTGATTTGTAAATGAAATTATAAATCAAATTAACGAATTAGTGTATAAATAAAATTAATAATTGAATTGGAATATGAATTTTGAATTATGTATATAATTGATTAATGGGAAGGGATAGGTGAACATGTACCTTGGAAAATTCTATGTAAACACTTGAGTAAGCTTTCTCTTTTTATTGATGTTCCCATGTGAGTTAATTAGATTCTATTCCATGTGATAGTTTTTTAAGAATGATATTCTAGTTGTAATAATTTTTTCTATGTGAGTATATGAGAGGGAAGCCTTCTATACTTGGCATGTGCCTTTCACAACCATTAGGGATAGATTTGAATTACAATGTTCTAGGTTTTGACCATAACAAGTTTAAATGAATTGATTAAATTAGTTTGTGATTAAATTATTATATGCCATGGGTGATACATGGAATAAAATGAAGAATCCCATGGATTGAATCATTGAGGCTTGACATATATGTTGAGTCACAAATGGATTCACATGATAATTCCTTGGAAAAAATCAAACGACATTTGAAAATATCTTCATGGGTGACACTTGGGCTCCCTTAGTGGACCGCCAAGGATGGAATAGAATGGTTGGGACTTTATAACACACCTAGAGTGTACTTGGGTTCCTAAGAGGTCTACCATGGATGAGCTTGTTGGGAGTTAGTTTAAATTGCACCTAGAGTGATACATGGATTCAAAATTAGGAATTACATGAATGGGGTAAGGTTCAAAAATGATTAATGACTAAAGTTACTTGTATGACAAATCCTCCATGAAAAAGCACAATCCGAGATTTGGCCTTGAATTACACATTAGGGGTGGCCAGTTTAGGAGCCCTTGGATACATGTGCTTACGAGGGTGCTAGGATTTATACCAGATACTGAGACTTGTTTATTAAGTGAACTATTTAGTTAGATGATCATGTTAAAAATGACACAGGTCTGACTATTAAATCATAATTTTAACATTTAAATGAAATTGATTATAAATTAATTGAATATGGAATGAGAATATATTATTATAGGATGTTTACTTTTTATTAATTCCTTATAGTCCTATTTTTCATGCACACTATTATTATATATATTCACTAACTAAATGGAACCTGACCTTGGGTTGATGCCTATTGGTATTATATCTCACACCCAATTTGGGCCACATTTGGGTACCCAAACAAACTCTATGATTACAAGTATGGATAAGGTTAGGTTCCCTTCAACATGTTCTTGATGATTTCTTATGAGTATTATCACGAGACAGAGATAAGGCTCAAGATTCCAGTTGGACAGTTTTTGGATTTTTTATACTCTTCCTACATGTGTTGTATATCTACGTCATATACATGTTTTTATGATTTATTAGACACATATGAAATGTATATCATTTTTTATATGAGGTGGTTTTTATAATTTCTTATATATCAGTCTTTAACAATTTACTTATTGTCTAGTTGTTATATTGCTTCTGATACATGTATATTGTTTCTTTTATTATGTTAAACTCTCGTAAGAGAGAATAGTCTCCCTATGGACTCACCCTAGATCCTCGCCACGAGTATGAAGCCTCTAAAATTTGGGGAGATGTGATTGAGGTTGTGTTTCCAACCAGTCTTAGGGCACCTTAAGTGGAATCTGGGTCCATGATGTTATAAACATTACCTGATTAAAAAGGTAATAATTGAGACAAAACTAATAAATGCCTTCAACATTATTTGAAAATTTAACTAGGGCACCCCATGGTGACATGGTAGAATAAATAATATCTATTAGGTATAATTAATTTGAATCTATAACTCCCACAACATAGAAGGGGATATCTGATATGGAGACATTGATATCATAGAAACACCTAGTTATAGATCTATCTGAAACGTGATCTCTCAATGAGGGATTAGTATTACAAACACATAACGAAACGAATATGGGTACTCTTAAATAGACCTAGAAAACACCATCAGCTAGTCCTTCATAGACCATATAATTAAAAATTCATCAATGTATATGGAGACATAATATTTCTATGACTCAAATTAGGGTTATTATCACAAAAAAACACTTTCTAATCTCTTTTATAATCCTATAATTAACCACACCTACTGAATAAATCCATTATATATTTAATCTAATACCAAAAATATATATCAAGGAGTTTTTTTAAATATGTATCCACAATAATATGATGTCTCTCCATGAGTGTAATTTCTCTAAAATAGTCTCATAATTTATATGCACATAAAAATACAATCTCGACCTCCAACATTCATAGTCAATGGAAAGGTATTTTTAAGTCGATCCACCTATTATTACAAAGAGTGGTAATGAGTGGGTAATGAAAATGAGTTCATATATATAAAATTAAACTAGTAATAAATCCATATAGAAAGCTAATGGATAATAACTCATATGATACCGGGCTCACTCAACACTAGCATAGTTAAAGTGTGCCTCTATTCATGACCTACTTCATAGACACTCTAACCCTTATGGTGACCACTAACATGGAAATTCTCTTCATGTTGTCCCAAAGGACGATGGATTAAATGGGTATGTCTTATTCCCTTACCATCCACTCTCTAATGGTTATAAGTTATAATATCACACTGATGCTAAAACCTTGGATGAAATTGGTACAAAGTATGAGCTTCCAATATGATATAATCCACTCACTAACTATGGAGGAAGGTCATTCACCCTCTCCTATAATATCTAAATCCCCCATAAAAAAAGAAACTCATTGGTGACCAAGTTGCATGGTCTTGAGACTGAATTATATGGTGAAGTGAGTTGAAGATCAATATAACCTACACTATGATGTTCGTAAAATATTCATTAAGATAGAAAATTGAGAACTATATATTATTTCCCTAATCCACAGAATTTCATAGAGACCCTAATCTCATGATGATCCAGTCCTAGAAAAATTCTTCATGATATCCTTCACCATTTATAACACCTAAGTAGATGACATTAACATAAAAATGGTGTCCTAGTGTTGGATCAATTATCATAAATCCTCCTTGAAATTCCTCTCTCTATATTTTTTATATTGAAAAAACTCTAATGTATAACATTGGAGTTTACCATAACATAAATCGAACTCTCAAACACTATAACTCACTTGAATAAGTAGAATGATCACCTTCTAATAAACTACCTTGGTGTTCGATGATATAAACACTCCCTAGAACTAATACCATAACTATCCTGTGAAATAGTTGAACCCTAAAAATACAAAGGGAATAGAAGGCAGCACTATAGAGCTACCCCTTGAAGCAGCTTCCTATCTAAACAAACTCATACCTCATAGAAATTAAGGATTTAATTGAATGGAATTTTCACAGACTCTATAAAATACTCTATCTACTAATATAAAAAAGACCCTTAATACCTCTATGTACATAATCTATAGAGTTATTGAAGTTTCATTCACTATGTCTTGTTTTCATCAACCTCCATTCTCTAGTTATTCAGAAGAATATCATGTTAAACATAATTTTCATGAGGATTATAGAAAATTTCAATATAATATAATATCTATAAAAGAAAAATGTATGCAACTCATAAACTAAGGCCATATAACGTCATGGTTAAATAATTACCTTATTAATTCATTTAAACCTATTTCCCATAGTCAAGAAAAATTCAAACTCATACATAGACAAGAATGATATATGATCCTCCCTCATGTCTCATTCCTACAAGAAGTATTATAAATTATAACATGTTCAGTAAATTTCATGGTCCTTTAATCAAATAAAAGGTTTCTATAAAAGAGAGTAACCAACCTAATATCCCTTGTTTATATCCCATTATATTACCTACAGATACTATTTCTCTACCAACACATAAATCATCAACTATTGATAACCATGAAATCCATCTAATTTCATAACCATGACCTTTAATACCACTCGATCAAGACCTAATACCTTTGAATATACCCAACCTGGGTTGGAAATGAAGAGAATGAGATAATGACACTTGAAGGACATATCCAATATGCCATAGGTTGGATACTATCACTAAGGGTATATGAATCACACATATTAGAGACATTTCTCTCAGGTAAACTTTTGTAACAATAAATAATAATGGAAATTACTAACCAACACATTTATATATATAATAATAAATCTAAATACTTGTATTGTTGTAAAAATCTAAAAAGATGAATGTCAAAACTAAAAATATAGAATGTAAATCCTCAATGTTGACTATGAAGTCCCAATAGATCATAAATAACACATAGAAACTGTACAAAACTTCTAAATCACTAAAAGAATTATATAGACCAAATAGATAGTTTATAAATATGTTCGGTGATAATTAATGAGATACTTAGTAGGGTCCTTATAAAATTCTCTCATAAGGAATGTGAAAAAAAACTGAACCCCAATGAATAAACAAATGAAACTAAATCTTCGAGGAAAGAGATAACACAATTTTTATCATATTCACCATGGAACAAACACCAAGTAACACATATAAGTAAATAATTCCTTTTCAACACATGTACATATTTAATAAAAGTACACCCAATCAACTTAAACACTATTTTTTCACACCATCACCCTAATTACAAACATTCTGTGATCATATCCTTCACAGGTAAGTTATCCCTAATGTATGTTGGGCCTCATCCTGACCTACATTTATCCCTTATAAGGACTAGAATCTCTTTCTAGAATCAATACACATGTATATATCATCATAAAAATAATATCATATATAACCATTTTTATTTATAGATTCCACTAAATCTTTTGTAAATTAATTACAACAAAATCCACGACAACCCATGATTGTGGTGTAGAATATAAAACCAGAAAATTTAAATAATATAATTAAAAATCATATCATGGAAAAACATACTAGCATTATAATTATCTAAAACTAACATTATACATGTCCCTAACTATCACTGCACATTATTAGACATCATATAGGCACACAAGCATGATGATTCCTTACTAATTATATAATTTACTATTAATTAATTCAAAAAATCTAATAATGAAATTTTAATATTCTTAAACCATGTTCCAAAAAAAATATTAATTCTATTTCATATATTCCTAATTGGGTCACCATAATTAGACTCTTAACAAATTATATATTTTAAATCCACGCTCCTTGGAGAATCTCATTCAACTATCACCTAGTTTTCATTAATATGATATAAATCATTTAGCGTAGCTTGCATTAACAACACCACATCCCATTGGTTAATTAATTTAGTCATATATCATTCATAAATCATTTTGGTACACTATAAATCTTTCTAGGATACCACATTAAAGATATAGTAACAATTCACATAGTTTGACTATGCTGAGAATTCAAAACCCATCAATAAAAACTCTCTTACTACTCAACATTATAGAAACTATCTAGTAAGAAGCAATAATAGATAAGGAATCCATACTCTAAACTTGTCTGGATCACCCTAATTACCAAAAATATTGTATATAATATAATATATCCCACCATAACAAACATTTACTATCACTAAACATTAGGATCCAACCCCATTGATCATCCGTCCAAAAATCCATCAGTTAAAACACCATGGAGCCTATATCCCATTATTTTTCAAGAACTCCAGCCACACAATATTTTCATGAAAAAAGAATTAAAATTTCCATAAAAAAAATAAATTTCAAATTTATTTTCCACAGAAAGGAAAAATGACTTTATTTCATAGAATAAAGGTGTAACATCTTTCAATAGTAAGGATGGCCTCGCTCAACCCTCGTGCATTTTTATTTTACAAAAATAATTTTAATTCACAAGTTCAATTAATTTTTTTATTATGAATATGTTTTTAACAATAATAAATATATAATTTATCAACTATCAATAGCTGTGAGTAAACATGAAAAATCATTTAACATTACTTTTATATTTAATCCAATTCAAGAAATAAGTCATTAATTTACATACCTATTTATTTATTCACATCACAATTATTCTAGAATTTAATTTTTATCATATTTGATAGAAATTGAACATTCAAAGAGAAAAAGACCCCACATTATAATGATATCACACTATCTTAGAAATACACAAAGCATCAGTAAGAATAAAACCATAGTCATTCATATACTCAAACCACAATCTCATTTATTATTTTAATTAACATATTATTATCTTCATTAAGTTAATCCTACCATTACCCAATATATTAAATAATGATATTCTCACACATAAACTTGAAATAAAATAGTGATAATAGATCCCCTACCTTAATATCAAACATTGATAATCTATTTGTATAATAATGTAGAAGATGGAATTTATCATGTTGACCATGAAAAATAATCCAATCAATATAGACTAAGGTAAATATAAACCCAATAGAAACTCTATAAAAACAACAATGCAGTATGATGAGAGAGATAAAAATTTAATAAGTGTTAATGAATAAAAGGGGAAATCACTTTAGACCACAAAAGATCAAACTATTTGGGATGGGGGGATGACTCTAATTGAATAGGCTTTAATGGCCACTGAGAAACCTCTATTGGTCACCGAGGGCTCAAGTTGGAAAAGAAAAAAAAAGAAAAAGATAATTGGGATCCTAGAATTATAACAATTTCATAAAAAACCCCATTCATGGTGGGGAATAATATTTATGGAGTGGGATATATTGGTATGTATAAACTCAAAAATCAAAAACATGATCATTCTTGGGATCACTAATTCACTCTGTAAAGTCCTTCATGGGATAACCTCAAAGTTACACATTGGAATAATTCATATATTGAATAATAATTAAATATGAGAAATTTTATTCACACAATTAATGAAGATCGTAGGTCTTGAAAAAATACTGTAACTAGATTAACTAGTCCCATGAACCAATGGTCAATCTAGAATTTTGATTCAGATATCAGTGGATATTAAATGATCTTTCTCAATTAATTTCACAATAATTTGGGATCATAATCTTCCTTTGATCTAGTTATAATATGAAAATAGTCTCTCCTCATGAATTTCAATGGTACCATATAAAGATCTATATCAGATGATATTTGGAATACCAATATTTTTTGATGAATCTGGGAAGAGGAAGCTATTTAGACCAAATTGTTTTCATAAAATGGATATGAAGTTTCAAAAAATTATGTTAAATATCAATACAGTAGAGTTTTAATAGAAGATACATCCTAAAAATCATAAAAAATATCTAGATTTAATAGTTGGTGACAAGGTATTATATATAATATATTTTTGGATGATGGTTATGAGGTCTATGTGGAAGGGAATGTTGATCTAAGGGAACATAGATTCTTGTGAAATTCAATTAAAATTGTGATATATAGATTTTAAAATAGAACTCATACCAAACCTATAATAAGATTATTTTGTGTTTTATTTATCTCTTTTGAGTAAGTAAAAATTAGATCTATAACAATTAAAAAACTCAGGTTTTTTATAAAAAACATGATCTTCATTCTATGGAATGACTAATAAAGATCACGGGTTATAGAGAAAATTTATTATAAAATAAGACCACACACTTGGTGAATTTTCTATAGTGAAATAAATTGATTGAAAATTCTATATGGGCGCCTAAAAATGTAATTATAAAAGATTTACCTCATTTTTTTATTTGAGTGAAAATATTTTTGGGGGAAATTCATTTTCACATGGTAGAACATACTACACCAAACATATACCGTAAAATTCGTATTTAAATACCATATATCTTATCTTACATGGGACACTAGTATAAAATTCAAAATTATTTTTTAATATAAGATGTAAAATTATATTAAAATATGAAATAAAATGCATGATATATAACTAAAAAATAGTAATATATATCAGTAAAGATATATATATATATATTTATATATATTTGGTTAGTGAGGGTACAATTATGATTTAAACACACACACAAATCACATACATGATAGAAAAGTGGGCCATATCCCCCCCAAGGGGATATCCCACCCATCAAACATTATTTATTCAGTACATGTACTATAGACCTAGTTGGAATGAAAACCATTACATGGTACTGAAGGCCCAAAATTTTGAACCAAAGGCCCATCAGTGAATAGTTCCCCTACAATACTTGGGTTACTATAGTACTACCACCACTACAATTCTTGCTACAGTACCTTCCACCACTACATCATTGCCAGTCAATAGTTCCACCACTACTACAATATTCTATAGTACTGCTAAAATATCTATGCCCAATGGGTTCTTACCCCTATTGTTTTATAGTAATATGAGTTTATTACCACTAAACCATGCCCTGACTACTTAGTAATGAAATAAATCAATAAGTAAATAAAAAAATAGGGTCAAAATAATCATCCTCCTAATCTTCTATGGTGATTATAACATTGATATTGAATATGAAAAAAATAAAACATTGATGAAATATGAAAAATCTTTTGAATAAAAATGATAGAGTGAGAGGAATGATTTTCAAGAATAATATAAGGTGATATATTTAATATGGTCATTATATGTACGGTTGTAGGGAATATTTGGTGGTTGGGACTATGAAAAAATAAAAATTAAATTATCTTTCTCATTTTATGTATATTTACCCCATTAGGATACATAATAATATTTAATGATATGAAGTATAATATTAATTTAACTAATATTCTGCTAAAATGGTACAATTATAAAATAGTCATTGAAGTTGATATTATAAATAAAAGTAACCTAAAAAACCCTAGTACATTTACTAGGTATGTACTATTTTAATATTTATTTAACTACTTATATTTTTCATATTTAATTGGTTCTTGGTTTAAAGGGAATTTCATGGAGTGGTTCCTAAGGTTAATTTACTTTTTGGGACATTTTGATTTGGGAGAAAAAGAGATTCATGCCCTGATTTCTGGGATGAATCATGTGTGGAATCATTCCAAGGACACATAAATTATGGTTTTTTAAGTATTTATGTAGGAAACTAGGAAATATTAGATGAGAGAGGTTCAAACATAGAGTCCATGTTGTTTTAAAAAGACTGTAACACCCTGAGATTTAAATAGAACACTATGTTCGATAGCGTATACAACAAGAAACAATAAACTAAAAAACCATGATATATTATTATTTAAATATGATGGTTATAACCTAGTCATTGAATTAGAGGGTATATATAGGATTAAAATAATTTGAAAATTTATATAATGGAACAGCTTAATAAAAATGTATTGAATAATTTTTAAGAAATAATACATACATTTTTAATAAATATATTTCATTCTTCCATATAAATTTTTTCAATTTTTTATAACCTATTATGATAAATTATTAAAATTAATTTACAATTTTTTTTGGAAAAAAATTATATCAACTATGACATCTTCATGTCAAAATTCATTTATAGTAAATTTTTGCGACTTTTTTTTTGAAAATATTGATTTTCCAATGAATATAGGAAAATATTGATTTTCATTGAAAACTATATTTTTTTCAACACATTAAAAATTTTCACTGTATTTTAAAATTTTTAAAAATTAAAATCAGTTCACTTATATTATTAATAATCCAATTATGTTTATTGGATCAATTTTATGGTTTAGTTAAAAAAATAAACATAAAAAGTTATTATTTCTATAAAACATTCTTTCATTGCATTTTGAGATTTAATCTTAAATTAATTTCTATAAAATATAGAAAATCAATGTAGAAAAAAGGATTCCATATTTGGAAATTGGAGGTCCAAATTTTCTAAATAGTCTCTTTTTTTGTTTATTATGAATAGTAATAATGGTAAAACTTATCAAATTGATAAGGGTTAAAAAAATACGATAAAACCTTTAACTTTATCTAACACTTATCTTTACGTTATTGGATGAGTTAAATTCAGCCATTTCTAAGAAAATTTTTAGAATATGGAAGATTTTTTCATATTTCTTTGGTTTTTAGCTTTATAACATTTTTAAAAAATATAATGATAAAAATATCACTTTGTATATTTTAATATCTATAATACTTTCTGATATGTATGAATAAAAATTTTCATAGATTCTAGAAGTTTATTTAAAATTTTACTGAATTTTTTTATCATGATTATTTATTTTAAATTTGTAGTGATTTAATAATTATCTCAAATGCTTACACAACCCCAACATAGTATTTATTCAAAAAAAATAAAATAAAAAATATAAAAATATAAAAAGTAATATGAATTGGATGATTTATTATATTACATGAATTTTCTTAATACATATGAAATTTTACTGAAGTTTGAAATGAATATATTTTAATTTAATATTTTTATTGACATATTTATATTCAAATAAAATTAATAGTTTTATAATGACCATAATGATATTTTATAATAATTAATATTTTATTAAATGATTTATAATTATTACGAATATTATCCTCAAATAAATGAAGCGGATATGGTCCAAAACATAAAAAATGGTCAATTTATTTTCCTTTTTTTATTTTATATTATCTTTCCAAACACTTAAAGTATAGAAAAATTTAATATTGTGATAATTATCCAATGGGATAATGGGGGTTGAAACTAAAATACAAGGGTGAAAATACCGACAAAAAATTTACTAATTTTATTGGATGAAATAATTCAAACTCATACTAATCTAAGAATTGAATTAAATAAATATGAATCAATTATGAAATGAAAAATAATTTATATTAATTTACGACTTTAAGAAATTCTAAAAATTCATATCTCTTCAATTATCAAAGGACAACCCTTATCTATTTTCCTTACATTAGATTGATTCATATAACTAGACAAAAACCTTCCCAATCCCCTTATAAACATGATTATCCAAGCTTTTTTGAGTTCTTCCTCTTCCAAAATATCATCCCAAGGTCCCCTAAGAATAGATCTAAAGTATGCATACTAAACAAGAGATAACCATTTTTACAGACTCTTTTAAGTTAATTTCTTCTTGTAAATAATATTTATGTTTTTTAAGAATACTAAAAAATAAATCAAATATCAAAAATAAACTATTATGTAATTATAAATATGTGTTAACCATATTTTTTCTCATTTATACCTACAAACATAAAAAACATCTAATGTGTGTACGTATGGCTTACTCTCTCCACATAACATTGTAATTCGTTTTTCATAACAATTTTACATGGATAGATATAAAGATAGAACAAATTAATATATATATATATATATGATATTTAAAAAATAATTGTACTTTTAATGTTATAATATCATATATACCTTTTTACCTTAAAATACATCGGAAAATAGTAATATTGCTCATGAGTACATATAAACTACCACCTCCATGAAGTGATGTGATCTGTTTTTCATTTACACATAAAAATCATTATAATAAGGATAAATTTAGTTAATATATAATATATATATGATATAAAATTGATTATTTAAATGGTAATTATTATTTTTCAATGTTTTATTCCATCTTCCAAAAAGTGAAAACAATGTTCATTAATATGTACGACGTACGGTCTCCCTGGAAAATGTAATTCATTTTTCAAACCCTACATTTTATATATTAATCTATATATATTTATATATTTATGATATATTATCATTATATCTTTAATAAAATTCTTAGATGATTTATGTGTTATATATATTCAAGGACAAAAATTTCTTAATCAAAACAAACATGAAAAAGAGATGTTAACCCACATAATTATTATAATAATGAAATATTACTAAAAAGAAGGTGATAAAGTGTTATCAATGGATAATATATGATATTATATATTTTTACATGGTTATTATAATATATCAAAACCCACACTCTTAGGTTTGGTGTTGAAATCATAAACATTACATTTCTAACTTTTATATTGATAGTTAAAACCCAATTTTTTCATCTAAACCTTACAAAAAAAGGAATAAATTTCTCACTAAAATAGTCTAGCACCTTTTATTTTAATAGTTTCATATAATTATGAAAAAATCCTATATAAATAATTCAACTAAATTTAGAATAGAATATCTCCAACTTAACCCCCACTTTAAATTGAGACATCATCATCATCCATATGAAATCTATTTTAGAACTAACTCATTACCCATTATCCATTATAACTAGGGGAAAGAAAAATATGAAGGGTGAGATAAAATTATCATTATGGGTAAAAATAATCATTAGTAACAAAATTTATTCAATGAGTATAAGAAGTGCATAAGGTTATGATGACATAGTCAGTGTATATGAGTGAATCGTAAAAGAACTCATACACATCAATACTAAGATAATAGAATATGAAAACTTATAAAAGGAAAGAGTCACCAGAATTAATAATAATTATCCATGAGATATTAATATGGATCATAAGAAACATCATAAACTCATATAAATAAATTAAAAACATTTTTAGTAACTCAGAGCTTCATTTTCATAAAACCTTTTCAAAACCATTTTAATTAGAATAACCATACATCTGATTTCTAGTATAATCAATATAAATGCATTGGAGTGATATCTAGGTGATCCCACCATATAATATTTAATGGGATCATCATGAACTATTTAGGACACCTCATGTTTATGTTGTAACATGATTATTCAATTTTTTATAACCTATTATGATAAATTATTAAAATTAATTTACAATTTTTTTTGGAAAAAAATTATATCAACTATGACATCTTCATGTCAAAATTCATTTATAGTAAATTTTTGCGACTTTTTTTTTGAAAATATTGATTTTCCAATGAATATAGGAAAATATTGATTTTCATTGAAAACTATATTTTTTTCAACACATTAAAAATTTTCACTGTATTTTAAAATTTTTAAAAATTAAAATCAGTTCACTTATATTATTAATAATCCAATTATGTTTATTGGATCAATTTTATGGTTTAGTTAAAAAAATAAACATAAAAAGTTATTATTTCTATAAAACATTCTTTCATTGCATTTTGAGATTTAATCTTAAATTAATTTCTATAAAATATAGAAAATCAATGTAGAAAAAAGGATTCCATATTTGGAAATTGGAGGTCCAAATTTTCTAAATAGTCTCTTTTTTTGTTTATTATGAATAGTAATAATGGTAAAACTTATCAAATTGATAAGGGTTAAAAAAATACGATAAAACCTTTAACTTTATCTAACACTTATCTTTACGTTATTGGATGAGTTAAATTCAGCCATTTCTAAGAAAATTTTTAGAATATGGAAGATTTTTTCATATTTCTTTGGTTTTTAGCTTTATAACATTTTTAAAAAATATAATGATAAAAATATCACTTTGTATATTTTAATATCTATAATACTTTCTGATATGTATGAATAAAAATTTTCATAGATTCTAGAAGTTTATTTAAAATTTTACTGAATTTTTTTATCATGATTATTTATTTTAAATTTGTAGTGATTTAATAATTATCTCAAATGCTTACACAACCCCAACATAGTATTTATTCAAAAAAAATAAAATAAAAAATATAAAAATATAAAAAGTAATATGAATTGGATGATTTATTATATTACATGAATTTTCTTAATACATATGAAATTTTACTGAAGTTTGAAATGAATATATTTTAATTTAATATTTTTATTGACATATTTATATTCAAATAAAATTAATAGTTTTATAATGACCATAATGATATTTTATAATAATTAATATTTTATTAAATGATTTATAATTATTACGAATATTATCCTCAAATAAATGAAGCGGATATGGTCCAAAACATAAAAAATGGTCAATTTATTTTCCTTTTTTTATTTTATATTATCTTTCCAAACACTTAAAGTATAGAAAAATTTAATATTGTGATAATTATCCAATGGGATAATGGGGGTTGAAACTAAAATACAAGGGTGAAAATACCGACAAAAAATTTACTAATTTTATTGGATGAAATAATTCAAACTCATACTAATCTAAGAATTGAATTAAATAAATATGAATCAATTATGAAATGAAAAATAATTTATATTAATTTACGACTTTAAGAAATTCTAAAAATTCATATCTCTTCAATTATCAAAGGACAACCCTTATCTATTTTCCTTACATTAGATTGATTCATATAACTAGACAAAAACCTTCCCAATCCCCTTATAAACATGATTATCCAAGCTTTTTTGGGTTCTTCCTCTTCCAAAATATCATCCCAAGGTCCCCTAAGAATAGATCTAAAGTATGCATACTAAACAAGAGATAACCATTTTTACAGACTCTTTTAAGTTAATTTCTTCTTGTAAATAATATTTATGTTTTTTAAGAATACTAAAAAATAAATCAAATATCAAAAATAAACTATTATGTAATTATAAATATGTGTTAACCATATTTTTTCTCATTTATACCTACAAACATAAAAAACATCTAATGTGTGTACGTATGGCTTACTCTCTCCACATAACATTGTAATTCGTTTTTCATAACAATTTTACATGGATAGATATAAAGATAGAACAAATTAATATATATATATATATATGATATTTAAAAAATAATTGTACTTTTAATGTTATAATATCATATATACCTTTTTACCTTAAAATACATCGGAAAATAGTAATATTGCTCATGAGTACATATAAACTACCACCTCCATGAAGTGATGTGATCTGTTTTTCATTTACACATAAAAATCATTATAATAAGGATAAATTTAGTTAATATATAATATATATATGATATAAAATTGATTATTTAAATGGTAATTATTATTTTTCAATGTTTTATTCCATCTTCCAAAAAGTGAAAACAATGTTCATTAATATGTACGACGTACGGTCTCCCTGGAAAATGTAATTCATTTTTCAAACCCTACATTTTATATATTAATCTATATATATTTATATATTTATGATATATTATCATTATATCTTTAATAAAATTCTTAGATGATTTATGTGTTATATATATTCAAGGACAAAAATTTCTTAATCAAAACAAACATGAAAAAGAGATGTTAACCCACATAATTATTATAATAATGAAATATTACTAAAAAGAAGGTGATAAAGTGTTATCAATGGATAATATATGATATTATATATTTTTACATGGTTATTATAATATATCAAAACCCACACTCTTAGGTTTGGTGTTGAAATCATAAACATTACATTTCTAACTTTTATATTGATAGTTAAAACCCAATTTTTTCATCTAAACCTTACAAAAAAAGGAATAAATTTCTCACTAAAATAGTCTAGCACCTTTTATTTTAATAGTTTCATATAATTATGAAAAAATCCTATATAAATAATTCAACTAAATTTAGAATAGAATATCTCCAACTTAACCCCCACTTTAAATTGAGACATCATCATCATCCATATGAAATCTATTTTAGAACTAACTCATTACCCATTATCCATTATAACTAGGGGAAAGAAAAATATGAAGGGTGAGATAAAATTATCATTATGGGTAAAAATAATCATTAGTAACAAAATTTATTCAATGAGTATAAGAAGTGCATAAGGTTATGATGACATAGTCAGTGTATATGAGTGAATCGTAAAAGAACTCATACACATCAATACTAAGATAATAGAATATGAAAACTTATAAAAGGAAAGAGTCACCAGAATTAATAATAATTATCCATGAGATATTAATATGGATCATAAGAAACATCATAAACTCATATAAATAAATTAAAAACATTTTTAGTAACTCAGAGCTTCATTTTCATAAAACCTTTTCAAAACCATTTTAATTAGAATAACCATACATCTGATTTCTAGTATAATCAATATAAATGCATTGGAGTGATATCTAGGTGATCCCACCATATAATATTTAATGGGATCATCATGAACTATTTAGGACACCTCATGTTTATGTTGTAACATGATTATTCATCCCTATCTGGGCCATTTGATGTTTTAGTTGTAATTTTACTACCTAGTGCTATCCGAGCCTCCCCATTTTTAATATTTAATGTCCAAGAACCAAAAAATGAATAAAATAAATCAATATTTCATCATAAAACTCTTTTAAACAATCATTATCCCTTTATAACCGGATCAACCCATGGAAATGAAATGGGTTCCATATCAATCTATTTGAAACATGATTAACTTGTGAATAAGAAATGGATACCATTAAATTATAATTTAACCCTATTTATTCCATATAAATGAAATAGGTTCTAAAATAATCTCTTTGAAACATGGTTAAATCATATAAAATAAACGGTTTTCACAATAATATCTTTGAAACATTTTTAACTCATGAAAAAATGGGTTTCATGACAATCTTTTTGAAATAATATTCATCAATACAAAAAATAATGCGATTGGTATCATCAAAAAATTTCCCCAATGAATTATAAGTAAGAAAAATGTTTTTTACATTAATTAATTGAAATTACATTAGAATATCATTAAAAAAATCATGAATAAAATACCATTTTTATTTTTAAAGAAACTTTGTAAAACCAAAAACATTTTAAAAATAATTTTCCATGAAAAAATTATAAACATATAAAAGATGTTTTAAAAATAATTTAAAATATCTATTGAGGAAAATATCCTTTTTTTATTGAGAAAAAAATTTTAAAAATTTTTTAGAACATTTTTATAAAACATGGTTTTGGAAGAAAAATGGATTTTGACAGAAATGATGATTTTTCATATAAAAATTTATCTAAACTATTGAGTATATAATGATAGGAAAGTGTTGGAAATAATTTATTCTCATTACATAACCATAAGAGAATAAAATTAATGAGTTTATTTAGGGATAGATCATAAAATTTAATCATTGTAATCATAATCTGATACAAGATTGATAAATGATGATATTGTGACATAAGAATCTTACCACATTGGTAAATTTGAATCAAAATACTCATTAAATAATATCAATAAATTAAATAGATTCATGATATATTATTTCAATGGGTTATATTATACACTGTATAAAAGAATATAGGTGTATATTATAACTTACATCTCAGAGAAGGAAAATTAGCATTAAAATCCCTTAATACTTTGGTAAAATTGAAATCATAAACCCAATGAAAGATATATTCCTAAAAGTAAATTTAAATTAAAATAAATTTAAGGATAAAAATAAAAAATAAATTCTTTCATAGTATATACCCACACAAAATAAAAATAAATGGTGAATATGGCATATAGCTCATAGAAATAAAAGTCTAACGGAAAAACCCTTTAACTTGAGTCTGATTCTTCACACTTGTTAGTTATCATCCTGAATAATAAAAATATTTTAATTATATAATATATTGTGAAAATTTTATGATATTATTATAACTTTTATTCTACTCATAAAAAATTGATATATAATTACATAATCAATTATGTTTAAGTTAGATGTTTTTACCATATTCTAATTATCTGTCAAATATAACATTGGTGGGTTGACTATAGTCAATAGGCCATTATTTAGAAATCTCAATAACAATAATTCAGAAATAATAATCTTATTTATAACTAAATTATAATTTTAAAATCATTCATTAAATATGGTCATGAAAAATGAACTAACGTTACGATCATGGAGATGGTCAACCATATGTATGCTTTAGTAACATTTCTATTTTTAAATAATCACTATAGAAATAAGGTAAGTAATATTTTATATTTAAATAATAAAAAAATATCAAAAATTAAATATTAATTAATTAAATATACTTATTAATAGAATTATTTTTAAGTGATGTGGAAAAAATTGCATCACTTCTAGGAGGTGATATTCCAAATACCCACGACTGATGTTATCTTTTTTTTCCGTGAGTGAACAAGGTAAAAAGAAAAAAGATATATTATTTTTACAATGTTATAAATATTTCAAGAATAACATAAAATTTTATTTATGTAAAATATATTCATTATATTTACCCTAATTACCATCCATGTAACACAATAGTGAAAGCAAAACACACACTTCACAAGGTGATAGTCCGTTGTACGCACAAACAACTTTCTCGTATCACTTACATATTATAATATAAATACATTATATATGATATAATGAATAAAAAAGAATAATTATGATATAAATATAAAATATATAAAACATTAAATATATATACATCAATATTTCCAACCATGAGAGGTGGTAATGGGAAAATTAATGACACTGTTTTACGAGGCAGGTGTTTGACATACACTTGAATGTTGATTTTGTAAGCCATTTGATGGAAGTTTGTGTGGGTGTAGGTCATAAACTTAACAAAAACAACATATAATTATATTTTTTACACTGATTTTATTAAATAATAAGTTTATAATAATAATTAATGGGGTTGTATAAAGAAATAAAATAGGAATTCTTGTTGGAGAACATTACATCTTCTTAGGGTATCTCCTTTTGGTTTTCCCCAAATGTCTTCCTTGGTTGGATTTCTTCCCAATGTAAGGATTATATTATGAGAGGAGATAATAGTAGAATTGACTTGTTCTAGGATTCTTTGATACAAATTGATTGAGTTGTGTTAATATTAGAGGATATTTTGAGGCATTTTATAATTTTGGGTGAGTGGAAAACATGTAAATTTTTGAAAGAGGTATTTTCACCCTCATTTTATCCAAGTAAAGTGGATCCAATAAAGAAAAAACTAGATAATAGATGTTTTAAGTTCTAAATATTGCCATAAAATGGGTTTTTTTAAAACTTTCTAGTTCATTTTTCCCCTTATGATTGAAGTTTAACCACAAAGTAAAAGACTTTTTACTTTTATAACTTTAATTAATTTTAATTGTTTTCACTAATCAAATTGTTCAAAAATGAATTCATCCTTATTAAATATTATAAATTTTTATGATTAAAAATATTTAATCCATTTTTTCAAATTTAATTAACATAAGTGGAAACATATAATTTAATATTAATCCCATAGATTTGGTGAGACAATTGTTTTTAACAAGACAATTTTATTTACAAAAAATATCATCAAATATTAACTCAATGAATAATAATAATAATTGTATGAAAATAAAATAATATTTAATAATATATAGACTATAAATTTCATTTAAACCATTCTTCATTAGGTATTATTTTAATTAATTATAAATATGAATCATTATTCATTTCAAAGCATTTTTTTGAAAACCCCATCTCTAAAATGAAAACAATCTTTTAAAAAAACCAAAATAAATTATATAAAAAATTAATTAAGTGGATTAAATATAATTAAAATAATTCTAATTATAATTTTAAAAATTTTATAAATATATCGGGAATCCTAAATTGCTTAATTTATTAAAATAAATCCATTTAAAAAAAAAAAATAATTTTTAACTATTCACTAGAAAATCATTATTTTAAAAAACATCCCATAATTTCAAACAATGTAAATTTTGATATTCCAATTCAAAAAATGAATTTTATTTTCTCATATAAATTTTATAAAAAAAATTAAAATTATTTTAAAATAGGTTTTCCATAAAAAGGCAATAAAAATGTTTTTTATTGAAATTTTACACTTTTAAGGGTGAAATTAGATTTAGTTTTATATCATGTATAGAAAACATAGAGGCTGAATGTTAAATAATATATTGAATATATTATATATATATTTCTTTAATAAAATTGAAAATGTGTTATTTTTTTAATTTATTGGTATAATACAAACTTGTGTGAATTATAATTGTTTTTTAGAATATGATTTTATTTTATTTTGAGAAGTGTTTCATTCTAATTTATAATTAATTGATCACAAAATAATTCATTATATATAAATAGTTAAATAATAATTTTATAATTTAGTTAATCATGTTCATACCCTCCTTTTCTAATGGTCTGGTTATAATGGTAATATATATCATGGGTCATTTAAATTTGGTGTTCTATATTGAATAAACTATCAAACCTAAAAATATTGGGGTTGAATGTAATAAAAGATAAACTAGGTGTTTAGTGTAACCCAAGATAAAAATAGTGTTTAATGTCCTTTATTATATCATATATAATTTTCTTCATTTAAAATCTTAGGGAATTACAACCGTCCCCCCATAAAAATTGCCTCTTCATAATTTTAACTTTATATGAGAAGTCCAAGGATGGAAATTTGAACATAATTTTATTATAAACCCTCATAAAAAGGGGTCATGGAAAATAATCTTAAAAAATGTGTAATAGAATTACAATTGTCATATGGAATAATACAATACTAGGTTTCTAAATAGAACTACATAGGTGGGAATGAAGGAAACATGTTAATAATTATAGAGAGAGATTTAGGCTATTGATCACAACCAACTGAATGATCACTCGAAATTTAAGGGACTTAAAATAATAAATCACTAATGATTTAAAATACCATTTGTTCATCAAAAATTAATTTATTAGTATTTTTTCAATATCATATTCCTATTGTTGAAGAATTATCTTACCATATAGACTAAGAGTTTATGAAAATATACATACATGATTAGTATAATTTCATAAATTAATTAAATTAAACCATAATATTATATGTTTCTCTTGATTATATGTATTCAATATGATATTTTAATTAATTAATAACTAAAATAAAAAATTATTTACCGCTTAACCATAAAAATGACAACAAGTTATTCCTCCTATCCATAGATATTAACCAAAACCAAAATGGTCAACACATGGTAAGGTGATTCCAAAAATGAATTAACCTTCATATGATAAATTAATATTAAAAATTCAATATTAATGCCAAAGTATCATAGTAAACCATTTTATAAATAAATATCCTTAAAATTCACAAATCATTTATTGACTAAGTTCAAAACCCAATGAAGAGAAGTATTTTATCATATATTGATCTATGATAAATCAAATGTTATTACTCAAATAAAATCTCATACATTTTTTAAATGAAATTAATATTTACTAGTAAAAATTTCATACTAACTAAGAATTCATGTAGGCCATTGGTAGGTTGAAAAAAATTATCATCCATCGGTCATGGGTTCAATCCCCACTACCAAGCTAGATGTGACAGGTTGTTACCCATAATAAATTTCTTCTTTTATTCTTTAAATAATAAAAATAATTCCTCCTTAAATACTAATTCATGTTACCCCTGGGTATTATAAATACCTAAAACTAATTAAATGTCTTTAAAAAAATATAATTTATTACTTTTGGATATCATCTCTTAAAACCTCAATGGGGGTGTCTAAGACATTGAACTTATGATCACCTTAATCTTATAGACCTATGATGAAATCCAAAATCTTTAAGATAACAACAATTGAGAACATGTTAATCTAAAAAACTATCCAAACAAACCTTTTATACCAACTATACCATCCCACAACCCACACAACTATATTTAGTGCTGGAATCATAACCATTACATTTCCGGAAATGATGTCAATAATTGTAACCAAATTATTTTTTAAATAAACATTAAAATATCAAAAGGAAATGTTTGACCACTTACAAAAAGTGACCTATTAGTATTAGAATTATATATAATTAGTAGGAAATCCTACATAAAAAATTCACATTAATATAAAAGATCATTTCTACCACCTAAACCTACATTACCTTAATACATCATCACCATCCATATGAAACCCATTCTAGACATAACTCATTCAACATAAGTCTTTACAACCTGGGGAAAATGAAACATGGTAAGGGTGAGATAAAATTCTCATTAATGGTAAATATAATCATTATTAATTTAATTTCATCAATGTGCTTAATAATTCTATAATTTTATGACGACATAATAAGGTTGCATGACTAAATTATAAAATGGCTTAAACACATGAATAACTAGATCATCAAATATAAAAACATGGAAAAGTAAAGATATTTTTATAAATAACCATGAGCCATTATATATCAATCTTTATCATAATGAACATCATAAACCCATAAAAAATAAATTAAATTTTTTTTCCTTAAAATGGAGTATCACTTTCACAAAACCCTTTAAAAAAACTTTTAATTAGAATAACCATAATTCTGAATTAAAATATAATCATTACCCAATACATTAAAGCCCTATTTATTTTCACCCAATGTTTAACATATGATTATATCACCTAGAATTATCTAGTATACCCCATGTTCAAGATATAAATGGATTACCTGGCCCTATCTGGACCAAACCATGTTTATGTTGTAATGGGATTACGCTGCATGATATGGGCCACCACATTTTATTATATAACAAGATTACCTAGAGATATTTGAGGTACCCCATTTTTAAGATTTAATTTCTAATATCCAAAACAAGAATTTAATACCGAGAGATTTCACCATATAAATTATATAAACAATCATTATACTTTTATAACATAACCATCCCATAGAAAAGAAATGAGTTCCTTTCCAATGTCTTTGAAACATGGTTGACCCGTGGAAAAGAAATGAGTTCCATAAAAATATATTTGAGACATGGTTAAACCATGTAAATGAAATGGTTCCCCAAAAAATCTCTTTGAAATGAGTTTTACCCATAGAAAAGAAATAGGTTACAAAACAGTCACTTAGGAATATGGTTAACACATTGAAAAGAAATGAGTTTCATAAAAATATATTTGAAACAATATTAATCCATCCAAAAAATAATTAAAATGGTATAATTACAAAATTTTCGAATTGGAGGATAATTAACAAAAAAATTTGTTGATTATTATTACTTTAAATATCAATGAGAGATAATTAAAAACAGTTTTGATGAAAATATCAATTTCCTTTTGAAAAATAATCTTAAAATTTAAATCATTTTAAATATCATATTCATTGAAGATAAAAATCCAAAAATATAATCTAGATTTTAAAAATAATTTAAAATACTTATTGGGGAAAATATCCTTTTGGATTTGAATAATATTTTTTAAAATATTTTTTAAATATTTTTTAGAAAACATTGTTCTGGAAGAAAAATATTTTTTAACTGAAAATACAATTTTTCATATAATTGTTTTAGAACTATTGAGTACATTAAGAGGGTAAAGTAAAATTAAAACATGTATTATTTGGAAATATCTATAGGTGAATCAATTTCATGAGTTTCTTTAGGATTTGATCGTATAATTTCATTATGAGAAGCAGAATCATAAACAATCACGATAAGTGATGAGATTGTAACATAAGACTCTTACCACATTGGTAGCTTTGAATGTAAATCCACATGAAAAAATTATTATTAAATTAAAATGAAATATCATTAAAATAAGGATATTAAATATAAAACATGCCAAAAGGGAATAATTTTGAAATTATAATACAAGATAGGTGTAAAGTATAACTTACGCCTCAATGATAGAAAAGGGAGACAAAAATCCCTTAACTCTTTGGTAACATTGAAAACATAAAAATACATGGAAGAGAGACACTCAAATGGATCTATATATGCTAATAAATTTAGTAAAAAGAATACTAAAAAAAATTCATGAAAATTATATAAACCAAAAAAATATACGGTGAGTATGGTATATATCTCACCGAAATAAAAGTGAGACGGAAAATCCACTTACCTTGACTATAATTTGTCATACATATTATATATAATCTTGAATAATAATTTTTTAATTATTTAATTTATTGAGAATATTTGAAATTTTCAATATTACATTTATTCCACTTATAAAAATGTTATAATAATTTCTTAATCCATAAATTTAAGTTGGATTTTATGACCATATTTGGCTTCAGTGTTAAAAATGACATCGGTATGTTGAATATGGTTAACATGTTCATTATTAAAAATTATCGATGATAATAACAATGAAATAATTATAATATATATACATCAATTATACTTTTAAAAACAATAAGTAAATATGGATATGAAAACTCAACTAACATTGCATTCATAGAGATGTTAGGTCATACATACACATTGAAAACATTTCCATTTTTCAATGATCACTATAGAAAGAAAGAAATTAATATGTTATATTTTAATAATGATCGTAATACAATAAATAAAATATTATTTAATTATATATACATATATATAATTCATATTATGTTGTGGTGAAAAAATAAACAATTCTCTTTGAGGAGGTGATAGTCCACACATCCAAAAATGACGTTATAATTATTTCAATGAGATAAAAGGTATAACTAAAAAGTTATATTGCATTTAAAGAACTATAAATATTTCATGAATATCATAATATTTCATTTATATAACATATATTTAAAATATTTACCCTTATTTCCTACCATGTAATGCGTTATGAAAATGAATCACAATGCTTTATGGGGCGGTATTCTGTCATTCACATGAACGACGGTATCATACCCATTAAGTATAGGAATATAAAAAGGTTATATATGATATAACAAATAAAGATTTATAATTATTGTATAAATATAATAAATATAATAAATATAATACATAAATAGTATGCCCATAATTTTTACCAACCATGATAGGTGGTAATGGAAAAACTAATGACGTCGTTTCACTAGGTGGTAGTCTGCCGTAAACATGAATAATGATTTTGTAATCCATTTTTTAGAATTGTGTGTGGTTTTAGGTCATAAAATTACAATAATAACATATAAGTATACTTACTAAAAATATTATATTATATAACTATTGTATAATAATAATTCAAGGGGGTTATAAAGAAATAAAATAGAACCACTTGTTGGATATTATTACCTATTCTTTGGGTATCTGCTTTCTATTTACACCAAAGGACTCCCTTGGTTGTATGTTATCAAAAAATAAGGCTTCCATGATTAATGGAAATGAGTTTAGAACTTATTTGCTCCATAATTGGCTGAGATAAAGGTCTAGAGATGTGTTAATAGAGGAGGAGAGGTGGATGCCTTGTGTAAGTGGGGGTGAGTGGAAAACATGTAAATTTTTTAAAGTAAGAATTCCACCCATGTTTTTTCCATGTCATGTGTCCAAAATAGTAAATCAAAATACACCACAATTAAATTTTTAAAATATGGGAATCCAATGGTTGTTTTAAAAAAATTTATTTCATTTTTTCCCTTATTATTAATGTTTAACAACTAAGTAAACTTGTTTTTACCTTAATTGCTGTAATTAATTTTAGTTGTTTTTTTACTAATCACAGTGGTAAAAAAATAAGTTATCCTGATTAAAAATTAGAAATTATTTTATTTCAAAATATATAATCCATTTTTACAAATTCCATTCGTAGGATTTGAATATTTTAATTTAATATTAATCTCTCAAATGCAGTGAGAAAATGACTTTTAGGAAGATTGCTTCTGTATAAAAAGATGATTCTATATTGACTCTAGGACTAATAATAATCATTTCTTAAAACTAAAATTATATATATATATATATATATATATATAATTAATTTAAATTAATAAATTCCACATTTGGTATTGTTTTAATTAATAAAAAATTTATACATAATTCATTTTTAAACATTTTTTAGAAAAACCCGTCTTTGATCTCAAAAACAAACATTTATTAAAATCCATTATGATGTTGATTAAAATGTACTTAATTTTGTTAAATATAATTATCTAATAATTAGGTTACTTGGAAACTTATTCAAAACATGGTGAGTCTCTTAAATTTCTTAATTTCTTAAAATAAATTTCTTTTTTACAAAAACCAGTGTTTTCACTATTCACTAAAATATCAATATTTTCCAAAAAACCCAAAATATCACCTAAATTAAATTTTTTTGTTACTATTACAAAAATGAAGTTTATATTATATTATAAATTTTATTAATGTGATAAAAATTAGTTTTAATAATATTTTCATTAAAATGGTAACAAAACTGTTTTTTTGAAAAGTATACTATTTTAAGCGTAAAATGGGTTTAATTTTTATATCCTTACTAGAAATAAAATAGGATTAATATTTAACATCATACTGAATATATTATATATAAATTTAATTAATATAATCTAAAATGATTTATTTTTTTAATTTATTGGTATAAAACACAGTTGTGCACATTAAAATATTTTTTTCAGAAAAAAGACATCCTCTTATTTCCAAAAGGGTTTTATTTTCATTTATAATTAACTGGAAACTGAATAATTCATTATATATACATTATTAACCCATATTTTAATGATTCATTTAATATTTTTCATACCCCCATTCCAAATAGGATGTTATAATGGTAATATATATCATGAGTCGTTTATATTCTGTGTTGTATGATGAATACAGTGTCGAACATAAAAATCCTGGGGGTGTGTGTAATAAAAGATAATTTGGGTTTTGTGTGAAATAAATTATAAACTCCTTTGTGTGTTTCCTTTATTATATCTAATATAATTTTATTCTTTTAAAATAATGGGTTGTTACTTCCCCCATCCTAATAAATTGCTTCCTCGCAATTTGAATATTATCTTAGAAATCAAAAGATGGAAATTTAAAAATACATTGATTGTAAACCCACACTATAAAAAGGGTTAATAAATCCTACTCTTGATAATAATAAAAAATATTACAAACTACATATGAAATAACACATAAATGGGTTTCTAAATAGCATTACATGGGTGGGAATAGTGGGAAAGTATAAATAATTATTGAGAGTGATTGTGGTTGTTGATCATAAACAAGTGAATAATCAATGAAAAATTAAGGTAATGAAAACCATAAATATGTGATAATTGAAAAGACTATATTATCACCATAAATGAAGGTGATAGGATAAATTTTAATTTCAATACACTTTTCCTATATTTAAGGAATTCTCTTAACATATAGACTATAAGAATATGTAAATATACATACATGAGTAATATAATTTAATCCTTTAATAAAATTAAACCACAATAAAATATTTTGATACAAATGATGAGTATTTTTGGTTAAAATTTAATTCATGAATAATTAAAATCATTATTTAAGGACCACATTACCGTAAAATGTATAACAAGTTATTCCTCCTGTCTTGGAACATTAAGAGAATTCAAAATGGTTAAAAATGGTAAGACAATTCCAAAAATAAATAAACCTTTTTATGATACATTAATCGTAAAAATTAAATATTAATACATAATGTTATTAGCAAATCATTCAATAAATAACTATTCTTATAATTCATCAAATATTTTCTGACTATGTTCGAATCCCAATGATTAGAATTATTTGATCACATATTATTCTAAAGTAAATAAAATGGTGTTCCTCAAATAAAATACCATAAATTTTAAAAATAAATGTAATATTTACCTACAAAAAATTCATACTGACCAGGACTTCATGAAGTATAGTGGTATGTACAAAACTCTTATGAACATTCATTCATGGGTTTAATCCCACCACCTTTCTGGATGCGATGGGTTGTCACCAAGAATACTGGTTGTTACTTTTTTATTAAAAATGCAAACTAATTCGTCCCTAAATAATAATTCATGTTTTTTATGGGTTAAGAATACATAAACACAATATAACATCTCAAAAAATTCCCTTAATTAATTTATGATCTCATCACTAAAAACCTCAATGGAGTGTCTAAAACATTGAAATTATGATCACATTAATATTATAGACCTATGATTGTATACATTACTCTTAAGAAAACCTCACATAAAAACATTATAAAATCTAATGTAATCCTAAATTAACTTTCATACCAAAAACAAAATCTAAAACCCACACTCTCAGATTTTGTGCTGAAATAATAAACTTTACATTTATGTTTTTGATCGAAAAAATTATGATCCAATTTTTTTCATCTAGACCTTACAATATAAAAATGAAAAATTAGATCACATAAAAATTAGAGAACCTTTTAATTTTATTGTTTTTAGGAATTAGGATAACCTCCTGCATAAATAATTCATATGACTTTAAAAGATAATTTCTCCCACTTAACCCCTCTTTACAATAAAACATCATCATTATTCATATGAAATCTTTTCTAGGTATAACTAATTCAACATAATTATTTATAACCTAGGTAAAATGAAACATAAGAAGGGTGAGATAAAATTCTGATTAATTTTAAACATTATAATTCATAATAGTTTCATCAATGACAATATGAAATTCATAAGTCTATGACAACATAATTAGAGTTCATGAGTGAATAATAAAAGAAATCATACACATCAATACTTAGGTCATAGTATATAAAAACATGGAAACTTATAGTGTCATTATAATTAGTAATTTGAACCATGAGATGTCAATCATGATCATAAGAAACATAATAAATATATAACAATAAATTAACATCCTTTTCAGTAACTTAGAGTATCACTTTCATAAAACCCTTTTAAAAAAATTAATTATAATAAACTAATGGAAAAATTATAATATAATCATTACCCAATGCATGAGAGCATTGTCTAGGTACACCTATTACATAATATATAACACGATTAATCAGATATATCAGGTCCATTCCATTTATAATCTATAATATGAATACAAGATACTATTTGGTCCACCCAATGTTTAAGCTGTAACGAGCTTACATAGTGGAATCTATGCCACTCCATGTTAAGTTGTAACAGACTTACCCAACCATATCGGTCAAACCCTATGATTAATATGTAATTAAAAGGAACCAAAAAATCAATAAAATACCTATATAATTCATCATAAAATTCATATAAAAATCACTATTTTTTTATAACCAAATCAAACCATGGAAAATAAATTGGTTCTATGTCAATCTCTTCGAAACATCATTAAACCGTGGAAAAGAAACTCATTCCATAAAAATATATTTGAAACAAGTATAACCTATGGATAATAAATGGGTTCCAATAAAAATATCTTTGAATCATGGTTAAACAATGGAACATAAACTGGTTTTATAACATTCTCTTTGATACATGGTGAGCCAGCGACAAATAAATGGGTTTCATAAAAATCCTTTTGAGATAATATTAATACATCTAGAAAATAATGGGGATGGTATCATTAAAAAAGTTCCCATGTTAAGGATAAGTAAAATTACGGTTTTTGATAGTGATTAAAGTAAATAACATTAAAATATCATTAAAAAAATTATTGAAGAAAATATCCTTTTCATTTTTAAAAACTCTATTTAAAACAAAAAAATAGTTTGAAAATCATTTTCATTGAAAGAAAACTTTAGAAGCATATAAAAAAAATTAAATATTAATTAAAATATTTGTTGAGTTAAATATCATTTCTCCTTTGAAACAATTGTTTTATTACGTTTTTTAAAACTTTTCTAGAGATATTCTTTTTGGATGGTAAAGTGTTATCGACCGAAATGGTGATTTTTTCATATAAACATTATTTTGAACTATTGACTACACAAAGAGAGGAAAGTGAGGGGAAAATTTAATATCATGACATAAACATAATAGAATAAAATTAACGTGTTTATTAAATTAAAGATCATAATATTTAATTATTTTAGTATAATTATAAACAATCCCGACAAAATATGAGAGTGTAACGTAACACTATTACAACTTTGGTAACATTGAATCAATATCCCCATGAAATAATATCAATAAATGAAAATTATAATATCATTTAAAAAATATATTCATTATATATCATTTAAAAATTTTATAATATACACCTTATAAAATATGATATGTTTATATTATAATTTACATCTAAAAGATTGCAAATTGATACAAAAATCGCTTAATGCTTTGGTAACATAGAAACCATAAAACCCATGAAAAAGAGATGATAAAGTGTATATTTAAATCACCATAAATTGAACTATAGCAATAAAAAATATATTAAATGTTGTTAAATAAACCACATGATAAAAATAAGTGTTTAATATTGCATATATCTCACAGAAATAAAAGTGAGATGAAAAAACCCCTTATATCGAGTCTGATTTATCATGATTGTTATTTAACATCATGAATAATAAAATTATTATTTTTATATAATTTATTGATAAACATTTACAGGTTTATTATTAATTGTATTCCACTTATAAAAAATTTATTTATAATTGCATAATAAATTATTTTTAATTCATATGTTTGGACCATATTCGGTTTATGTGTGAAAAATAAAATTTATAAGTTAAAAATGGCCAAAAAGTTAATTATTTAAAAATATAATAAATAATTATCATGAAATAATTATCATATTTAAACATAAAATTTTATTTTAAAACTAATCATGAATTATGGTATTGAAAAAATTAACTAGTTTTATTATCATTGAGACGGTAGGTCTTATGTACGCATGAGTAACGTTTCTATTTTTCAATGATCATTATAAAAAGAAGGTTGGTAATATTTTATCTTCCAATAATGATAATTATATAATAAATTACATATTATTTAATACTATATACTTATATATATAATTCTTGGGATGTTTTTGTGAAAACAAATCACATCGTTTCAAGTAGGTGATAGTCCACAGGTCTACGAATGATGTTATATTTTTCATAGTGAGTGAAAAGGTAAAAATAAAAGGATATATTATATTTAAAGATTTATATATATTTCATTAATATAATAATATCTCAATTATATCACATATATTAATTATATTTACCCTTATTACCTTCCATTTTACTTGTTAGTAAAAACAAATCACAAACTTCGTGAGGTGGTTTTCCACCATATACACGAACAACATTATCATATCCATTAAGTATTGAAATATAAAAAGTTTCTATATGATATAATGAATCTATAGGTATAATTATATCATAAATATCATAAATATAATATATAAATAGTGTTTAAATCATTATTCTTAACCATAAGAGGTGGTAATGGATAAATGAACGACATCGTTTCCTAAGGTGGTAGTCTACTGTACGTATAAATGATGATTTCATAACCCATTTGAAGGTAGTGTGATTGGTTATAGGTTATAACAATAACATAACATCTCATTATATTGAGTATAATAATTTTATTATAAAATATTTGTATAATAATAATTTAAGGGGGTGTAGAACGATATAATATAGAAATGATTATTGGGGAACATTGCCTCATCTTTGGGTATCTACTTTTGGTTTGCACCAAAGAAATTACTTGGTAGGATATATTTGTAAATGAAGGATTATATGATTATATTAGGGGATAAATAAATTATTTTAATAGGTCTTGGAATAAAAAAATGGCTTCAGAGGTGTGAAGAGAGGATGATATGGGGCTCCTTTTATAAGTTGGGTGAGTGGAAAATTTGTAAATTTTTGAAAGATGAGATTACACCAATGTTTCTCAATGTCTAGTATATCATATTATGCAACAAAATCTATCCCAGAAGATATAATGTATACATATATGGATATAAAATGATTTTAGAACAATTTTCTGGGTCATTTGGCCCCTTAAAATTAGAGATTTACTGCTAAGTAAATTTTTTTAACTTAATCACTGTAATTAATTTTAATTTTTTTCACTAATAAATTCAGTCAAAAATTAATTTGACATTTTTATATTTTAGAAATAATTCTATTTCAAAATAGCGAATCAATTTTTAAAAATTTAATTAATATAAGTGGAAAATTTTTATTTAAAATTAATCCCACAAACACTATGAAATAATGAGTTTTAATAAGAATATTTTTTTTGTAAAAGATGATTATATATTAACTATATGACTAATAATTTCCATTTTATAAAACTAAAATTTAATACAATAATTTATATACTCTAAATTTCATTTAAACTATTTTCCAATACGTATTATTCTAATTAATTAAAAATGTGAAACATTATGCATTTTAAAAAATCTTTTAGAAAAACCCATCCTTAGATCCAAAAATAGACTTATATTAAAAAAATAATGTGGATTAAAAGTTAATTAATTAGATAAATTATAACTAAATATCACTTGGGATACTTTGAAACATATTAGAAACATATTTGGACTTATAAATTACTGAATTATTAAAATAAATTTATTTTTAAAAAAAAACTGTATTTTCACTATTCACTAAAACATAAATTTTTTCCAAAAATTACCAAATCTTCACCCAATGTAATTTTAAATATTTATAATCCAAAAATGATCTTATTTTACCAAATAAATTTTATAATTTTTTTAGAAATTTGTTTTAAAATAATTGCGTCATAAAAAGATGACAAAATGATTTTTTGAATAATATACAGTTTTAAGCGTAAATTGAGTTTATTTTTTATCAAACACAGTGTATGTATGGTAAATGTTTATATTGAATATATTATAGATTCATTGAATTAATATAATCTAACAAGGTTTATTTTTTTATTTATTGGTATAAATAACCCTTATGTGCATTAAAATAGTTTTTTAGAAAAAGAATTTCTTTTACTTGGAAAATGATATTTTCATAATTTAATTATTATTATTCATAATCGAAATTCTTAATACTTGTTTATAATGGTAATATATATCATTGGTTATTTACTTTTGGTTTTATGGGATGAATACTCTATAAAACATAAAAATCCTTGGGTTGCATGTAACACAAGATAAAGTGGATATTGCGTGAAATTCAAGATAATCTTAGTGTTGTGTGTAATTTAACCTATCAAATATAATATTAATATTTTAATTTTTTTGTGTGTTACATCCTACCACTCACCCCTTTAATAAGTTTAATCATATCAATTTCAACTTTATCTCTGAAATCAATGGAAAGACATTTGAAACTACGTTTTTTGTAAACCCACGTCTTAATAAGGATTACTAAAACATTCTATTAATAATAATGAAACAGAAGTAAAAAAATCCATATTTAAAAACACTTAACTAGGTTTATATAAAGGAAAACGTAGGTATTAACAGAGAAAATGTTTAAATAATTATAGAGGGTGATTAAGGCCATTGATCCCAAACAAGTGAATGATTAATGGGATGTTAAGGGCCTTAAAAACATTTATCTGTGATGATAGAAAAGAACATAGATTCATAAAAAATTAAGGTACAAGGATAACATTTCTGGTTTTGAGATCCTTTTCCTATAGTTTAAGAATTAACTTTCTACATAGTATAATAGAATATGAAAATATATTTTCTTGAGTGTTAGAATTTCAACCTTTAATAAAATTCCACCACAATGTCATCTTTTTCTCCAAATGATGTGTATTCAGGATGACTTTTTAATGGATGAAGCACTAAAATAAAAATTTTAATATAGAATAACCATTAAAAGGATAAAAATATAATATTATTGTTTTTATACATTAACCAAGCCAAAAATTGTTATCACATGGTAAGATAATTCAAAAAATGAATAAACCATCAAATGGTACATTAAACATAAAAATTAAATATTAATTCCCAAACTTCACACCAAATCAGTCTATAAATTACTATCCTAATAATTAATCAAATGTACCCTGACTATGTTCGAAACCAAATGATTAAAAATATTTTATCATATAATATTCTAAGATAAATCAACCATTATTTCTGAAAAAAATCCCATACATTTTGGAAATAACCTTAATTTTTACCTATAAAAATGTTGTACAAACAAAGACATCATGTAGGATAGTGGTATGTATGAAGACCTTATCATCCTTTGGTTATGGGTTTAAGCCCCATCGCCTAGACGAATGTGATAGGATTTAAATGGACATACGAGTTGCCCCATTTTTATTTAAACATTAAAAATAATTCATACCTAAATAAAAAATCATGTTGTTACAAAAGTTCAAAAATATATAAATCTAATAAAACAACTCAAAAAATCCACTTAATATTTTAATATCTCATCACTTAAAACCTCAATGGGGTGTATAAGACATTTAAATTATCATCATCTTAATATTATAAACCTATGATGGTATCCATAAATCTTAATATAATATCAAAAGAAAACGTCATAATATTAAATATTATGTAAACCAAACTTTTATACTAATTATAATCTCCCAAAATCCACACTCCTTGATTTTGTGGCAAAACCGTAAACATTACATTTCTATCTTTGATGCCAATAATTCTGACCAAAAAATTTTCATCTAAACCATACAACATCAAAATGAAAAATTGGATAACTTACAACCATAATGACCTTTTAGGCTTATAGTTTTAGATAATTATGAAAAACTCAAACATTAATAAATCACATGTCTTTAAAGGGTAATTTCTCCAAATTAACCATGCTTTGAATTAAAACATCATCATCATCTATATTCAATATCATCTAGACATTACTCATTCAACATCATTATTTATTACCTAGGGGAAAGGAAATAGAATAAGGGTGAGGTAAAATTCTCATTAAGGGTAAAAAATATTTATCAGTTTAATACAATTAATGATCATAAGAAGTGAATAAGGTTATGATGACATAATCAGAGTACATGAGTGAATCATAAAAGTCATCATACTCATCAATACCAAGATCATCAAATATGAAAACATATAATAGTAGTGAGTCATTATAATCAATAACCATGACCCCTGTCATATCAATTTTGATCATATGAAATATCATAAACCAATAATAATTAGTTAAATAACTTTTTAGAAACATGGATTTTCACTTTCATAAAACTATTTTAAAACCCTTTAAATTGGAATAATCATACAAAAACATCCAAAATAATCATTACCCAATTAATTAGATCTCTACCTGGGAGCACCAATTATATAAGATTTAAAAGGCTCAACTAGTGATATTCGGGTCACCACATGATTAAGATATAATAGGCATAAACCACTCTATCTGGGTCACCCCATGTTTATGTTGTAATGGGAATACCCGAGGCTATTTGATCCACCATATGTTATGTTGTATCATGCTTAGTCGGTGATATCTGGGAAACCCATGTTTGAAATTTAATTCATAAGAACCAAAAAATGAATAAAATTAATATATCTTTTATAATAAAACCTACAATAAGAATCATTATTATTTTATAACTTGATCAAGCCATGGAAGAAAAATGAGTTCCATGTCAATATCATTGGAAAATGATTTACCCAAGGAAATGAAACATGTTCTATATGAATAAAATTAAAAAATGATTAACCCAATGAAAATAAATGGGTTCTATAATTATATCTTGGAAACATGGTCAACCCATAAAATAGAAATGCATTTCACAACAATCGCTTTGAAACATGGTTACCTAGTGGAAAAGAATTGGGTTTCATAACAATCTCTTTGAAAACATATTAATTTATCATAAAAATAATTTGGATGGTATCATTAAAAAAATTCCCCAATGGAGGATGAGTAAAAATAAGGGTTTTTAACATTAATTAATGGAAATACCATTAAATATCATTAAAAATATTCTTAAGGAAAATATCCTTTTCATTTTTAAAAAAACCTTTTAAAACATAAAACATTTTAAAAACACTTTTCATTGAAATAACATTTAAAACATATAAAGTATTTCTTAAAAGTAATTAAAATAGTTATTGTGTAAAATGTCATTTTTTATTTGAAAAAATATTAGACATTTAAAAAAAACATGGTTTTAGAAGAAAAATATGTTTCGAACGAAAAAGTGATTTTTTATATACACATTATTTTTAACTATTTAATACATAAAAAGGTAAAGTGAAAGTAAAACATTTAATTTCAAGGAATAAAAAATTAGAATAAATTTCATTAGTTTCTTGAGGTATTGATCATAATTTTTCATTATTGGATGTATAATCATAAACAATCTTGATAAACGATGAGATTATAATAAGACTCTTACAACTTTGGTAACATGAAATCAAAATCACCATGAAAGAATAAAATTAAATAAAAAAGTATAATATCATTAAAATAATGAGATTAAAGATATAAAATATAAAATTGATAGAATATATCCCTCATAAAAGAAGATTTTTGTAAAGCATAACTTATTTAAAAAACTGGCAAATTGAGACATAAATTGTTTAACACTTTGGTAAAATAGAAATCATAAAACCCATAAAATAGAGATGAAAATGGATATTTAAATCCCTCTAAATTTGAAAATAGGAATCATAAAATACATTCATAGTCTATATATACACCACCTAAAAATAAGTGGTGAATATAGAATATATCTCATAGAAATAAAAGTTGGACCGAAACCCCACTTAACATGAGTATGATTCATCATTCATGTTCTTTATCATATTGAATAAAACATTTATATTAATGATTTACTTTCTTGAGGAAATTTTACCAGTTTTTTATTAATTTTAATTAACTTATAAAAAATTTATAAATATATACATAATCAATTAAGCTTAAGTTGTATGTTTTGTCCATATTTGGATTATGTGTCAAAAATGGCATTGGTAGGTTGAATGTGGTAAAAAAAGTCATTAAATAAAAATATACAAAATAACAATCATGAAATAATCATAATATTTATAATTCAAATATTGTTTTAAAAATCAATCATGAAACATGTTAATGAAAAATAAAGAAACGTTTTGATCATTGAGAGGGTAGGTTGTACGTATTCATGAGTAATGTTTCTATTTTTATATGATCATTATGTAAAGAAGGTAGGTAATATTTTATTTTTAAAAATTGATAATAATATTATAAATAACATATTATTTAATTATATATACTTATATATATCATTATTTTTATATGGTGGGAAAAATCATATTATTTTCAAGAGGCGGTAGTAGATATGTCCACAAACAACATTATCATTTTTTAGTGAGTGATAAGGTAGAAAAGGATATATTCTATTTAAAGAATAATAAATACGTAATTAATATCATTA
This sequence comes from Viscum album, assembly GCA_963277665.1. NCBI lineage: Eukaryota > Viridiplantae > Streptophyta > Magnoliopsida > Santalales > Viscaceae > Viscum > Viscum album. The sequence continues at coordinate 474,928,603 of OY728156.1, forward strand.
TGTTTCATTTATATCACATATATTCATTTTATTTCCCCTTATTGCCTTTCATGTAACATGTTTGTGAACACAAATCACATCGTTGCACGAGGCTGTGGTCTGTCGTATACAAGAATGAAATAATAATATCAATTATGTATTGAAATATATAAAAATTATATATTATATAATAACTAGAGAGGTAAAATTATTTTTTAAGTATAATAAATATCATATATAAATTTTTCATCCACTATTATTCCCAACCATGAGTGGTTGAAATGGAAAAATGAATGACACTGTTTTGTGAGGCGATGGTCCTTCAAACACATTAATGATGATTTTATAACCCATTTTTTGCAATTGTGTGTGGGTTTAGGTCATAACATTAACATAAAAAATATATTTATATTTATGGAACATATTTTATTATATAATAATATTATAATATTAACTTAATGGGGGTGTAAAAAGAAATAAAATATAAATGGTCAATGGGTATTGATTCCTATTCTTTAGTTATCAACTTTTGGTTTTCACCAAATGAAATTATTGTTTGGATATATGCCCAAATTTTGGCCTATTGGATGAGGATATAGAAGGTAATAAGTGATTTTGGATGGGATTGGTAGAGAAAAAGGCTTCAGACATGTGAAGAAAGGTGTAGAGTATGAGGCCTTCTATAAGTGGTGGTGAGTGGAAGACTTGTAAATTTTAGAAAGAGGGATTTCCATCCACATTTTTTCATGTATATTGGATCTAATAATGCACCCAACATGAAATTCAAAAGTATAATGTATAAATATGAATAGAAAACGGTATTTTTAGAAGTTTCTAGGTCATTTGGACCCTTATGATTAAATTATAACAACTAAGTAAACTCATTTTTACCTTAATTGATGTGATTAATTTTAATTATTTTCACTAATCACATTATTTAGAAAATTAATTTAAAATTTTTTAAATAATAAATTATTATAATTCCATATATAGAATCCATTTTTTATAATTTAATTAACATAATTGTAATGTTTAATTTTAATACTAATCCTGTAAGCGCGGTGAGTTACCGAGTTTTAATAAGAGTATTGTTTTAGAAAAAGATGATTCTATATTAACTATGTGACTAATAATAATAATTTTATGAAGCTAAAATAATATTTAATGATATATAGTCTATAAATTTCATTTAAAAAATTCCCAATTAGAGATTATTTAAATTAATAAAAAATGTGAAACACTAGGCATTTAAAAATAGGTTTTAGAAAATCCTGTCTTTAAACCAAAAAACCTAATTATATTAAAAACAAATATAATGTTTATAAAAATTAATTAAGAGGGTTAAATTTAACTAACCTATAATTTTTTACATCAAAACATGTTAAAAATATATTTATACTATTATGTTAATTTATTTATTAAAATAAATTAATTTGTTTACAAAAATAAGTATTTTTCACTATTCACTAAAAAAACTAATTTTTGTTTAAAAAAATTAAAAAATTTAATCAATATAAATTATGATATTTTAATTACAAATATTGAATTTAATTTATTTAAATAAATTGATTATAATTCTTAAATGTTAATTTTATAATAATAAATCCTTAAAAAGGTGGAAAACTATTTTTTTAGTATATAGTTTTAAGCATAAAATAATATTTATACTTATATCATGCCTATAAAAACCATAGGAAGAATGTAAAATGATATATTTAATATATTATATTTTAATTTCATTAATATAATCCAACAAGAAGTATTTTTGTAATTTAATTTTGTAAAATGCACTTGTTCATATTAAAATAATTTTCAGAAACATATTTATTTTTTACTTTCAGAAGGGTTTTATTTTGATTTATTGTTAATTAGTCATAAAATAATTCATTATATTACATGTCTAAAACATATTTTCATAATTAAATTAATCAATTTCATACCTTCCATTATAAGGGTTATGTTATAATAGTAATATATATCAGAGCTCGTTTAACTTGGGTGTTTCTTGTTTAGTATACCATCAAATAAAGAAATCTTGGTGTTACGTGTAATGCATAATAAACTAGGTTTTATGTGTAAAAAAATATAAAATAAATGTTTTGTATCCTTTATTATATTGAATATTATTTTATTATATTAAAATATTAGGGTGTTACTGTTATGATATTTATCAAAAATAAATCTAAATTTATTATATACAAGGTCAAAAGAACACACAAGGCATATCAGACATCATGTAACAAAGATGGTATCAATTTCATCTCTATTGAGAAAATTTTATATTCTCACCTATTTACATTTATGTTGTGTATAGATAACCCCTTGTTGGTATTTATCATGAATATATATATATTCATAATTATTAATTATTCAATTCAAGTTACTCTTTCAAAAGGAAAGCTTAAAAGAAAATTCAATCTTGTTTTTATTTTAGATTGGGTATATTTTTAGACTATATCCATAATTTTTAGAGATATTTTATAAAGGAATTTTTATTTTCTCAAATGATTTATTCGGTACATTTTATTTTATGCATTACTTTTTAAAATTTTTGAAAGGAAAATTTATAATTTATTTTTAAAAGGTCCTTTTTGAGTTTATTTACAAAAGGAATAAAGAATTTTTTTAATTTATATCATGTTAATATATTTACCATATTCCATAACAATTTTATTCCTTAATGTTTCTCCTAAATTTTTGCAATAGTTTTACAAAGAAAAATATTTAATGAAATATTTCATTAATATTTCTCTTCCATTTATTAAAAGACTATATTTTATTACAAAACCTATATTTCAGATTTATCTATGGTCATCTCTTATCAATTTTATGGTCATTAAATTTCTCTTGAAACATTTTATTTCCTGTGATCATTATACATTATATTTATCATAAATATTTAATTTCACTAAATGTTGGATATGATTATTACTTATACCACATGCCATTTCAAAATAAAGTGTTTTTCTTTGAATTTAAATTTATTAACTCTGTAAATATTGATATTTTATATTAATTAATCAATATAGATATTTTTTGATATGGAATATTATTATAAATTAAATTGAATACATTAGGAAACCATTTGGAAATTAGTGATTGGTGGGTCTCATAATTATATAGTCCCTTGATGTATTAACATCTATAATGAGACAAATAATATGGAAAAATTTAATGGGTTTTTTGGTGTATACCGACCCATATTTTTAACATTCATGAAACAGGTATTGGATGGTAGAGATATCATGATTTCTGAGATCATGATGTCTATCATGAATTATTTCCATCATTTAGAATTTAGTTATTATTATCCATGAGATTACAACAATGATATTATCCTTAGAAGATTTTTTTCATTTAATTTATTAAATGGAATGTGTTTTCATTTATTTACATTTAAATATTTATTATTCCATATTTACTCATGATAGATTATATTTTATTTAACTATTATTAAGAATATATGATCACCATTTATTTTTTACCTTCCATTAGGATGCACAGAAGGATTTTATGAATAATATAAATGATGAAAGAATGTTTTTTATGTTATGTATTTTATTTTCCAATGTAATATAGGAATCATGCATGTATCTAGTTCTTAAATACTACTATATTGGTCAGTCCATTAGTACAAGTTCTTTTTTATCTTATACAATTGTAATAATGTAGGCACTTACACTAAGTTACTAGGGTGGGGGTTATTATATTTGTCATTAGAGGATGTTTATAAGAAACCTTATTAAATTGATATTAAATTAACATGAAAAACATGAGAATTATAATAATTCCTTATAATATTTGATAATTTTTTCAATTAGAGGGTTTTTTGTTTTATTCCTCCGTAATCATAATAGTCATTATTTAACTCAGTGTCTTCCATTATTTAGTAATTGATCCTAATATAACAAATGGAATCAATATCATCAGATAATATAGTGATGTTACATCTAATAATTCGAATTCATCTTGTATTGGAACTATGCCGATTATTTCCATATTAGGGTAGTTGAATAAGGTTCTAAAAAATAACCTTACTAATTTGGGACAACATTTTGTAACAAAATATTATTCAAAAATGTTGGATTTATTCATGTGAAAGAAGCCTCTATCTTTTATGGGAACTATCAATCAATTGGTAGATGAACAATGGATTATATCCCTAAAAATATTCATTTTTTGGGATATAATGAATGTAAAAAGGTTAATCTCGTAGTTTATTTTTTGAGCGGAGATAATAACCAAAAGTGGTTATGTATTTAAAACAATAAAGAGGATGAATAAATAGAACTCATAGGATTAAAATTTTTTAATGTGATATTATTCAAGAAATACTTTCCTTGAGAACAACGATAATAAATTGAGAAGATGTTACTCACTTTAATGAATAATGAGGAAGATTTTGTGTCAGAATATGAAGATAAATTCACAATATTATCTAGGAATACATTATATTACATAAATAATCTAGAAATAATGATTTAATATTTATTTTATGAGATTTATTTGATTCTCCAGAAGAAACTAGTTGCATAAAACATTTCATAATAAGATGATATAGTATGAAGTTCCCTTATAACAAAGAAGAAATTTTATAGATGATATATCTTCAAGGGAAATGAAGATAGTAAGAGGTCAATTGTGAACCAAGAAAAAGATAAATCATCAAAGAAGATGAAGCAAATGAATGAATTTCTATTATGTGAAAATTATGGAAAGAAAAATCATGAAAAATACCAAAAGGGTATGGGTGTTTGTCACATGTGAGGAGATAAGGTCAACCTAGTTAATGATTGAAAAATGAAGAAAGAAATTAATTTTATCCTTTGTTTAAACTATAGGTAAATGAGGAATTACTCACACCAATGTCCAAAAAATCAAGGGAAACAACCAAATGAGTGAAAAAATGTAGAAGGCCAAAATTATGTAACCCCTAAAGGTAAAATAGATTGATTAAAGTGATTGTTTGATTGAATTATTTAATTATATATACTAGTAATATTTTATTTGTAATAATCATGAATCATATAATGATTATATGTAGTAGTTTTGATTCAATGGATTTTAATTCATATGTTATATTGTAATGATAACCAAGAAAAGTGATTTAGTATTAGAGTATTTTTTGTGAGTACATGAATAATGGAAAGATAACCCATAATATTTTATAGATGTTGAGTTCATAATGTTTTATTGGGACAATGAAAATATTGAAACTGAGGAAGTAAATATATATTATTATTGATATTTAAAATGGTTAGCGATTTGATGACAAAGTAATTTATGATGTAATTCAGTGCTTTTTTGATATAAGGAATATATGAGATAGTGGTAGAGTTAATTTTTTTTATCAAGGTATTAAAATTGTTTGTATGTGATAGTATAAGAATAATTAGGTTATTAGTGAATAAATTTGTGATAAAATATTTTAGATTTTTGGGTTTTGAAGTTGGCTAGAATTATATCAAAAGATACATAAGGTTTAAGATTTATATAAGGGATAATGTTGAAATTTTAGGATTATTAATGAGGTTATATATATTTATGTATTATTGGTTATCTTGTGTTCTATATTTTTTTTGTAAAATATCAAGAGATAGGAGGAATAACATTCCATTTTTTATGCATCCTATAATATGTTAAAAGACAATTTTAGTGATTAAGACATGCAAAAATCATCTTGAATACTTATCCTTTGGATAAAGGAAGACATTATGGTGGAAATTGATTATAGTATGAAATAGTTATTGTCAAGATATTAAATTTACTTATGTTCTTGGTTTATATGGAAATGGAATTCCTCGACTTCAGGAAATGGTTCTTGAAACACAAATGTTATCCTATTGTGATCATTTCTAATTAATTGATGGTCTATTCACCCATAACTAATTTATGGTCTTGTAGTAATTAATATTATCCTTAACATGCTCTCTATCACTCTCTCTTAGTCCTTAGGTGTCAATTTTCTCTTCCATGTCTACATTTTCACTTCCTACTACTATTCTCTAATTTGGATACCTAGTTTCGTGTTATTCTAGATGACCTTCGTATTTGTCTTTCCCTATTTTTTAAAGGCTGTTTTTTTATATTTTTTCAAATATGGGTTATCTAAAAATGATTTGTTTTTTGAATTTAAAACCCGTTAAATGCTGTAATTTAGAGAATGAAATTTATTTAAGGGGGAGAATCTAACACCCCATGATTTTAAAAGAAGACTATATTTGATAGCGTATACAACATGCAACATTATACATAAACAAAACAAAAAAAATTATTATTTAAATATTATGGTTGTAACGTTTTTTTAATTATATTTTATAAATAATATTTACAAAAAATGAGGAATTTTTATAATGGACCTACTCAAAAAAATTTATTTTTTAATGTTTAGTAAATATGCACTTAATTTTTAATGTTGACATTTTATTATTTAAAATACATTTTCTTCAAAAAAGTTTATTATTAGTTAATATGAGTTAATGTCTGAATTAATTTATAATATTTTATTATGAAAATTATATCAATTTTGAAATAATCAATTTAAAATTATCTTATTATGAATTTTTAAATTTTTTCTTAAAAGATTTATTTTTCATAGAATTATGAAAAATATTGATTTTCACTTTAAAATTTATTTTTGTTTCAAGAATATAAAAAGATAATTTTTTAAAAACGATTTAAATGTAAAATTATTTGTATTATTTTCTAAAAAATCTCGTTAATTTCATTATAATAAATTTTATGGTTTAATAAGGAATAAAAGCATTTTAATAAATAATTTTTTTTAAAAAAAATTATTTTTGTTTGTTGTTTTAATCTTATGTTGATTTTATCAAAATCTATAAATTTAATATTGAAAAATCATTCAATATTTGAAATAGGGAGTTCTATATTGGGTAAAAAGGCCCCTTTAATTTTTAGTCTTTTTTAAAATTAATTGTGACAAAATATATCACATCAGAAAGGGTTATAACATTGGGAAAAGGCTTTAAATTTTATCTAACACCAACCTTTACCCCAATGGATGAATAAATTTATTAAATTTAAATAAATTTTTTTGAAAAATTTAATCTTTGTTACATATTTATTTTAATTTTACCTTTATAATATTTTAGTCAAATATAATGTCTATAATTTCATATTCTTTCTTTTAAAATATTTAATATTATTTGTTACTTATAAATACAACATATGTTCATATTATAATTTTTATTTTAAAGATTAATGATATTTTTTTATCATGGTAATTTATTTTATATTTTTAGTTATTTAATAATTTACTTAAATTATTACGTAACATTAAGATAATATTTATTCAATTAGTAGAAAAAAAATAAATCTTCTTAAAAATAATAAAAGTAATAAAAATTTAATTAATTATTGTGTTCCATGGATTATATAAATAAATATGAAATTTTAGGGTAGTTTTAATGTATTATATTCAAATTATTTATTTTTATCTATGTATTTACAATCAAATTAAATGACTAATATAAAAAAGGAACATAATGCTATTTTACAACAAATAATTTTCCATTAAGTAATTTAAAATTTATAAGAAAAACAATATTCAGAATAATGAAAGGTATATGGTTCAAAATATCATCCATGATCCATTTATGGGTCTTTTCCCCTCTTATAGATACATTCAAGACACATAAATGATTGAAAACATTAATATTGTGTTAATTATCATAAATGGTTAATGGGGGTTCAGACTGAAATAAAAGGTTGAAAAAAAAATATTTTAATAGATTATTTAGACTAATACTAATATTAACTTCATATTATATTAATATAGTTCCATTTATATGTGATAAATACTTTCTATTAGTTTAATAATTTATGATATTCTAAGAATTTCCCTCCCCTCACATATAAAAGGATTCCCTCTTTTCTCTACATCACATTGATCCATATAACTTAAAAATGACTATAAAATTCCATTTTCAAAATCCTTATCCTTTTAATCGTTGTTTTTTACCTTCCCAAAGACCATCCCTAGGTCCCTTACATGGATATTTAAAGGATGTCATCCAAAGACAAGGTATTCATCTTTACCAACTATTTCATATTTATTTATTCTTCTACTACCTCTTAATGTGTTTAAAATATCAAAAAATTACTACTATTGTTAAATAGAGATAATAAAATGTTATTATTTTTATATTAAAACCCAATTTAGGATACTATAAAAAGTGAATACATCACTTGTTTATATGTAATACTTTCCATCTTTATATAGCGATGCAATTTATTTTTCATCAGCACATTACATGTACAATCATAATAATGAAACTAATTAATATATTAATATATATATATATATATATATGATATTTATGAAATAATAATACTTATATAATTAAAATATCATATGTAACTTCTTACCTTATAATTTTTTGGAAACAGAAAACGTCACTCAAGCATACATATAGACTACGACCTCCACGAAGCAATATTATATTTTTTTAATTTCTGATTTACATGGTTATTAATAAGTATATATTTAAGGAATATATATTATATATATTTTATAATCATGATTCATTAATTTTTAATTTTTATTTATATTTTGTTCATTCCATCCTTCAAAAAACTGAAAATATCATTCAAGATTATGTATGTCCTACCTTCTCCATGAATTGTGTAATTCATTTTTAAATCTCAAATGTTTATAGATGTCTCTATATAATTATTTATAATATATATTAAATTTATATCATTAATAAAATTATGGAGATTATAGAACAATGATAAATGCATATGGACTAAAACTACAAAATTAAAACATGTTTATAAAATGAAGTTATTAACACCCAAAATATTGATAATAATAATATTTTGTCAATAAAATATTAATAAAATGTTATAATTTTATCATATATGATATTATATATTTTTATATTTCCATTTTATGTATGTATGATAAATCTAAATTTTTTAAATATGAGGTTTACAAGACTTATAAGGTAAGTAAAAATTGAGGTAAATGATTTCACCTCAATTTGCACTCCCTTGTGTCATATTGGTATTATGAACATATTTACTTTTATGTGATGTATATACATCTCCATTGAAGTGTATGACATTAATATATATATATATATATACATATATTAATGATGATTAATGATTCATGAAAGAACTGAGATCTTCTATTCAGGTATGGATCTTTATTTCGGGTTGTTTTGAGGAAAAAGGAAGAATTTGGAAATTTACTAATTACACACCATGTACCCAGTTGCTGCGTGTAGCCATGTACATGCTATGTAACGACCAAGTACATGGCTGTGTAGGTGACCTGGAAGACCACCTAAAGTGGTGGCCAGTTGAGGGTAGTACATAGCGTGTAAATTAAATGAACACACCACATACTTTTGTTATTTGATGAGTCAAGTGGGGTCATGTCTCCTCTTTAGAAAACACTTATTCTCCCCATGTTTCATACAGGAGAGTATTGACCGACAAAAAAATTTTGAGCTCCTCCCAGTTCTCCGTCTGAGCTTTTATTGAGGCATTGTTCGGTGCATTGGAATCCAATCGATCTACGTCATTCTATGCTGATTCAAGGTCCGATGTTTAAGAATGTTCTTCACACAACATCAATATAGGTGGATTGTTCTTTTCTTTGATTGTATTTGGATTATATATGCTAAAAGTGATGAATAAACACATTTGGGGTATTGCATGTTTTGAAATTTAACCTTATTTAATACCTCCTATGTTTTTATTTGATAGATAAAGGGTTATTGCATATGCATAAGGTTGTATCCCTTGATTAAGTGTGATTTTCCCTTTTTTGATTGATTACGTCCATTTGGTCTAGAATTCATCTTAGGCTTGCTTTTCTTTCCATGACTTGTGTTGTTAGGATGGAGTTACTGATTATATGAGATGCATATGATTCACATTGTGGAAGGTTAACTTGGGTAATTGACCGTGAGAGCTTCCTAAGGTAGAGTTTTTAAGGTATAAATTATTGTAATGTTGACCCAGAGGTATTGACTATGAGAGCCATCAGGTGTTCATAGACTAGAGGGGTATAGACCATGAGATCTACCCAGAGGGTCATTATTAAATGAATTGTTTCACCTTAGGGCATTGACTGTGAGAGCTTCTAGGTGGTCATTGTAATTTCTCATTGCGATGCAGACCAAGGGTTATTGACCATGAAAGCTGCCCAGGTGGTCGTTTGTTAATGATTAATTCTATGTGTGACCAAAGGGGTTAGACTATATGAGCTTTCAGAGAGGGTCATTATTTTATTGAATTGATGATTTTTTGAACTAGAGGGTTCAGATGGTGAGAACTTTCTCTGGGGGTTCTTTTGAATAATTCAATGGTTGTGACGAGTCTTCCAAGGAAAAGCACAATCTTAGACTCAGTATTAATTTATTATTTGATGGTTTTCTGAGGTGTTTCTTGTTACTTTTACCTAGAGGATATAGAGATTAGTCTTGATCCTAGTATTTCATTATTCAACGGGTTGAATAATTAGTGAATTAAAATGAATGTAATTGAAAATTGTAGGATTGTTTACTTTTGAGTACTTCCTAGTTTATTAATTCCTTTCTATATATTACCTACTATATATTTTCAATGATATTTAGGCATAGATCTTTTGGTTGTTTCCTACTAGGATTCTTCTCACACCATGTTTGGGTCATGATTTTGGGACCAAAAGGATTATATGGTTGCAGGTATAAATAAAGGAATACGACCTTCTTCATTAGGTACATGATTTCTCTTGGAGATAAAGAACATGGGACCAAGATGGGGCTTCAAATGTTGCAGGAGTTTACTAATTTTCTGTACATTAGTTTCAGTATTTTACTTCAATAATTGTGACTTGTTTGGGTGCTTTCCAAGACACATGTGACATGCATCATTTATATATTCTCCAATTATTACATTACTATAAGTCTTCCACTGTTTACTTCTGATGTATGGTATTATTGCATCTTATATTGTTTGTTGTTTGTTATTCCACTGTGTATTCTCTACTAATGATGGTACAGTTTCCCCAATTATCAGACCCTATCCCTCACTGGTAGTTGGTATCCTATGTCATTTGGGGAAATGCGCTTGAAGTTATGTGACCAACCAGGTTTGGGGCACCTTTGAGAGGCACCCGGAACCAGGATGTTACAATATGGTAACAGAGGCGATTTTTCTTTTCTACTTTGTTTTACTATTTGAATCCTATAGATAGTGATAGTAAAGAATATAGAGTTGGTAATAAGCAATGCCCAGGAGTAGCTAACCCGTGTAAAGATAAAGTCGAAGTTACCTTGAATATTTCATTTTTCTGTTTTTGCAATTGTTACTGTTGATTTGATTTCCCTGTTGGGTGATTTACTTGCATTTTGTTATTATAATTGATATTATTTAGGTTTTATTTCTATTGAAACATGATGAGAGGAGGGTATTCCATCTCATGCAACATATAAGAACTTTCTAGAGATTACATGTCATGCATTCTTATCATGCTATTTAGGATACATTAGTGATTCCATGTTGTTGTGATAGATATTGTTCTAGATATGAATGATGTTGTGATAGATGACTTGATAGAATACTGGCTATTTTGATAGGGTATTGGAAATTGTAAAGATTCATTTGGATGGATGTCAAGCTTTGGCCCCGGAGGTATTATGGGCCCTCTCGTATCGGAATCTGGTGGATCATGATTGAACTTTAATTTAATTTTGTTATGATATGACATGAATAAGGATCCCAAAATTTGATTCATGGGGAGTATGGGCTTTCATGAGTAGGAATTTTTCATGCCTTCGACAAATTTTATGTTTTTAAGGGTTTCAGAATAGTTTAAAAGGTTTACTGTCTGGAAAAAAAGACAACACAACATGTGGTGTTATGAACACATGACATGTGTTATTATATTCTAGAAGAAACAACCTTTCTTAAATACACATCGTTTACCGTAAGTACACACCATGTAGTGCTTGACCATGCGACTGGCTATGTGAGCAGAGACACAGGGTTGGAAGACTTAGGTTGTAAATTTCGGGTCTAGATTGTACACGCTGTGTAGTTATAAACTATGTATCCATCCATGTGACCAATGGCACTAGTGGATGAAAAATAGGTTATACATGCTATGTACTGCTTGTAAAAGTAGTGTAGTTGTCAACTAATATCTGGCCATTTGACCAATGACATGGGTGGATGAGACTTATTTGGTACACACTATGTGTAGGGTGAACACATTGTGTAGTGTTACCCAGGAGAGAATCGTGTAGATCTAGTTGGGTAGAAGTACTTGGGTAGAAGGGAAAAAAATTAAAGTACAGACTCTGTCTCAGGAGGAACACACCATGTGTAAAGGGCGTTACAAGTCCAATATTGGTAGAAAAAAACAGCATGTTAAAAGCTGACAGGAACACTTTGTGTAGAGTTTATACACACCGTGTAACCTTGTTTATAAAACATGAGTGTTTTCTTTCTCCTATTTTGTTATTTCACTTCTAATTTGTTGTCCATGATAATCTTGAACTGAGGTATGCACTTGACCTCGTAGAGTCATGCCACCAAGACATCCTATGGTTATACTCCAGATACATAGAAATGATCAGACACTATAAATGGTAGATCAAAGAGTACCGGTTGATCCTCCCATTGTGCCTATCTTGGAACCAACTGTTATACCAGACATAGGTACTGATGCACTGTTCCGTGAATACCTTTTTAGGATGTTACATACCTTTCAAAGAACACCACATCCATCCCTATCTATGATAGAGTTGACAAGGGTGTTCCAAAAGCAGCATCCTCCAACTTTTTTAGGGGATGGAGGATCACAGGCTGTGGATTCATGGTCGGAGGCCATTCTTGCTATCTTATTTCATCTAGAGACACCTTATGAGAGGAGGGTGAAGCTTGTGATGTACATGTTGCATGATTCCTTAGAGAGATGTTGGGATGTCATCTCATAGGTGGGACATCATCGGGATATGTCTTGGGAAGAGTTTCAGAGTACCTTTTATGATTACTTCTACGATGAGATGTTGATAGATGATTGATCCTGAGAGTTCATTCATTTAGATAAGATCACACTATCAGTGATGGATTATTGATCTCGATTCATAGATCTTAAGAGCTTCACATATATTTTGGGAGGTGAAGAATTATCTTTGGGTGGTTATTTGAGGATGGTCTTAGGTATGACATATGATCACAGGTGATTGTTTTTTGGCTGACTTCAATGGATAATATAATAAATCAGGCACTAAGTACTGATATCAATCTGAGGGAGTTGGGAGCTGCGATCTAGGGCGGTTCAACATCCAGGGCTGGTACTCCTTTGATATATAGAATTAAGTGCCATAGGGATCTTTTAAGAGATGCTTATTTAGGTATCTTGGTGATATGATACATGTGTGTAAAAAGTGGGCAGACGATACCGCAATGGCTGAGAGACCTGGTTGAGTGCCGATCTTGCGGCAAGATGAGTCATCATCAGTGTTTTTTCGAATTTATTCACTAGGATCAAGTGATATGGGTTTCATTATGACTCCACATTTAGGAATAGGACCACCTGTTTCTCATCAGTTATGGAGTTAGAGTTCATTAGGCCATCTATGTTAAGGAGGTGGTTGTGGCCATGATATCCAGATGGAAGGTTTTTAGTGACATTAGGGTGGATCGAATAAGGGTAGTCAGGCAGGGTTGCAGCACCATGTTACAGGTCAGACTTTTACAGTAGTTTAGACCAAACCGAAGCACAATCCCAGACCCTCTTCGATTAGAAGTATGATTCTAGTTGCCTTAGTTTTAGATTCTGCTCCTTCTGGTACAGGCACTTCCCATAGTTTCATATTTGTTTCCATTGTAGAGAGCCTTGGGATCTGTATCTTTAAATCTGATGATGTTATGATTCTAGACACTCCATTGGGGATTAGGACGACTAGTGTATGTTAGTGCAAGGATTTCCCTCTTGATGTTGGTGGGTATCACTTCTTATGGTACATCAATGTCTTAGAGATGTTTAGTTTCTATGTCATTCTCAAAATAGTCTGGTTGTCCTCCTTTCAAGACTTTATTTACTACTATTGCCGTAGGGTGAGTTTCACATTACCAGAGGGAGGGTCTTTTCTACCCAAGGGAGAATGGGATGTCCATGAGAGAAGAGTTGGACCCGAGCATCATGGGTTGGGAGTAATTACATCCAAGATTTATAGTATATATCTAGATGACTAGGGGACTTCACATATGGAATTTCCTCCATTGGTGGATCATTTCAGAGATATTTTTCCAAAAGGCTTTTATGGTTTACCTATAGAGTGTGAGGTATATTTCTCTATTGATCTTATTCCTTGAGTGGCACTAGTGTCAATCCCTCCTTACATGATGGATATATGAGATTTACACGAGATCAAGAAACAGTTTTAGGAGTTGTAGGTGAAGGGTTTCATCTGACCCAGTACTTCTCCTTGGGGTTCACCTGTCCTTTTTGTGAAGAAGGAAAATAGTACTCTTAGACTTTGTGTGGATTATAAGAATCTCAATCTGTTGATAGTCAAGAACCAATATCCTTTACCAAGAATGGATGAAATCTTTGATCAGATTCAAGGAGAACAGGTGTTCTCAAAGATTGAATTGATATCCAATTATCATAAGTTGCACGTTAGACCACCAGATATACCTCATACATCCTTTCAGAGAAGGAATGGCCTATATGAGTATATATTTATGACATTCGGTCTCACAAATAAACCAACAGTTTTCATGGAATAGATGACCCAAGTGTTCCATCCTTACTTGGATTATTTTTTGGTAGTCTTCGGGGACGATATCTTGGTGTACTCTATGACTCTATAAGACCATGCCACCCATCTTGAGATTGAATTGAGAACATTGAGGGAGTATCGGTTATATGATAAGCTCTCAAAATTCCACTTTTGGATGGACTAGATTCACTTCATGGGTCATGTTATCTCGGAGACAATAATATCAGTAGACCCAAATAAAGTGAGAACAATAGTTTCCTTGGAGAAGCCAAAGAAAGTCTTTGAGGTAAAGAGTTTTTTGGGGCTGGATGGTTACTACAGGTGCTTTATACATGACTTTTCACACTTATTAGTGCAACTTAAGGGCCTGACTAAGAAGGGTGTGATGTACTTATGGACATATTTCTATGATTCAGTCTTTTAGGAGCTGAATGGGAGATTGACTTCAGCAACGATACTAGTTTTGTCGGAGCTGGGAAAAATCTACACCATTTACTATGATACATCAGGTATCAGGCTTGGAGCCATGCTTATGTAGGTGGAAGGAGTCATTGCATATGGGTCTCGGCTATTGAGGCCACTTGATAGTAATTACCCAATACACGATCTCGAGTTAGCTGCTGTTGTGTATACTTTTCACTATTCAAGACTTTATCTTTTGGGAGATCATTTTGTGGTGTACAATAACCACAAAAGCCTCAAGTATATCTTTACTTAGCATGATCTGAATTTGATACAATGAAGGTGTGTTGAGCACCTTCAGGTTTTTGACTGTGATCTTACCTATACACCAGGGAAAGGAAACGTATTGGTTGATGCATTGAGTTAGAGGACTCAGATACATGCAATTTAGGAGGCTAGTAGTGAGTTATAGATTTATTCTTTGAGATGCATTTATAGGTGCAAGAAATAAAGGGGCAGATATTTATTTCTTCTATAGTTTTTACCTTTACTCTTCTTGATCGAGTGTGAATGAGGAAGCTATTAGATTCTGAAGGCTTATTCCTATGGGAGAGTGTGTTAGGCGAGGACTCTACTCCTGGGTGGAAAGTAGGTGATGATGAGGTATTGAGTTTACCTGGACGTGTATGGGTGTTAGTAGGAATATGTGAGGAGTTTATGTAAGATTTTAATTCCTCAGTTTGGGTAGTTCATCCTGGTCTCACCAAGATGTACTGAGATCTACACTATCAGTATTGGTAGCCAGGCATGAAGAGATATTTGGATGGTTTTTTTATGAGATGTTCCACCTGTCAGTGGGTGAAGGTGGAGCAATAGTGACTGACATGGCTTTTACAGTAGTTACCCATTCCTGAGTGGAAGTAAAATGATGTCATGATGGATTTATTGATGTTTTTACCGAGGTCACCTCAAGGGAATGATGCAGTTTGGGTTGTTATTGACAGACTCACGAAGGTTTCACTCTTCCTGTCGATTAAGGAAGCCTTCAATGTTGATATGCTGGTATGTTTTTACATCCTAGAGATTATACATTTTCATGGGGTTCTTTACCCTATCATTTTAGGTAGGGATTCCTAGTTTACTTCTCATGTCTAGAAAGGACTACAGAGGGACTTGGGTATACAGGTAATATTGTGTACAACTTACCATCCCCAGACAGATGACCAGTTAAAGTGCATGATATAGGTTATGGAGGGCATGCTTCGAGCATGCACCCTGGGCACTTGGGAGAGACACATACCCCTAGTGAAGTTTGCCTACAATAACAATTTCTAGGTGACTATTTAGATGGAACCTTATGATGATTTTTATGTTAGGCCATGCTGATATCACTTATGTTGGCTGGAGGTAGGCGAAGTAGCTATGTTGGGACATTGTGTTTTCCAGGAGACCACTGAGCACGTGGAGTTGATTCATAAGAGGATGGAAACTGCATAGTCTTAGTATAAATCTTATGCCGATTGATTGAGACGACCTCTAGAGTTCGATGTTAGAGATCATGTTTTCTTACGTGTCACACTGAGGTTGGGACACAAGAGAATTAAGAGACTAGGGAAGATTTTACCGAGATATGTTGAGTCATTTGAGGTTTTGGAGAGATTAGGGTCAGTTGCCTATCAATTTTAGTTACCTCATAGGTACTAGTCTATGCACGATGTCTTCCATGTTTTTCAGCTACAACATTACTTTTCAGACCCATATCATGTTTTCGAACCCAATGAGGTTGAGTTGGATGTGGATTCATCCTTCGAGGACAACCCTATTTGGATTGAGGATCATAGAACTAAAGTTCTTTGTGGCCAGTCTGTTCCTCTGGTATGGGTGTTATGGCTGTATGGGAAAGTAAAAGACAAGACTTGGGAGAGGGAGGATGACGTACCATCATAGTGACCAGAAGTGTTTTTAAGTTTCTACTTCACCACCCTTGGAAGGGAAATTCGGGGACAAATTGTTTTAAGGGGGGAAGTTTTTAAAAACCCAGATCTTTTTTTCAAGTATGGATCTTTATTTCAGGTTGTTTTTAGGAAAGAGAAGAATTTAGATATTTTTGAAGTACACGCTGTGAAATTTTGAGTACATGTCGTGTACCCAATTAATGTGTGTATCCATGTACTTTCCATGTAACAGATGAGTACATGGTCGTGTGGGTGACCTGGTAGACTACCTAAAGCAGGGGCCTATTTAGGCTTGTACACTGTGTGTACATTAAATGAACACGCCATGTACTTTTTTGTTTATTTTATGAGTTGGAGTGGGGTTGTGTCTCATCTTCAAAAAACACTTCTTCTCCTCGTGTCTTGTATAGGAGAGCAATGAACGACTGAAGAACATCAATATACTCCTAGTTCTCTGTCTGAGCACTGATTGAGATACAACTAGTGGCATTGGATTACCACCGATCTACACTATTATAGGTTGATTTAAGGGCTGAAGTTCAAGAGTGTTCTTTGTATAACATCGAGGTAGCTAGTTTGTGCCTTTCTTTGATTATCTTTGGATTATATATACTTAAAGTGATGAATACCCACGTTTGAGGTATTGTGTTTTTTTTAATTTAACCCTATTTAATATCTAATGTGGTTTTTTTGATAGAGAAATGTTTATTGCTTATGAATAAGGTTTTATAACTTGATTTTTGTTTTTTCCGTGTTTGATTGATTATGATTGTTTGGTATAGAATGCATGTTAGGCATTCTTTGTTTTCCATGCCTCGTGTTGTTAGGATAAAGTTATTGATTATATGAGATGCATGTGATTTTCATTGTTAAAGTATGACCATGGGGAATTAACTATGAGAGATTCCTAAAGTAGGGTCTTTAATGTTTGAGTTGTTGTTATATTGACCTAGAGGTATTCACTATGAGAGCTTCTGGGTGGTCATAGACCAGAGGGGTATAGACCATGAGAGCTACCCAGAGGGTCGTTAATAAATGAATATTGGACCTTAGGGAATTGACTATGAGAGTTTCCAGGTGGTCCTTGTTATTTATTTTTCCTATGCAGACTAAGGAGGTATTGATTGTGAGAGCTTCCTAGGTGGTTGTTTGTAAATGATTAATGTTATGTGGGACCAAATGGGTTAGAATGTGTGATATTTCCTAGAGGGTAATTATTTTATTGAATTGATGATATGTTGAACTAGAGGTGTTAGACTATGAGAAATTTCCCAGGGGGATTTTTTTGAATAATTTAATGGTTGGGACGAGTTTGTCAAGACAAAAAACAATCATGGACTCAGTGTTACTTGATTATTAAATGGTCTTCTAAGATAGATGTTGTTACTTTTACACAGGGGATACAATTCTTAGGCTAGATCCTGAAATTTAATTATTCAATGGATTGAATAATTAGTGAATTTAAATGAATCTAATTGAAAACTATAGTATTGTTTACTTTTGATCACTTCCTAGTTTTTTGCTTTATTTCTATATATTACCTATTATATATATTCGCTGACATTTTGGAACAGATCTTTTGGTGGTTGCCTATTGGGATTCGTCTCACACCTTGTTTGGGTCATGCTTTTGGGCCCAAATAGATTATATGGTTGTAGGTATTGATAAGGGAAACACCCTTCTTCCTCATGTACTTGATTGCTGTTGGGGCTAGAGAGCATGGGACCAAGCTGAGGCTTGCAATGTAGTTGGAGTTTACTGCTTTTCTATAATTTAGTTTTAGTATTGTACTTCCATCATTGTGACTTTTTTGGTTGCTTTCCTAGAAACATGTGACATGGATCATTTATATATTATCTAGTTATTAAATTATTATCATTCTTCCACTAATTAATTTTGTTGTATGGTATTACAACTTTCTCTATTGTTTACTATTTGTTATTCTATTGTGTATACTCTTCCAATGATGGCATAGTTTCCCCATTATCAAACTATATCCCTCACTTATAGTTAGAAACCTCTGGAATTTGGGGAAATGCGCTTGAGTTTATCTGACCAACTGGGTTCAGGGAACCTTTGGGAGGCACCCGGAACCAAGACATTACAATTCAATTCAAGTTACTCTTTCAAAAAAAATTTAAAAGAAAATTTGAACTTATTTATCTTTTTGATATAGTAGATTTATCTTCCAAATACATATTTTCCAAAATTGCTTTACATAAATCATTTTGTTTAATAAATTGTTTTATTGAAGGCATTTTATATTTCCTTTAAATTCTGAATATTTTCAAGTAAACCAATTATTTTTTTGGATAGGTTCATTTTTTTACTTTCTCTACAAGAAATCCAAAATAAATGGTTTTCTAACATATATGGCATTAATGGATTTTCCCACCAAAAATACCATTTGGAACCATTTATCTTCTACTACATATTTTCAATAGTTTAACAAAGAATAATTTCTAATGAAACAACACTTTAATTATTTTCCTTCAATTTTCCAAAAAACATGATTTTTTTAGAAAACCAATATTTCTGATGAATCTATGGACATCACTTGTCAATTTTGTGGTCGTTAACTTTCTCTTGAAACATATAATTTTCCATGATAATTGGAAATTAAATTTCCTTTAATTATCCATATACATTGTGTCATGGACATGATAATTCTTTAAATCATATGTAATATCTATATATGGTGAGAGATACTTGATTGTCTAAGAAAATATTGATATTCTATATTTTTACTCAATATGAATATTTATTTATAAGTAATATTTTTGTGAATCAAATTTAATATTTGAAAAATGTATTAAAAATTCATTGATAGGGGTGGAATTATATATCCCTTAGATTCATTAAGAGGTCTCATGAGATAAATAATTTTCCAAAATCAAATGGGTTTTGAGAGTTTGGCTACCCATAATTTTAACTATCTTCGAAAAAGGATTTGATGGTAGAGATATCATGATGTCAAAGATCATGAAGTGCATCATTAATAATTTATTTCATTGATAATTTAGTTACTATTTTAGATGAGGTTACTGTATTTATATTATCCATGGATTCATTTTGTGATGATATTATTGATTAAATGGCATGTTTTTTAGTTATTAAAAATTCCATATTGATTCTTCCTTATTTACCCATGATATCCTCTGTTATACTTAACTCTTATTATAAATCTAAGATCACCATTTATTTTTCTACTTTCCCTATGATACAATAAAGAATATTATGAATAATAAAATTATTTAAATATTGTTCTTATGCTATGTATCTTATTTTCCAATGTAATATAGGAATCATCAGTGTATCTGGTTCATCAAGACTAAAAAATGGACCGGTCCTTCAAGATGAGATCCTTTTTATCTTATACCAATTTAATGAAGTGTAAATGTTCCCTAGGTTACGAGAGTTCAGTTTATACAAATACCATTAGATAAATATTTTATTGATGAGAAGTCCTTCATGGACAGTTTATAAATCCCATTGAATTTTTATAAAGTGATCTCGATTGTTGTATGCGACTATAGATAGTAAAACTATTTTTCTTGTTGATATAGGTATTAGGATAGTTAAAGAGTGATTTTAGAAGGATAAGGATATACCTACATTATTTTAAGAGTTTAAATCATCAATTCATGGTTTGAAACATTCTTTCATAAGGTGAATAATCATTTCTAGGCCTCAGTCAGATCTGATTTGAGCATTCATAGTGCAAATGCATGATTCACAAAGTGAAATTTCACTATATACTTTTTTATATGTTTTTAAAATAATTAAATCACTTGGAAACCACATATTTTCTTTTATAAATTATGTATTTCATTATAATAGAATGTGTATTACAAGGGATGCTATCTTGTTTTTTATGGATGATTGAAGCATCACTCATTCTGATTGATCTATATCAATATGTTCAAGTGTTTTAATCCCAAGATGTATTTTTTCTCCTTTTTATTCATATTCTCCTTTTATACCCTGATATGGTGTCTATGGAATCAAATTTATGGGTTTTATATTGTACTCATTTTTATGGTTATTAATTATTATATTATATTACACTTGATGTAGGTAATTATAAATCTTTTCCATAAATTTTTCGATGTGTGTGGTCATACTAGTATATCATTCCCTTAAATTAAAATATTAAAAAAACATATTATATTTCATAACATAGAAATTATTCATCTTCTTAGGACATAAAAAATTCATTTTTGAGAATACTAGAACATTATCCACTGATGGGGTGTGCACAAACTAGATTATAAATGGAAAAAATTAAAATGGAAGCCATAGGGTTATGGGGGATCAATTGAGTTGAAAAAAATTAAATAGTTATGAATTACTGGGATATAATCTGAAATAAAAGATAAATATTATTTTTTTGAAACCTATTAATAATTAAACTATGGAATAATTAAATTAATTATCTAGTAATTGGAATTGCGAATAACTATTTAAGCTACATTTAGATTTATTGAAAGTATCGGGATGACTAATGATACTAGTCTGGGTCATGTTAGATCTTACCCAATGATTCTGAATGACTAATGAAATTGATTTCTGCCACTTTAGATTCTATCCAAAGGGACATGATGATTAATAACTCAAATTTGGTAAAATTTTTATTTGATCCAAATGTATAGCGATGACTACTACTATTGATTTGGGAAACATTGGATGTGATTCAAGAGGTTGTAATTACTACTAATATTGATTTAGGGTGTATTGGATTTGATCTAATGGGACAGGATGAATAATGATACTAATTTTATATTTCATTGACTCATTCCTTGTAAATAGTTGTGACAAAATTGATATTATGGACAAAGGCATGTGGATTAAGCTGATATGGGTATGGATGACCCTAGGTGTCACCATAGAAATTGAGCATCAACTATACTGATTTATTTGTGTATTTAATTTTATATTGTTTTATTATAAATATTATCATGAACATGTTAATTTGATTAGATATGATTTAGATGTCATTGATTATGAACTACTCAGTCATACTAAAACTCGTCTTGAGCTTTCAGTTCATAGTCAAGTAGCCACCATGACTATGTGATTAATAATGGAAAGAACTCTATAGTTGATTCAATATACAGAATTATACTATGTATAATGGGAGGCATGTATTTCTTGAGGGTTATTCTAATTTTATATTTTAATTTATTTTAGTATATTTTAGGACATGGAATTCCACAATGTGGTTGTTTGAGAAGTATTATAAACTCCATATATTGTATGTGTTGTGGTTATTATTAGAAATTTATTGGATGTCTAATTAAATATTATTTTTTATGCTTATATGTTTGTCCATATTTTATCATTTATATCACCTTGATATGCAATAATAGTCTCTTATTTATATCACCTTATACCCACATTTTTTAGTAGTCACTATCATATGAGGATGCACACATGAGGTCCCATTGAATAATCTGGTCTAAAAAATATTAGCATACATGGATTGGGGATGTAACAAAGTGGTATAAGAACCTCTATTTTTTATTTTATGTGGTAAGTTAGATAGGAAATATGGAGTTTTCATGACTTTGAATTTAACTTTTTCTTAGAAATATCTAACCCTTACATGTGGGAATTTAATGGTACATAGGAAGAGATTAATGTTCATGATTTTTTACTATTATAATTTTTTCACATATAGTGATGCACATTAGTTTTAATTTTTTTTTTGATTTATTATCCTAGCAAGAATGGAAACATGATGTATGTTCAAGCACAACATTAGCACATCAGATTCAAAGTTCATCTATATAATCACTTGTTTAAATTACTATGTGGAATATGATAAACAAAATATCCATTATAATAAATAATTTTTTTACCTATAAATTGTAATCTTATTTTGTTTATGTTATTTTAAAATTTTAGTGAATGTCTATAATAAAAATATTAAGATATAAATTCTAGGTGTGGGGTGTAGACCTTATGCGTTTTGATTATCCTATGTATGGTTAGATTGGAGCTAGTGTGATAATTCTGGTTATGTGATATAAATGGTATGAAATATTTTGGAATGTAGAATGTAATTACTATTTTTTTACTAAAATAATGCTCTCAGTACATCTTGAAATAATATATTTTATGGAATACATTTATAATTAAAGTCAAATTCATCAATGGTAACCTTATGTAGAGCATCCTAGTGGTGCTAATGATCACACCGATGACATCATTTTTCCAAAACCTATTATAGTCATAAGTATGGTTATGGAAGATCATATCCAATAAATATTATTTTGAGTGGTTTTTTCATGTTTAGATAGGCTCCTTGACATGTGGTGATGATGTCTAAACTAACTTGGATGATTCATTATTTTCTATAACCATTTCTTTCTGGTGAAGGAGGACTGTTGGAAAATTAATAATGGATTAATTCCATTAGAATAACTTTTATATAACCTTGAGAAAGTACAAGAAATGATATTTATATTTTTAGTTTATATGATTTACGGATCATTGAAGTGATGGTGGGACATTCTAGTCCAGTTAGATCAACACGCGGGGATGAACTTGAAGTAAATTGATATGCTTTTCATTAGATACATTTTTTAAGAGATGATGATAACTAAAATATCCCTGTATTTCTTTCATATTACACATGAGAATATCCAACTCATGGATTATACCAATCGTTTAACTAATTTATAGAATTTTATCCCTATGCTAGTGGGTGATGAGGTGGCTTGGGTGAGTCATTGTGAGGATTACATGCAATATGGGAATCATATTATTGTTAATATATTTTTCCTCAACACCATTTATATGGATTTGAATTAGTTGATTATATCAAAATTTATCATGATTTAATGTAGAGACATAGGGATGTAAAATTTTGTGATTAGTATTTTAACAGTAAGATTATATCTTTCCATAATACTTTCCAAAGTGGTGGTGGGAAGCATAGTTATGGTGGTGGATCATCTTTTTTTCTTGATAAGATAAATCATTATTACTTCATCATTGTGGAAGGCTTGGACACTAACATTTTCAATACAACCATCCACCACTTGAGTATCATTCTTGATGTAGGATGAGCCACCTAAATTAGTTTTTTAGTAATATTTGATAGGTACTCATCCATAAGGTGTTGGGAAGGTACATGAATCTTAAGTGGGAAATTTTATGTAATGGTTGGTTAGTAGTTCGAGTTTGAAAATATTTTTAGGTTGCAGTTGGACGTGTTATTCAATGATAAAATCAATTCTAGTAGGTTAGTAATGTGTAGAGAAGTCTTC
Organism: Viscum album; assembly: GCA_963277665.1. Lineage (NCBI taxonomy): Eukaryota > Viridiplantae > Streptophyta > Magnoliopsida > Santalales > Viscaceae > Viscum > Viscum album. The sequence goes on from OY728156.1 coordinate 474,952,966, forward strand.
TAGGAGCTCAAGGCTATGATTTTGGTTAGCATCATGCTATATATCCTATTTACATTGTTCAGGATGCTAGAACATCGACCATTGTAGGATTTATACATGTGAATTTTACATTGTCTTATTCCATGTTTGACATGGGTTCTCTATATTATTTTTCATCTATTTAGTTTATAAAAATCATAGGGTTTTCTAGAGAGTATCTATGTAGGGTGGTCTTTATTAACGGATGATTATGAGGGTGGTCGCAAGATATTAAAAATTATAGCGGATATTCCTTGGATATTGGAGATAAATTAATCTTATAAATGGATTGTTTAGTAACATAAGGTTATTACATAAATAGTATCCATCTAGTGATGTTTCCATATCCTACGTCCAGTAAATATGTTCAATTAGTATAGTTTTAATTAAAGGTAATCCATGGTGGACCTGATCATAGGAAAAAAGCCAAGATTATGGATCAATCTTCTAGTGTGATTATAAATGATAGGTAAGTATCATGTTATACTTTTCCTCCTATAGTGTAATGGTGTATGAATTATTTTCCTAAATAATTATTGTGCTTTCCACCTGAGCGATATGATCAATTCACTATTGAGGTCATGTTATGACCTTAGTCTACTTCTATTTTTTCTTATCAAATGGATCTATCAATGATTAATGATCTTAATTAATAGATAGAGTACATAGTCTTCAAGGGATTCATTAGGATGATCATATTTACTTGTGGTTTCTAATCATATTCTTCAAGAAGGGGGGTGGTTTGTTGTAGTTATGTGTCTACTATAGGAATCCAAAATATATGAAAGTTAAAAAACTTTACAATATTCCATGTATTGATGGCATATTTAAATTTTTGAAAGGTTAACTAGTATTTCTGATTATTGATCTAAGATTATGATATAACAAGCTAATTTTGTGGCCTTTGGATGTGTCACTTTATACTTTTATAATTAGGTATATACAGTGAGGGTATCTTGTAATTTGGCTCGAATAACCAATGTGGTTTGAAAATTTACGAAAATAATGAATAGTGTTTTTCACCATTATTTTGTCACATTTTTTTTGTTTTCATGGATAAAAACCTCATGTTTATAACGAAGAGGTAGGATCATGATCATCAAAATGAATTCAAGTTGAATACACATTGTAAACATCATTTCTACACAATTCACTCAAACTACTAATTTTTGGTACCAGAGGTTAACTTTTTTCCAAGTTATTTCTTAAGATGGTATATATTTGAACCCTAAATAGGTCCAAGAAGACTTTTCTTAGGGGTGAACAAAAAATGTATGTGACATATGTAGATTTTTAGTCTTAATATGGTGTTACATCAGTTTTATGTAGGATTTATACAATTTTCATGTGCCAATAATGGTATTCAAAAATAAGGGAGTAAATTTTATCTAGTCTATATATTATAAGGTGTCTATACATATACTAAAGTAAAAAATAACTACAACACGGATACTCACCCTTCCAATGTTAGGTAGGGTTCAAAAAAATGTTTTATCATGAAATATGGAATAAGTTATGAATAGTCATGAAGTAGTTCGGCCATGTGTTCACTTATAATTATATTAAACTTATACCTCTAGAGTAACATTATTTTAACCATTAGTAGTATTTGGTAGTTGAAGTGAGTTCCCTGAGATTTTGGAGGCACTATATCTTAAAGGATAATTTTTTAGTGTATAGAAACCACCAATGCTTGAAATATATCCCCTCCCAATGGGACATGAACCTTCAATAGGGATTATTAGACTAATATCGATAATATTTTTATTTTGAGATAGTTCATATAAATATAAAAAGAAATGTTTTAATTGATGATTTGAGTTAGAAGATAAAAGTTCAGTTAGTTTAGGATTCCAATAATGAGTGGAATTAGGGGAACCTTTTTCTTATATAGATTTCAGCATCTTGGAGTACCAGAGTTAGGGAACACTCACTCATTTTACCATTTACCCTATATTACAATAAAATATAAATAGGATCATTCCATATAAATGAGAGATTTTATTAAAGATATATTGAATTTATGGTGTTGATCCACAATTAGAAAAAACCATAGATGATGATGATATTCTCCATGTCCACATTCCTATCATGGTTCCCACTGACATGCATGATTAATTAGTTCATAAGTCACATTCATTGAAATTGGTTATTCTCACAGGTTTGAAGAATATATATCATGACATGGAAATATTGTATTTATAAAATATAATTACAATGGATATTGAGGGATTTTTAAGAGGTGATCTACCTTTCTGTAGGTGAAGGTTGATCACTAGAATCCCATTATTGTTCTACAGAATTTATTCATTCATAAGGGGAAATGTGATTTTGTGTCCATAGATTTTTTAACTTTATTACTGGGGATTCCATGGGGTCACGATGTAGTTAGAGTAATTGTGGATCAAATAACCAATTTTTCGTTCTTTTCTAATCAAAGATACCTTTTTAGTTAATGATATGTGTATGATCTATGAATGTGATATTGTGCACTTATTCGGGGTCCCTAATATCATTGATTTGGATAGAGATTCTTATTTCACACAATAATTATGATAGGGGTTATAGAAATAATTCTGTATAATGTTTCACATGATTAATTTCTATCATACATAAAATTATGTATTGTCAAATAAGACAATAATGGTTATGGAGTACATAATGAGGTTATCTATCCTATATTTTTTACGTTTCTAGGAAAATCACTTATCCTTGGAAAAATTCACATATAAAATAGTTATAAAGAAACTATTTATATGAAACCGTATGAGGGTTTGTATGGTAGACCACCCCACTCACCTTTATATTGGTTGGAGACTCGTGGGTCAATATTGACCAAGATGTATTGTATATAATAGACATCAGAGAATGTGATGTTTATCTAGATGAAATTGGATACTAATAAAAATAGATAGAAACCTTATACAAACCTGTAATTATAACCTCTTGAGGTTGGGGTCAGTGAACTAGTATTTTTCATGTGTATTGGAGAATATGGAATCATTTTATATAGAGTTTGGGTAATTTTTTACCCATGTGTGTGGAGTTATTCAATATTTTTTAATGGATCGGTCTGATGGAATACATATTATCTCTACCAAATAATTTCCAGGATATACATGATGTTTTCAACATATTGTAGTTATTAAAATACCATTTTGGTCCATATAATGTGATTAAAACTAATGATTTTGATATTTATGCTAAGACATACTTTGTGGAGTGGTCATGATATATAGTGGACTAAAGTGAAAAGGCTATCTATGGAAAGATACTTCCTTATATATGAGTGAATTAGATGTAATATTTTTTCCAAGAGGTAGCATGGGAGATGAACATAGATATGAAGACTCATTGTCTAGGATAATATTCTTATGAGGACTCATAACATTTTAGAACTTATCTCTAGGACAAAATAATATATTATTTGGATATATTAAAAACTTATTCCCATTTCTAGGTAAAAACCAATTTAAATTATATTGAACCATTTCAATTTATGTCAAATTTCATATATTTTTCTCATTTAAAGGTTTTTAGTTATGAGTGAAGTCGTTGAAATGGTTCAGGGGTGAAATGATGGTTCGTGACATGATTTTAAGTGTTAAATGATAGTTCATTGCATGTTTATTAGGGTGAAAGAATGGTCCACGTCATGATTCAAGGTGTGGATCATATGGAAAATCTCAGCATGATCTTCCCCTCATGGGATGTGGTTGTAAAAAAGTCTCTAGAAAATGGAATGAGAGTATAGGAGGTATGTTCGAACATAAAGGATAGAATTATCAAAAAAGATTATTAGAGTCAGATATCAAGAATTCAATGTTTGTAGAGTGGTAGTTTGTAATACTCCTATAATTGTTTAGGTGTGTTTTTTATCTAGACTTTGATAAAATGGTTTTTTATTGATTAAGGTATCAAGACTATATAAGAGTATATTCCAAAGGATCAGGATGAATGTACTATAATTCATGATCCACATGTATCCATACATGGTGTGACATACTGTTTTACACCACAATTTATAGTTTCTAGGCCCCGGTTAGTTCTTACCCAAACATTCATGGTATAAATGCATGATTTAAACTATAAATTGTCCTTGGGTTGTGTTTTTATGTGTTTTAAAATATGAGACTCTCTTATTAACTTATAATTTTATTCCTCTTTAACATTCCTTCCGTTCTTAGAGAATATATTTTATAAGGTTTGTTTTAATTTGTTCTTGGTGTATTTAAGATTCGTTCATTATGATTTATTTATATCAGTAAGTATAAGACTCTAAAATCACTAGACGCTTTATATCTTCTATATTTATTATTATACTTCTTATAAACACTAATATGGTGTATATTGAATGTGATCTTTTTTATTTTTGTTCAACAGAAATGTGCGGGTGGTTGTACGTGACATTTAATCTCTATTATACCCAAGGTAGGGTTTTCTATTTAATTTCACTAAATCTATAATTATTTACATTGCGCATATGATCCTCAGTCATAGTGGCATGTCATAGTACTGACCTAAAATTACAAATATATATTGAATTTATTATCTCTTGAATTGAATGAAATTGTCATTATAGAGTAAAGCAGAACTCTATACACCCATGGGGTGTCTGTGACCTTGATTATAAACGGGGAAAACTATAAAGGGAAACCCTGGCAGTGTTGGGGATAAGGTAATTTGACTCTAATTAAGTTAATTTTCAAGGAATTGGAACATTGATGTCAAATTTGGATGTTGTTTATTTTATATTAAGCGTTAGTATGACTATTGATATAGATTTGGGACAATTTTGATTCGATCTAAATGTTTGAGATGACTATAGGTATAAATTTATAGTGCTTTGGATACGATACCAAGGATTGGGATGACTACTGATACTAATTTTGGAGACATATTACTTGATCAAAACTCTCAAGATGACTATAGTTATGGATTTGGGAAACTACAGATTTGATCCATGGTGTTTGGATGACAACAAATATGAATTTGGTATTCCTTGAATTGATATAAATCATTGTGATTATAATAGAAATTAATTTGAGGTTTCTTAGACTCATTCATGTACATCATTTTGAATCAATGGATATTATGGATAGAGGCATATGGCATAATACAATGCAATTATGTCCAACTATGGGTGCCAACATAGAAACCAATGGTTAACCATGGTTATTTATTTATGAATTTTTGTTTCAATCATTTTTTATGCATATCAGCATACACCTTTAACTATAATTTGATTTTATTATGACACTATATGTTGTGGCCTACTTTGTTATACCCACAGACTAATCTAAATGTTGGTTTGAACTCGTGTAGACATCTTGACTACCGAACAAGACATGGGTATGCACCACATCACAAATGTGTTTCTTAGACTACTAGGTTGGTGCATGGTATATCACGATTACTTGAGGAGTTTTACAATTTCATATTTTCATTATTTTTGTGAAATTTGAGGATTTTGACTTACATTATGTGTTTTTTACATATATACTAGTAAGTTTATATTGTATACATTTTGGTTATTATTTAAACCTGCTTGGATGGATGATTAATTATTGTTATACATTTTTATATGATTGTACTTATTTAAACTATTTTTTCTCTCAAAAATGAAACTATATTCTCCAATCCTAATCACATTATACTAACACATTTATTTTTTAGCCTCTAGAATATGGGGAAGTGTGTCATATTTCACATAGAAATATTTGGACTCACACCAATTAGTATCCATCGGCTGGGTGACATGACACTACATCATTATAAAATATATTTATAAAGTAGAAACAACAAAAACAAGTAGTTGAATTCATCTATATGATGATCATTTAACAAGCCATGGAAAAGATGTAACATCACTAGGGTTTTACAAGGACCAATCACATATTAAACATCAATGAATATGGATTGAGAGACATCATTTGTGGGTAAAGTTGAAGCATTTATAAATCACTATGAGATCCATTTTAATTTAATCCCCACCCGTAATATCAAACATTTTTCTATTTTACCTTTAGGTCTTATGTGGAGGTCTGGAGGGGTTTTTTATGTTGATGATAGGATGATATAAACCTATAATTTATTATGTAATAAATAATATTTTTAAAAAATTATGGTTATGTGTGTCATTATATTTTTAATTTTTATAAAATTTACATTAAAGAGTGAATTTAATTAAATGTGATGGGATTTTATTTAGAATAATATATTTATAAAATTTAATGATTTACTAGTAAATAATTAATCAATTTTAGTTAAATAGAAAAAATTATATACATTTATAAAAATATTTTCCATTATATAGTATTTACAAATAAAATATTAGTTTAATAGAATTTATTTAATCACTACAAAGGAATAATTTTACTAAAATTTATTAATATTATATAGAATAAAAAAGAAATTATCATTCACCTAATGAATAATTTTTTGGCATAGAATAAGAATAAAAAATTTTAAATTATTTTAAATACATTTATTTTTAAAAAAAATTGAATTACCTGTTATTATAATAAAATTATGTTTTATTAATTTGTAAAATTATATCCAAAAAATTACATTTCATAATTTTAATTACCATGTACAAATTATTAAATGATATTTTTTCAATTTTTTCCCAAAAAATAAGCTAATGAGTTTAAAAGTAATTTACAACAATTAAGATAAATTGTTTTATTATGTTAAATTTAGGAGTAAAATCCTACAATATCTCAAAAAATATTTTGATGTCAAGGAGATTAATGTATTCTAGACCTATCTAATTAATTTTAAAATTTTATTATTATTTCATGGGATAGTTCATTCCTCATTTAGTAAACAATGGGTATTTGTAAATATTCCTCCCAAACTCTACTATTAATGGTTATATCCTCTACCCACCTCAAATAACATTATTCCATTAGTTTTCACTCAAACCCCAAACCAATGTCTCTCTAAATTAACTATCTTAGATTTTTTTGGATCTTTAGAATATATGAATGAGTCCCAAATCATTCATTTCAAGTAATTTCACTATAATAAAATACAACAATTCAATGTTAGTGTTATCTTCCCTTTAATAAATTTTTATTATCATTTTCAGAAAAAAAAAATTAAATATAACTTTTCTTTTTTAGATATGTATTTTTCAAATAATTTTTCAAGACCCGAACTATACTGGAGAATAAGCTGAAACTTCCCCAATCCCACCTCCATAGGCTATTGGGTGGAGACTAGTGTCGAAGGGATAACTAACTTAGAGAGGAAATTGACTAAGTACCTTTGCACATGCACATATTCAAATCAATGAAAAAGTGCAGTGGGAAAGAAATAAAAGATAAAACACTACTATAAATAAACCAAAAGATGTATGGGACACTAAACAGAACAAAGTACGATAGTGAAAACTAAAAAGAAAATGAAAAAATACATTGCCACACAGAAAAATGTACCAACCTAAAAAACTAGAAAAGTGAACAAGCTGAGAGACCAACTCATGTATCCCAAGCTACGACCACCATATGTGGTCCTTGTAGTTTGTATCCCTGATCTCTTCTAAAGTCACGATCGAACTATATACCATCTGAAAAAGATACGACGCGTGTTGGGAAAATTCCATGCATGGGTGAGTATATACATACCTAGTACAACTCCCTGAAAAGGTGAGGGGTGGGGGAATAAGAGATACAAAAGAAGAGGAAAGTGGTGGGTGGAACAAGGTACGGTAAAAGAGTATAGCTCAAACTAATAAGAGTGTGAAATTAAATTCATCCAACTACGAGGATCTTGAAAAGGTGATAAGATGAACTTGTCTTCAATTATTTACTACCTATTGTTGGATAATAGACTCTTCCAACCATGGAAATCTAGAAATGGAAAGCATGGGGCAAACCCCACACGTCATTGCCTCTCTTAGAAAGAGAGTAACCAAAACCCAAGGATTGGGTACAAAAACAGGATATATATATATATATATATATGCTAAATCAAAGATGCTTAAATAAGTGGGTAAGGTGATCTCCATCTCACAGTTCAACCAAAGAATAAGAGTCACCAATAGTTCCAAGGTAAAGTCCATCTGTGATTTCCAACACCTCATATGTATTTCCAAGACACACAAGTCTAAGGGACTCAATCACTACACCTTGATACTCTACACTTTGGGTGGTACTGACACACCCACACGATTTTAGGTCATTTCATAATAATATATCTCAGTGGGGAAAGTGTCCCTATTTATCAAGAGTCCAAAGGTACGTCATACCATGCCTCGCCATTATGCCATACAGTCAAGGAGTAACTAGATTTATGAAAGGATTAAATACACTAGTATGCTAGGAGGGTCCTTCTCAGGTAATCACTGAGGAATTCCAATTCCCAATCTAGTTGGAGGGTACTACATGGGTAGTTTACCAGGTAATTCCCCTACCTAGTCTTATTGGAGTGTAAGTCTGGTGAGTCGTCTAGTAAACACAATTTCCTATACCGGTTGGAGGTTTATAAAAATAATATTTCATCCAGAAACACCATATACCAACCCCACTAGAGGGTGAGTCCAGAATGTTGAGGAACTCCACTACCCAATGCTACAAGAGGGTAACTCAAAAATATCATCATGGAATGCCACTGACAATTCCTACTTAAGGGTAAGTCTATAACTTCCATCGAAGAGCGCCACTGCCCGAAACAGATAGAGGTTAATCCTAGTACTGCTTTGGTGGTTTAGTTTGATTACTACCATCATTAGGTGCCACCTTAGTATGTTCCAAACCCAGAACAATCACATTGTATCTCAAAAATTGTCTCGGAGGGCACAATCACGTTGTATGTGGAAAACACTCAGGATTGGAATCTTATGGGCCAAAATCTTAGTCCAAATGAAGGAGATACAGAGGTTTGAAAGTCGCTTTAAATATCTCAAGTAGAACATGGAATGTGAGGTGACCCACACGACATGTGGTCACTCCTTGCTACCAGGTTTTTTCTCCATTCAGTTCATGGTTCCCATCATTATTTAGGTACATCTCGTGTAGTTGTACTACACAATGTGTCCCACCTATCGGGGGAATGGGTCTTGTGTGTGTACTTGGACCCTGTGTCTGTGTACTTTAGTACAAAACAGGTGGGTCTACATGGGATGTTTCCCGTGTTCCCTTGTTGGAAACCTTTGCATGAGCCCATGTATTGAAGAATAGAAAATTTATATCAGGAAATAACATATACAAAAAGAGTTTCAATACATAGGCTCATTCAAATGTTTGCAACTGGGGAACAGATCAAAGAATAACATTTGATCTGCTCAAATATTTAACAAAATGGAAAAAATACCGATTCAAAAATCCTTACCTATATTGGATCAATCATTTTTCACAAAGAACGTAGTCACTAAGATAAATTGTGTTCATCACACTTCAAATCATCTCAATTTTAATGTTTTATTATTAGTTGATGGAATTATATATAGGAAAGAGGTTCCCTCAGTGGAGAATTCAACAAATAATGAGGTGAACCCTAGACAAGATATAATAATGAAGAATTTATAAACATATGGCCATGTTTAAATGAATTAAATGAATTAATTAATTCACTTAAATTTTCATCCAATGAGAGAGAGGTCCAAACATCCTGAACCAACTCATTTTATGTCACACATAAGGAAAACACTATATTTCGGACATGATTGTGGTCTCATATTTCAAATCTAATAAACTATTTGAAAATTATCCCATTTTATTTGATTAAATATGTGTGCCTAATAAAAATATATTTAATATCTTAATGAAATTAATTTTGGGAACATCGGGCCTTAGATTCACACGCTATCTCAATTCCTAGCTCTAGAAATATATTTAGACATATTTCAAAGTCTTATAAGAAAAAAACCAAGTATCTATATAATTATTATCCTTTAATGGTTATATTATATATATAATATAATATGTTCATTTTCATTTATTCATTATAATGTATTCTTGTTTGTGTCGGTTATACCACCTATATGAATGATGCTTTATTATTTATATCATGGATTATTAATAAAACATAAATTGAGTAATATTTCACAATAATAATGATTTCAATAGTTTATCATGATTATTTAATTTTAATATATATAATTATATCCATTGATAAATATAATTATTTTATTTGAATAAATACTCATAAAAATATGATTTTAATTATGTTTCATGAACTAACATGATAACTTCTATAAAAATGACCAAGGAATATAAAAAATATATAAAAATATGAACAAAACCACCATTAACATATTGTATGTTTAACACTAGATCATAGAGAAAGGGCTAGAACCCCCATATTCAATATTGTGTTGAACAAACAATAACAGCAATACCTAAATGATTACTTTACAATGAATGTTTAATAAATGGTTATTATTAAATTCAAAATTAATGGAATAAATAAAAATAATTTTAAATTATGATCTTATAAATATGAATAATAAAATATAAATTGACTATATGTGGTGTTAGATAGTATCTGACCAAGTGAGAATCTTATGGAAGGATTTTCAAAACATAAACATAATTTAATTATGTCATTATATCAAATATTTAACATTATTTTTATATGTTTGATATATTTTATCATGGATATATGTCTAATTTTATACAGCTCTTCATTATAGGGGAATTAAGTTTTCATAAGATAATCCTCTTATTTTATTTATTTCATATCGGATTAAAATGGGTTTTTTTAAGAATAATCCTTATTTTTTGTATAGGTAATTTCATCTCGACATCCATATCCATATTTTACAACAAATTTTTTATTTAATAATTTGTAAATATAGATTTTTATTATCATCCCTACCTTTTATATTACATTTTTTATATTCTAAACAGAATTTTTTGAAAGACATTTATCAATAATTATTTCATTATAATGTTAATTATAATTTAAAAGTTATATATTTCAAATTTCATTAATTTTTTATGTTCCAATCAAAATTTCATATATATTAAACATTATGAATCCTGAAAATTTATATTATTGGCCTTTTATTTAAAATTATTATTTTTTAATTAAACCATTCACCTTTAAAAAATTTCGAATTTGTTGTATAACTCTGTCTATATTAAAATAACATGTAGTCAAAACATCTACTATTTCTCTTCAATTTTTTCCTATATCTAGAAAAGTTTTATGGAATATGTAATTATATTTTATGATTAACCCTCAGAGTTATTGTTTATCTATATTTATTTTGGATTATTTAATTTTAAAAATCATCCAATCTAGCCCTTTCTTTATTCTTATACAGTGGCATATGAAAATATTATGTAACATGTTTTATTTTCATGGGGGTAAATAAATATTTCATAATGGAATCCATATATCAAAAAATTTATAGTTTATCATTATGTGATGGTTCATTCCAATATAGATCTATAGTTTAATAGGTAAATATTTATATCTCATAAGATAATTGTTTTATTTATCAACATGATTGAAGATAAATACATTCACAACATTATGTGTGGACATTATTGAGGTATGATATCTTTAAAACATTATAATAATACTTGATTACATAACCCTATGAATATAAAATTATTCGTGGACATGATTAAGGATATAAATGGTAATTTGTTTGATGTTATGTACTTATGATTGTCACACATGACTGTGTTATAACTCAGAACATAAGGTTATTGTCCCAGATTTCTATATTTTTATTTAATTGTATATGTTATTCTTTCATGATGATCCTTTTGAGGTTATATATAATTATTTAATTATATTAGTTATTTTATAATTAATTATGGAAATCATTTATGATTCCATCATGATTTTAATTAAGTATTTTCTCAATGGTCAAGTTTTCTCAACGACTTTAAGTATATTATTCTATAAATATATAATTTTTTTTCATAACTAAGTAATTGATCTCTCTAATTGTTATATATTTCATTTTTTCTATGAATAAATATACATATTTTTGTCTTTGAGGATGTAATGTGTGAATAATTTTCATATTTATATTGAAAAATTTTGTCTAATAGACTATTTATATAGCTAGTATCTATATATAACAAAACATTGAGTTCTAGGATTTTATGTATTTTATATTATATTTAATGACTGAATTTGTTAAATTATATAATTTCTATATATTTAATGTTTATGTCTTCTCATATTAATTCATTTCTATCATTTGTGATAGTAAACTACAAGTGACTATTTTGGGTTTCTGAAATTAATCTAGAACCATAACATGATTAGTGAGTTCATTATTTCAAAGAGAAAAAATGCATTCATTAATAGAATGGAATTAATATACTACATACATGATCTCGTTGATTGTTATTAGAATTGAGTAAACTTCTTGGTCATGAAAGGAGATCATGAAATGATTTTCAAGAACATAGTTACCATATATTTTATATATCACTTGAGGATATCATAATGAAGAGTCGGTACTATGGATAGTTTTTTTGAAATTTACACATGTGAGTTTTTGAGAGTTATTTATGAGTGACTATATATATTTATTTATGTTGGGGTAACACTACTGTTATACATGGAATCATATTTTATTTAGAGTTTTATCTTTTTTTCATCACTCATTTATTTAACTCTATATAGAATAAAACCTCAATACCAAAAGAATATACTTATTCAGATTGATGATCTGTCATATAATAATTTTATCATGACTAGTGTGTCAAATTATAGTGATTTGGTGTTGTTTAAAAATAAGGATGATGGAATCTTTTGACTTTGAGTTTAATATTAGATGTTAAAAAAGGAAATGTTAATGAACTGATCCCCCATCCCATAAATTGATTATTTTTTTAATAGTTGAATGGATATAGTTGTTTAATAATAATTTACATATTAAAATGTTACAACAATGTAAGGATGAGAGATAAATTTTTTTAAAAATTATATTTCATGTGTTCTAATTAACATTTTTAGTTTGTTGTGATTTCTTTGGGAGTTAGCTAAATATCACAACATAATTTTTTAAGTTATTTTTAATTATTTAATAAATAAATTAAATGTGGTTTTTAATTATTATAGGTTTATTTTAGGATATATGATAATAATTATATTCTTTTATTTTATATTTTATATATCATTTAATTTCATCAATTATAAGTAATTGTGTACATATATATGTCATATCTGTGAAAATATTAAAATTGATATATGATTCCCCATATGGGTGTATATTTTAAACCATTTGAGATTAAGGTCATTAATTCTAGGTAAAATAAAAATAAAAATTTAGGGGTGCAAATATTCTTTTGTATTTACAAGCTAATTTCTATGGTTTTTGTAATATTTTTCTCAGATCAATAAATAATCGAATTCTTTTTCCATGAATGATATGGATATTATTGGGGGTAAATCTACAAAATTTTATGTTTGAGTGAATAAATGAAAATATGGAAATGGGTTTAATTATTAATCTATTAGTGGATTAATTATCATTCAATAATTATATTTTTCCCCACTTTACTCGAGGATATATATTTTATGAGTGACTAATAGATATAAATATTTCCTATAAATTATATCTCTATTATGTAATTATCCAAACAATTATATTGAGAATAAATTGGATGTATTTATATTTATGTTGTGGATAAATTATCGTATCATGTAATTATTTTCAGCCTTCATGGGTCATATGATCCTTGTGATATGAATTTACAACATTGAAATGGGTTGATTGTTTTATAAGATTATGAAATTGATATCTCTAAACTTATTTGAATGGAAATTTTATACATATTATGATAAGTAATAATATTTGTTTTTAATCATCTCATAATGTTTTAGATAGATGAGAATAATGATTGATCATATGGATTAGAATCATGATATAAATGATGTTAGAGGTTGAAGTTTTATAAATAAAATGATGATATATTCTCCTTTATTAAACATGTGGATGAATATAAGGTAGGGAATTGTTAGGAATATATATTCAGATATCATATCATTAATTATAATTATTATTATGAATTAATAGAATATTGTAAATAAAAAGTGTTAATTATTATAATTTATAATTTTTATGTATCTTTTGTATGTAGTAGTTTAGCATGATTTTGATGCATCAACTATCATAGGATATATTACTACATAAGACATGAATTATGATATAAATTATTGATTTTTTATTCATGATTGAATAATTATGTCCCAATAGTGTTTACATGAATGAAATAAATGTGAATATGAAGAAATATGGAGTTTATGTTAAAAATAATACTAATGTGGAAGGTAATTTATTTTTAAAACATTATTAATTGTACAGTATATCCCTCATTGATAATAAATATATAAAAATTTATTCATGATTTTAAATGAAGTTAAATATGATAATTATATATTAGAATGAATATTATACTTTTAAAATAATCATATCAACCATTTAAGTAATGTAAGAACATGGCTATTTAGGAGAACTCCCACAAGTAGATTATAAAAAAAATCTATTATAATGACACTACATCATGAATTAGTAATGGATTAAAATATTATTTTGATAATTATAGTTACTATCCCCATAAATAGATAAAAATAACACATATTATAGGGAAATGTAATATTAAAATGTAAGTAGAAGAATATTTTCAAAAAATAAAAATTAAGTCTTGAGGATGGGTGATTTAATCAAGAAAAATCCATAAAAATTTAGTAATAACTATTTTAAAAAATTCATGGAGATCAAATGAAATTTATGTGTATATAAATAAAATAAAAAGTAATTTATTAATAGATAATGTTAATGGAAAATTATATACTCCATATAAATGAAAAATAGTATCATAATAAGGATAGTAAATGAGATCAAAACCATTAAATTTGATTATTGATCACTTGGATATACTCTAACATCAATGGAAAAATAATATAACCTCTTGGAATACATCCATATTTTGAATGATTTTTGGTTTCATCAAAATATTAGGGCCATAAAATTGTAATTTTGGATTCAAAGAGATTTAAATATGATAACATGTATTGTAGTATTTCACTTTTAATATTATATTACAATGGGTGATGGAGAGGTTCATTTATGAGTGAGTTGGAGTGTCATGTTCACCAACAACCATTCATTCTATTATAATCCTAATATATTATTAATTAATGTGAAATTAACAAGATCTAAAATAATGAATCTGGTTCTAAAAACAATTAAATTAATCTGAATCTTTGATACCAAGTGAGATCACTCGTGAAAAACTTATATATATTTAGTATATAAAAATTACAGCTCACAGATGATCACAGAATCCAAGAACCCAAAGGTTTTGTGAATATAGAGATTAAATTAATATGAATCTTTGATACCATGTGATATCACTCGTGACAAACTTCTATATATTTAGTATATAAAAATTACAGCTCAAAAATTATCACACAAACCAAGAATGTAAAGGTTTTGTGAATATGGAGATTTACAACATAAATATTTTATTGTTAACATTTATCCAAAATATCATCATAATAGATACCCTTCTAGACATCCTCTAAGCTATACTCAACTTTATAACATCGGAAATGGATAATGATATAAATGTGTGAGCTAAAAATTTCATAAAGAGAAAACATATCAACATGTCATTAAGGGTTAAATAATAATAATTTTATAAAACATCACCATATAATAGATATATTATTAAAATTAATATGCATTGATAATACTTTTACATATAGAATAATATAATTACATATAATATCAAATTATCTAAAATATACAATGAAATATTTATATAGAATCATGAGAAAATAATCATTAAATGTGGATCATAACTTTGGAATATAACATAAAAATGAGGAAAATTCCTAAGAATATGAAATCAAAACATTGTGAACATAAGATAGACATAATTATTTTTCAATATAATATTATAAACTTATATTTATTTCAATGAAACCCATTAATAATATTTTGTGAATAACATAATCATAATTATAGATACACACTAAATTTTGAGAATAGATTAACTTAAATTACACCCAAAAAAATTTAATCATATCATAATAGAAATTGTACCCATTAAATATCTCATGAGAATTGATTTATTGTAGTAAAATAAATAATGAAATTCATTATCCCATGTGATATAAGGCATTAAACAATTCATTGGGGGTATTTAAAATACCCAACCCATCTCAAGGATTTAACATTATCAACTCATCTGAAGGATTTTATATAGCAAACGTCTCTTGTGGTGATAATCATTACACATGATCACTATAATAACATCAATATTATATTATATCATGATAAATTAATGGAAATAAAATTGGTTACATAATATTCCAAAATTTTAACATGTAAAATGACCTCAAGGTCCAAATCAGAGGATACCAAAAATTGAATCACCTAGAAGGATACCTTCATGATAGAATTTATTTGGGGGCTCATGAAACATTACTCTAAAAGAGATATATCTATTAGACTTAAAGTATAAAATGAATGTAAAATAATAAAAAATATTATAAAACATTTTTAATATATCCATAAAATGATGTTATACATCACTTCAAAAAGTTACATTCAAGAATTTTACATAAATAACATTTTGATACATTATTTGTAAATAATTAAAAATAATTTAATATTAAAATATAAATATTTTGTTTACCAAAGGAAATATATAGTGGAGGATAAAATATAAGTTCATAGAAGGAAAAAAAATTATTATTTTAATATGTTTTTTTAATCCTACATAAAAAATGAGTAATAAAGATTATATTTTAATGTATAAAAAGATATATATGTATATCATAACAAATAATACATATTATTAATTCAAAATAATAAATGAGAACATCATGGAATGAAAAAATATATAAATGAATGAAAATAATTGTTTAAATAGGATGATAATTATTCACAACAAAATTATAAATTTTTGTGAAATAAATTAATCAAATAATATGAATGGAATAAAAAATTTAATTTATCCAAGAGTTAAATAGAAATTATCATTTAATAAAAAATTAAAGTTGGAGAAGCCAAATATATGAGAAATATGTTTACGAATAAATATTATAACTCAAAGACAAAATATTTGACTTAACAAAATTCCTTACAACATTAGAAGCACTAAAACAAAAATACCCTTAATAAAGAGAACTTGGGATGTATTTTTAAATAAATTAAATTTATTGAATGTTTTGGTAATCAAATCTATAGAAAATTGTACACAAGAAGAAATATAAAACAACAGGTAAATGTGGTATATTTTATAAAGAAAGAAACTTTAGGTGATATACCCCTATGGAAATTGTAATTAAAGAATTAATAATAGATTAAAAGGGGTTTTATGTGATATAAATATAAATACCTAGAATATAATAAAATATTTCAAGGAACCCAAATTATAATAATGTATTTTAATAAAAATCATTATAACTTAATAAATGGATGTTTAATTCATAAACACCATTATGTATTTAGTAACTATTGAATGAAAAAGATACAATTATGAAATTTAAAAAAAAACATAAATACAAAATTAAACATAATAAAACAATATAATAAATATAGTTATCTAAATACCCCATAAGAAAATAATAATTTTCCTGTAATATGAAAACATTCCTTAATGAAAGGAAGTTGAGATAAAGACCTTACCTTAATTCCTGAATTTAAGAAAATTGATTTAAAATATTGTATAATAAAAAAAACCAACATAAATACTTATTTATAAAACTTATTAATTACTAATACCGTTTTTAGATTCATCGGTAATCATTTATAACAAATATATTAGTCAGCAATAGTTTATTTTCATCAGCAGATGCAAATAATTTTGTTTATTTCAGACATCATTCGTAATGATGGTGTATGTTGTTTCTTAAAGATAAAAATTTCATCATTAACATATTATTAAAATTATTTTAATATAATTTATCTAATCATTTATAAATGTCCAATATAATTCAATTACATATTTAGTTATGATATGTGATAATGAAATTAATGACATGCTTGTTTTGAGTAATTTACCGACATCAACATATTACATTATAATTATAAATGATTTTATATCTATCCCTTAAGAACCATAATCATGAAATTAATTAATCTAAAATTACATATATATTTATCAAATAATTTTTTTGAACCATCTATATATGGAAGAAATAAAAATGATACATGTCTTCCATGGATGAGGTTGTCCACATTTACGTACGCCCGACATATTCATTTTATAATGAATGAGAGTAATGGAAGGTGGATAATAATTTATCTGTATATAATATTAATTAAGTAGTAATTTACATATTAATTCCTTAAATATATTCTTTTTACTAATCATGTAACATGTTAATGAAAAATTAGATATTTCATTCACAAAGGTGGTAGTCTGAACATATTCATGAGAGATATTTTCACTTTTTGAGTGGTTGGGAGGAAGGTAGGAAATTATTATTCCATAAACATAATAAAATTTTAGTATACATATGATACACGTTAAATTATGTGTTCATGGGTATAATATATTTGACGGTGGAAGAAAACGAATAAAAAAATAAAAAAGGAAATTTAGTGATTAGGAATTTTTACCTCACTTCTTCAACAAACTCCATTAACAATAGGATTAATCCTTATAAGGGAAATTTTTTGATGATAGAATGACCTATAGTATGTGACTTATAGTGTTAAAGAGGTTTATATATATATATTTTTCTATCTATAAGGAATTTGGTGGGTGTAAAAGTGGGGTGGTGAAGAGATCCTTTAATAAGTGAGTGGAGTGTCATTTTTTGAAATAATAGATGAACTATACAAGGAAAGTGGATCCAAAAAATATTAGATAAGGGATGAGGAATGATTGATAAATACCTAAAAACACATTTTTGGACATTTTTATCATTTTTATGTCATATTCTATAAATTTAAATGTTATATCATTTTTTTATTTTTTATTGTAACTAATAATTAAATAAGTAATTTATTTTTTTACCTAAAAATAAAATTGAAATTCATACATAATATGGACCTTCAGATTCTAGATATAAAATGAATATTAATAGTTAATTTTTTTAATAATGATATAAATCATTTCTTAAATAATAAATATTTAACATGTTAAAAACTATTTTAGGGAAATTTATAACATCTTTTCTAAAAAGTATAATATGGACCTATAAAAAAACATAACATTTTTTATAGTATTGATTTATTTTAAAATATATATTTGATCAATAAAATGGTTAAATGTTTCTTTAATTCATTCCCATATCTAATTTATTTCATAGAAGTTGTAGTATTTTCATAAATTTTATTTTATACTATTCATATAAAAAATCAATATTTTTATAAAAGTACCAAAATATCATTCTATTAAAACATTGTTATAATGAATTTAAAAATTACATATTTTTTTAAATTGAAATTATAAATTTTAAAAATTAAACATTTAAATTGAAATACAAAATATAATGAAAAAAAATTGTAGGGAAGTGTCTTTTTTGGATATTAAAATTTCACATTTTTTCCTATCATTTAGAAAATAAATTATTTTAAAAATATTAATTGTATACATAATATATTTTATAATCATTTAACCATAATAGAATAATATACCTAAAATAATAATTCATACCATATAAAAAGTTTTTTTAAAATATAATATTAAGAATAAAATGATCTTTTTAGTTATTCACAAAAACTAATTGAATTTTATCAATGAATTAGTGTCACGAACCGGCCTAGTTCACATTATGAACATTAAATTAATAGGTCTGTGATAAGGTATATTTTTTCCTCCCCATAAGATAGAATTTGCAAACTAGTATTGAGGGACTAGGTTGTCACTGTGGGGAGATTATTCCCTCATATCATGGTAAGGAACCAATAAAAATATCCAAATATCATCCATAATAGTAAACAAAAAGAGTAAAAATTAATAGATGCATACAAGGATATAGTAATGAAATTGAATTAGTTTATGAATTGAATGACCTTGTCATACATACATCAATGATCTCACATTGGGTTGATAACATATATAGGTATAAATAAAATAAACTAAAATAAAAGTGCATGATCCTAATACTAACACTAAGAAGAACCACATACCCAGTCTCCATGAAACTCTTAAGATACTACATCCTAATTATATGATTATACATGAGTGACCACACTCAATAGTGAAAACTTAGACCTCAGCCCAATATATCGCATATCTATTCCCAACCTGAAACAAGGCATAACGTTTGTATGTACACCATGGTTCATGTATAAGGGTTATGAAATAAATATTTGTAGACAACCCCCAGTGATGACCTTATAGTTTTTTTACTTAACTATATGCTCATGAAATATTCTCATCCTAGAAAAAACATTAAGGAAAAAAATTGTAGTTGATCATTGTGTCTAGGATCATGATAGACCATACATGATTCAACCAACATCACAATGCCTCTAAAAACTTTAATTAACATTAACAAAACTAGTACCCATTTTACATAACAAAGACAACCATGACTAACTATAATCATTAAAAATATAAATAAATCTATTTATAATATGTGATCATCTATGGTGTCTTTGTATAATAAAGTACAAGCATAAAAAATCCATTTTTAAAATGATCCCATCCAAATAATTTATTACCAGAAATCCAAGTATCTTTCAAGGTGTAATATGATTCCATTAGACCTATGAGACGATCCATGAAATATCATATCAAGAACCCAAGTATCACTCAAGGAATAATATAACTCTATTTAAATTATGATCCCATCTATGTAATTCTATTTTAGGAACCCATGTATTTATTGAGGAATAAAATAATTTCATTTCTATATGAGACCATCCAAGGAATTACGTATAAGTAATTCAGGTACCACTCAAGTAATGATATAATTTCACTTACCTATGATATCATATAACCAATTCCATATAAGGAATCCAAGTATGAGTCCAGGAATCATATAATCTCATTATAATCATGTAAGTCCATGTCTAGTGTGGATCTTCATGTCCACTAATAAAAATCATATATGTGGACCACCATGTCCCATAAATACAATAAATTATAAGGAATAAAAATTCCAATAATCTCATTCATATATGTGGAATTCCATTTACACTGATATTAAATCTGCAAGTCTCGGAATCAATATCCAAGGAAGCACATTTGGACCTCCTAATCAATAAGGAGTATCAACAACTAGATCCCAGTAAGTGCGTTTGGGAATCCGAATCATATAAAACATCACTGTAGGCTTATCTTATATATATACTAATAATCACCTATGGTAATTATAGTTATATCAAGAATAACCATGTGAATCCATATGTAAGGTGTGAGGGTGGTCGAGTTATAAAAAACACCACTACTTCTACACCCACTTAGTCTTATATATATTTTATGGGTCCTATGGTGACCCCCACTACAATATCTACCCAAACCCATAACTCACTATCTTAAGATATTTCAAACACTAGGCAACCCGTGTGGTCTCCCAAATCAATACACAATGGAGGGATCCAACTCAAGATCCTAGTAATTGATGAATAAGTAGATGCATGATTCATAGGTCCCTCAGAAAGGGTATGAAATGAAGGCATACTACATGGGGTTCTATTAGAAATTATAGTAAGAAGATTATTCCTACATGGGATCCTTGGGAAGAATAATATATTAGTGGTATCCTACATGGGATCCTCAGAAGGATTATGTGAACAGATGCATTCAACCCTGTATTACCATGGTGAAAACATTTATGGAGGAATATCATATGGAAAACTTAGGCACACAATGTTTTATAATAACCAAAAACCTCATAGGACTAAATATTAACACCTTTAAATATAATTTACACAATTTAATAGTCATATAACACTAGTATATAGAGATGTCTCGTAGACCATCTCAAATCAGTGTCTCAAACTAGATTATTCTGAAAACCCCAACTAGTATGTCTCTTCGAGACGTACCATAGTCCTACTAACCAGGAACAATATCAAGTTAGACAATATGGGGACCTTGGAGATCCCCTGAAAATTACACTAACTATTTAATATGATCCATGGGTGGGTCTTATCATAGGTATAACTCTCAAGGTATAAATGAACAGTTTATAGGAAAAAGAACCTCTCCATCATGGTTCACTCATCCCAAAACGACTATTAAGAGTCATCATATCACCCTAATGGTTCCATTATCATGATCTAGGTGTAAAAATTATAAAATTTGACTATTCATGTATCCAATTATGATGTTGGGGCATCAAAACATGTAAGAAACTAAAAATGGTTGTGTGGACGAAGTACACGGTGTGTATACATGAGTAAGATGGCTCCCTGTGGAGAGAGCCCTCTATGTTGGGCTTCTCCTCCCCTCTACGGTTTCTGAGCGCTTTCTCAGATTCTCCCCTTCATTTTTGGCCTCGCCCTCAGCTCCTGGCTTCTCCCCTCCATTTTTGGCTTCGTCCTCTTCTCTGGCACTCACGGTTGTGGGATTTCTCCACGGCTATTACTCTTCCGATGAAGGTATGTGTTATGGATTCCCTTTACGACATACCTCTCTCTAGCCTCAGGTTGCTCCACGCCTCTCTTGGTTAGAGTTTGGGCATTGTTAACATCATGGCTTTGGGATTTTTCGTGTGGTGGATGGTGGATTTCTCACACTATCGGAGTCGGTCCTTTTGGTCACTCTGTTTTATTCCCAGCCACCCAAACTAACTCTAACCCAAGGTTCCATCGCTCCTCTCTAGGTTGGAGTTGGAGTGATGGTTACACAAGGGTTTTGGGCCTCACAATTAGGCGGTCGTGATGTTTCTTTTTAGGTTTCCATCCCCAGTTCTATGTCTTCTTCTTTGGACCTCTTTCCTGTTGGTGGTGTTTGTTCTAGTCGGCCGTTTTGTCTCTGGTTTGGTCGCTTGTAGCGTGAAGGTGAGTCAGTGGAGTCGGATGGTGTTGTTTATGTGTTTCGTTGTTCTGTTGGATTGTTTGATTGGCGATGCAGTGGTTGTTTTTAGGGATCTAGTGGAGATTTTCTATGAAGTCTATGACGACTATGTTGAATAGATGAGGATGACAATGAAGGTGTCAGATTGGTTTTTTCTGTCGACCGGTGTGATATTGGGACTGTGATGAAAGCTGTGGTCTGGATGACATCGATGGTGGTGCGTTTCTTTTACGGTGGTGAGGTTGTTGGTGATGATGACACTGGCGGATGGCTGCGACATGAAGAGATCCCTTGTGATAGATTATGGTTTGTGGTTCATGGTTCGAAGTGGGTTAACTCATGTTTCGAGGTGGATTTGGCGGGTTTTTGAATTTTGACTTTTGAAATTTGAAGGTATAATTTTTGAATTTTGAATGGGAGGTTTGTGGGTTTTGGCTTAATTGGACCTCAGATATGTGTGGATCTCTTTGTATGGTTCCTGGTTACCCAAAAAGTGGATTTTAAATAAAAAATGGATTGTGGATTGTGTATACATGAGTAAATATAGTGTACTCTCAATTCCCCAATTATATGTGTACTTCAGCAGAACATGGAATATAAATCTCATGTTCATGGTTTATAAAACATGTAAAACATAATTCAACTTACATGGGGTACCTACCCATGTACATCACAAGGAATTTCCGCATGTTTTATTTTGGCCATGTAGTTATACACAGCGTGTAACACACATGAGGTCTGGTCAAGTACACTACACAACCAACTGGCCCTTCATGTGCTATATGTCCAGGTGCTTGACTACATGGTCAAGCACCAATACATGTAATATACTCCCAATACACGTTTTTTACTTTTACAAATTCATCCCCCTTGAATATTAAGAGTACATGGAGTGTGTTCACAAAACCACACGTTGTGTGATCAGGATTTCTAGAAAGGGAACCTCTATAATCTTCCCAAAAGCCCATTTTTATCATCAATAGCTATAGATTTACCCTTAATGTGTCCTAAGAATTCATAATAGGTAATTATAAAAATAGTAAATATATGGTAATTTATGATATTATAATAAAAATGCGAAAATTTTGTTGGAATGTTTTGAAGCTTCACATTGATTCGCATTCCAGCATTGTTTCATAATGATCTGGCTCTGACCAAGCTCTTAGGTTGCCCCTTTATTCATTTCCCTCTTTATATGTCTATATACATCTTATTTTATCTCAAGTAAATAGTTAAAGAGATCCCATAGTGGGTGTATGTGATAAACCATTGTAGGATAAGCAATAAAAATTGAAATATAAAAGAATGAAAAAAAAAGAAATGGAAAATAATGTAAGGTCCCTACCCCTCTGTCTGACATGACATTATGGCTCACCAAGGAATAATACCTAATTCCAGTCTCAAATGTATAGAGATAATCTCAATTTGATTCTATGTTGAAAATATATAGTGGACCAAACCTGTTATAATAAATTAATATTTAATTTGTTAAATATAAAATATTAATTATTCAATGATAATTCTAATGGTTTAGAATTTAATAAAACTCTTTTCAAAGTGTAAAAGCCCTATTTTGGGACCGACATAATGGTTATAAAATTTCTTTGAAAACATATTATAGAGTAAAATACTATTTTAAACCATATAATAATCTTAAAAAATATTATTCCAACTGAAATTACCAATATGAAAATAAAAACATGGGTGGTTATAACCTCCCACAATAACCATTATAGTCCCTATGAAGCCATTTTGGTCAAACAACAGCCATGATCCCATATTTATTATTGGTAAAACTGCTCTATCATGATAATACAAATACCAACCTCATAGGTTTAATAACTCTCCCAACAATGAATACTTTCAAATGTGACTGATCATGTACTCCAACCGTTAGAGTTCCCTTATCATTTTATCATAACCAAGATTAAAGATCAATTGCCCACCCTCCATACATCACTAAATGCAATAAAGGGATTGGTCAGAAACCACTAATTCCTAAGTGTTAACATGAAAATTCAAACATAACTCATTCCCACTTCCTAAGATTGGTTACAATGTAAAAAAATGAATTTCAAATCATAATGAGGGACCCAACCCTTAAATAGACAATGGTTTACTCCCCATCACAAGGATTACAATATACTACTCCTTAATCACTACCCCAAAAGGTTTCTCCATAAAAACAGAAAAGAAATGTTGATAGATTTGAATATAACCAAGGCTCCCTCAATGTACTAAGGATTATGGCAAGATGAAGTGTAAGATCATCTCTAAAATAAAAGTACACTAAGATTTTGTCGATATGTGTGTATCACACTCCCTAAGATTCACTCTCCATCCTGATAACATTAGACTATGGTTTAGCTACTTTGGTCCTGACATAACATTTGATTCCTTCACGGTGTCTCCTCTACTATGAAGGGACTTTTTTAATTTAATCAAAACTCATAGGAAACGATGCATTCAACATTAGATTAATACTATCAGTCCTCAACTTGGACATTACCACTCATTGATTTAATAATTAAATGGTATTATTCACAATGGATGCATAAAAATACCACCTGGATTATTTTCCAATGAGTCATCCGTCGTAAGGATAAGATGACCATGCAACATGACATGTCATTCTCACAAATCCAGATGCACCCATTGAAATCCTCTTAAAAAATGATAATATCACTTGTGATTTTATTTATTCCATGACCACTCATCTTGTTACATCATTATCTAAAATTAAATCATCAAATGTGCACCCATGGGTTATGAAGGCCCTACACTTGAACAATCCAAACTATGGAATCCAATCTCAATACACAGAAACCCTAGGTTCCTTATAAAAATTTTATAGCATCATAATTCCAATATAAGGAAACCTAATAACCTACCATGAATTAGTCTACAAATGAGGTTACAACCAATCTTACTACCTTAGATGGCGTCTGCAATCTTGGGCTAACATAATTCATAGGCTTTCCTTGGAAAAAGTTAACATCAACCTACAAGGTTTGGAGTCCCAAATATATTCCACTAGGTCTCCCACCTATCCATATTGATCATGTATCATATTATGGTTTTTAAGATTCATAACCTAGCCCATAATTCAAACCCCTTGACAAGGTCACATCACACAGAGTTTCATTACACACCCTACTCAATGCATGGATTTTGACAAAACTTTTATACCTCTATAAAAATAGGTAATCATAACATTGACCTATGATGTTCAGCGCATATTGACATGGTTTTAATTATAAATGTTTTAGTTCCCTTGTTATATAGGATAACACCCAATATGTATCATTTGTAAACCCATTTATTTGAAACTAATTAGTAACTACTAACTTAAGAAATGAACTCTAATAGAATACCAACCATGCATCACACTACCTAGAACGGATCCTCCCTTTGAATCCACATATGTGACTACTATTTAGAAGGAATTGATTTGTAACATTAAATTACTCTTCATAAAGGTATTTTTTTAACCGTGTCATGGATTCTCTTTTTTGTTATCTGGGTGGGTTAGAGAAGGATTTGGGAGCATACCTATAATGGTGAAGTCAAAGATTTATTGGATTCTCAGAAGAAATCCATTCATTTATGAAAAATGAACTATATTTATATTATTTGTAATATGTTTACATTCCATTTAAATCATAAAATTATTATAATTCAATGTTGAAAAAGGTATATAAGATTTTACAGATTATGATTATTTTCAATTACATGAAATGTAATTGGGTTTCATGTCCTGTAAAACCCTAAGATTTCTTTTTATATAACAAACTTGGAAAAAAAATATTATTTCCACATCTTTATAATTTCCTTATCTCAACCCAGTAGCATTCCCTAAGAGATTTTTGGAGCCTCAATCCCTCTAGGTCTTTTCATTCAGTGATAGATCATTGTTATTATCATAATGTGACCTTCTAGGTAAGTATTCTACCTATCTCTCCATCTATTTCTCTCTTCCTCATTGGAGTACGATAGATCATATTGGTATTGATGAATCCAAACTCCATGTTGGTAGATCATGTTTTTAGGTTGAGTTCCTATATCCTTTTCACCATCATTCTTATTAGCTAGTTCTCTTGTGGGCCTTTTGATTCTATAAGAAAGGTAGGTGTTTCTGTTACATTTCCCAATTTATATTAATCCGAAATTGTTTTGTTTAATTTCAATTGTTTTAATTAAATGACATTTCATGGTTTTGATTATGTGCCTTTTAATTGTTTTGTTGGAAAAAACCCAATTCCACTAAATTTGGGTTTTTATGAAAAATGAGTTTCTTGCTTGAATTAAAAAACCCGAAATTCCATTGAATTGGTGTGTGATAATTAAAATCAGGGAAATTTAAGTTCTTTTATTTTAAATTCTTTCTTATGTAAATTTATTCAATTAAATTTTTTTATTTAATTTTGGAAATTATTTTGATGGAAAATTGTGAAAAAAACAATTCCATTGAATTAGGGGACTTTTGGTAGAAAATTGATGGAATTTTTTGGGAATTAAATTGATGAATTTAATTTTTTTAACTGGATTATGTAATTTATTTTGTTGGTTTTGAATAATTATTTGTAAAAAATGTATAATAATGGTTTTATGGAAACCTTAATATTTTATCTTTGTGTAAATGGATGTTTTTTATTAAAAACCAATTAATGATTTTAAAGGGAAAATTGGAATATTTGAAATGGAGAATGGAATTTAATTATATTTTAAGCATCCTGAAAATAAAATTACCATTATTTATTTTAACAGAGAACATGAAAAACTTAGGTATTTAGTGAGTTATTTCGGGTGGGACATTGTAATTTACAATGTTTTAAGACCTAAAATTAGCACATCACATTCCTTAGGAGATAACGATGAATCCCCTTCACCATAGGCCCAAAGGGGCATATGTACATATTTCACATTTCATAGTTTTGGGTCCCTATACCTTGATACTATCATAACTATTTGATATTTGATGATTTTTATCACCTATTTGTATTTAAATTATATATATATATATATATTCTATTATTGTAAACTATTTTACATTCCTTTTAAATTTATATAAATGATTTTATATAAATTTTTTTATTTAAGACATTTGTGAAATATTCCATATGTGTAGAAAACCCCTTTTTTAAAGGTAATTCTATCATTTGAAATGTATTTCCATCATTTGAAATGTGAATCATGAATATATAAATTATTTATATCTATTGAAATATAAATCATGGTTTTTCTTAATTTTATTTTGAAATATCGAACCTATTTATTTTATGATTTGAAGCACTTTATTGGTTAACTTGATTTTGGAATTTTATTATGGAATACTTTATTGAAATTCTACTGGGATTTGGCTCACAACATATTTGTGCCTTCAACAGTTTTTATATTATCTCCTTCCTGGTTCGAGAAAGGGAAAAGGATCTCTTGGGGGTGGATCCAACTATTGAACCTTAGACTTTGTGAGTTGCATCCTTTGAGACATGGGTAATTTTCGTGTAGTTTTTCTAGTTTTATGGTACTTGGTTGTAGAACATGTTCTTTTTTATTTCTATTTGACTTTTGGTACATTACTCATAGTGTAGTTTCTTTTGATATAAATAATTTCTTTTCTCTTTTACTTACTCATTATTAGTGGCTAAAATCATTCCCACTTTTGGTTTGTATAATGTAGGATTCTAGTCACCGACCCATGTGTATCAATAACACCCTTTGAGATATGTGAAAGAAAACATGATTATCAGGATACTAGGGTACCTAGTTTGGTTTGTGAAAATGTTCTATCAGGTCTCTAGGTTGAGCTTTTGTCGTCAACTCAATATAAAACTATGAAATCATGTCGGCACATAGGAGGTATTTTTGATTGAGTGTCTGGATAGCTCTCACAATAATGAACCTTAATTTTCTAAGGGTGGTTAGGTAAATATTTCTTATGGTTTATTTCCAGTCTTTTCCCTATTTTTGATTTGGATAGGTTGAAATCCAAATATTGTTTGTTCTATATGTTTTGACCAATTTCCCTTTTTGTTATGTTTGAGTGTGACCTGGTGTATTTTTTATTGTTATGTTGATGTTTTTTTGCATCATGCCTATTAGAAGATGTGTGAATCAAATATTAGAGGATTATTCTACTAAACCTTAGTGAGTTAATCCCATTGTGAATCTTAATATGTTAGAGGTGATTGTGTGTACAATCAATGCTCTAGGACAGAAACCACCTCCATCACCTATTTAGGCTCCAACTGTGGATCCTCAAAAAGTTGTTCATAAGATTTTTTTTCTCAATGGTTCCTTAAACATAATCTAGAACCATTCAAAGTATAACATGATTTTTGAGAGGCCGAGGAATGGTTGAGAAGAATGGAGCACTTGTTTGGGTTGTTATACATACCCGATGAAATATATGTGTGTGTATCACCTTTGTGCTAGACATATCATGTTGGAGATGATGTGACATGATGGTGAAAATGATGAAACATGGGGGATTAGATTGGATGTAATTCTATATTCCTTTCACCAACCATTTTTATCTAGATTCGATGATATTGTCTGAGTCTATAGTGTTTTTAGACTTGAGTAAGATTCCAGGACCATGAAAGATTATGTAAAATATTTTTTGGAGCTCATGAATTTTGTACTAGAAGATATATTGAAGGATAATATGAAGGCTCAAATTTTTGAGTTGGGACAACATCAGGATATTCATTATCAGTTTTTATTAATGGAGATGTCTTCTTATACTGATGTATTAGATAGAGTGCTTATAGTTGAAATGGACCTGGCTAGAAAATTAGGGTTATAAGAAGTTTCATTCTCTCCCAGTGGTAGTCTGAGTTCCTTCAATGGAAAGTAAAAAGATGATGATTCTCATAGAATTTATCGAAAAAATATTATTATGGAACTCCTACAGTTCCTGGAATATTTCATTTAATTTACTACCATTGTGTAAATTCAAGACATTCAAATAGGATTTTTAATATGTCACCCAAGAACTACGGCTCCTACGGACACTTAAGGAACTTACAGTGATTCTACCAGATTTATTCTACTCTTTGTAGTAGAATGGGATCATCAAATCCTCCTAAAACAATAGTGAAATATGATACTTCATGTATAAAAGGGTTATAACCATAGGAATCTATAACAATGCAAATTCATGTAGTGCTAGAGTCTACAGAGGAAGTGGATACAAGTCGAATGACTTTGAGAGGTAGAATTACTATAGCTTTTTCATTAGTGACTTCTCTATTTGATACCTATGCATCTCATTCATTTCAATCATGCCATATTTTTAATTTGTTTAATCTTTATATGAATATTTTATCTTGTTGAGTGGATATTACTAAACCCCTTCGTACAAAGAGAGAGAATGGTCTTCATAGTATCACTTGTTTCTACTCTCTATCTGATATTGCGCATGCTTGGGGATTTATGGTTCTTGACATGAAACATCATAATGTCATTTTCTGGATGGATTGGCTCTTTTACAAAAAATAATTGATTTTTTATCTTCAATGGGTCTTATTTACTACACCAAGTGGTGTATCTCATGTCTTTCAAGTATCATGGGACACAAGGTCAAGCAGATATGGACCTTGTAATCCAGATTTGGGTAACTTAATATCAATTTTTCTTTTTATTTGGAGTGAGAAACTTTGTGTGGTGATATCCCCCCAATTGTCACCAAGTTTCCCGAGGTGTTTCCTTCTGACTTCTCTAGTTTAAAAATAATAAGAGAGGTATAATTTTCCATTGACTTAATGCATGTTACTGAAATAGTATCTATTCCATATTACAATATGGAACCAACTAAAATGAAATAGTTAAATTCCCAATTGGATGATCTTCTTTAGAAAGTATTTATATGCTCGAGTGTGTTACCTTGGGTGGCACTGGTTCTATTTGATAAGAAAGAAATGGTTCACTTATCCTATGTGTTGATTACTAAAATCCCAATTGGGTGATGTTAAAGACCAAGTATCCATTTCCATAGATTAATGATCTATTTGGTTTATTTAAATGGGAAAATTTGTTCTCCAATATTGATCTTCACTCTGGTTACCATCAGTTGAGGATAAAACAATCTGACATTCTGAAAATTGCCTTTCAGAGTAGGGAGGATCATTATGAGTACTTTGTGTTGTATCCTTTATAAATTTTTTTGAAAATAATTTTCCATGTGTATCTTTATACCTTCATGGGGGTCTTTTGGGATGACATCCTCATTTACTCTAATTCAAAGGGGGATCACGTGAATCATTATAGAACAATTTTGAGTTTGCTGATAAATCACCGACATTATCCCAATATTTAGAAATGTGACTTATGGATTTGATAAGTGAATTCCATGGGACATGTGGTGTCGAAACAAGAAATATCAATCAATCCTAAGAAGGTAAATACAGTTATAAATTGGGAGCTACCTGGAAATGTCTTTGAGATCCAGAGATTCTTTGGCTTAAAAAATATTATTACCACCTTTTTACGAACCTCTTAAAGTTGGATTTTCCAATGAATACTCACACTCGGAAGGGAGAAAAGTTGTCTTGGAATGATAAATGTTAGAATTATTTTGTTGAGCTGAAAAATCTTTTGACTACTTTATCAACATTTACTCTTCCAAAGGTTGTACAAGGCTATGTGGTCTTCTGTGATGCATCGGGTTCTTGTTTGGGTTGTGTTCTTATGTAAGGTGACCATGTTGTTGCTTTTAGATCTCATCAGCTAAGGCCTCATGAGAAGAATTATTTGACCCACAACCTTGAACATGAATCTATGATTCACCGACTTATGATTTGGCGGAATTAACTTTATTGATAAAGGTTTATAGTGTTTTCAAACCACAAAATTTTGATTTATGTATTCTATCAAAAATATTGGAATCTCCACCATAGGTATTGGGTAGAATACATATAATATATAAACATTTTCATCACCTATATCCTAGGAAAAGTTAATGTTGTTACATATTATTTGAATAGGAAACTCTCAACCAAAAAGTGAAAGAATCTTTAAAAGAGATGAATTTGATGGATCTCTATGAACGTTTACATATTAGAGTTCAAGATAATGGGGTCGAGGTTTCCCTATCTAGTGTTCAGATGAAAAATTATCTTCTCAAATTGACTCTTTAGGATAAACATCTTGATGATGAGTTTTATATAATTATATAATCTTTTATGATTTGGGAGAAATTTTTTCCAATGGTTGTTATCTAAAGAAGTAATTCTATTCTATGATAATCCTTTTGTGGTACTTTCTTCGGGAAGTAAAGCTATTATGTGGGATTTTCATAATTTCTAGTAGGAAGTTCACCAAGGAACTATAAATATGTTCTAGGACATGTGGGAGTAATTTTGGTGCCTTGGTATGAGACATGGTATTGATGAATTTTCCTCTCACTGTTATGTATGCTATTAGGTTAAGACCTAGAACCAAAAACCTTAAGGTTTTCTTCAGCCACTCCTAGTTCCTACATGGAAATGGGATGAGATCTCTATGAAATTTGTGTTTGGGTTTACTTATACCAAAAAAAATAATTTGATATGGTTTGTGATCGATAGGGTTGCTAAATTAGCACACTTTATTCCCATTTTTGATACATCCAAAGTTGATGAGTTGGTATATCTCTAAGTGAAATAGATTATTCGATTGCACAGATTTCATTATTTTATAGTTTATGATAGGTATCCTCATTTTACTACACATTTTTAGAGATCCCTTCAAGAGGTATTGGGATCTCACGTCTGTTTGAGTATAGTATACCATCTACAGTCAGATGGATAGATAGAAAGAACTATAAAAATTCTTGAGGATATGCTTCGTTCTTGGGATCCTAATATTGGTGGGGCTTAGGATGACCATTTAGGGATGGTTGAGTATTTTTATGAAAATAGTTAATATTCCTCAATTAGGATTCCTCCTTTTGAGGCCTTGTATGTCCGAAATTGTAAATTACCATTATATTGGTTTTATATTGTTTAAAGTTCCTTAGTTAGATGAAGTTTGGTACAAGAGATGAAAAAAATATTTTGTTGATTTTTCTGAGGATATTGACAACACAAATCCTATATAAGTCTTATGATGATTGTCATTATAGACTGTTGTAATTTTCATCTTACAACTAGGTGTTTTTAAAAGTTTCACCTCAGTTGGGTCATTGATGGCTTGGGAGGAAACCGAAGCTTTCTCCTCATTTTATGAGAACTTTTTTGGTTGTTGAACATGTGGGAATATTTTCTTAACATTTAGAACTTCCACTATATCTGATGTCAATACATGACATGCTCCATGTATCACAACAAAAAAAGGATATATCTGATCCATCTCTTGTTCTGAGATGGAGTGATATTTATGTTGATCCATATTTATCGGTGACTGAATGATTGTTCAAAATAATTTATTTGACACCATGTTGCTTTATAGGAGGGAATTACCTTTTGTATGTGTGATATGGAAGCATAGTTCCGATTCTTATGAGGCAAGGAAGTATGAGGCACTAATGAGAGAGAAGTGGCCACACCTTTTTATATGAAATCTTCCTGATAGGGTTTTTGGGGACAAAATGTTCTTAGGTTTGGTAGGTGTAATGTTATGTTACTAATAATATAGGTGCATTTATAAACTTTTCATGTTTACCATTTTTATTTATATGAGTAGGGATAAGAAGGATCTGTGAGGATACCTATAATGGTGAAGTCATAGATTTGTTGGATTCTTATAAAAAATAGTCATTTCTGTAACCTTTGGGATATTTACATGAAGTGTAATATGGTTACACATCAAGTAAATCATAAAATGATAATAATTAAATTTTATCAAAAGGTGATGGGTTTTTTTAGTGATTATGGGTATTTTCATCTACATGATGTGTAATTGGGTTAAACGTTGTGTAAAACCACAATATATGATTTTAAACTAGAATATTGGATGAAAATAATATTTTATAATCTCTATAATTTCTTGATCTTGACCCAACAACCTTCCCCATGTGATTTTGGTATACTCAATCCATTCGTTTCTTCTCATTAGGTGATTGATCATTGTTTTGATTGTGGTGTAACCTTCTTGTTAAGCGTTATCCATCTCTCTCCATCTCTTTCTCTTTTCCTCAACGGTTTTTGATAGATCATCTTTATATTGGTGAATCTAAACTTAGGGTTGGTAGATCTTGTTTCAAGGTTACATTCCTGGATCTCTTGTGCCTTCGTTCTTATTGGCTGGTTCCATTAGGGGCCTTATGTTTCCATGAAAAAGGTAGGTGGTTCCGCTAGGATTCCCAATTTACATTAACCCTAAATTTATTTATCTAAATTTAATTTTTGTAATTAAATTCAATTTAATGTTTTTTATTAATTTCATTTCAATTGTTTTTTTTGTGGAAAATTCCAATTTCCTTGAATTGATATTTTTAAGAAAAATGGGTTTTTGGCATCAATGGGAAAACCCCAATTCAATTGAATTTTTACATGTTTATGTAAGTACATGAAATTTATATTTTTAAATTTGAATATTTTTTTAATTTAAATTGATTCAATTGAGTTTTTACCTTTGGAAATGTTTTTTATGAATATTTGAAAAAACCCAATTCCATTGAATTGGGGGGTTTTGTTATGAAATTAGTGGAATTTGTTTGAGAATTAAATTGTTTACTTTAATTTCATAATGTTTATTGTGAAATTACATGAGTTGGTTTCAAATCCTTATTTAGGATAAATGGACTAAAATGGTTTGATAGAAACTATAAGGATTTATATTTTTGGAAATCAATGTTTTTGATTAAAATTCTGTTATAGTTTTTAAAAGGGAAAATTAGAATTTTTGAAATTGATAAAGGGGTTTATTTTTATTTTATGCAGTCTTAAAATAAAATTTCCATCATTGTTTTTTACAAGATAACATGAAATCCTTATTTTGTTAGTGAGTTATTTTGGGTGTTACTTTACGATTTACATTGTTCTATAACCTTATATCAGCACATCTCATTCCTTATGTGACAGTGATGTGTCCCCTTTTCCTTAGACCCAAAGGGACATATTTACATATTTTCTATTTCACAATGTTAGGTCCCCATAGCCCCTAACTACCATACCTATTTGGCATATCACCATGTTTCTCTCTTTTTTGTATTTCAATTGTATCTATATTCCATTTTTGTAAACTATTTTTCATGGATTGTAAATTTTATAAACTATTTTATATAAAAAAATTATTTAAGAAATTTGTGAAAAGTTCCATATGTGTAAATCACCCCTTTTTTAAAGTTAATTCCATCATCTGAAATGTATTAACATCATTTGAAATGTGAATCTTGAATTGAAAAATTATTTCCATCATTTGAAATGTAAATCATGATTTGTTTAAATATTATTTTGAAATTCCAAACCTATTTATTTTAAAATTGAAAGTGGTTTCTTGGTTAATTTGATATAGTAATATTGTTATATAATCCTTTGGTAAAATCCAACTGGGCTTCAGCTCACACCCTACTTGTGCCTTTGGCTATTTGAAGAGTATATCCTTCCTGGTTCGAGCAACAAAAAAGGGTCTCTTGGAGGTGGATCTAGCTGTCGAACCTTGGATATGTCAAGTTTTGTCCTTTGGGTCTACGAAAGTTTTTTCCTTTTTTGATTTATGGTACTTGGTTGTAGTACTTAGGCTTGTTTATGCCTATTTTAATTCTGGTATATTACTCCCAGTGGAGTTTCTTTTGATATGAATAATGTCATGTCTATTTTACATCTGGATTCTTAGTAGATAAAATTGTTCCCACTTTCCATTTGTATAATGTCAGGTACTAGTCACCGACCCGTTGGGATCGAGAATGACCTTCAAGCTATGTTAGGGTAGGCTTAGTTATCAGGTTACTAGGGTACCTAGGCTGGTTTAGGACATGATATTAATATAAAAAAAGAGTATAAGACTGACCTTATCATGGAATCTGCATAGGGTAATACTCCCTCAATGTCAAATATACTAATAAAATATAGGTATATATCTACATCACACTATAGGATCAAACTAGATAACCATGAATGAAGGCTGTTTATGTAAAATATCATAGAAATATTAAAGGTAATACCCTATGTAGTTTTTTACCAACATTTAGTTAACTGCACATGAAAATAATAAACCAACAAAGGGGCTACTAAAAACTCAAAAAATGTTAACAAAGACCTATGAGGGTTATTAGAACACACAAATCATCACCTCAAATATTTCTACCACACCATACACATGGTTTAGTAATGAAATATTCAATTCCATGATATGAAAGAAAACACACTATTAGTTGTTACTGACACATTAAATAAATGATCTGAAGAATAAATTCCTCATGAGGGGTCAATAACTTAGAAAACCAGTTCTCTACTGACCTACTAAGGTCACATAACAACACATGCATGATGAATAAGTCATCAACCTCACTATAAATCATCTCATCTTAGATCCAAAAGACATTCCGTTAGATGTAAACCTATTTATATGTCAATGAAATCAGTTTAATTCCACCACTAACATATTCAGTAAAACACCATTTAGGTTTTTTTATTATTTAAACAATTATCATCCTCATTAGTATTAAAATATCACATTACTAGGCCTATTAAATGAAAAACCCTATGTGACAAATATGGTGCATGAGACACCTCATTCCTTTGCTGACCAAGAGTCAAAATCAATAATTGGACTCCTTCCAAAAGTTCAAGAGAAAAATTACATAATAAATCATAATTCCACATCACATGTGTGTCCCTTAAAGATAAAATCATTATAAACTATATAACAAACTATAAAGAATAGTAATCCCATATTCCTAGAAACTAAGGATTCTTATAGGAACATGTGTTCTCAATGTACCTATCTAATGTTCATCATATGTTCCTACACATTCCAAATACATATGTCTACTATATCCAAAATATTAATACTATAATAAAGGGGAATCTATAATATCATTTTTTATGTCTAATCCCAGTTTACTCTATATATAGTAACTAAACTAGTTAGTGACAAGGCCTTAAGCCCACATTTCAATATATCAGAGACTGATGACTCACTGTGATGGCCTAGGGTGTTTATATAAAGTTATTATTCCCTCATAAAATAATAATAAACCAATTTAAATAAAGAACCATTAAAAATAAAATTAATAAAAATAGAATTAACAAAAATAGAATGGATAAAATAGATTCAAATAGGGTTATAATTATAAAATGGAATGTCGTAAATACCCAAACGACCATGTCATACAAACATCACTGATGATACATTGGTTAGATCACATATACATGAGTAAATACAAAATGGAAGTAAAAGATAATGTATGTATCACTATATAAAAAAAATCACATACCCAGTATCTATGACAAACCTGATCATATTAATCCACATGAATATCTATGCTCAATAATGTAACCCTAGGCCTAATCCATGTCCATCATGTATGTTTTCTCAATATAATAGTAAACATGAGGTCTTAATACACATTGAGGCTATCATTTATGGGGTGAGAAATAAATATTAGTAGGACACCTTCTTTGGAGAAATGGTAGTCTTCTGTTATAAGTTCATTATCCTACAATATACTCATCCTATTTGAAACATCATGTACAATGTAAATAAAAAACAAAAACTGATCCTTGGTTCGGTGATCCTGATCGACCACACTAGCTTTCGCCAAAAATAGAATGATTCTAATAAAATTAGTTTAAATAAATAAAACTAGGAGCCAGGGTACATAAACAAGGAACATATGATTAATTATAATGAAGTATAAAATAAATTACACCATTTATCATATGATCCCTTATACGGCACTATGTATAAAAAGGATCAAGAATTAAATAATTAATTTTATCATATGAGTCCATCTATGGAATTCTGTATCTAGAATCCATGTATTTATCAAGACATAATATAATATCATTCATCCTATGATCTTTTCCTTGGAATTAGGTATCCAAAACCATTATATCACCCTATCCAAGATATAACTCTATTTAACCTATCATCCCATCAATGTAATTCCGCATCAGGAACCCATGTATCACTCAAGGCATCATATAATTTCATTTACCAGTGACCCCTTCCAAATAATTATATATAAGGAATCCAATTATATCTAAATGTGTAATATAATTTCATTGGCCTATAATCTTGTCCACGAACATCTATATTAGGAATCTATGTATCAATAAAAATATCATATAATATCATTACAATAATGGAACTCCATGTCCCCTAATCTCAATCATATATCTATAACTCAATGTACGTTAATTCCAATAATTTATAAAGAACCCCATGTTTAATAATCTCAATCATAACTACGGAATTACATGTCTAGTAATATTTAATCAATAAATATAAGAAGTTGGATCCCAAGATGAACTTATGTGCCTATCTATTAGTATGTTGGATCAATAGTTTGAGCCTAGGAATTATGTCTAGTCAACACCAAAAAATAACACATTAAACTAGGATCATCATCTTAGCACCAGGAAGTACCACTAGTAATCATAACTACATCATGAGTAAGAATGTGAATTCATATCTAATATGTTATGATAGATGAATACATAAAACCATCACTACTAACATATCTCATTAGTCTTACAAATTTGGTATGGGTTCTAAGGTTACCCCCAGAACCATATCTATACAAACCCATTATGCTCTAGCATAGAGGCAATCAGATATTTAGGAAACCATTGTGTAGTGGCCTAGGCTAAACAGACATGCATATTACATAATTTTATATGAATATTCATAAAATTTAAAAATTACATGCTTGAGGACCATTTCATTTTAGTGCCTTTGGAAACATGGAACATAAACATCTATCTTGGGGAAAGATCTTTAGTGTTTCACACAATGAATTTCATGTTATGTACTCCTAATTAAAACCCATCTTCATAACATGGGGAATGGAATCTAAAGAAAGGGTGATATCATATGCTTGGTAAGGGTAAATAATATTGATACACATGCATAAAACGAACATAAGGGTATGAGGAAATGATCATAATATTTGGAGATCATACCCTACATACTAAATATCATACACATGAGTCATGGAATAAATATTAGAAGTTCATAAGACAAGAATCATAAGAAAATCAAAGAACATGAGTCATGAGAGCATAAAATTGTTATAAGACATAGAATTGTAGGAAAAATTAAGCTTATAAAATTGTGAAAATGAAATCAGGTTCACCAATAACATTGTGGACATGTAAGAAGGCCCATGGATAACATTATAAACCTAAAATCTTATCCATGCATAACCTTATAGAATTAAAATAAGGCCCATGCATAACATCTTAGTAGTAAAGGTTCACTCTTAGAACCATCTTAGTACACAAGGATCACTGAAAAGGCTATCCTAGTGTAATGGTATCACTCCACAAACCATAATATTAGTCAAGGTTCACTCTCAATACCATCTTAATAGTAAATTATCATGACCCATGCTATCTTTGTGGACTCGGTTCACTCACCAAACCATCTTAGTATTCATGGTGCACTCCCAAGATAATCTTAAAAGAAAAACATCCATTACTAAACCAGGTTCACTCACCATTTCTTCCATGTTAATCTCATGAGATTTAAATCATTACCCAATAAATTTATGGTATTTATTGGTCTCACCCATCACATAATGAAAACCATATCTACATGTTCCATAAGATAATTAAAATTGATCATATAAAAACCCATGAAATTAAATGGGTATCATAAACATTTCATCATATCATAACCTATAGAAAAGAGATAGTTTTTATAATCATTTTAGCATAACCAATGAAATGAATCGGGTTTCATGGGAATTTTTTCTCGATATAACCCGTGGATGTGAAATGGGTTTTTGTAAACATCATTCCATAACCCTTTTAGATAAAGGATATGATTGATATCCTTGGATTATAACCTTGGTAAAAAATATTTAATATCATTAGATGTAATCTTATATGGAAAATAATTTGTAAAGGATCATTTAAACCATTTCTATAGAGAAATATCTTTTCTACTTTGAAAAATACTTTTTAAAACATAAAACATTTTCAAACCCATTTTCTTTGAATATAACCATAAAACATACAATGATGATTTGAAAACCATTTTAAACACATTTTAAAACATAAAAAGGGTTTAAATAATTTTCCATTAAATATATCGTAAAATTTAATTTAGATAAATTTTGGAAAACATTTTTAGAAAATATTTTTTTGGAAATAAAACATCCATCTAACCAAAGGGAGAAATTACGTTAGATATTATTAAAAAAATATTAATTATATTAAGTACCAAGAGTGTACAAATAGTGTAATTACATGAAGATAATTAATAACCATGGGATAAGAAAATTCAAGATATTTTTTGAGATATGGATCATATTATTTCATTAATGGAAGAATAATCGTATATAATCTTAATAAATGATGAGATTGTAGCAATAAACTATTACCACTTCAGTAACTTTGAATCAAAATCCCCATAAAAGAATAAAATTACATGAAAATTAAAATATCATTAAAATAAATATATTTATGATAAAACGTGTTAGTGGTAAAATATATACACCTCGTGGAATTATATAGGTGCATAACATAACATGTGTCTCAAATAAGGGAAATTAAGACAAAATTTTCTTACTGGTTTGGTATCTTTTAATCCATAAACCGAATGAAATAGAGGTTATAAAATGGATATGTAAATACCAATAAAATTTACTATAAGAATCATAAAATATATTCCTTGTTATTGTATGCACCACATATAATAAATAGGTCGTTAACATGGCATGTGTCTCGTAGAAAATAAAAGTATATCAGAAATCCCATACTTCTTGAGTAACTTTTGAATTGTTTAGATCTATGAAATAATATCATAAATTGAAACTTTTAATATCATTAAATAATTTAAATTCATTATATAAAATTTCATAGTGCTGTATATAAACCCCACAAAAAGAAACAAGTGGTGACTAAAGTATAAGTCTCACAAAAATAAATGTGAGACTAGAAATCCCCTAACCTTATGTATTGACAAATATCATACTTGTTAAACATCCAATATAATAAATAAAATGTTATTATAATTCATTTATATAACCATATTAATATATATAAAACCATATATTATTTACATATTACTTAATAGTATTTTCTGATTAACAATTCCATGTTATGAATATGTTTCGAGTAATAACCTCTTGGATTTTCTTACATATTAGCTTTGTTATTCTTGGTCTAATTGCTCAGATAATTATCTCCATATTTCAAGAAAGCAAACCATAATGTAAATATAATATATTTTTAGTATATATGTATTTATAATAATTTATAAAAGATAGAAATAGTAAATGAAATAAATCCTTCATAGAGAAGGTAGGTCGTACATACGCATGAATGTCATTTCCATTTTATTGTTATATTGAAAGAAATAAAAGTAAATATAATATATATATTAATTTAAATACTATTTTTATATTAAATATATCACATATTTTTATTAAATTGACCTTAATATATTCTATGCAAATTTTGAATTATGCATGTCACTTTAATGTGGTGGTAGTCCACACATCCACAAACGATGATATCGTAATCTCAGAAAATTAAAAACCATGAATGTATATAATATAAAATAATTCCATAGGATTAAAGGAATAAAATTAATAATATATATAATATATTAACTATAAATCTATCATTATTCATGACCTTTAAATGTAGTAATTGAATAATAAATAACATCAGTTTTCAAGGCTGTAATCCTCATTACACACGAATGACGATTGCATATCCCATTTGATGGAAGTGTGTGAAGTTATAGATCATAAATTAACATAATTAAATATAATTATATTCAGGATACTAATTTTATTACATAATAATGATATGAAAAGAATTTAATTTGTGCATAAATAATTAAAAAATATGTTTATTGAAAAACATTAACTCTTCTTTAGGTAACTTATTTTGGTTTTCACCAAAGGAATTTGTTGGTTTTATTTATTCCCAATATGAGGGTTATATTTTGAGAGGGGAGATTTATTTATTTTAATTGGGAATGTTTTGGTCTATCAAAATGTCTTGATAGGTGTTAAGATAGGGGGATATGTGGTGGAATTTTATAAGGGAGGTCAGTTGAAAACTTTTAAATACCAAAAAGTTACTCAATATTGGGAAGTCTAACATACATCATGATCCTAAAATAATGAATCATTATAGAGAAAATATACTATAAGGCATAAATATTACCTATAAAAGGGGGTTTTCACATGTTTATATGAGATTTTATCTCTTATGTTTCATTTCTAACCACTAATTAAATTCGTTTTTACCATAATGACAGTAATTAATTTTAATTACATTCTCTAATATATTTGTGGAAAAACTAATTTTAACTTACTATAAATTATAAATTATATTTAT
This sequence comes from Viscum album, assembly GCA_963277665.1. Lineage (NCBI taxonomy): Eukaryota > Viridiplantae > Streptophyta > Magnoliopsida > Santalales > Viscaceae > Viscum > Viscum album. The sequence continues at coordinate 474,995,345 of OY728156.1, forward strand.
TTAAAATATTTAATACATTTTTCTAAATTCCAATCAATAAAGTGTAAGAATTTAATTTCAAATTAATGCTGCATATGGGATAAACCATGGCTTTTTAATGTAAAAAGTTCAAAAGTTTGACATGTTTTTATATCTAATTGAAATGTGAAACGTAATAAAATGACATAAATTTGATTTATTTATATATAATTTGATTAATTTTTCTTTAAAAATGATTTAAAATAACATATATATATATATTAAAATAAAATACACTTTTCAATTAAAATTCAGTGTTTTTCACTATTCATCAAAAAAGAAATTTCTCAAAAATATACAATAAATTAACCCAATAAAAACATGGATATTAATATTAAAAATATGCAGTTTATTTTTTCAAATAATAATTATTAAAGTGTAAAAAATTAGTTTTAAAAAAGTTCAACCTTTAAAAGAAGGCAAAATTCCTTTTAGTGAAAATATTGATTTTTTATAACTAAAATTGGAATTTTTGTTCTTTTATGCCAATAAAAGATATTAGATGAACATCAAAAAATTATAAATTTTTAATATATAAATTTAATTAATATAAATCATTAATATTTATTAATGTAATTTATTAAAACAAAATTTCTTTTTTGTCATAAAAAATATTTTTTCAAAAAAAATATCCATGATATTCAATTGGTTTTTATTTTTGTTTCAAATTTATTAATACCCAAAGAATTTATTTCATAAAAATGTTAAAAACATAGTTTTTATAATTTAGTTAATATTATTCATATCTTCCTTTCCAACATCATGGTGGTAACAAAAATAATACACTAAAAATATTATTAATAGTATATTGTAGTTCGGTAAAACTCAGACTTGCATGTAACCCAACCTATAAAATGAACTTATAACTATATGTAACATAATTAAAATATAGTGTTTCATGTACCACAATATAATATATATTTTTCAGTACAATCTTTACATTATGTTGTGTATTAATAAAATGTAACATGGTCTAGCGTTTAATGGAATCCATTAATGAAATATAATTTATTCCAATAAAAATTGGTTCATAAAAACTCTCGGTGTTACAGACTCGGTCCCCCAAATTAATACTCTGGAGATGAATGCAACATAGGATCCTAGGAATATAAATTTAAGAGGATTCATCAAAAATGAGATCCTCAAAATGTGTAAGATATTGAGTCATCCTACATGATAACCTCTTGGTAATGATAGAAAGAATAGCCATCGTACACAGTAACCTCAGAAAGAATAATCTTGAGGAGGAATCATAAAAGATATATATAGAAGTAGTGAGTGAATGGATTAATCCTAAATTGAATCTTCTATGTCAAAACAAAATATGAGGAATCTCATTATGGATCATTGGTCACACACTGGTTTCTAACAACCAACAACCTCACAAGCCCGAAGGGACACTCCTCTAAAGGTAATGCACTTAACAAAAAAATAATAAAACATTTTTCTAGATATTTAGATCATATACTATCTTAGATATATGTCTCAAACTATGTTAGTCCAAAAACTCAACCAATCTATCTCATTAGGACACATTATAATCCCTTTAACAAGGAACTCTCTCAAGATACATTATAAGGGGGCCATGGAAAACCTATTATAATTCCACTATTCATTTCATACATCCCTAGGTTGCATCACAAACTTGGTCTCACTCTTTGGGGATAACTTAAGCACTTTACTTGAGTAAACACCTCTCCATTATGGCTCACTCACTCCAAAATGCCTCTAGGAGTCCCAAAATCACCTGAATGGTTCCATTATTGGGATATACATAGAAAATGAACAAGATGGGATAATACTATTTTAAATTCTATATATGGGGTGTCAAAACATGAATATCCCCCAAATAGTAACCAGAGTAGATGCAAAGGTGTGTATAATTGAGTACACGGTGTGTACTCTCATATCCCCACTTGGGCATCTACATCATCTGAAAATGGTGTTTAAACCCAAGTATATGGGATGTAAAACATGTAAACTCCATGTAACCTAAACAAGTTACCTTACTATGTACCTCACATATCTCAGAAATTTTCTTTATTCTGGTCATGTACATATACACGATGTGTAACCGACATAGGGTCTGGTGGTGTACCCTATACGGCCAAGTGCCTATACACGGGCTTTCTCACCTGGTACTCAGCTACCTGAACAATAACTAATACATGACATATACCCCCAGTACTCATTGTATGACTAATAAAGGTAAAATTATAAAAATAGGAAGAGTACACGACATGTGTTTATATAACCACTTGTTGTGCAATGGGTATTTCCTAAATTGGGACACCTCTAATCCACTAGAAACACAATTTTTTCCCAACAATAGATATGGATATACCCACAAGGGGTTCTTGGAAGTCATAATATGGGGTAAAATATATTAATTTAAAATATATTGTGATTTATGAAAAAAAATAAAATGGCTTACTTTGGGGCATAATCTACTGAATCTTCATAGAGATTCACATTCCACCAATTCTGTACAATGATATGTCTCATTCCGAGCTCCATAGTGGCACCTTTATTCCTCTCTCTCTCTCTCTCTATCTCCCTCTCCCTTTCACCCTAGGTTATGGAAAAGTATATCCCACAAGGTTGATATGAGATATTCTTATGGAGGATGATAATGAAAAAGGGAAAAGATAAAAAAATCCAAAAAAGAAAAAGAAAAAGAGGCTTGAACCCTGGTCCCGTGCCTGACAAGAGTTTATGCCTCACCTAGGAACAACCCATGATTAAAAAATCAATAGTGAAGACATAATATCAGTATAAAACAACATCCCAAATATATAAACTAATTAAAATGTGTAAAAAAATTAATATTTATTTATTTAGTTATTAAATATATATTATTTCATAAAAGTATGAATGGCTTATAATTTCACTAAACACCCATCCTAGGGTAAAAACTATATTCCAAGGAAAATTATGTGGTCTAAAAAATATCTGAGATTATTTTTTATAGGAGAAAAGAATTTTAACACTCAAAATCATTTGAAAGAAAAAAAATTAAAACTCTTATTTAAATTCCCAATTCAAGATAACATGGTTCATTACAATTAGTATTACCAATGAACTTTAATTTAACACACACACACACACACACAGAGATATATATATATATATATATATATATATATATATATATCAAATTGTGATTACTTAAATGTATACCCACCAACTAAATGGATACATTATGATAGATAAATTTTATAATAATAATTTTATCTTAATGCATAATAATACATTTTGGTTCAGTGTAGCATGTGAAGAATGAAATTAACTATATTATTTATTTCTAGGAAAATTCATACAATTTTTTGGGGTGTTACATCTCTCTATGAATAAAGTTTTTCCTCTAAATTTTCAATATCAATCTCTAAAAAAAAATTCTAAGGGTTCCCATGAGATTAACATGACACAAAACATAATTTTTAGTGGCATATAAAACTCACTTACATGGAAACATAGAAAACACAAATTTTAATTCATAAAATTCTTATATTGAGATTTGTAACCATATATTCCAAATATAACCCCATATATGTATATGCGTATTATAATTTTTGCAAATTTAGTTTCATGATCCAATTTCGAAAAAATACAATAATCAAAATTTTAGTGACAATATCCAATAAAATCATAGTAAATGATTATATAAAAATGAAAACTCTATACTAAGATGTATCGACTTGGACACCTTCCTTCACACCTGTGACACTTTTTCTTCAAATATAACATAATTATATCAACCTAAAACTCCTTTTTTTAAGCTAGGTTTTACATGTTCATGTCAATATGATATATTCTAACAAGAATATTTTTAAATTACATATAAAAAATCCATTTAAAGTAATGAACATGCGAATCAACCAAATCATATGCTCCAAGGACTGTCAAACTAGGTGTGTAACTAGGTCAACTTTTTTTCATTGATTAAACATCTATTTAGTAATCAAAAAACCTTTTCTTGGTTATTAACACTAGGTTAATATTTTTTTGATACATCATCCATTTTTCTAAAACCATAAAATGATGTTATTTATATAAACCAAAAAGTCCATCCTTTACCAAAAATTTAGGATTTTTTCTTAAAATTAAGCTTATGAGTAAAAGCTTCACTAATTTTACCTAGTCTGAATCCAAAAAAAATATAATACACAAAAATATCTATACATGGATTTTATACCCATTGAGAGGCCCCATGCACGTACTCCTAGAATTACTGATAAAAATAATTACATCAATCCCAATCTTTGAAACCAAGTGAGATGACTTTAGGAAAACAAAAATATGTTTCAAGAATACAAAAATTATAGATGAAAAGTGATAACAAAATCCCAAAAACCAAAGTGTTATATTCTTTATATATTAGTTATAAAATTTTTCCTCTTTGAATGTTTCACCATAATCACATGAAATATTATCCCATTATAGACATATATGGTCTTATAATCATCATCATAACCTAGTTAATGAAATACATAACAAATTTTTTAGCTCAATTTCTTAGTAAAGGAAAAAATATCTATATATCATCAAGTTTTATATCATAAGGTTTAGATAAAATATGATATTGGAAGAAATTACTTATTCAAAATAAAATGAAACAAATAAGAGTTATTTATATTCTATTGTAGAGGGACATGTATTCTCAAATGATCTAACATATACCATTTAATTATAGTGGAGAGTATTGAAAAAATAATCATGATCTATAGATCATAATATATGTATAATATATAAAATCAGGAAATTTATAGGTAAAGGAAATAATCACATTGAAGACATAGAATTACCAAAATTATCTCCATACATAATCTTAATAGAATAACATAACTTCCATTAAACCCACACATAATCTTTTCAGTGTAGCATAACTGCAATTACACACACACAAACACACACTTTTAAGAATATCTTACCCATAATTATACCCAAACATAATCTTGTAAGAAAATATTAACTTTAACTTCACCAATACATAATCTTGTGAGAATATATAAATTATAATAACCCTGATGAATAGTATAATTTTATCATGTGTTATAATCCATTAGATTATTCATTAGATGAATTAGATGGAACAAACCTATATAAGGTATTTAATGGACACAACCCATCTCTAGGATTTAATAGAACCAACTCTTCACATAATGATAATCCATACTCATGTCTGTAACATGAAAAACAATCTTATCTCATATCATGAATAACCCATGGAAGGAAAATTTATATCACAATATTTCCAAATGGTATCATGTAAAATGGCATCTAGAGTTAGATCGATTGATACAAAAAAATCACCAAAAAGTGTATTTCAAAAGTTTATCTAAAGGGATATAAATTATGAAACACTCCAAATGTGATAAAAATTTGATAGATAAAGCTGAAAATGGATGTGAAATTATAAAGATATTTTCCATAAAAAAATTTATGATTAAGAAAAAAGAAGATGTAATGTGTCACTTTGAAATGTTTATTTCAATAAGATGACATGAAAAAAATAAAACATTATTTAAAAATTATTGTCAATAATAAATTATTGAAAAATAACCAAAGGTTTTTTAGTGGAAATGTGAAGTGGAAGATAAAATGTATGATTATGGAAGGATAAAGCATTAATATTTTTAAAAATATTTTTATAACCCTTATCATGAAAAGATTAATAAAGAATATTTTTGAATAGGTGTGAATAAAAATATGTAGATCAATAGATATAATACATATTATGGTTTCAAATTAATAAATATGAACTTTTTCGAATGAAATAACATCAACATAGAATGAAACTATTCTTTAAATAGTATGGGAATTAATATTAAAATGGTATACATTTATGTCAATGAAATTAATCAAGGAAGGGGAATGGAATTTAAAAAGTAAATTTTTTAAGAGAGAAATATTTTTTTCAATAAAATATTAAGGTGGAATAAATCAAATAATGTATAATTAATGTAAAATGAAATGTTTTAACTCTATGAATAGATATTTATGTTAAAAAATACCTTATATATTTAGTATCACATTGATCAAAATACCAATCAAATTTTTTTTGACGGATTTATCAATCCCTTTAATTTCATAAAAAGTGTGAAATTGTTTTTATTGATGTATATACACCATAAAATAAAAAACAAGTGATGCATAAATGATATGTTTCCAAGAAAGAAAATTGAGATGAAAAACCCTTCCGTAAATCATAATTCATAAATTAAGAAAAAATTAAAATGGGTTAATTTCATCAAAGTGTAAATACCTAAAATAATTTGAAATAAAATAAAATAAAATCATTGTGTAAAATGTGAGTAAATTATAATTATTAATTTTTTTCAAAAAATCATTATAATTCATTGAAAGGATATAGAGTTTTGAATCACCCTTATTAATTTAGTACCAGTTGAAGGAAAATGATGTGAATGGTAGATTCATTAAAATACATGTAAATCCCATAAAATAAACTTTAATAAAAATATAGAATCTATATAGGGTAGTAAGTACATCATATAAAATAAAAATATGTAATTTTTTTGAGAACATTCATCAATGAAGAGAAATTGAGATGAAACCATTGCATTATCTATAGACTATCATGACAAATATTGAAAAACTTTTATAATAAAAATAACCGTCTTAATAAATTTTTTAATATCCTTATTTATTTTTTATAACTTCTATACACTTCATTTATAATCATTTATGAAAAATATTTTTGTATGAAATTGTTTATTTTCATAATCTAATGATAATAATTACATATATTTCATAAAAGTATCATAGTAGGGAGTTGGTTCTATTTTATTAAAACAATTAATTAATTTACAGATTTTTAGTAGTACTTCAATAAAATTTCTTTATTATTTTATAAATATTCATTATCATTTCATGGTAGTTTTAGTTGATATATATGTGGATTAAATAATTGATGAGGTTGTTTTTGGAAATTTATCGATATCTGTATTTTATTTTATAGTGATTGATGATTTTTTTTCATCCATTAATAGAAATATTATTAAAATATATTAATATCTACTATCATATATGTTCATAAAATATATTTTTAGAACTATCTGTATAGGGAAAATATTATAACAAAACATGTCATCTATGGAGGTGGTATCCCACACTCATGTACGAGTGATGTTTTCATTTTCTAATGAATGGAAGGGGGGGAAGGTAGATAATGAATTTATAATTAAAAAATTATTATTATTAAAAAATAGAAAAATTATTCATTAAGTATATTCATATCACCTTCCTTGTAAGTTGGTGATGTAAAACATAATTGGTTGTTCATGGGGATGACAGTCTACATGTACGCAAGATCGGCATTTTGATTTCTAAAATATATTGGAGGAAGGTAGTAAATGATTATTACATTAAAATAATAACATTATAGATTTAATATGATACTAAATTATCTATTTTATCTTATTTAGAATATAATTTAATTTCATTGAAAAATAAATAAATAGAAATATAAAATGAGTGGTTATGATTTTTTACCATACTCCATAGAACTACTCCTCCAAAAATTTGATTACCAAATTTGATGGTATTATTTGGATGATAAAAGGGATTATATAATTTTTATATAAGTTATTAGGATGATTTTTAGAATATAATGATTTAACTTTAGGTATTGTGGAGTAAAGAGATGTTGCATGGTGAAGGGATCCTTTTATAAGTTAATAGTGTGACATTTTTAGTAATTAGTGGTTCACAATTTTAAAAATATGGCTAAAAAAGTGTATAATAATTTATAGTGGATGTGTTAATCTTACAAAATACACAAAAATCTCTATTGGATGAATTTTATAAGAAATTTTTATGTCTTTTAAACCTTAGATTAAACCCTTTAACAATTCGTACTATTACCATGGTAACTAACTTTTATATAAATAATTTATCTCTTATGCCTAAAAAATATTTTATTAGATAACTTGGACCATAGGGTTATAAATATGGAATATATTATATGAGATAAAAATTATAAAATTTTTAAAAAATTAGTCAAAAATAATAAATGAATAATGAATTAAAAATTGTTTTAGATAAAAATTTAATATAATTTCTAAAATGAAAAATACAGGTTTTCAAATTAAACCTGATATTTTCAAATTTATTATTTTGACAATAAAATATATATTTGGTCATGATAAAGTATTAATATTTAGTAATACCATTCTCGTATCTTAATTTTTTTGCAAAATGTATGGTATTTATTAAAACTCTATTTTTCAATCTTAATCTAAAAATCAATGTTTTTAGAAAAATCCGAATAAAAATAAACCTATAGAAATTTTTTTATTCTAAATAAAAAATATAGGTTAATTTATTCATATTAATTTTATATAATTTAATAATTTAATATTTATATGGAAATATAAAATATATTGAAAATTATTTTTTTTGGAAAATGAAAATTTTAAATATTAACAGTTATTATTTATATTTCCAATAAATTTATAATTAATGTGGTGTTTATATGGTATTAAAATAAAAAATTATATTTCATAATTCTAACAGAATATACATAGTTATTTAAATAAATTTTATTGTGTATAAAAATGGAAATGTTTAATAGAACATATTTTTCGGCATAAAATGATCTTCTCAGTTATATAGACACAGTAGTTGAATTTTATCACTTCCTGAGTAAAAAAAATTACCTTTTTTATATGTATATATTTCAAAATTTGGTTAAATATATTTATATGCATAAATTCAGTGACTACATTGTTATAGATACATTTAATACTTATAATTTTTCTTTATGTATCTTAGGTTTTTTTGTTCAATGTTTCATGTGGAGAAAGGTATTAAACATTGTATGTATTTAATGGAAAATTCATACCAAATACTGGGGTTTTATATAATTTCAAACCATAAAATTAAAAGGAAAGAATGTGTGTTTATCACAATCTCATACATGCATTTATGTGAAATTTTATGGACATATGTTATCAATTTTGGATATTTTATAAACAGTTTATCACATTATACCCATTATGGTGGAAACTAATTTATACCTCTATTGCATATTTTTTCCATTGAAATGAAATTAGGATTATTAAATAATTTGAAAAATATTTTTTCAAATAATAAATCTATTTATTCAAAAAAAAATAGTAGTAATTCAAACTAAATTTAAATTTATAATTCATGTCACATTAGAAACAATTTCAACAAAAAAATATTTTTAAGAATACAAATTCATTTATTCTTCTTCCATACCATGACATACTAATTACATGAACTATAATATATATATAGATATATAATATCTTGGGGAAAACGTAGTTTAATATGGATCAATTCAATTTTTAATGATAAAAATACACAACCTAGAGTAAAAAATTAGTACTTTAAAAAAGAATAACCTTTAACATTGAATGAATTAATTATTATTTCAATATATTTAATTATCAATTTATAAATTAATTTTATTTTTTTTATATATAAGAAATAAATTTATTTCAATTTCAAAATCTAGATATGATAAAGTCATCTTCTATTTAAAATCATATATTATATATCAAATATAATGTTATCAAATAAAACATATTTATTGTACTATGGATCATAAAATTGATTATTCATTATACTACCTATAGATTTAAATGGATGTTATTTAGATATATTAAAAATAATTACATGAACTTAATCAATACATTTAATATAAATCATTTTTTAAAAGAAATAAATTTAATAATAATATATGTTCCATAAGAAATCATTAAATAAAAAGGCATTTTGATAAATTAATTAGTACCTTTTAATAATATTATAAATTAAATTAATTTATTTTAGAAAAATATTTGCAATTAAAATATATACTTTTAGCAACTTATTCTTTAATTTTTATATCAATTACATAGAGGTAATTCTAAACATTTAATATAATTACTGGTATTATACCTATGGATTTGCGATCACTACTCCCTTACCATATCATAGTAGACATGGGGTCAATAACAACACCCATATAATTAATGATTGAGAATCACAGTCACAAATCAACCAAGGTCGACCCTAAACCGGTCACCTGATCTGGTCGGTGGCACGTCCTTAGGGGTGTTCCTAAACCCCCTGGTATGTAAACTAGTGTCACGCATCAAAACATACACTTTGGGAATGATTTCATCCCAAAAGAAAAGTGACCAGTTCTAGAGATATATATAAAGAAAACTAAAAATGTAGAAAAGATTAAAAACTAAATCACAATAAACATACAACTAAACTATATAGAAGTTAAAACTTAAAGGAAACCAAACTCAAAATAAGACCTTGTACCATGATCCTTGTGTGACCAATAGGTCACCTCCAACCACAAGACCAAGAATGATCCAAAAAAATCATTCGCTAAGGAGATCCTGAGCAACGCTGAACCTACAAATAAAATGGTAAAGGATAGGCATGAAAACAATTATCACTAGGGATTCCAAAATTAAACCAAGAATCCAAGTGTTTCCTTACCCAAAGCATTCCAATGAAACAGGTTTGAAAATACAACTATAAAAATATTATTTTCCATATTTTTCAAAACAACACACAAAGTATCTAATTTTCCAAACCCAAGTTCCATTTTAAAATTATAATTCCAATGAAAGGGAAAACCCAATGCAGTTATGCAAGAAATAGTTCTGTAATGAAGGCATAGAAACTAGTACACAGAGAAAAAACAAGCAGTACAAATAATAACTAGGGGTGATCCTAAACAACTATAGACTATCCTGGAAGTACCCAGTTCAGAACCACCTTTCGGCATACAATGAATTCCTTAAGTCTATATCCAATTGAATGTCGTATCTTAGAAACTAGAAGTACAACCCTCATGTCCTTTCTATAAATCCAAAGGGTACCACATGTCTAATCAGGGCTGGTAAGATAATGTCACTCAATCATCTATAAGACGCCTAGGAAGCCATTGTGGTAATATCAATATTGTGTAAGTATGAGGCCAAAGCACACATGACTCAGCTTGGATTTACCCACTGTACTTTCCTACCCCAAACACATACACAAATATATGATAACCCTTAATTTAAATACCTCCTATAAAGGTTCCCATATATACACATTTTCATTTCACATCGTTCATAGTGGAAACTGAGCTGCATTATTGTATAGAATTCAATCCATTTTGTAAAACATCACCAGATTTTCAACAATGAACACACACTTTCTAAACCATAAACCTTTCTAAAATTTTATACAATCATCACCTTTAAGTTGAAAGTGTGAAACATGCCATATGGTTCCAAACACACACACAAACATTTCATAATTTACAAACGGGACCTTATCCTTCACAAACACACACCAAAATATTTTTCAAGGAAAAATAGACCAAAATATTGAGTAATAAATTTAAAACCATACTTTAAAAACACACAAAAGAACCCCCATCCATTATCATCCAAGAACCCTTTTGTGAGCCCAAGGTTTTTATGGAAACACCATTTTCAAGGTGTCATCATCATTCAAGGGCACATCCATGTGTGCACCTAGTGAACCCATGGATTTGATAACATCCAATTTCATAACAACCAACCAAGGGGACATTTTAAAACCATTTTCACATAATACTAATTGTTTTGAAATAAAAAACAACCCATTTACATCCTAAAAAGAACACAGAACATAACTTGGAGCCATTAAACCCTTCCAAAGTGTTTGACATGATAATCATACCATAACATAACCAAATCATACTCACCAAACCAAATTTACTAGCATAAAATTCCATTACTACAATGATATTGGCTGTATATTTCATAAAAGACCAAATTCCACTTTGAATGAACTTAGGAAAATCAAACAAGAATCATAGGTATTATAAACCATGAAAAAAAACACAAAACTCATTTAAAACCTAATTTTAGAAAAGAAATACAATTAAAAATACCATAATATGTTTAAAATGATTCTATAAAAGTGAAAATAAACATAATAAATTTATTTAAAATTCCAAGAATCAAAGGAAAGGCTTTATGTAAGAAAATCATGGAAAAACCTAACAAAACCTTGTGAGGATGATAAAAATATTCAATAAGAGGAAGGATCACACCCCACGAACCAACCACACACCCTAGAGCCAAGGAAAAATGAAAAAAAACAATACATAGGTGTTAGGGTTTGATCATTGGAGTAAAACCCTAAGGAAACTGAGGAAAGAAGGAGGGTAAAAGGAAGAGTAGGAAAATGGAATGGAAACCAAAAAAATTACCTTGAATCTAAAGGATATGCCATATTGGATTATTGGTAGTAAGGTAGGAGGCCTAGGGTGGACCCATGGTGTGTAAAAACAAATGGTAGGAGGAGAAGACCAAGATTGGTCAAAATAAATCAGAGAGGGAAATAAAAAAGAGTGGATTTTAATAACTTGGTAGGGCAGCACGGTTTGGCCACACAATTTTCCAAACCATACGGTAACCATGCATACCCCTTTGTCTAAGGAAGATAATCAGCATGAGTAACTAGGACTTATCACACATTCATGCCATGAGTATGCAGTCAGTTCTATCTGACCATCACCAGTCGCACGGTGTCTGCACTATTACTACTAACTGTGTGGAAACCGTGTTCCCCTTCAAAAACATTCCAAGAACTTATAAAAATCAAAATTTTGACCGGGACTCAAACCTGAACCTTGACCCAATGATCTAAGACAAATAAATGGATAAAAATAAAAAGTGTATGAGGTAGGGTGTGATAATTCTCCCCACCACAGACACATTATTCCCCTATAAAGTCTCCAAGACACTGGATAACTAAAACTCGAGTCCATTCCTAGACAAATGGAGGGAAACTATGGATCCGAAACTGACCTCACTCTCCACAGATCACGCCAGACCGATCAATGAGAAACCCCAATACAAAAAAAGGGGAGAACATGAGAGATTTATCCCCCACCATAAGAATTATCTTAACGTGATAATTTAGAATTATAACACACCACCCCAGGGGGGAAACATAGGAACTCCAAACTAAACCCTACCAAACTTCAAGCATAAACCAAACAATTCCACCCCAAGAACACAAATAGATAACCCACTATGAATCAACCCAATTCATCAAGGTTCCAGAATGAGAAAACATCTAACAAGAACCAACAACCCTCCAAATAAGGGCGAACAACAAAACCACCTGAGATTAAAAAAAATTCAAGACCGGCCAATTTTTCCAATACCAGGGAAAACTAATGAAAAAAAATTCAAACAAAACTCAAAAAGGAATATCAAAACTACCAATAATACCCTTCACAATAAGAAAAAATTTCACAAATTAGTATCATAGAGACTAAAACCAAAAGAAAAATGAACTCACGTATCCACAGGCCAACAACTCTTAAGGGAAAAAAATGATTTCCAAAAGCCACACATAAGTAGGAAAGACACTTAGATTGTGGTAGAACATGTACATAACACCATTACAACAAAATATGAACACAACCCAACTAGAATAAAGATGAATTGGAAACACAAGTCTAGGACTCGACTTCTAGTACCCCATGAAACTCTTGACTGTGCACAAGCTTCACCTCGTGACCTATGGTTAGGTCTACGATGCCTGAAGCATCTCATATCTCATAGTCAGGAAACACATATTCCAATCAAGGCTTCTTGTTCAGAAAATTATTTATGCAAAATTTCTCCAGATGACTCAAATAGCCATAGTGATAGTAAGTCATCAGAGGAATGCGACAAGACGACTTTAGGTGTCCAAACCGGCTGCACTGGAAGCGTACAAGCAAACGGTCCGACGAACTGGAATCCAAAACTGAAGAAAGTGGTTTTTCAAAAATCGTTTCCTCTAGAATACCTTGTTTGATAGATTTAGAACCATCATGAGAGATAACTCCCACTGGCTACACCCTGAGAACCAAACTCAGCCATGAACGCCTCATCCACCAACTTCTAAAATCAGGTTTCACCAAATGTTAGCACCTTCTACACAATTTTGGGACGGAGACCCCATACCAAAAGAGAGTATTTTATCTAATCCTATGATGCTACTTCCAAATATAATAGAACCAACGTTTTGAAATGGACAACATATGACTTTACTGACTACTGACCCTACTGAACACCTCACAAATATTCCACATTCCTTGACTTCACCTCCTCCGACATGAACTGTTGGAAAAAAATTATCCTTTAGCACAAACCACTTCATCTCACCCTACCTTGATGAAGGGTCAAATGACTCCCACTGGTCCAAGGCTGGACCCTCAATCAACTTATGAACTGTACAAACTCTAACAACTTCGGGAGTTTCGAACAAACTAAAAACATGAATTCTCTCCTATTTCCACTTCACAACCTCAAGAGGACCCCGATCCCCAAAAAATGGGAACCTCCAAGAAGGTCCGATCACTGGGCATGACTCATTAGAGAGCTTGGGGAACTTTCTGGGAGAAATTTTCTGAGCAACATGAGAAGCACATTCCAAAACCAACATCAAACTATGTCATAATCAAGATTAACACCTAGATCCAAAAACAACTGGCTTAGTAGTCAGCCAAACATAAACACCACCAGACATACCTTTCAAAAAAACCATTATTTTCCTTTTAAAATTCAAAATTTCCTTCTTCCAAAGCCAATTCCAAACCACCAAAATCCATTTTTTCACAAAAAACCAATTTTTTAAATCATTTTCTCATTTAAATCCACTTTAGAAAAGCCATAACAACCATTTTATTCCAAAACCCTACCCATGGTATCTTATGAACTATTACATGTGTGTCCTTCCATTTCTCATCCATGTGTTCCCACACGCACTTACCACACATACCAACACACATGCCAATGTCCATGAGGAATACAGAGGGTCCCATCCATTCCACATTCTCAACCCAAAACACATTCAATATTTCAAAACCCATGTTACCAACTTAAAACCATTAAATAGAAAAAAAGTCGTCTTTAAATCCATTTTTGTTTCAAAATCCACTCTCAAATTCCACATAATTTTACACCCACCAAAACCAAAACAAATATCAACCAACAAACGAGATACTAGAATGAGGGGCCAGTGTCTATGCTTAACCTCACGACATGGTGGTGGGCCATTCTCCAAGTAAGTAATAACACAAATAGGTCCTTGAAATGGGAACTTGGGATCTACATGGGTGACCACCCCATGCGAGTCTTCAACAATACATTGGTTCACCTCCATACCAAACCACAATCCAAACAACCTACAAAAAAGGAGTCGAGTTTCCAAACTACCCCTAGTAAATCAAGGATCAGAGAAAGTATGGGTTCATGATGACCTTCCTGCACCTACATCTTGAGTCTCGATAGGCTTAATCTCCATCTACCAGACACCCCAAATAACAAGAACCTTCTCTGATACCATTTTTTCACGAACCAACATAGTTTAACACAGAACCAGTCACCCGATCCAATCTGTGGCATGTCCCAAGGGGCATTCTCAATCCCATCGAGATGGAGACCTTTGTCGGGAATCAAAACATACACTTTGTAAATGATTTCAGCCCAAAAGAAACGTAATTGAGATCATAGATATAAACAGATCAGACAAAAAATGCAGAAAATATGAATAAATGGACCGTAATAAATAAATGACGGAATAAGATACATGTAAAAACTAAAAGGAAACCAACCAGAAAAGAAGACCCCGGTACTACAATATTTGTGTGACCCATAGGTCACCTCCAACCACAAGACCAAGAATGCTCAAAAAATGAGCATCCACTAATGAGATCCTGAGAAACATTGAACCTGCAACTAAAATGGTAAAGGATAGGCGTGAGAAAAAAATTATCAATAGGTATTCCAAAAGTAAACCACTAAATACAAGAGTTTCCTTACCCAAATTGTCCAATGACACAGGTTTCAAAATAAAACTATAAAAATATGGTTTTTCATGTTTTTCAAAACAAAAAATAACACATCTCATTTTCAAAGACAAGTTCCATTTTAAAATTAAAATTCCAAAGAATGGAAGAAACCAAGGTAGTACTAAAAAAATAGTTCAGTAATACAGGCATAGAAACTAGTACACAACAAACATACAAGCTGTATAAATAATAACAATAGGTGATCCTAAACATACATAGACAATCCCTATACGTACTCAGTTCAGAACCACCAACTGGAATACAGTGAAGCCCCTAATTCTATAACCAACTGACCGCCCTATAATATTTGAATCATGACACAACCCTCATGGCATATCTGAAAAGTCCGTAGGGTACCTTCCCATATAATCGAGGCTTGTAATCTAATGTCACTCAATCATCTATAAGACACCTAAGAATCCATGATGGTAATATAAATACTATGTAAGTAGTAGTCCAACTCACATGTGAATCATTTCAGTTATCACCACTGCACTTTCCTACCCCAAACACAAACACCAATATATGATAACCCTCAAGGGAAATCCCTCCTATAAAGGTTCCCATATACATACATTTTCATTTCACTTCATTCAATGTTCCAACTGAGCCACATTATCATATAGCATTAAAATAATTATGTAAAATATCACAATGATCCCAACCAGGCACACACACTTTGCAAACCACAAAAATTTCTAAAAGTTCATATAATAATCACCTTTGATTTAAAAGTTCCAAAAGGGCATTAAGTTTCCAAACACACACCCAAACATTCCATAATTTCCAAATGGGGCCTTATCCTTCACAAATACACACCAAAGTATTTTTCAAGGCTAAATGGTCTCAAACCATGAGTAATACATTTAAAACCATCCTTTGAAAATGCACAAAAGAACCCTTATCAATTAGCATCCGTGATCCCTTTTGTGAGACCAAGGTTTTTAAGGAAACACCATTTTCATGGTGCCATAATCAATTGATGGCACAACCTTGTGTGAACCAAGTGCACCCATTGATTTTCCAATATCTAATGGCATAAAAACCAACCAAGGAGACATTTCAAAACAATTTCCATGTAATACTAATTGACTTGAAACCAAAAACCACCCATTTACATCATTAGAAGAACACAAAATAAAACATGAAACTATTAAACCCTTCCAAAGTGTTTGACATAATAATTAAACCATAACATAACCAAATCATACACACCAAACAAATTCACTATAAATAATTTCATTGCTACATTGATAATGTCTATAAATTTCATAAAAGACCAAATTCCTATCTGAAATAAATTAGAAAATCAAATGAAATCGTAGGTATTAAAAACCTAGAAAATTTACACAAAAAATAATTTAAACCCTAATTTTAGCAAACCAAAACAATTAAAAAAATACCATAATATATTTATAAATGATTCCATAAAGGTGAAAATAAATGAATTAAATTTATTTAAAAAGCTAGGCATCAAAGGAAAAGCATTAGGAATGAAAATCTTGGAAACACCTACCGAAACCCTATGTGGATACAAAAAATATTCAATGGGAGGGTGGATATCACCCCATAGGCCAACCACACAACCAAGAGCCAAGGAAAAATGAAGAAAACACAAACCCATGGTGTTAGAGTTTGGACATGAGAAGGAAAACCCCATATAAACCATGTAAAGAAAGAGGGGAAGAGGAAGAGGAGGAAAAATGGCACGAAAACCCTAAAACCTTACCTTGATTTTGAAGAAGAGTCCATCCCAGACGATTTGGAGTAAGGGAGGAGGCCTATGGAGACCCCCTAGTGCACAAAAATGAAGGGGAGGAGGAGAATCCTGATCTAGGGAAAATGATAGGTGAGAGGGAAATAAAAATAGGTTATTTTAATGAAGTGATAGGGCAATATGGTTTGGCCACATGGTTTTCCAAACCGTTCGGTAACCGTGCGGACCCCTCTATCAAAGGAAGAGAATCTGCATGGGTACTTGGGACTTATTTCACGGTCATGCCAAGGTTGTGTAGTCTATTCTATCTAACCAGCACTAGCTACACAGTATTCACATAGTTACTATTAACTGTGGTTCAATCATTCCCCCTTATAAAACTTTCCAAAAAAAAATAAAACTCAAAATTTTGACTGGGACTCAAACTCAAATCTCGACCCAACGATCAAATACAAGTAAAAGGATAACAATAATGAGTTTCTAGGGCCAGGGAGTGACACTACTCACACCACATAGTAATATCTTAATGTATATATATATATACACAAATCCAAGAAATTTTTGGTGGATCACCCTAACCCATTTTGCTACTCAAACAGTGTTACGAGTTGAGTTCCACTAGCCTTAGGCGGACCTCCTCGTACACCAAAGTTTTCCAACTAGAAGTGATGGTTTGAATGAGTGATATTGTGGATTTTATACCCTATTTTGATTATATAAAACTCATCCATCTAAATATATAATATGAATTTGAATGGAAAGAATGATATACTCTAGACTGATAACCCACCCATGGTGGAAGAACAACAATAACATAAAATATTGGAATCAAAACTAACAATAATATTGGAAATAAATAAATAATTAAAACATTCCATTTGTAAATAAAAAGAAAAATTTTCATTTTTAGTAAACACATCCAATATATTTCATACAAATCAATAAGTAGAAGGTTTCAAATAGCTAACCTTAGTACATACATACTTATATATAGGCATGAAAATAAAGTAACAGAAATAAAATTAAAACTATAGTAGAGGCAATAACCTCAATATACCTTTCCATAAATCATAGTATAAATTGTTCAGAACTACGGTGTAGATCGTGATATCGAACCCTTACCTGAATGAAAAATCATGAAGTATACACACGTGCCGAAGGGCCCATGTAGGGTGTGAGAATGAGTTTTGTAGGACACCACAAAACATGTACCTTCCTCACATTTGTGTTTAATAAGGTATGTAAAAAAAATAAATAAAATCCAAAACATGAATTTAAGAAAACACAAGCTCCCCTAGTGCTCAACGGACATCAGGAAGCTATCACCTGCTTCGGTCGTTGCCAAAATAACTAAGGAGGAGAGGATCCTTATCTCATAGCTCAAGGAATTATCTAATGTAAAATATACCTAGGTTTACCCTTATGAACCACCTCAAAATGTCAATTGGCACCTAATTCCATCAACCAAGTACCTAACATCCCAGAGGCATGCCCAAACAATGAATCTGGTCTCTCGGACCCCTACTCAAAATCACATGTCAGCTCGTACCCCAATGTCTGGAGGCGTAGTGAGGTATACCCAAAGTGTAATCTCACTGTCATATCAAAGAATGACATCTTGAGAAATAGTGATGTTCAACCTCAAAAATATGTTTTGACCCTATGGCCTCATGTATGACAAGCCTCATCCCCCAACTGACAGGCTCAAGGTTGTCATTCAATGGCTTCTCACCACCTTTGTGGCTTTTTTTCACCAAGTACAATCATCTATTTACCTAAGACACAACTATCATGGTCCTCTACCCACATGAGTGGGAAGATCCACCTCATCACTAAGTAAACCTGTGTTCACATGACTCCAAACGACATTTTGGCCAATAAGGGTGTGCGGAAATCACTAATAATAACCTAAACCACAGAAAACTAGCACCTCATCCATCTAGGACCATGTCGCTCAATCCAAGTGCCATGCCATAAAATATTACATGAACCTTTCTCATATCATGGTGGCCTAGCCACTTTAATATGAAAATTGAGTCTCCGAACTGGTGATTCTCATCACTTAAATTCATTATCCCAATCCTATACCAATGATCACCTCGCCTCTAACTAATATCCTACACTATCTCAATCCTTGGACCAAGCATGTCACAATCCCCTGGATCTCATAAAAATTTCATTCATACAATTAAATTAAATATAAAAAAATTAAACATATTAAATTAAATTAATCATCACCCCAACATAAAATTCCAAATATCTGAAGCCTCTCACATTTCTAAAACCATTTGCAGTCTCAATTGATCATGCCCATATGAATATCATAAGGTTAAATTAATTAATTAATATAGAACATTTAATTTTTAGGGTCTCACTAATTTAACACAATGATTCACTAAATCCTCCCTTCCCAATCATTCATGAAATCACAAAGAAAAGTATGCACCAAGCCCCTTGTAGACATATAATTGGAACATCTGATCTTAGCCTCTAACTCAACCCAATATGGATGAAAAAAATATTTTAAGTAAATTATCGAAAAATAGGTCAAAGGAATTTCCTGGATTTAGTGGTCCATGAGGCAAGAGAAAATGGGAAAAGAAGATGGTGGGTGGAGAGCCTTACTGATATGGATCCAACACCGTAAACATCTTGAAAAATGAAGGTAGACCAAAGAAGATGGATCAAAATCATGTGGAGGAAAAAAAAAAGAGAAATCACAATATTTTATATGACTCACATAGGATAAAGGAGAAGAAATTAGGTTGATATCAGGAATGAAATTTTGGTAATTTCACCATTTTAATGAGCCTCGTGGTTATCTTGCATGGTTTTACAAACCATATGGCAACAGTGTGGCTTTAGATACTTTGGAGCCAACACCTCATGGTTTTCCCACATGGTTAGACCTAACAATATTCAAATCTTGTGCACTAAAGTGCATAGGTACTTCCAACATGGAACTAAGCGTGTGATGTGCACATAGTTTTCCAAACTATGTACAAATAGTGAGAACTCCTGCTACTAAAATTGAAGAGTTCCTGCATGGGAATGGAATTTTCTCCAGCATAGTTTACCAGACTATTCTCAGTAAAAAAAGGGGGCACATAGTTTTCACTATGAGTTCGTACGGCTAAATTTAACCATGTTCCTTATCCTTCACATAACCAAAATGGGGATTTTGGTCCTTCTATGCAAACTAAACACATCTGAACACTCATGATACATTTCAATCCTTAAACTATGACTATATACAAGGTTTTAGGTTAAAGTAAAACTCTGAATTAAGTTCTAATAAATGGGAAAAGATTTTGAATAACCAACAAACTCAAAAAATTCCAAATTGACAGGGAATTTGTCCTACTCTAAAAACCCATGATGTTATAATTTCCCCACCTTAACATAGCTCATCTCTAAGAAATAAAATAAAATTAGTAGATGGCCTTGAACATACCCATCCCATTAAAACTAACAAGGGATACCCTAGTCTCAAGGGCACATGTCAATCACCTTTAGGGGGATACACACCTTAGGAGTGACTTACCCCAATAACATCCCAATCCAGAATTCAATGAAAACTTTTGGTCCACCAACCATCCCCAGACTAAAGGTATTCCTGTGAAGCATGGTCACTCTTAAAACTCCTTAGGTCCTCTTATTCCATACTAGAAACTCATCAGTATCCTGCACTAATTTAGTACCCACATCATGCCCATATCACAAAAGTAACCTATGAGGTATCTTGTCTCATCAGATGCACAAATAAGTCATAGTTCCTCTCACATAAATAATTACTACATATCTATAATTCTTAGACTCAAATAAACCTCATGTAACCCGAATCTCCAAGATGAACCAATGCCAACACACCTCAATAGTCATGGTTCCATGCACCTCATGTATATATACATATACCACATATAGAATTTTTACAACCTACAAATAAAAATCTTGTTAATATAAAGATGCACAATATAAACATCGTTCACCCAAAATAAACATTCCTCTAAAAATTTCATTCCAAAAAAGGGAACCCCAACCACGCCCATGGAAAATATCTGATCGTTTTCATCTCACCATCTTGTTCTGACACTAAAAACTCTATGAAAAGAACCTATCTTGAAGCCGAAATGCCTGAAGCATGACCTCCCTTCAGTACTAAACCATCTAAAAACCACTAAACCCACTGTTATCTCACTTCATCTCTTCCATGAACTTCATGCGTAGCTGCTACTCGACTACCTTCACTTGGTACCTATCCCTATCCAATATAAAAACCCTATGTCAATCCCATTCCTAAACTGATGGCTATCTGAGAAGGCTTATTGTATAACCTCTTGAGATGTCTGACCTATCCACATGCTCGACACTACGTTAAAGGTTTTTTTCACTATTTTTGTACATTTCATGTCATCCCACACTATAATTACACTAACAATGAACCACTTTGAGGTGTTCTTCTCAAGTCCTTGGCCTGACTACACAACTATAATTCATCCCAACATCACTTCCTTATATCTAAAGCATCACCACTAAGATCACCTAATGTCATCACCTAACTCAAGTACGAATGATCGATCTTGTTTCCCTTGGTTATTTTCACCTATTTCACCACCTCTAAGAATGAGTCTAGCATGAAGATGTTAACCACCACTTGAATGGCATGCCATAAACCTTCCTCAAAAAGCCTCACCCTTAAGGCATCTTCACTTTCCATGTTCAGTGTGAAGAAAGATATCTTGGTGAGTGTATTTGTATAGTCCATGAAAGACATTTCAAATTCTTGAAGGGTCAATAAATCCCGAGATATCTCTACCCTCAGCATCTCTTGTATTAATTTCTCAAAGAACCTAGACTCAAAGTCCTTCCAGGATAGTCCCTCATGTTGGCTGTCCAGAACATTCATGTCCTACCAGTGCTTTGCTGGTACTCTGATCTTGTACGTATCTGCCTTTACCCATTTCCATGGAGGAATATTAATGTTCTTAAAGATCATATTCATGTACTAGATCCCATTCTCATCCACCTAAGGACTACCCTCTCATAGAAACAGTGGTTGGTGTTGTGACTGGAACTTCAAAGCAAGATACTCCATAGAAGGTTCCACTCCATGATCTCCCCTTTCAGTCCCCTAAATGTCATATAACAAACTCACACTGTGATTCTCATCAAATATCCCAAATATTAGATATATATATATATATCATAGATAGGGAATGTAGTAATAGGAAATGGGATCTCACTACCATTACCCTTCCACAACACAAGCATGTCACAATAAATCCTGGACCCATTATCAATGTACCCACCCATATCAGATCCATGAATCAGACATACCTTAGGCCACTCCCATCCTAACAAGCCAGGTCACCTAAATCTGATTATCTAGTCACCCAACATGGTGATCAATGTCACCCCATGTCATTGTACCTTCCTTCCCTTATAAGAGTTAGGCCTATATATATATCACATGGAATTCCAAATTTCAAAATTATTTTTATCTCATGAACATGAAAATATATAATTTAAACATGTTGTGTGCCTAACAAAAGCATATTCAAGAATAACAAACATTAAAACCCTACTATACCGAGTCAAAGGTCTAAATCTCATTTCTTATCATAGTAGGATAAGGTCACATGTTATAACATATAAGAATACCCACAAAGTGTTCCAATAAAGTTGGAAATCATATAACCTATAAGATGAGAAAATCAGATCATCAATTCCCACACTTGTAAACTTTCTCTTTCCCTTGTTCATGGGGCTGCAGGCACCCAAACATGAGTTCTCAACCCAGTTTCAATAAATTCCGAACCCCAAATTCACTATAACACAAATATTAAGACTAATAAAGAGGTTAAAGTAACTCTAATGATACTATTTGTAGTTCCCCAAACCTTTTATCCAACATAAAAAGTGCCTCAGCCCGAGTACCACTGGCTTTAGGTGTGCCTCTCCATATTCCAAAGGCTGCCAACATGCAGCAAGGGTGTGAAATAGTGATATTGGGGAGTCTATACAATATATTGATGATATATAAATGTTCCATATAAATATATAATATGAAGGGTAAATGAAATAATGAAAGACTCAAGACCAGTAACGCATCCATGCAGGAAGCACAAAAAACATACAAAATCAGATGCATAATTAACAACAAGATAAAAAATAAATAAAAAGGGCATACATACCATTTGTACCAAAATAGAATAGTTAATATTTGTAGAGAATTCATCCAATATAAGTCATACATATCAATAAGAAGAGGGGTTTCCAATGGCTTTCCTAAGTACATACATACATACATACATACATACATACATACATACATACATACATACATACATACATAGATACATACATACATACATATATATATATAATCATGATGATACATAAAAGGAAACAAAAGGAAGATTCCAAATGAGGTAGGAACCTCAAGGTACCTTACCTTAAATCCCATTCTAAACAACCAAAAACTATAGTCTAGATTCTGAGACTGAACCCTTACCTCAACACAAAATCATTAAGCCTACACGCATCCTGATGGATCCGTGTAGGGTGTGACAATGAGTCTCAGTTGGCCACCACAAATGTGTCCCTACCTTAATTTTATGATTAAGCAGGTGTGTAATAAAAATAAATAAAAGGAATATGTGGATGGTATTGTATTCTCGAGCCTCTGAGTAGCCTCTCTATCATTTCTCCCCTGAAATAGGGTTCCTTTGGCGGTGTTCTAGCGGGGGAGGCCTACACGCCGCTTCTCTGGCGTTGTCTCCCCCTTCCCTCTTTACTTCCTTCCTCCCCTCCCCTCTTTTCCTATCTTCTTCTTCCTACCATTTCTTTTCCCCCCATCTCTTGCTCTTCTGTATTAGTTCTTGAATCCCTGTTGAATCCATCATTTTTTCATCTGATCTTCCCTTCTGGTTACTGCTTTTTAGACCCCACTATGGTCCGGTGCGTTGGTTTTCTTGGAGAGGTTTGGGATGTGTAGGTTGAATCGCGCTTGTGTCCTAGGAGCTTGACAGCATTAATGGTAGATTCGAGAGTCGGGGATGGTGTTTTTGGGAAAGGACGAGCTTCTTTATGGAGACCCCACCGCTTCAAACTCTGCTCTAGATTCTTTCTCCCTCGCTGCTCTCCCTGTCGGTCTGCTACGGTGGCTCCAAGAGGCTTTGAGATGTGCTGTTTGTTTGGTTGGTAGTTTTCCAGAAGGCGCACCCTTCGTCATCTTTGATCCATTCTTTAGTTGTTTCAGACATTTTTTTTTTCTGTTTTGTTGGAATGGTTTTGTTCTACGTTGTTATGCTTGATGTTCGATTTGTTTAGGGATGTTCAGTCTCCGAAGGTCATGGCATTGTCGGGTTCTCATCAATTGCTAGGGTTTGTTTCATTTTTGTGAATGATGTTTGTCTCTTATGGTTTGAATCCCCAAAGATGTTCAGGTTTTTGGATTTTGGTTCAATTAGAAGGTGAATTATTGATTTGATGATGGTGAGGTTGTTCAGTTTCTCTGTGGATTTCTGTTCGGATTTGGTGACTCTGATGCTGCTTGTGTTGGATATGAAGAATCTGTTCTGTGGTTTTGTGAATGATATTTCTATGATCTCAAAAATTTTGGTGTGGTGTTGGAGAGGGTTAAAGAAGATAGTTCAGTGACCCAGGAGGTGATGGGTGGACGTTTGGTGTGGACGACGATGGTGAGATGATGACTATGGTGCTGTAATGATGCGACGACACCCGTTTCCCGGGCGACAACGTTATTTGTGGAATTTGCTTATTTTTGAACTTAAAATTTGGGGTCTAGATTGAATTTTGAATTTTTAAGGTGTGATCAGTTTTGTATGGTTCCCACTTTTCCCTGAAAGTGGCTTTTTCATGAAAATAACAAAAAAATTATTTCGAGGAAATAAAAGGGATAAAATGCATTTAAGTAAACACAATCTACACTGGTTCTCAACAACCCCCAAGAAGCTATCACATACTTTTTCCATGCCAAAAATAACTAAAGAAGAGATGATCCTTATCTCAAAGATCAAGTAATCCTATGACATCAAATAGCACAAGGTAAACCCTCAGGTTACACCTCTAAATGTCACTAGGATGCTCATTCCATGAACCAAGTTGTTTAAGTCTCAAAGGCATGCCTAAAAAATAATTTGGTCCCTCATAACCCTGTTAAAAATCACCTGTTGTCTTGAAGCCCAATGTCTGGAGGCATGGGAAGATCTATCCTCAAATTAATATCATTATTTTCTCAATGAATAAAATCCTAAGGAAAGGTGATATACATGCTCCAAAATATGTCCCACCCAAATGGACTCATTTACCATGAGCCTTACCCCCCAATCAAAAACATCTACACTATCATACGATGGATACTTTCCATTCTCATGGATTTCTACGGCACGAACCCCCCATCCATTTACCCATCCCCCAACTAATAGGGTCCTCTACCCACATGAATGGTTAAAACCACCTCATCCCTAAGTCAAACTATGTGCACATAAATCCACATGGTGGTTTGGCCAATATAGTTGGGAAGAAATGAAAAATTAGAACCTAATACATACCAAACCAACACCTCATACCCTTGGGACCATGTATCTCAATATAATGGTCACACCATCCAAAATCATATTATACTCTCTCGTAGCATGACATCCTAGCCACCTAAATCTGATGATCGTGTCACCCAATCAGTGATTCTCATAACCCAAATACCTTGGTCCAATCCTATCCTGGACGTAACATCACCTAAAATAGATAGAAAATTTTGTCTCAATCCTTTGAAAAAGCCTGTCACTATCCCATGGATCTAATAAGAATTTCAACCATAAAATTCAATTCAATATAAAAAAATTAAACAAATAAAATTTAATCAATCATTACCCATGCTTAAACTGCATATGGTCCAAAACCTCTCACATAGCTCAAATCATTCGTAGTCTACATTGAGCATGCCCATAGGAATCTCATAAGGTTCAATTAAATAATTTTGAGAAACTATTTAATTTTACGGGTCTCACTCAGTCAATACAATATTGAACTAAATAAATGCCCCTTAAATACACATGAAATCACAAATAAAATTATGATCCACCTACCTCATAGTTTTAGATGTGGGTAAGTCCAAAAATAGACTCTAACTCGAACTGTTTTGGAAGAAATATTCATTTTAAGTGAACACATTGGAAATTTGAAAAAACAACTCACCTAGAATTAGTGTTCTATTGAGAAAGAGAAAATGAAAAAAAATCTAGAGGATGAAGATCCATACCAATATGGATCCAACACCGCAAATGGATCAAATAATAGATTTCAGATGAAGAGGATGGATCAAAATCAAACAAAGAATGAAAATGGGAAAAATACCATTGTTGTGTGGAACCCATGGAGGAGAAATAAGAAGAAATTAGGTTTATATAAGGATGTTCATTTTGGTAATTTCACCACCTTAATTAGACACATGGTCTTACAAACTATGTGACTCCTTTATCTTAAGAGTCATTCCCTCTATAGCTATCCCACACTAATAGCCCTAACAATCCACCAACCATGCATGCTATAATGCATCAGTACATCCCACATAGAACTGAGTGTGCGTATTTTCCACAGTTTTACAAACCATTTTCTAACCATGTAGATTCTATCTACTAAAAACTAAAATGGTCTTGAATTTCCATGTTCCAACCTCCCACACAGTTTACCAAGTTGTTCTGAATACAAAATGGGGCCTCATTATTTTCACTCAGAGTTCACCTATTTAAATATAACCATGCTCACCAACCTACACTTAACGAATATAGGGACTTCGAGCCTCTGATGCACTAAAAACCCATCAGAACACCCATGAAAATTATCTAGATTCAATTCATGACTAAATAAAAAGTTCTACTTTAAATTAAAACTCAGATTTAAGTTTTTATAAATAAGAAAATAGTTGGCATACCCATAAAACTCCAAAAAAAATAAAAATGGTTGAGGAATTTGACATGCTCCAAATACTCGAGACATTACATCAGAGGGAATTTTATTTTAGGCCCACCAGTCACATTTTTTTTAAAAATAAAAATTTTATCCACATGATATATTAAAAATGCATAGCATGATAAACCATTGAAATCAAAAAATTATACACATAAAATATCATAATGAAAAATTAATTTATATAAATTTATTTGATACCATGGTAAATATCATTTTATAATAATAATTAATTATGGGATATTTACACTAAAATGAATAGTAGGTTATA
This sequence comes from Viscum album, assembly GCA_963277665.1. Classification (NCBI taxonomy): domain Eukaryota; kingdom Viridiplantae; phylum Streptophyta; class Magnoliopsida; order Santalales; family Viscaceae; genus Viscum; species Viscum album. Next base: position 475,023,221 of record OY728156.1, read on the forward strand.
TATCATGATTATAGATTTTCACATTCAATCAAAATGTATGATTATCCTGGTAAATATCCCCCAATCAAATGAAATAATTATTGTGCATTAACAATATAAAGGAATTAGAAGAAACGTGATTATTAAGAAATGATTTTGATGAGGGTAGACTTATGTATTAAAGGATAAATCCCCTCATAGATATTTCATTTCCCCATCAATATATATATATATTTATTTATTTATTTATAATGAATAAAAGTTCAATTTTTTGAATAGTATAAACTTGATAAAAAGTTTATAATGTGAGGAAATATACCATACATGATATTCGAAGGATGGAATATAATAGATTACTTGCATAGATGGAGAATATTTTAGTAGATGATATGAAATTGAAGACTGTTTGAGAAAGAATTATTTCTATGAAGTATTGAAATAATAAAAAATAATAAAAAATCGTCTTAAATATTGTTTTTATGAAATAACCTAATGATAAGAATATATATAAATAACATTTTATTTTTATTGTCAATAACTGCTCACTCCAAAGGTAATGTACCTAGGCCAGTAATGATGGTAAATAGATAATGATGCCCCAAGCATGCCTCTATTAGGCTATGGGTTGGCAACTATTTCTAAGGGTATATCAATCGTACACATTGGATGCATTTCCCTATATATATATTTTAGTTAATAAGATATAATATGGAAAAACCATGAAAAAACTAGGATGAATCTGAATATATAGAATTTCATACCTAAACTTAAAGGAAAAGTGTAGGAAATAAAAGTAAGACTATGTAGTGAAAATGAACTATAGAAACTTCGAACAGCTTCTCAATAACACCTCCAAACTATTGATGTCCATCTCAGTCACCAAACTATTCTTTCTGACATGAAAAAAAATTATATATAGAGTGAGAATAACATGTATATTCAGTAGAATATTCCATGAAACATATATAATGTATAATGTTAAAGATTCATTCTGAATACCAATGAATAAAAATTTGAAACTAACATGTCACCAAAATAGGTAATAATTATTTCCACATCCTCATTGTAGAACAGTCTCCAATTAAAACATAAAATTGAATCATTATATATTAAATATATATATATTATGGTTCCTTGCTTCTATTAATCAACTTTTATTCACTCACATTCCCTAATTCCACAAGTATTATGCTCATCCCACATATATATAAGTCATCCTTGATGTGATTGAGGTGTCATCTATCCCTAACATAGTCTCATACAAGGCCTAGAATATCATGTAGGATTTAGTCCATATATTTATTTCACAAATATCATTATCACATTTATGAACAATGTGCATTCCCAGAATCCACTATGTCTTCTATAAATGCATTACTCATCATGTATTCACATTTTATGCATGTACACCTATGGGAAGAAGGAACAACCCTGACTAAATATGCGTATACTCTATTCCTCAAGCCTTTGCAACCCACACATAAATGTATAGTAAAATGAGAGTCATCAAATCCCAAGAAGGAATGCACTCTGTATTGTAATCCATTATAGAATGGGATATGACTACTTAGCTATGTCATAATATAGTGTAGTGGAGAGAGAGAATATAAACATCCATTTCCTCACCATCATTGATGTTCGAGAAAACTTCCCCAAAACATTTTTGTATCAGTTTCCCAACCAATGTGGGCGGAGTGGTGTGTGAAATTGAAAAATAATAATATCATTCATATAACATACTATGGGAAAATACGTAACCTTAGAAACATCCACCACTATCATCCAATAGATCCCAATGTTTCCAAAATTATGTACTAGATGTCAAATAAGTAATTAAGAATTATTTTCTTATTAAGGAATTAATTAAAAATTAATTACTTATTTTCCCAATATTAACATTTTAATATTGTTAATATAATCATTGAAAACAATTTAAATTATCTTTATTATATTATCAAGTATTTAGTCATCATTGGTGAACACCATGAACCAACACCATATATTTATTAGTTAAATTTATAGATTTATGAAACATCACAGTACTCGCATACTCAACCAAAGCTACCTCTTTAAAAATTCCCCTATAATCCATAGCAAAAAATTGCGTCAAGCTATTTGATACTGGTCAAGGAAACATCATCTAGCCTTATAGTATTCCAGAATTAGTCAATATTGATTAAACATATCCATGAGATATCCCATATCTGAACTCATCTCTCACTCCTAGTGTGACACACCATTTAACATAACATAATATGTTTTTCTATCATTGGAATTGACCTTCTCTATAGTACAGTCCCCCGACCCTTCTCTCATTAAATCAATCATTAAAAAAATATAGCCTCAAACCTCTAACCCATTCATTGTAATGGTTCCCAACCACAATAAAGATATCAAAAAATTGAAAAGGCTATAAATCCCTTGGCAACACATAGATTTAAAATGTATTTTATACACACTAGAGAGGGAACTATGTCCACATAATCAGAGAATTCAACCTCCTACAACAATTAATGAGATGATTCATCCCAAAATATTTTCTTTGGATTAGACCAACGTTTTATATCATTTTTGATTTAAATGTTTCATTAATCATATGTTATATTCACAATAAATCAAAAGTCATTAGTCAACCAGGACTAACCGTAAGCATGATTTCAAACATTATTTAAAACAATCAATCCATGATATCATGTAAACACACTTCTCCAACCTCTTCCATTAATTATCATAATTCGGATTCACTTTGTATCACACTAATGTAATTAACCATGATAAACAAATAATAATAAACACACTACCAAACATATATAATATTATTATAGTAACTTCAAAAGGTAACATAAGAACATAAATTTTCTGAGATATAAAAACACAACCATTCATTAAATTCTATGAATGAAATATTAATTACCCTAAATATGTGGAAATTGTCATTTCAATTTTTTAACTTCTACATTTGAAAAAGATCCCATTATATTACAAAATGTAGTGACATTGTAGCATGGGATAACATCTTAGTTATTTTAATCTCTATATTTAATGAAACTTAACCTTAAATATATAACATGTGATTAATGTTATACTTTTATTCATGAATTAATGATAAAATCATTATTTCATGGAATATGATTAATCATAATGAAGAAATTAAACAAAATAATTCAATGATTCATTCTAAACCTTAAATATTTCTTGATTTTAGATTAATTATTAAATATATGATACCTTTTTTTGGTTAATTATCTTCTAATGTCTAATCCCACCTATATTGACAAGAATCTAAAGCATGACTAATTTAAACATACACATAATTTAAGGAGAAGTAAAAAAAACCCTACCTTGATTAGAAGATCAGAGTTTGTCTAAGAAGAATGGACAATTGAGAGACAACCATCACCAAATGGAATTCTACAAAACACAAAGGAAGCACCACTAAAACCAAATCATTAAAATGACCATCAAAACTAGATTTATTTCTCAACAAAATAACATTTCAATCCATCCAAAACAGATTTTTCAAAAATAAGGATATGAGGGTGGACTATGATAATGGAATTTTCCGGAATATACCTTGATCGGAGGATTTATCATTAAATGTAAGGTGTTTCGACTCTTCATGGAATGATTGGAGGGTAGTGAGAGGTGTAAGGCATGGTTAGGTGTAGATAGACAGAGAGAAAATATAAACAAATGAAACATGGGCCATATATTTATAGAGGAAGCCCAAAATCCTTCACTATGTCATAGAGAACACCCAAAACACCAGTGGTGCCCCCAGTCAATGTGTGATCTTGTTTTCAAGGAATTAAAACCCTGTGGATCTTATGTCTTCAAAAATGTCATCGTACCATTTTAAATGTTACCAATTCCACCACTAAAGTTTATTGTTTAAACTTAATCTATTTTAACTTAAACACAACTAGAAATATGGAATGGAAAGCTCAATACTTTATGTTTCCAACAGTGGGACTCACCAAGTTTCACACCTGGTCATCCTTCTCCAAAATGGATTCCCAAACCATTTAACAACACCCTTTTCATCTATGTGAAACCTCACTGCTAAACCCCTTGAATAATCGTTAGAAAATCCATTACATTCATCATGGTTTAATACTTTAACAAATTGATAACCCCATGAAAAAAACATCGAACTCCTAATACTAAAACGTGATTCCCGATGATAAACCTTCCATTGAAGCCAAAACATTTCTAGTATCAAACCTACCACCATGGCATAGTGACACTATATAAGGACAAAAAACATTCCAATCATCTATAACTAATCAAAAATACCTTGAAACACCTCCAATCCCTGAAAAATTGAAATGAGAAGGAATTTAGACATCTTAGAACTTACATCAAACACCTATCAGATATTTTTATTCCATGAGAATATTAAACATGACCTAGAAGGAAGGGAAATGTTGATTCAAATAACCACAATATAAAATCTCAATCAATGATATATCTATAATAGGAACAGATCCAATAGACCATGGTTATATAACGCATCAAAATTGAATGAAAATAATGAGGAATATAAAAAATATATTTTTATATCAATTAAAGTTCAAACACATCATCTCAAAAAATGAAAAAACATGAAATCAGAATAACTTATTGTATAGATCATGAAATTTCAACTCTCTCCCATATATGATCCCCTCCAAGACATCATGCCACTACATGTCACAAACTAAATGAATAGATTCCCCATTAAAAACCATATTCTGGTGGTCCTATATAATGACAGGGTTCTCCTCAAAGGTTACCCTATCTTCATCATCTTGCTCACCCATTTTGATGATTTGAGAATCTTTATGAAGATATCAGTGAATTTGTGATATATGAACGACATAATGAATTCAACTCATTTATAGGGGTAGTGTTAACTAATCCACTATAGATCCTATATGAGATAACACCACAAATGCTCCAATAAACCCAGGAGAATTCTTCATACCATGATTAAACTATAACTTTACATAAAGAGGAGACTAATTTAATAACATGTTATCTCAAAAATCAAAAAATAGACCTTATCGTATAATCATCAAATGAATTTTTAAGATCATATGTTGGATTCATTCTCTATAAAATCACTTATAACTTCTGAGTCATAAAAAACACCAATTATGGTCCAATAACTACTGACTCTCTATCCTCAACCCAACAAAACAGAAAAGAAAGTGGTCGATAAAAAAGATCATAAATGAAGTCATGTTAATAGTGGTGAGATAATTGATGTTTTGGGAAAACTATACTATGTGTAGGTGTCTCACTCACAAACCTCGAAATTCCAGAATTCATGCATGTAATATGTCTCATATTGTAGGGATTTCTAGTTACGTCTAATCATCCATTTGGGGAAGAAAAGTTGTTCTATGGAATAACTAAGATCCAAAATAATGATGGATACCTTTACAAAGCACATAGATAAAATGGGGATCAATATATGATAAGATCATATTTATAACCCCATGAATATTCAATAAATATATTAGGTACTTACTTGAAAAAAACCATCACATAGATTGACTCCTCGGTTGATAAAAGGTGTGATGAATATATCAAGTGGTAAATGATTTCCAATATATAATCATAGCCACCCTGATATATGGGAAAACTATAGAAAAAATCCATTATAATTTCCTCCCACATACAATATAGAATATCAAGTGGTCGAAGAAAACCCCTAGGGGCATGATGCCGATCCTTCCCCTTCTGGTAGACCAAATACTAAGAGAAATAATCTACAATATAGAACATCAAACTAGTCCGAAAATTCTAAAACTAAAATAGAATGGCTACTGTCCATCAAGTTTTTAGTTTGGTTGTGGTTTAAACTACTACAAAATGTTTCTTTGATGGATTTCTAAATCAACCATTAATTTTGGAATTGGTATCTAACTATTTTTTTCACCCATTTAGTAGCAGTTTCTAGGAAGTGTCAAGAAACAATATTTAGTGGTGGTTATTTCAATTTTTATCAGTGTTATTATCTCTCAAAATATGTGAAAATTTCACTATAGTCTAAACCACCTCTATATACAATAATATATTTTAGTGGTTTAAAGTGTCAGTTTTTTACCATATATATATTTATATGGTTTAAACATCCTCTAAAATCTTGTCTATCATATATTGTGAAGGTTTAAACTACTTCTATATATTATTATTAAAAACATAAAATATATAGGAATTACAGCCCCCCCAAAAAATTAAAACATTCATAAAAAGAAAAATTATTCCTATAATAAAATTAAAAACCCAAAATTATAAAATATTAAAACATCTATAATTATATCAATTAATAATTGGATAATAAATAAAATTAAAATCGAATTATATTGATATTATAAACATTATAAGAAACCAATTTTAATTGGAGATTCAATTAAAATGTGTTGAAAATAAAGAAAAAATTCAATCCAAATTAAAATATATAAAATTTTGAACTGATAATGACTTCATGTATGACAATAATTATAATAGGAAGAGAAAATAAAAAATAAAAAAATCAAGGGTGTTAATTTAGGCTTAACCAGGTAGGTGATATTAGTAATCATAGACCCTGGTTTACAAAGGTTGATACCTAAATAAAATAAAGATACATGAAAATATAAGAAACATTAAAAAAATACATGTATAATAATAAAATAAAAAATCAATGGATAAGAAATATCATAAATAAAGGTCAAAAAAATGAATGAAACGCCTTATAAAAACAAAAAACCATCACTATAATAAATAAAAAAGATGTGCCTCTAAAATCAACACATAAATATATTTCCATTATTCTAAATATTTCATTATTATATATTATTTCATTCCATGGTGTTACTAAATCACTACATACTGCAACATAATCACATAACCTGACTATATATAAAGAACCCCACACTTCATTTAACAATATTGCTAACTTTTCATATCCATTACACAACCCATTTACATTTCCACCATACATCCTCATAAATAGTTACCACATCATAAAAAAACAACATCTAATACACTAAAAATAAAAAAATATCATGAAATCAATTATATTAATTTTCTTATAGCAATAATACCGCATTACAAGACAACATTGAGCTACACCCATATAATTTCCTCAAGCTTTCCTCTGTGAATCCATAAAATCTTCCATGACTCACTATAAGATAATAAAATTTCCATTAAAACCCACCATTCATTTTGAAAACCACACAACACCCCAAATCATCAAGAATTGTAATGGGGACATGAGAAACAATAGATAACACCCAAAACATATACACCAATGATTTACTTATAAGAACTTCATTATATAGTCCAAACTAACTCTCCCTCTTAAACGGAATGTACTAAAATCCATGCATTCATTACAATAATCATAGGATAACCATCACAAATATAATTTAAAATTAAATAAAAGGACAAATGATTACACCTTCACATACATCACCCATCACCAAACACAACCCCTTGACTATAACAACATCACTTTAGTAGGACACCAATCACCAAGTATTTCCCTATTTCATAAAAAGTTTCCACAATATTAACATATAGCAACATCAATTACATATATTACTCTAAGTAGAATAAATTAATAAAAATAACATCCCAAAAAACACCATGAATTGGTATCCAACATCCATCAATAATTTCCCACCAACTCTATAATTCCCACGATACTTACCATCAATTTATTCCAGCAAAATAAAATTGGAAAAGTTCATCAATATATATTGTAATAAATTACATGGAATCATTTAAAAAATAACCCAAAAGAGCCTTTAAGTGATGATTATAACAAAATAATTTTAATAATACGTATAAAATCAACAAAGAATATATATTTCATTTAATGTAAGGGAAAATAAGATATCCAAAACCTCTAACAACACCATGGTTACAGAATCCCCATATCATTATGTAAAAAAATAATGAGTTTATTTACCCAAAACCACCACTAAATTCAATTTCAATCATCATCACTGCTCAAAAAAATATTGATACTTTTTATGTCTCTGTCTCCACTCTTTGCTACCAAAATAAATATGAAAATATCCATGAAAATTAAATAGTTTTTTATATTTAAAATTTAACCTAAAGCCAAAAAATGGTACTAAGTTATTATGGAATTGGGTGATCTAACTTTTGACTCAAATAATTCTTATATGAAATATCACATGGGAAACATTCATTCTTCCTCTAATATAAATCAGTTAATTCATTTTATTGACAAATAACCTCCACATCCTACAGTTCTATATGATCCCTATGTTTCAAGATTGTTCTCACCTATTGTTGAATTTCCTTTTTAATTGAAATAAAATACCTCTGGGAATCGTGACTTAGAGAGTAACTAAAACCATTAGAATATATTGATACAATCCTTGGGGGCCTTAAAATGACCTATGATGGTAATTTTCCCAATATCATCCCCTGTATATGACTAGGATACTCCTTCCCAAGGATCTAACCAATTAAATCATCCTAGGAGATTGAGAAATATTTTGAGGGATTGGTATCAATTCGTTCTTTTATTTTTACCTTTGAATCAAATATTAGTAAAAAATAATGGAATACATATTAAAAAGTGAATAATGATTATAAGTTAATGCAATGAGAAATTAATTAATTCCCCATCTTCTTTTTCCAGATAATTCACATAACCCCCATATGATTTCTTATAAACATCCAACAAAAGTTTCATTTAGGAGAATTGTGGCCCTATATTCATTGTATTAATTAAAAAGATAAATAAATAATTTAATATATTAAATGTATAATTTTATCATATAATTATTTAATCTAATGAAAATATTACCATAATCAGTCTATTTCTTGAAAAACTCTTTGAATAGTTAGTGTAGGTGGTGATTTGTTTCACTAAACATGATACTTTGTTTTTGAAACATCCTAAAATAATTTTTTTAATTTAATATTAATGTATAAAATGTCATATCCTTATCATATACAGGTATATATGTAAAATTATATTAATATAATGACATATTTTTCAATAACATGTTCTTATCATAGATATAGTTTTCAAAAAACACCTTACACTTCTCTCTAGGTACCCATTTTGGTACCTTATCTTACTGCTGCTGAGTAGTCAATGATGTATCATGGAATTTATTCCATAATATCCATTTAAAATCATTCAATTTCGTACAAAAATTTTTCTATGTCCACTTTCATGTGATAATGTCATCAATGTTAATATAGAATAACATATGTATAAGGAGATTCATTTTTAAAATATTTGAATTTAATTAAGTAATGGCCTTAAATTGGGTCATAATGTATTAAAATTACCATTATCTAGGAATAAAATACATAATTCTTTCCTGATTTGGGAATATTATTCCAATCAGAATATATAATTAGAAGGGTGATCAAATGAGCTACTAACTCGCCTATAATCTGGCCAAATAATCCCCAAACATCATTTGTGGGGACCCTATAACAATTAAAGTTGACCCATATTTTTAGTCTTTTCAGATTCTAGATGACTAAATTATTAATATTAGTATTAGTAGTAACATTGTTTCCATATTTTAAGAATAAATAGTTACTAGTATTAAAAATTAAAATAACATTATTCACATTAAAATTTATTCCTATAACCATCACGCGTCAATATACCCATGAATAAGTAAATGTGACCACCTATTCCTTTATAGTAGAGTCAATGAGTGATGCGCCTACTCAAATATGAGTTAGTGTTCCAGTTGCTGATGGGAGGGAGATGAAGGGTGTGCGAGATGCTGTTCGGAGGTAGATAAAAGGTGTGGAAGATTCTAATGGGGGATGATAGAGGGCGTCCTTGATTCTATATTGAGGGATCCAAATGGATCATCAGGTAACACTGGAGATGTCTGTATAGATGATGGAATGTCAATTAAGAGTTTATTGGGATTAGTGAATCTCTTATTACTTGTAATTGATGTCATTTATACAAGTACAAATAATTCTAGAACATATAGTTTGAAATATTCATGCAGAAAAAGAAATTTAAAAATGATAACATCTGCTGGTTACTGAAAAGTGTAATATAGATAGGTATGATAATGAATGACTAATCATAAAAACAAATATAACATTTAATTTTTTCAAAATTAAATAATTAATGCATAAAAATCAATTTCAATACAGAAAACCAAAATAATGGAATTGAAAAACATATAAAACCAGTGGTTGATAAGCTAATGGATGACTACAAAGACAATCATTTTTTCCTTTAATGTTGTCTTTATATTACTCTATGATTACTTTATCTACCTCATCTACCCTATATACACTAAAATATTCAATATCATGATGAAAAAATAAGACAATTTATTTATTTTTGATGGTATTCAATGTTGAAAGTTAAATATTCCACTTTATAACACAAATCATACAAGTCTCATTGTTTTATGTTAACAACTACACTCTAACCTTCAACCATGAAATCTTCCACATTATATAGAATTTTCTCTTGTGATGGGATGATATATAGGTCATATAATACATGGTCACAAACATCCAACATGTAAGATAAGATCACATATGAGAATTGTAAAGAGTCTCTTCCAATACCCATGGAAAAATTAACACACAAACATTTGAAAAAATGAATAAATGACAATGGTAGTTCTACGTGATTATATTAGTCAACATTCAATATTATCTCAATTAAAAAACTATAAATATACCAATATTAAATGTTTTTAAACCCACTTCCCGACCGACTGTATAACATGTATTTCCATTCACATTGTATGTGTATAGCATTCTAGAATGTTTTAGAGGACCTCAGGCAAGAAACTTCAAAACTTATAACAACTCATACTAAGAATCATTTTTATGGATATAAAAAAATTAATATGCATTATTACTTTTAAAAAAAATATTCCACAACTTAATATCAACCCTTATTATAGTATTTATAAATATATAAGATGTAAAATCAATATACAATATCTTTATTATCAGATTTTGTTACATCTTTCTCATTTTATGTTCAACTTATTAGGAGTATCTTTGTCTATATCTTGATATCTTTAATAAATATATCTTCAAATTCACTATTTTGTAGAAAATATCTATGTGCTTGTAATATTTCTATTTCTTTCAGTGTAATATTTAAGATCCTCCCAACTGATCGGCCAATAATTGAAATGATTTTTGATTTATCATGTTATAGAGGATGGGTTGATATGTCACCAACACATCTAAATCAATTTAATCTTGTTTCAATGTCATCTATGTATCTAAAACAATAGGGAATAAACTCATATTCTAAATAGACTTTGAAAATAGAGCCTTCAGGTGGATAATTATTTTTTACAAAGATTTCCAAATGACTAGGGTATCTCTGAAATAAAATAAATAAAACATAGTTATGTATTGAATGAAGTTTCGTGAATGATTTAAAAAATATGAGAAACATATAAATAAAATAACTCTCAATTGGAAACATCTATTTATAATGAATGGGAACTCCTAGTTTAGTTTATTCTACTTGATACACATTCAAATGCATCCTGATAGTAAAAAATGATAAAGGAATGATTGTATCTATTTCTCAAAGTGTCAGTACTAACATATCCCAATGGTTTTCAAGATCAAATGGTTATAGATTTCTATCACATAGTTTTCTAAATAATTTTATGAATTGAATTACTACTATAGAATCCTTTTTAGGTAACAATATACACAATAACAATTGTAGTGACTTGGGTAACAAAATATAAAAATCAGGACCATAAAATCCGTGTAACATATAATGATTTAAGTTGAAACACCATGATATGATACTTGAATACCAAATTGATACTCTCACAAGTTTTTAAATTAAAATAAAAATATATCTTTATCTGAATTTTTTATTGGAAAAAATTGTAGATCGTACTTTCTATTCTTATATGGCCATAGATTGCGCTTTATATTCATTTCTTATAATTCCATCCAAGCATTCAGTTGGTCCTAAAATTTTATAGGATCATTATTTGATGTGAATATCAAATTAGCAAAAACATTATGGTAAATATGAAAAACATCAACATTATAATGAAAAAAATTAAATTCCTAGTATAGAAGAATGAAGAATATTATTTTTTCATCAATTCCTGCATTCTGATTTCAACTAAGGATTCACTTCAAACCAGTTACTCATTATCATTGAAATGATGCAGCTTCCCAAATTTTTTTCAACATTTAGTATTTGGGACAATATTTTATAACCTGTAAAAAATTTGGAGGTGGTCTACGATCATTAGACACAATGAATTTTGACTTTTTCAACCTAAATCAATGAGATTCACCTTGACATCTACCATGACATAAGAAGCATATTTTTTATTATAAGGTGGTTTTCATGAACAAAATAAATGTTAAAAATATTAAAATCCAATAATATTTAATTGTTCCAACTATATAAGTTCCAAAGACAAGGTAAGTCACTAATGGTTTACATTATAGTAGTGTTTATTTTGAACATTATTCTAGAAGATGCATCATATGTCTCAACAACATTGCTCTAAAACACCTACAATTCTTCAATTAGAGACTATAAGTGTACATCAATATAATTTATAGTCATTTTTAAAGTAATAATATACAAAAACCTAAAATATGTTAGTTTCATACACATCCAAGGTGGTAGAATGTAAGGGGTCAAAATAATCGTCCAAATTCTATAACTGGTACTCAATGTCGCAAATGGCTTGATTCCATCAACATCCAATACCAATAACACATTACTAAGAATGAATGAGAAATATGGATTTAATGAATAAAATGTATTCTATGATTCTGAATTTCTTGGATGTAAAATTTACCCATCATTGTTATTATCTATAGAATGTCACTTCAGGTGCTTAGTAGTTTTCAATGAATTGAAAAATCATTTCAATCGAAGTTTTAATGCAAAGTAACAAACAATTTTTGAATGGTTTATTTTTCCTCTACATAAAAGTAGTATGTTTATTTAGATTTCAAACATTACCTATTGACTTCCATCTAAAAGAAGAACATTTTTTCAATCACCTCTACCTGAAACCTCTCCCGAATAAAGCATATATTCATTTGGTCTGGATTTTTTTTTTCAATTCCATCCATGATTGTTAATAAAATTTTTCATATCAGAAAAATAATCATATATCATAGATCAATTAAATGTTCCATGAAATAATTCCATTGTCATGTACATCAGCTTATTTGTAATTGTATATAGACATTTGATATGGTAAAAAATTAGTAGAAAATATTGCCTTCAATATTTTAGACATCCACCATACAAATCTTGACTTAAATCATCAAATAAATCATGAAAACAATTTTTATAATTAGTGAATTTGTCCCTTAAATTAGTCTCTATAAAATCTACAGTAGGATCAAATTATATGTTATAATCTTGATCTATTTTTTCTATAGTCCCAAAAAAATCATTTTTCAATTTACAATTTGTATTTCCGTAAAATTATAGTTTTGATTTGTTTTTTAACTGATGGTGTTGACATAAAATTTCAAATGAAAAATTTATTAAGGAATTTAATTTCAATTTCCATTATTGATGAAGTTGGGAGCTCATTCTATTGATTGAAATGAATGCTCAAACATTTTATAACTTTTGATTCTCCATGTAAAATCCAACATAAATATTGATTAGGGAATTCTATCAATACCAAGTGTTCATAAACATCATGTCTGTTCAACCATATTTTATATTTACAAATACTAGAAATATTTTTCCCCCTCAATAGATTTATTAAAAATTGAAAAATATAAAAATAGCTCCAAACACTTAGCATATTGAGATGTCTTCATCGATTATATTACCCCACTTTTATCGATATATCATAGTGTTCCTAAACTTCATTAACAAAAAATAAAACACATATAAAATATTAACTCATTTAAATATTAATTAAAAATTGATTTGAAATCAAAAATCTAAATAATTCTTTATGTGGATTAATTTTATTACATTTTTTAATAGCATTTCTCTTCATAGATTTTAATTAAAACATATCTAAAAAATCATAAAATTGCATCTTTTTAATATTTATGTCTAATAATTTGAAAATGTAAAATTTATGTGATATTAAGATGTTAATAAAATATTAAATAATTCAATAAACTAATAATAAACACTCAAATAAGACTATAAAACCAATTGAGTTTTGGATAAAACTTATATTCAATTTTTTACATAATTACATAATATCAACAATGATTAAAATAGACCATCATTAAAAAAATTCAATAAGTAATAAAAATTATATAATAAATATACATAAAACAAAATTAACGTAAATAATATTAAATTTAAATGGATATATTTTGAATATAATCCATGGCCGGTGAGAAATATGTGTAACGAAGTAGTGCAATGGTAGGGGATGAAGACTGTGGAGGGGTAAAGGGAATCAAGGGATCTATGAAGTTGAAGAAAAGGTCTTAGTATTACTGGTGAGGGATTTGTGTCTCATCAGAGATGGATAGAAATTAGGGATCTAGTAAGATGAATGATCAATATCATGGGATAGGGGCTCAGAGGGGGGAGGGTAACAAGGGAGATTGGGAGGTTAAGTTCAAAGGTGAAAGAGATGTTTGTGATGGTGAGGTCACAGTGGCATGGTAAAAAGTGAAAAGGGGAAAGTGGATGAATAGAGAGGGATCTGGGAGGGGTGTTGAGAGATTAGGAAGGGAAAAAGATGAATTGGGGAGTGGTAGTATCTTGGGTAATGAAAGCTTGATGATGGGTAGTGAGTGATCTTGGAGGGCTCATGGAGTGGTGGTGGTGAGTGATATGGGAGTAGTGGTGAGTGATTGTCCAAGGAGCATTATTGATGTATTGGGTAAGAATGGGGGATAAGGGGATAAGGGGATACATGGGGGGAGGGAAAAAGTGATTTTTTATATTATTTTGAAAATAGTTATCAATAGTTATTAAAAATACACCACTAACATTTAAAAAAAATTAGGGATGGTTTTATATGACACCTTTGACAATTGTTTTTGGTGTAGTGTGATTCCTCATGGAATGATGCATCTTTTTCACACCAGGGTATAACATTGAGGGTGAACTATGGAATCCATATAGAACCACTCTAAACACTATTAAAGGAAAAAAATTATCCCTTGGAATATGACCTGATGTTTTCTATCTTTAGACCAACCCTAAGGAGAATAAACCAAAAAATCAGTCATTCCACACCACTTCCATGGAACCTCCTAGTTGGGACTCCTCCACTTACTTCACTAAGAAAGACTACGCTGAAATCTGATAAAGATAGCCTCAATCCTTAATTTCTCCTATATTAAGGTGCATTTTTAATAACTCTTCCATAATTCCCATAGCGTTTACATCCTCTTTCACAACACCATCATGTGGCTTCCTACTCAAATCATATGACATAATATTTATTTTACAAAATGTAAATGAAATATATATGTTGGAGTCCTCTAAGAACACCATCTTCCGTCATTTTTGAAATATCAATAAACACTGGAAGAAGACATATTTTAGGATTTTATGATTATAGAATACCAAAAAACATTCACCATTAATTAATTGTATCAATGAATTTATATAAAACACTACTAAAGTAAGATAAAGATTGTGGGATGCATAGTGGTATTCATTAGGTTGTTACTTCTGAGACCCATAAGAGATAACATCCCTCCACTGCATAAACATGAAACTAAAAACAATTTTAAAATCATATAATTAAACCTTTAATGAAATTCCCTCCTATGAAAAATTTAGTTTCATATTACTAACTATTTTTTTTCTTTTAATACTCTAAAAGAATCCTAGAACTAGTAAGTTTACACAAAGGCTTGAACCCCTATAGTTAATGTTTTCCTTGGAGTTGTAATCTGGTAGAACATCGGTACAAAAATCTAATAATTACTAATAGGACAATGAAAACTCCAATCCATACATAGATTATTATGGGAGATGGAAGAAACCAATACCACAATAATAAATGGATTAATAAATACTCTACACTAAGATATAACATTTCTCAATAAAAACCCTCACATGTCTACAACACACGCTTCGACAGCTTCCAAAACATCAGATAAAACTGAGTAACTCCCAACATGGCCAATTGATAATCTATCTTATCCTACTCTAATTCTGATAATAGAAGGATTTTATTGATAAAGACAACCATTAACCAGTCAAAAAACTAATGGATCACTTCATTCATAAACCTCATGAATATAACAGGAAGATTCATTACACCAAATGATATAACAATGAACCCGTAATGCCGATAATTACATATGAAAGTAGTCATTAGGATATATTCATCAGTTGTATGCATATGGTGATACAAAAAAATCAAGATATTATTCTAGAACCATATTTCTACACTAAATTGACTAAATAATTCATAAATCATTGGAAGTATGTCGAATCTCTTCATTGTTGCCTAAATCAAAATGTGGTAATCCCAGAAAATCAAAAACATCCATATAATTAAATTGAAAAAAAAAATTTGTCTCTCTAAGGTCACACATTAGAATGACTAGAACATCCTTATAAGATTCCATCAATATATAGGAGTAGCTCCAATAAATTAAAAGGGGTTATCTAATATTGATCCATTGCTAATATAAAAAAAACTTGCATATATCTTTATGCTAAACATGATATCTCGATGAGGGGGAAGGTCCAAAACCACTTAAAAATTACATCATGTTATTATTCAATGTAATATAGAAACACCATTATATTAACCTCAACCTAAATCAACACCAACTCATCCAATAAGAAGATATAGGCTTAGCACACCTTTAACCCATATAAGGACCTTACACACTTTTGAAAACTGACTGGTATCTATCATTATTATAGAATATAATAAGAAATATGAAGAAATAAAAACTTTCCTATGAAGAATAAAGATAATAATTTTCTAGGATGATATCATATTGTAGTTTTTGTAAACATATAAAATCTCTTAGAGAGTAGTTCTTCAATAGAACCAATTCATAGTATCTACATATATAAAATATCTTTACTCAACCTCTAACAGGTATAGTAATCACTAATGGAATTGGTTTTCATTGTAACTGAGGTCCAAAATAATGGAATATATCATGTGAAATGAAGGAATAAATTTATCTTTAATCTAATAAGATATAAACCAAGTAGTAATTCAGTAGGTAGTACATCATAAAATGTTAGTCTCCCCTAGTACTGGAAAAAATATTGAATACATATGAGTACACACTACTCCGTAACCTCTCTATATTTGATAGTGACAATCTCCTTGTCCATGAAAAACCTACTATCCCTAACAGTAAAGGATATATTTGAGTTTTCTTATTCCCACTCTATCCCCTCTCTACAAATGAAGTGCTAAAATTACCTTAAGGTGTTACGGCATCAAATGAAACTTCTACAAAGGGTAGGCCTAAATATAACCACACGTTTTCCAAAAACTATTGAAGAAGGTTGGGAAATTTTGATTTAAATTTCCACAACCACTCCAATAAAATTAAATTAATTTCCCAATTTTCTCTATATAATAATTTGAAATATTTCAGTGAATATTTCTAGAGCCAAGCGCTTAGACGACGTGAGATTCTGAGGCCCAGTGTGTCTGGATTTAATTTTTGAAATGTATTAAATATATTTAATACCAAGGGTCTATAGTTTATCTAACAAATTTTGAGTAACTCTTTAATGGTGGGATATATTAGAAATATGAGCGAACCATTGAGTTATGAATGTGGTTTTTAGCCTATCTGTGACATAGCCTTTGTTGGCATAAGGAATTTGTGAAAAAGTCATCGTAGGAGTAAATAATAAATTAATTGATGAATTAATTTATTTATATTATATTAATGAAATAACCTTGTTTGAACTCTATAATTAAATTATTATAACCAACTTGTAGGTTTAGCCTCATAACCCTGAGAATTGAGTGGAGATTGTATAGGAACATTGGCAGACATCAGGATCGTGGGTCAACAATCAATGCACTATAAGGAAAGACAATGACAACACTGCTTATGGATCTCATCAAAGATAATACTTTTTTGTATTTCTTCATCAATTTTTGATCTAAATCAAGTTAGTATTATTATTTTTTGGATGTATTCCCATTTTCTATACACATGATAAATGAAAATTAATCACCTAACAAATTAATTCACAGATTGATCATTTGATTCAGGTAATTTCTTTATCTTCAAGCAGTATTGGAATTCATATTTATTTAGTTTACTTATTTATCTTTGTTAATAATTATATGAAAAAGAATCAGGATCAACGCATACATTGGATGAGTTTCTTTCCACAAATTTGTTTTCATTCTTTTCTCTCTGTGTTCTACATGTGTTCATTTTCGGTATTCTTTTTGATAGGGGATTTGATAATGTTCGAGAGTACTGATCATTGTGTGTTTGTTATTTGGAATAAAGGATCACATTCCAAAATTAATATTTGGATTTTGGTTATGCGATGGAGGTGAGGCAATTACTACAGGAACCCAACTTTGGATTGGGTATCAGTGGTTTTTGAGATAGATTTAGTGGATCTCTTTGAGGGTTTAATAATTGGTTATTCTAAGTACGGATAACTAGAATGTGAACACTAGTGATGATGGAATATGGTGTTGGTGTGAAACGTAGGGTTCCCATGAACCAAGACTTTTGGTGGTTATTATTATTTTTAATAAATATATTATATGATAAAAAAGGGAAAATGGAAAAAGAAAGAAAATAAAGGAGGTGTGGACCCCCATTAACACATTATAATTAGGGCCACTTATCTTCTTCCCATCATTAACATTTCATATATTAAATTAATTATATATATATATATATAATATTGGGAGTTGTGGGGTGGAAGGGAGGAGCATGAAACCCTGTATGCATGTGAAGGGGGGATTGGGGGACATGTATGGATCATGAACACACCCACATTGATCCCCATTATTAATATCATTATAAATGATAACAATATTATGTAAAGTAATGATTAAAAAAATATTTTAAGTATAGAGGCACAACCTTAGGAGAGTGGGAGAAACTCTCATACACATGAAATGTGGAGGTGGATATGTATTGTACCCTTATACCTTTTTAGAATCATTTTAGAAATAATAATATGAATTATTATTATTATTATTATTGTTATAGAATCTAATTTATACAATAACATTTTCATACGGTATCAGATTGCCCGATCGTCTTTGATACCATGACCCTACCATTGTGGAATTCCATTCAAGACCAATGTTGGATATTGAATTCAGAAGCACGGCTCTAGAACACAAAATTCTACAAGTATGTGTTATGAAAAAATGAATTTTTTACTGGGCATCTGATTTGGTAAAGTGATTAGTTTATCTAGAGTTTTTTTCATGAGGATCGCAATAGTGTGATATATTTGTCAATTCAAGGAAATTTAAGATAATGGATAATTGGATTTATGTTTTAGCCCCTTGGACTGAAGACAAGCCTTGTGCGCTCATCTAGATTTCACCAGACTCAGGTACGGGCACTCGAGTAGTCCACCCTGAGTATTTTTTCATGTAGAATGTGGGGATGAACTCTGTTTTTCCATTATAGATTCAACATGAAGTGATTTATGTGAGATAAATATTTCAATAATTCTTAAACAATATTTTTTGATTGTGTTCCCTTGGTCAATTCCTATAAGGGTTTGGTGGGGAATCATGTCCCCATCATAGAGGGTGATCCCAATAAATTTTTATGAGTTTTATGCAGTGTTTGTGAGTTCCTTTATTTTAGAGTGAGTTGACTCAAACCACTTAGACTAATCAATTAGTGGTTTAAAGCATCTATCCCTATAAGGGGCCCAGAGCATTCCTTATTTCCCTTTGTGTTACCCTGGATGGGCTTGTTGGAATTGGCATGACAAATATTTACACAGGCACTAATCTCCTATCTAGGGTGAATTTTCTAGAAGGGTCTGGTGTCCCCCCAGAGAGCCCTGGGTGTTGATCCCCAATCTATGTATCGATATCTAATTTTTATAATGAGTTGTAGTCCAATAAAGTGTGTATCTTAGATGAACCCTCACATCTTTCCTTCGCATCAAGAAATGACAAGTGTGGCCTCTAGGATAATTGTCGTCAGTGGTGGTATAGCTCTTGGAGTGTGTTCTCCACTACGAGCATTGTACGGAACCGTCGACCAAGAATCCTTGGCTGGATTTATAGCTGTGATCTTTACCTTGAGGTTTTTTGCCTTTGTTGAGTACATTCGTATATTCTTGTTATATGGTTTTTTGACATATACCTATATAAAGATCACTACGGAAAAAACCATTATTTGTGACGGGTTATTTGTGATGGAAATAAATCTCATTGCAAATAGTCCGTCGAGGGATTAATTGCGACGGGTTGACCATCCCATCACAAATAATCAATTATTTGCGATGGAAATAGGAACCCTGTCGCAAAAAGTTACGCACAGATTGGCATTTTTTGCATGCCAAGCCGCGCGAAAGAGTATTTGCGACGAGTTGGCACTGCCCGTCGTAAATGCCAGGAGGCGGTAAGACCTAGTTGCGATGGGGGGATGTTGTCCCGTTGCAAAAAGTGTGTCGGCATGTCACTTTTTGTGATAGGGCCCTTCGCAAATAACCTTTTAACTGCCAACATTAATTAATGTGGCCGAAGGATTTTGTGATGAGAATACCGTCGCAAAAAGTCCAATCACAACTAATCTAACCTATATATACCCCACCACCCTCCGTTTTTTCTTCTCTCTGCCCGAATTTCTTCTTCCTCTGCTTCTGTAAACACTAATTTTAGAGTGAAAATTGTATAAAGTTGGCTTTTTTTTACGAAGAAGTTGTGAAGCCACCTACAATTATAAGAGATCAAGTTTAAAGGCATTTATGTTTTATTTAATTTAATATTTATTTCAAGTTTTATATAAATTTTAATTATTGTTGATTAGTTATAATTAAGTTAGATTTAAATTGTTTTGTCATCAGTATTTATTTGTAATAATAAAATTAAATTATTAGTATTCATTCTTAGTAATTAGCAATAATTAATCATTATTAACGGTAATTAGTAATGTATATATATTATTAGTGGTAATTAGTAATTAATAGTTGTATTTTGCATTAATTAATAGTAATTAATACTAATTTATAATAATAAGAAAAAATAGTAATAAATATAAATAATTAGAAATAAATAATATTAATTAGTAATAATTAGTAATAAATACTAATAAATAGTAATAAATAATAATAAATACCAATAAATAGTAATAAATAGTAATAAATACTAATAAATACTAATAAATAGTTATAATTAGTAATAAATACTAATAATTAGTAATAAATAGTAATAAATAGAAATAAATACTAATGAACATAAATAAATACTAATAAATAGTAATAAATACAAATAAAGACTAATAAATAGAAATAAATACTAATTAATAGTAATAATTAATAATAATTACTAATAAATTGTAATAAATACAAATAAATACTAATAAATACTAATAAATACTAATAAATACTAATAAATAGTAATAAATAGTAATAAATAGTAATAAATAGTAATAAATAGTAATAAATAGTAATAATTAGTAATAATTAGTAATAATTAGTAATAATTAGAAATAATTAGTAATAAATAGTAATATTTAGTAATAAATAGTAATATTTAGTAATAAATACTAATAAAAAGTAGTAAATAGAAATAATTAGTAATAATTAGTAATAATTCGTAATAAATACTAATAAATAGTAATAATTAGTAATAATTAGTAATAAATACTAATAAATACTAATAAATACTATTAAATAATAATAAATAATAATAAATACTAATAAATACTAATAAATAGTAATAACTACTAATAAATAGTAATAAATACTAGTAAATAGAAACAAATAGAAATAAATAGTAATAAATACTAATAAATACTAATGAATACTAATAAATACTAATATATAGTAACAAATACTAATAAATAGTAATAAATCGAAATAAATAGAAATAAATAGTAATAAATACTAATAAATACTTATAATTAGTAATAAATTGTAATAAATAGTAATAAATAGTAATAATTAGTAATAATTAGTATTGATTAGTAATAATTAGAAATCATTTGTTGTAATTTGTAATAATTAGTAATTTTTAGTAATAATTAGTAATAGTTAGTAATAATTAGTAATAATTAGTAATAATTAGTAATAAATAGTAATAAATAGAAAAAATTAGCAATAATTTGTAACAAATACTAATAAATATTAATAAATACTAGTAATTAGAAATAAATATAAATTAATAGTAATAAATAGTAATAAATAACAATAAATAGCAATAAATATTAATAAATTGAAATAAAATACAATAAATTGAAATAAATCACAATAAATAGCAATAAATAGAAATAATTAGCAATAATTAGCAATAATTTGCAATAATTAGCAATAATTAGAAATAATTAGCAATTAATTGCAATAATTAGTAATAAATTACAATAATTAGAAATTAATTGAAATAATTAACAATAAATTGTAATAATTATAAATAATTATCAATAATTAGCAGTAATTACCAATAATTAGCAATAATTAGAAATAAATAGAAATAATTAGCAATAAATAGCAATAAAATAAATTGTAATAATTTTGCACAATTTTCAGTGGATTGATGGCACTCCTTTTGCTCGATGACTCTTCTCATTTCAACTCTCATCGACTCAAAACATTATGAAAAGTATGCTTCAACATATGCATATCCAATCTCATATGAAAGTGTTTTAATATGTATTTGTAGAACCACATTTTTTATAATTTTTTCAGGTGGTGACTCTAACGACCCGGACCTGAACAGTACTAAACGGGTCGGTTGTTACAACCTTAGGTGCATCTCCACGAATTCCAAAGGCTGCCGACTAGCAGCGAGGGTCTATAGGTATAGTGGGGTGGCTATGCCCTCTTAGAGGATAATAATGGTACTGGTCCGGGTATAAAGAATAAGATGCAGTGGAATAAAAGACTCAGCAGACTCGAACCAGACCCGTAGAGCGGAAGCACAATCAATATAGATTAACAGAAGAAGCAATAAATAAATAAAATCACAATGGAAATAAACACAACATCATGCTGATCACTTTTAACATCTACTGAACATAGAACATGTATCCAAAGTAGGTCATACATATCTAAATGTAAAGGCGCCAATGGCTAACCATAAGTTGCTACAAAATAGGAAAGCATGCTGAAATAGGAATAATGAAATACAAGGTAACCTCTATCTAGGTAAGACCTCAAGGCCCCTACTATATCCATGCAACAACTAACGCATACCAGCTCCTGAAGATGGCCTCTTTCCTTCATGTATAAAAAATATTAATTACTAATACCTTTTTTAGCTTCATCGGTAATGTAACGCCCCGACCCCAGTTACCCAGAGTCAATGCATTACATCGTAACATTGGCATGATCGCAAAAGATCAAGTCTCTAAAGACTGATTAGTTTAGTATCCTTGGAAACACTAGATACATTCATAATTCTTACATTACATCATAAAGTAAAACAAAACTACAACATCTTCTCTTCATATCCCCTTATATTATCCCATCAGGTCATTCATAATATACTTCTTCACATCCTGGAAAAAATTAAAACATTGAAAGGGGTGACCTCAGATGCTCAGTAAGGATTACAATATAGCAGAAGCTTTCATAAATAAACATTAACATTTAAGGAAATGTATAAATAAAACAGAAGCCTTTTAAACTTGAACTTTATCACAATACGGAAAAAGTAAAATGAAATAATTCCATTTACTTACTCACTTGGATATTCTTCTAGTCGAATAATCACATGAAATATCAATAACAACTTTCATAATGATGGAATGCATAATTCTATACTATCATAACCACGTAGCCAAGGCCTCGTGCCAAGACTACAAATAAGATTTTGTCAAGGCCTCGTGCCAAGAAACTATTTTGTCTCATGAGACCTGCTCATGCATCGAGGAGCTATAGAAAGCTCCACCCGTCACTTATTAAGTCCAACACATTCCTCATATAAACAGGTTTAAACATATCATAGACCATAACATAACCGTATCACATAAATCATGCATAAAGGAAACATAACATTTCCAAATTTTAATCACAAGATATAAATACAACACATTGATATAAAATAAGCACTTTTAAAACCATTTTCAATACCAAAATAAAAGAAAATTAAAACATTGTAATTATTTTTCATTTAAAAAAAGTTATAGCTTGTAGAGCAAGCCGAAACTCAAATAATGGTCACGACGGTGGAGAAGTTGTTGTCGCCGCATACGTACGACAAGAAAGAACATTACTTTTTTTCGTTTAGTAAAATGCTTCGTATAAAAAATATTCCTTTTGAATAAACATAAAAGTCAAAGGGGTTTATACACCATATAGAAGAAATTTGTGTATAAAACAAAATATTCCTCAATGAATGGATATTAAGATGTAGTCCCTTAAAAAGATCATTATTTTAAATAAAATAGATATATTATGTGTATTCACTATAATTACACATAAATAAAGTAAAAATACAAGCTGGAAATAATAATATCATGACATAATTTGAAAGTAGGAGATTAACCCAGAGATTGGAAATTGGGTTAAGAAATTCCCTTACCTTGTGTCCTGTCTTGACTCGACCGTTCTTTAACCTCCTGAATAATAAACTAGAGTTAATTTATAGTTTATTAAGAACCTTTTCACGTTTCTTATTCATTTAATATCACTTATTATCATGTTATAAACATTATGTAATCATTTAAGTTAATAACGGTCATTTTGTCGATCTTTGGTACTTGAGCCAAAAATAAACTTCTTATAATTACAAGTTGTTCATGTGGTGAAATATCCATTATATCCAGAATTATATTCATGATATAGATATCATATATCTCATATATATCCAGTATATACATGCATTTATAATATTCCATAATGTTTAGAGTTACGAAATGAAATGCATCGTTCATGGAGACGGTAAGCCGTACGTACGCTTGAACGCTACTTTCAATTCTATTTCGTATTTAATTAAATCATAATGATATAAATGTATATTATAATTCCAGTATAATATCATATATAATATCATTTACTCCATCCTTTATACATCCCACATATGGAATTAACGATTCAAATCACTTTGAGGGAGCGGTAGTCAGCACTTCCTAAAATGAAAATATCCCGTTAACCCATAATGGAAACAATAAAGGTATGCCATAAATGAAAAATACCGAACCTTATGTAAAACATAAACATATTATATATCATATATAAATATAGTTACATATTAATGGCCACCTTTGAAGGTGTTATATGAGTGTTGAACAATCATCTTTTCATGAGCTAGAAATTCGCCACCCACAGAAACAGTATCTTCTTTAACCATTAGATGTAGGTGTGTGTAAGTGTAGCTGGAATAATTCTTATACCAACATATTAGTATATTGAGGATACTGTTTATGTTACAAAAGAAATGAATAAAAAGAGTTTAGGGGTTGGATATGCAAAATAAACAAAATAACATAAGAGAAGACATTACCTTAAAATCGGGTAACTCTTTTTGATTTGAGCCAATGGCTTCCTTGGGAAGCATTCTGACCAAATTGAGTCTTATAGGAGTAAGGGAGGGAATTTGTGAGAGTATTTGGGAAGAAGTTGGCCGATCCAAAAGGCTTTGATGGTGTGAGTAAGGTGGTAGTGGTGGGGGCCTTTTATAAGTGGAGAGGAGGGGCACTCTTGGATAGTAATGAAATGTTACTTTATTATACAATGCTTTTCGGAATCTAAAGGTCCCACGCTTATATAATTATAGTATAAGGTGTTAAGGGTTCTAAATATTGTCATCCAATAGTATTTGGACAAGTTTAATGCTTATATTTTACATTATCCTTCCATTTTATTAAAATCGTTAATTAATGAGGTAATCGCTGCATCATCATGGTGTCATAAATAATTTAATTTATTTAATGTCTAAAAATTATAAAAAAATATCATTATGTAGGAAATCTTTTTATCTTTCTAATTAATATTTACAGTAAAAAATATGACTTGTATAACCCCATTTAATAATTGTTTTAGTAAAACAACTCATGTTTGTGACATTTTTATATTAACATTAAATAAAAAAAATTTAATGTCATTTTCCTACCAAAGAGGCACCGTGGGGTCCCCAAGTCGACCCATGGATTGTCTTGGTCGGAAATGACACATCAAATATGGATAGGACAGGTGTAAAGGTGTTTTCATATTTTTATAATATCATTTTTACCTTAAATTTCACTAATTACCTTTAATCGTGATTAATTAAACTTAAAAGTTACTATTCACCAAAAAAAATTAATCCCATTGAACCACATTTTACTTCCTAATGAAAACCATGTATGTCATATTTTTTAAAATCAAAACACAGAAGTGGTAATGTTTAATTTAAACGAAAAATCAGTTTTTTAACTACCACTTAGTGGTTTCACTATTCATCAAAATTGAAGTTTTTCAGAATAATGCCAAAATTTCACCCTAAGCTATAATTGATATTCTGAATTCAAAAATGATGTCTATTTTACGAAATTCCAAACATATAAGTTGAATTAATTAATTTCATAATTAATTTCCGCTGTCACAACAAATAGTGTGTTTTTTAGAAATAATATATATTAAAAGATTTACAATTGTTTATGTCCAATTTCAAAGTGAAATTAATTATAATGACCAAAATTGGATATAATGGAAAAAATATATTCCAATTATACATTAAAACCAATCAATATTATAATTTATCACTATAAATTATTTTTATTAAAAAAGTTGTTTTTAAGTATTTTTCACTATTCATAAAAAATTGGAAGTTCTCATAAAAATACAAAAAATTCAACATAGGATAATTTCAATATTCCGAATCCATAAATGAAGTCCATTTTGAAATATTAACTATATATAATTTCAAAAATTGGTTATTAATATTCATAACGGCTACTTTCATTGGTCGCGGTGTGCTAGAATCTCGAACTTGCGTACAATGCAAGCTATTGCATTATTGAAAGAGAAGCGTATCATGGAAGCTCGTGGTGTTACATTCTCCCCTCCTTCAATAAATTGCGTCCTCGCAATTTGAAATTTTTTCTTTGAAAATAACAGGTTGAAAATATAAAATACCTTTGTGGAAAACCCACATCGGAAAATAGGGTTAATATAAATATAACTTTAAAAGAAAGTAAGATAAGTACAAAGGTCACCTGAGATAGCCCATACTAGGATTCTATGAAAATATGGATATGGAAGAAAAAAACCATCAAGGTTTGATGGAGAGTTGTAGAAAACTGGATTAGGAGATAGTTAACCATAAGAAAATCACAAACCTGTGATTGGTTAAACGGTCATTAAATCCCCAGTTGGAAAAGTTAACCAGCAACGTTTTTGTTTTAAGTTACCTTTTATAAAGTTGAGGAATTTATTTAGGAGATTTACTATGAACTGAAGGGAATATACATACTTGTCATGTAGACATTCATTCTTTAATAAATTTTTACCACAAACCCATCTTTCTCTCTAAAAGGTAATAAAACTCGAAAATATTCTATTTATCATAATTGTATAAGGTTCCAAATATTAACACATACCATTTAAATTAGGAAAACTTTTTGTAATAACCAGGGACTTCCTGTAGGCTAGTGGTAGGTAGTAAAGGCCTATCGCACTATGGTTGTGGGTTCGATTCCTGCGGCTTTGTCCGACGCGACGGGTTATGCCCCACCTTGCAGGTTGTCCTTTTCCTAAAAATATTGTATTATAATATTCCAAAAATAATCTTCAGAAATGTTTTAACCATAAACAATACTATTCAATGTTCAAAATAATCCATCCCAACCTTTATAGTTTTCCAATATACCTCTGTCCAGACTTTCTCTAAAAGATATCTTAATTCCAAAATCAATTTATCAGATTCCCCAAACAAAGTAATGATTCTCTTATTGTCACATACTAAAAGTATGATTACCTTCATCATATTAAGACCTTAATGAAAACAACAAGTACTGCAGTACAATCCTTATATATATCACATTATTCTTATAACCATAATATAATCCTTGTGTCCAAAAGCACCAATACATTAATTATTCCACTTCAACTGTAGTCATAGCATAAGATTTTCCCTGATCCCTTGGCCTTTTTTGAGGTAAGATTCCCTGAAGCTTAGGATATTCATTTTCATAATACCCCATTTCTCTACAATTGAAGCATTCAACATTGATAGCCTCTTTCTTTCCCTTACAATCACGCGCCTAGTGACCTTTTTCTCCACATTTATAAAAAAATCCCATTCCTTTTAGCCAAGTACCTGGGTGATTCTTCCCACAATTATTTCATAATGGAAAATCCTTCTTTCCCTTTTCCCTTTATCTATCTCTTGTTCCACCATTATCTTCTTCTCTTGCTTTACTTTGTTGTAATAAGACTTAGAGAATTCCTTTTCTGTCTTGATAGCACACGGGACAATATATTCATACGATGAGAAGGATTGTGATACTAAAGCTCGACGGAGAAATGGTTTTAACCCATCAAAGAAACGATCAATCTTACTTCTTGGGTTACATATATAATCTGAAGCATGCCTTTCCAACCTTGTAAAGTTGGCCTCATACTTTGCGACATTCTCATCCTCCTTTTGTCTCAGACTCAGAAATTGCCTTTCTATATCTGCTCGATGGTCATGTGGAAAGTATTTTTCTAAGAAAAGATCTTTGAACTCTCTCCATTCCATATTTGATACTTCTTCACCTTCCTTTGTGTTTTGAATCAGTGACCACCATTGATCGGCATCTCTAGTGAGGCGGTAGACTGCCATGACAACCTTCTCCCTGTCGCTACTCCCCAAGGCATGAAATATTTTTTCTAAGGAGTTTATCCATTTCTCAGCTACTAATGTATTTGTACCCCCATTAAATGTTGGCAGATGTTGCCTCATGAAGCGGTCTAACATTGATCCTCTACGTTGCAGATCAGGGTGCTCCATACGAGTAAGGTTATTATTCATAACCTGAGTGAGTTGTCCCAGTATGGTAATAAGTTGATCAGTACTAGTTGTATCTCCATATCCATAATAATTATCTTGATCAGGAGGGAAATCCCTACACAAAGTGCATGCATTGATACAGTTTCCATTCCTTTCACTTGGTGCCATTTCTAAACAATGGCATAAAATAGATTAGTTTATGAATCAAAATACATAATTCCATATTAATAAAATACTTAACATAAATTGAACTATTTATGGATATAATCCATAATCATAAAAAATGTTTTTTAGGAAGTATATACTCATAACCCTTCATAGTGGTTTGTAAATAAAACGAGAATTATCCTAAGAATATCCCTCGGGAGTGTCATAACCAAGAGTGAAGCAAGGCCCGTTGTGGTGCACTAGTTCCCATTCGAGTCTAGCTCAAAGTGGTGTTTTCGGGTTTTACCCCTAGGTACATCTATGCCAGAGCCACCTCTACCTGCTCGTATCCAGACAGGGATGTATTGTTCGGAAAACTCAAAAAATCTCTATAATACCAAAATTCTAGGAAGTTCTTCTATACTAATCCTCAAAGTCTATCTTTGGGCTATGTGCTCTAATCAGAGTTCATCTAAATCTAGCTTCCAAGGTTAGTACTAAACTGCCTCTGATACCAACTGTAACGCCCCAACCCTAGTTACCCAGAGTCGGTGCATTACTTCATAACATTGGCATGATCAAAAAAGATCATGTCTCGAAAGACCTGTTAGTTTAGTAGCCTTGGAAACACTAGATACATTCATAAGTCTTACATTACATCATAAAGTAAAACAAAACTACAGCATATTCTCTTCATATCCCCTTATATTATCCCTGCAGGTCATTCATAATATACTTCTTCACATCCTGGAAAAAATTAAAACATTGAAAGGGGTGAACTCAGATCCTCGGTAAGGATAACAATATAGCTGAAGCCTTTATAAATAAACATTAACATTTAAGGCAATGTATAAATAAAACAAAAGCCTTTTAATATTTAACTTTAGCATAATATTGCAAAAGTAAAATGAAATAATGCCATTTACTTACACACATGGATATTCTACTAGTCGAATAATCACATGAAATATCAATAACTACTTTCATAATAATGGAATGCATAATGCCAGAATATCATAACCACGTAGCCAAGGCCTCGTGCCAAGACTACAAATAAGATTTTGTCAAGGCCTCATGCCGAGACACTATTTTGTCTCATGAGACCTGCCGATGCATCGAGGAGCTATAGCGGGCTCTACCCATCACTTATTAAGTCCAACGCATTCCTCATATGAACAGGTTTAAACATATCATAAACCATAACATAATCGTATCACATAAATCATGCACAAAGGAAACATAACATTTCCACATTTCAATCACAAGATATCAATACAAAACATTGATATAAAATAAACACTTTCAAAACCATATTCAATACCAAAATAAAAGAAAATTAAATCTTTGTAATTATTTTTCATTTATAAAAAGTTATAGATTGTAGAGGAAGCTGAAACTCAAATAATAGCCACGGTAGTGGTGAAGTCATTATTTCCAAATACGTACGACAAGAAAAAACATTAATTTTTTTCATTTAGTAAAACACTTCGTATAAAAAATATTCCTTTTGAATAAACATAAAAGTCAAAGGGGTTTATACACCGTATAGAAGAAATTTGTGTATAAAACAAAATATGCCTCAATGAATGGAGATTGAGACGAAGTCCCTTAAAAATATCATTATTTTAAATAAAATAGATATATTATGTGTGTTCACTATAATTACACATAAATAAAGTAAAAATACAAGATATGACATAATAATATCATGACATAATTTGAAAGTAGGAGATTAACCCAGAGATTGGAAATTGGGTTAAGAAATTCTCTTACCTTGCATCCTGTCTTGACTCGACCGTTCTTTATCCTCCTAAATAATAAAATAGAGTTAATTTATAGTTTCTTAAGAAACTTTTCAAGTTTCTTATTCCTTTAATATCACTTATTACCATGTTATGAACATTATGTAATTATTTAAGTTAATAACGGTCGTTTTGTCGATCTTTGGTACTTTAGTCAAAAATAAACATCTTATAATTACAAGTTGTTCATGTGGTGAAATATCCGTTATATCCAGAATTATATTCATGATATAGATATCATATATCTCATATATATCCAGTATATACATACATTTATAATATTCCATAACGTTTATGGGGTAAGAAATGAAATGCACCGTTCATGGAGACGGTAAGCCGTACGTACGCATGAACGCTACTTTCATTTCTATTTAGTATTTAATTAAATCATAATGATATAAAGGTATATTCTAATTCCAGTATAATATCATATATAATATCATTTACTCCATCCTTTATACATCCCACATATGTCATTAATGATTCAAATCACTTTGAGGGGGCGGTAGTCCGCACTTCCTAAAATGAAAATATCACGTTTACCCATAATGGAAACAATAAATGTATGCCATAAATGAAAAATACAGAACCTTAATTAAAACATAAAAATATTATATATCATATATAAATAGAGTTACATCTTAATTTCCACCTTTGAAGGTGTTATATGAGTGTTGAACAATCATCATTTCGTGAGGCAGAAATTCGCCATCCACAGATACAGTATGTTCTTTAACCATTTGATTTAGGTGTGTGTAAGTGTAGCTCGAATACGTATTATAACAACGTCCTAGTATATTTAGGATACTGTTGTTGTTACAAAAGAAATGAATAAAAAGAGTTTAGGGGGTTGGATAAGCAAAATAACAAAAAATAACATAAGAGAAGACATTGCCTTAAAATCGGGTAACTCTTTTTGATTTGAGCCAAAGGCTTCCTTGGGAAGAGTTATGCCCACATTGGGGCTTCTAGGAGTAAGGTAGGGAAGTTGGGAGAGTATTTGAGCAGAGGTTGTCTGAGCCAAGAGGCTTTGATAGTGTGAGTAAGGTGGTAGTGGTGGGGGCCTTTTATAAGTGGATAGGAGGGGCACTCTTGGAAAGTAATGAAATGTTACTTTATTATACAATGATTTTCGGATTCTAAAGGTCCCACACTTATACAATTCGAGGATAAGGTGATAAGGGTTCGAAATATTCTCATAAAATAGGCATTGGACAAGTGTAATGCTTAGATTTAACATTATCCTTCCATTTTATTAAAATCGTTAATTAATGAGGTAATCGCTGCATCATCATGGTGTCATAAATAATTTAATTTATTTAATGTCTAAAAATTATAAAAAAACATATCATTATGTAGGAAATCGTTTTATATTTCTAATGAATATTTATAGTCAAAAATATGACTTGTATAACCCCATTTAAAAATTGTTTTAGTAAAATAACTCATGTTTGTGACATTTTTATTTTAACATTAAATAAAAAGTTTTTAATGTCATTTTCCTACAAAAGTGGCTCCATGGGGTCCCCAAGTTGACCCATGGATTTTTGTGGTTGTCCATGACACATCCAATAGGGATAGGACAAGTGTAAAAGTATTTTCATATTTTTATAATTACATTTTTACCTTAAATTTCACTAATTACCTTTAATCACGATTAATTAAACTTAAAAGTTACTATTCACCAAAAAATTATTTTAATCCCATTGAACCACATTTTACATCCTAATGACAACCATTTATGTCATATTTTTTAAAATCAAAACATAGAAGTGGTAATGTTTCATTTAAATGAAAAATCAGTTTTTTTTAACTACCACTTAGTGGTTTCACTATTCATCAAAAATTGAAGTTTTTCAGAATAATGCCAAAATTTCACCCTAAGCTATAATTGATATTCCGAATTCAAAAATGATGTCTATTTTAAAAAATTCCAAAAATATAAGTTTAATTAATTAATTTCATAATTAATTCCCGCTATCACAATAAATATCGTGTTTTTTAGAAACAATACATTTCAAAAGATTGACAATTGTTTATGTCCAATTTCAAAGTGAAATTAATTATAATGACCAACATTGGATATAATGGTAAAAATATATTCCAATTATACTTTAAAACCACTCAATAGTATAATTTATCACTATAATTATTTTGATTAAAAAAGTTGTTTTTATGTATTTTTCACTATTCATAAAAAATTGGAAGTTCTCAGAAAAATACCAAAAATTCAACATAGGATAATTTGGTTATTCTGAATCCATAAATGAAGACCATTTTGAAATATAAAATATATATAATTTTAAAAAGTGGGTATTACTATTCATAACTACTACTTTGATTGGTCGCGGTGTGCTAGAATCTCGAACTTGCGTACAATGCAAGCTATTGCATTATTGAAAGAGAAGCGTATCGTGGAAGCTCGGGGTATTACAGGTAATCATTTATAACAAATATATTACTCAGAAATAGTTTATTTTCATCCGCATATGCAAATAATTTAGTTTATTTCATACATCATTCGTAATGATGGTGTATGTTATTTCTTAAAGATAAAAATTTCATCGTTAACATATTATTAAAATTATTTTAATATAATTTATCTAATCATTTATAAATGTCCAATATAATTCAATTACATATTTCGTTATGATATGTGATAATGAAATTAATGACATGCTTGTTTTGAGTAATTTACCAACATCAACATATTACATTATAATTATAAATGATTTTTGATCCATCCATTAAGAACCATGATCATATAATTAATTTATCTAAAATTACATATATATTTATAAAATAATTTTTTTGAACCATCTATATATGGAAGAAATAAAAATGATACATGTCTTCCATGGATGAGGTTTTCCACATTTATGCACGCCAGACGTATTCATTTTATAATGAATAGGAGTAGTGGAAGGTAGATAATGATTTATCTATATATAATATTAATTAAGTAGTAATTTACATATTAATTCCTTAAATATAGTATTTTTACTAATCGTGTAATGTGTTAATGAAAAATTAGATATTTCATTCACAAAGGTGGTAGTATGAACATATGCATGAGAGATATTTTCACTTTTTGAGTGGTTTGGAGGAAGGTAGAAAATTATTATTCCATAAAAATAATTAAATTTTAGTATACATATGATACAAGTTTAATTATGTGTTCATGGGTATAATATATTTGACGGTGGAAGAATAGGAATAAAAAAATTAAAAAAAAAATTTAGTGATTAGGAATTTTTACCTCACTTCTTCAAGAAACTCCATTGACAATAGGATTAATCCTTAGAAGGGAAAAATTTTGATTATAGAATGACCTATAATATGTGACTTATAGTGTTATGGTGGTTTTTATATAGAATTTTTTATATCTATAAAGAATTTGGTGGGTGTATAAGTGGGGTGGTGAAGAGCTCCTTTAAAAAGTGAGTGGAGTGTCATTTTTTGTAATAAAATATGAACTATACAAGGAAAGTGGATCCAAAAAAAATATTAGTTAAGGGATGAGGAATGATTGATAAATACCTCAAAAATCATTTTTGGAAATTTTTATCATTTTTATGTCATATTCTGTAAATTTAAATGTTATATAATTTTTTTATTTTTTATTATAACTAATAATTAAATAAGTAATATATTTTTTTAACTAAAAAAAAAATTTAAATTCATACATAATATGGGCCTTCTGATTCTAGATATAAAATGAATATTAATAGTTAATTTTTTTAATAATGATATAAATCATTTCTTAAATAATAAATCTTTAACAAGTTAAAAACTATTTTAGGGAAATTTATAACATCTGTTCTAAAATGTATAATATAGACCTCTAAAAAAAATAATATTTTTAAAAGTATTTATTTATTTTAAAATATATATTTGATCAATAAAATGGGTAAAAGTTTTTTTAATTCAATCCCATGTCTTATTTATTTCATGGAAGTTGTAGTATTTTCATAAATTTTATTTTATACTATTTATATAAAAATCAATATTTTTATAAAAGTACTAAAAAATCATTCTATTAAAACATTGTTATAATGAATCTAAAAATTAAGTATTTTTTTAAATTGAAATTATAAATTTTAAAAATTTTACATTTAAATTGAAATACAAAATATATTGAAAAAAATTGTAGGGAAGTATCTTTTTCAGATATTAAAATTTCACATTTTTTCCTATCATTTTGAAATTAAATTAGTTTTAAAATATTAATCATATAGATAATATATTTTATCCTCATTTAACCATAATATAATATTATACCTAAAATAATAATTCATACCATATAATTTTTTTTATATATAATTTTAAGAATAAAATGCTCTTTTTAGTTATTCACAAAAACTAATTGAATTTTATCAATGAATTAGTGTCACGAACCGGCCCAGTTCACATTATGAACATTAAATTAATAGGTCTGTGATAAGGCATATTTTTTCCTCCCCAAAAGATAGAAGTTGCAAACTAGTATTGAGGGACTAGGTTGTGCCTGTGGGGAGATTATTCCCTCATATCATGGTAAGGAACCCGTAAAAATATCCAAATATCATCCATAACAGTAAACAAAAAGACTAAAAATTAATAGATTCGTACAAGGATATAATAATAAAATTGAATTAATTTATTAATTGAATGACCTTGTCATACATACATCAATGATCTCACATTGGGTTGATAACATATATAGGTATAAATAAAAGAAACTAAAATAAAAGTGCATGATCCTAATACTAACACTAAGAAGAACCACATACCCAGTCTCCATGAAACTCTTAAGATACTACATCCTAATTATTTGATTATACATGAGTGACCACACTCAATAGTGAAAACTTAGACCTCAGCCCAATATATCACATATTTATTCCCAAACTGAAACTAGGCATAACGTCTGTATGTACACCATGGTTCATGTATATGGGTTATGAAATAAATATTTGTAGACAACCCCCAGCGATGACCTTATAGTTTTTTACTTAACTATATGCTCATGAAATATTCTCATCCTAGCCAAAACATTAAGGAAAAAATTGTAGTTGATCATTGTTTCTAGGATCATGATAGACCATACATGCTTCAACCAACATCAGAATTCCTGTAAACACTTTAATTAACATTAACAAAACTATTACCCATTTTACATAACAAAGACAACCATGACTAACTATAATCATTAAAAATATAAATAAATATATTTATAATATGTGATCGTCTATGGTGTCTTTGTATAATAAAGTTCAAGCATAAAAAATCCATTTTTGAAATGATCCCATCCAAATAATTTATTACCAGAAATCCAAGTATCTTTCAAGGTGTAATATGATTACATTAGACCTATGATACGATCCATGAAATTTCATATCAAGAACCCAAGTATCACTCAAGGAATAATATAACTCTATTTAACTTATTATCCCATCTATGTAATTCCATTTTAGGAACCCATGTATCTATTGAGGAATAAAATAATTTCATTTCTATATGATACCATCCAAAGAATTAGGTATAAGTAATTCAGGTACCACTCAAGGAATGATATAATTTCACTTCCCTATGATATCGTATAACCAATTCCATATAAGGAATCCAAGTATGAGTTCAGGAATCATATAATCTCATTATAATCATGTAAGTCCATGTCTAGTGTGGATCTTCATGTCCACTAATAAAAATCATATATGTGGACCACCATGTCCCATAAATCCAATAAATTATATGTTATAAAAATTCCAATAATCTCATTCATATATGTGGAATTCTATTTACACTGATATTAAATCTGCAAGTCTCGGAATCAATATCCAAGGAAGCACATTTGGACCTCCAAATCAATAAGGAGTATCAACAACTGGATCCCAGGAATTGCGTTTGGGAATCCGAATCATATAAAACATCAGTGTAGGCTTATCTTATATATATATATACTAATAAGTACCTATGGTAATTATAGTTATATCAAGAATAACCATGTGAATCCATATGTAAGGTGTGAGGGTGGTCGAGTTACAAAACACACCACTACTTCTACACCCACTGAGTCTTATATATATTTTATGGGTCCTATGGTGACCCCCACTACTATATCTACCCAAACCCATAACTCACTATCTCAGGGTATTTCAAACACTAGGGAACCCATGGGGTCTCCCAAATCATTACACAGTGGAGGGATCCAACTCTAGATCCCAGTAATTGATGAGTAAGTAGATGCATGATTCATAGTTCCCTTAGAAAGGGTATGAAATGAAGGCATCCTACACGGGGTTCTATTAGAAATTATAGTAAGAAGATGATTCCTACATGGAATCCATGGGAAGAATAATATATTAGTGGTATCTTACATGGGATCCTATGAAGGATTATGTGAACAGATACATCCAACCCAGTATTACCATGGTGAAAACATCTATGGAGGAATCTCATATGGAATTCTCAGGAACACAATATTTTATAATAACCAACAACCTCATAGGACTAAATATTAACACCTTTAAATATAATTTTCTCAATTTAGTAGTCATATAACACTGGTATATAGAGATGGATCGTAGTCCATCTCAAATCAAGGTCTCAAACTAGATTGGTCTGAAAAACCCAACTAATATGTCTCTTCGAGACATACCATAGTCCTACTAACCAGGAACTGTATCAAGTTGGACAATATGGGGACCTTGGAGATCCCATGAAAATTACACAAACTATTTAATATGATCCTTGGGTGGGTCTTATCATAGGTATAACTCTCAAGGTATAAATGAATAGTTTATAGGAAAAAGAACCTCTCCATCATGGTTCACTCATCCCAAAACGACTATTAAGAGTCATCATATCACCCTAATGGTTCCATTATCATGATCTAGGTGTAAAAATTATAAAATTTGACTATTCATGTATCCAACTATGATGTTGGGGCATCAAAACATGAAAAAAACTAAAAATGGTTGTGTGGAAGAAGTACACGGTGAGTATACATGAGTAAGAGAGCTCCCTGCGGAGAGCGCTCTCTATGCTGGGCTTCTCCTCCCCTCTAGGGTTTCTAAGCCCTTTCTCAGATTCTCCCCTTCATTTTTGTCCTCTCCCTCAGCTCCTAGCTTCTCCCCTCCATTTTCGGCTTCGTCCTCTTCTTTGGCACTCGCGGTTGTGGGATTTCTCCACATCTTTTACTCTTCCAATGAAGGTATGTGTTGTGGATTCCCTTTAGAGCGTACCTCGCTCTGGCCTCAAGTTTCTTAGTGCCTCTATTGGTTAGAGTTTGGGCGTTGTTAACATCATGGATTTGGGATTTTTGGTGTGGTGGATGGTGGGTTTCTCACGCTACCGGAGTCGGTCCTTTTGGTCACTCTATTTCAATCCCAGCTACCCAAACCAACTCTAACACAAGGTTCCATCGCTCCTCTCTAGGTCGGAGTTGGAGTGATGGTTACACAGGGGTTTTCGGCCACACAATTAGGCGGTCATGATGTTTCATTTTAGGGTTTCATCCCTAGTTCTATGTATTTTTTTTGGTCCTCTTTCCTGTTGGTGGTGTTTGTTCTAGTCGGCAGTTTCGTCTCTGGTTTGGTCTCCTATAGCGTGAAGGTGAGTCAGTGGAGTCAGATGGTGTTGTTTATGGGTTTTGGTGTTCTGTTGGTTTGTTTGATCAGCAATGCAGTGGTTGTTTTTATGGATCTAGTGGAGGTTTTCTATAGTCTATGATGACTGTGTTGAATAGATGAGGACGACAATGAAGGTGTCAGATTGGTTTTTTCCAGAGACCGGTGTGATGTTGGGACTATGATGGCAGAAGTGGTCTGGATGACATTTATGGTGGTGAGTTTCTTTTACGGTGGTGAGGTTGTTGATGATGATGACACTGACAGATGGCAGCGACATGACTAGCTCCCTTGTGATGGATGATGGTTTATGGTTCATGGTTCAAAGTGGGTTAACTCGTGTTTCGAGGTGGATTTGGCAGGTTTCTGAATTTCGACTTTTGAAATTTGAAGGTATAATTTTTGAATTTTGAATGTGAGGTTTGTGGGTTTTGTCTTAAGTGGACCTCAGATATGTGTGGATCTCTTTGTATGGTTCCTAGTTACCCAAAAAGTGGATTTTAAATAAAAATGGATTGTGGATTGTGTATACATGAGTAAACATAGTGTACTCTCAATTCCCCAATTATATGTGTACTTTAGAAGAACATGGAATGTAAATCTCATGTGCATGGTTAGTAAAACATGTAAAAAATAATTCACCTTACAAGGGGAACCTACCCATGTACTTCACAAGGAAGGTCCGCATGTTTTATTTTGGACATGTAGTTATACATAGCATGTAACCCACATGAGGTCTGGTCAAGTACACTACACAACCAACTGGCCCTTCATGTGCTATATGTCCAGGTGCTTGACTACATGGTCAAGCACCAATACATGTAATATACTCCCAATACACGTTTTTTACTTTTAAAAATTCACCCCCCTTGAATATTAAGAGTACATAGAGTGTGTTCACAAAACCACACATTGTGTGATCAGGATTTCTAGAAAGGGAACCCCTACAATCTGGCCAAAAGCCCATTTTTATCATCAATAGCTTAGATTTACCATTAAGGGGTCCTAAGAATTCAAAATAGCTAATTAAAAAAATAGTAAATATATTGTAATTTATGTTAAACCATTGTAGGATAAGAAATAAAAAATGAAATATAAAAGAATAAAAAAAGAAATGGAAAATGAGGTAAGGTCCCTACCGTACTGTCTGACATGACATTATAGCTCACCAAGGAATAATACCTAATTCCAGTCTCAAATGTATAGAGATAATCTCAATTTGATTCTATGTTGAAAATATATAGTGGAAAAACCTGTTATAATAAATTAATATTTAATTTTTTAAATAGAAAATATTAATTATTCAATGATAATTCTAATGGCATAGATTTTAATAAAACTCTTTTCAAAGTGTAAAAGCCCTATTTTGGGATCGACATAATGGTTATAAAATTTATATGATAACATATTCTAGAGTAAAATACTATTTTCACCCATATAAGAATCTAAAAAATATTATTCCAACTAAAATTAAAAATATGAAAATAAAAACATGGGTGGTTATAACCTCCCACAATAACCATTATAGTCCCTATGAAGCCATTTTTGACAAACAACAGCCATGATCCCATATTTAGTATTAGTAAAACTACTCTATCATGATAATATAAATACCAACCTCATAGGTTTAATAACTCTCCCAACAATGAAGACTTTAAAATGTGACTGATCATGTACTCCAACAATTAGAGTTCCCTTATCATTTTATCATAACCAAGATTAAAGATCAATGGCCCACCCTCCATACATCACTAAATTCAATAAAGGGATTGGTCAGAAACCACTAATTCCTAAGTGTTAACTTGAAAATTCAAACATAACTCATTCACACTTCCTAAGATTGGTTACCATGTAAAAAAATGAATTTCAAATCATAATGAGGGTCCCAACCCTTAAATAGACAATGGTGCACTCCCTATCACATGGATTACATTATACCACTCCTTAATCACAACCCCAAAAGGTTTCTCCATAAAAACAGAAAAGGAATGTTGATAGATTTGAATATAACCAAGGATCTCTCAATGTACTAAGTATTATGGAAAGATGAAGTGTAAGATCATATCTAAAATAAAAGTACACTAAAATTTTATCAATATGTGTGTATCACACTTCCTAAGCTGCAATCACCATCCTGATAATATTAGACTATGATTTAGCTACTTTGGTCCTGACATAACATTTGATTCCTTCACGGTGTCTCCTCTACTATGAAGGGACATTTTTAATTTAATCAAAACTCATAGGAAACCATGAATTCAGCATCAGATTAATGCTATAGGTCCTCAACTTGGACATGACCACTCATCGATTTAACAATTAAATTGTATTATTCACAATGGATGCATAAAAATACCATCTGTATTATTTTTCAATGAGTCATCCATCGTAAGGATAAGATGACCATGCGACATGACATGTCATTCTCACAAATCAAGATGTAACCATTGAAATCCTCTTCAAAAATGATAATATCACTTGTGATTTTATTTATTCCATGACCACTCATCTTGTGACATCATTATCTAAAATTAAATCATCAAATGTGCACCCATGGGTTATGAAGGCCCTACACTAGAACAATCCAAACTATGGAATCCAATCTCAATACACAGAAACCCTAGGTTCCTTATAAAATATTTATAGCATCATAATTACAATATAATGAAACCTAATAACCTACCATGAATTAGTCTAAAAATGAGGTTACAACCAATCTTACTACCTTAGATGGCGTCTGAAATCTTGGGCTAACATAATTCATAGGCTTTCCTTGGAAAAAGTTAACATCAACCTACAAGGTTTGGAGTCCAAAATAAATTCCACTAGGTCTCCCACCTATCCATATCGATCATGTCTCATATTATGGTTTTTAAGTGTCATCACCTAGCCCATAATTAAAACCCCTTAACAGGGTCACATCACACAGAGTGTCATTACACACCCTACTCAATGCATGGATTTTGACAAAACAATTATACCTCTCTAAAAGAGGTAATGATAACATTGACCTATTCTTTTTAGCACATATTGACATGGTTTTAATTATACATGTTTTAGTTCCCTTGTTATATAGGAGAACACCCAATATGTATCATTTGGAAACCCATTTATTTGAAACTAATTAGTAACTACTAACTTAAGAAATGAACTCTAATAGAATACCAACCATGCATCACACTACCTAGCACTGATCCTCCCTTTAAATCCACATATGTGACTACTCCTTAGAGGGAATTGATATGTAACATTACATTACTCTTCATAAAGGTATGTTTTTAACTGTGTCATGGTTTCCCTTTTTTGTTATCTGGTTGGGTTAGAGAAGGTTTTGAGAGGATTCCTATAATGGTGAAGTCAAAGTTTTATGGGATTATCAGAAGAAATCCATTCATTAATACACACTGTCGGATATTTATATTATTTGTAATATGTTTACATTCCATTTAAATAATAAAATTATTATACTTTAATGTTGAAAAAGGTATATAGGATTTTAGAGATTATGATTAGTTTCAATTACATGACATGTAATTGGGTTGCATGCCCTGTAAAACCCTAAGCTTTGTTTTTATATAAAAAACTTGGAAAAAATATTATTTACACCTCTCCATAATTTTTTTATCTCAACCCAGTAGCATTCCCTAGGAGATTGTTGGAGCCTCAATCCCTCTAGGTCTTTTCATTCATTGATAGATCATTTTTTTTATCATGATGTGACCTTCTAGGTAAGTATTCTACCTATCTCTCTATCTCATTCTCTCTTCCCCATTGGAGTATGATAGATCATATTGGTATTGATGAATCCAAGCTCCATGTTGGTAGATATTGTTTTTAGGTTGAGTTCCTATATCCTTTTCTCCATCGTTCTTATTGGCTGGTTCCATTGTGGGCCTTTTGATTCTATGAGAACGGTAGGTGGTTCTGTTACATTGCCCAATTTACATTAATCAGAAATTGATTTTTTTAATTTCAATTGTTTTAATTAAATGAAATTTCATGGTTTTGATTATGTTCCTTTTAATTTTTTTGTTGGAAAAAACTCAATTCCACTAAATTTGGGTTTTTATGAAAAATGGGTTTCTTGCTTGAATTAAAAAACCCCAAATTCCATTGAATTGGTGTGTGTTAATTAAAATCAGGGAAATTTAAGTTCTTTTATTTTAAATTATTTCTTATGTAAATTTATTCAATTAAATTTTTAGATTTAATTTTGGAAATTATTTAGATGGAAAATTGTGAAAAAAAAAATTCCATTGAATTAGGGGACTTTTTGTAGAAAATTGATGGAATTTTTTGGGAATTAAATTGAAGAATTTAATTTTTTAAAGTGGATTATATAATTTATTTTGTTGGTTTTCAATAACTATTTGTAAAAAATGTATAATAATGGTTTTATGGAAACCTTACTATTTTATCTTTCTGTAAATGGTTGTTTTTTTATTAAAAACCAATTAATGTTTTTAAAGAGAAAATTGGAATATTTGAAATGGAGAATGGAATTTAATTATATTTTAATCAGTCTTAAAATAAAATTACCATTATTTATTTTAACAGAGAACATGAAATACTTAGGTATTTAGTGAGTTATTTCGGGTGGGACATTGTAATTTACAATGTTTTAAGACCTCAAATTAGCACATCACATTCCTTAGGAGATAGCAATGAGTCCCCTTCACCATAGGCCCAAAGG
Organism: Viscum album; assembly: GCA_963277665.1. Classification (NCBI taxonomy): domain Eukaryota; kingdom Viridiplantae; phylum Streptophyta; class Magnoliopsida; order Santalales; family Viscaceae; genus Viscum; species Viscum album. Next base: position 475,066,500 of record OY728156.1, read on the forward strand.
GGAATATGTACATATTTCACATTTCATAGTTTTGGGTCCCTACACCCAGATACTATTATACCTATTTGACATTTGATGATGTTTACCACCTATTTGTATTTCAATTATATATATATATATATTCTATTATTGTAAACTATTTTAAATGCATTTTAAATTTATATTGATGATTTTATATAAATGTTTTTATTTAAGACATTTGTGAAACATTCCATATGTGTAAAGAACCCCTTTTTTAAAGGTAATTTTATCATTTGAAATGTATTTCCATCATTTGAAATGTGAAGCATGAATATATTTATTATTTATATCTATTGAAATATAAATCATGGTTTTTTTAATTTTATTTTGAAATATCGAACCTATTTTTTTTATGATTTGAATCACATTCCTGTTTAACTTGATTTTGGAATTTTATTATGGAATACTTGATTGAAATACTATTGGGATTTATCTCACAACATATTTGTGCCTTCAACAATTTTTATATTATCTCCTTCCCGGTTCGAGAAAGGGAAAAGGATCTCTTGGAGGTGGATCCAACTATTGAACCTTAGACATTCTGAGTTGCATCCTTTGGGACATGGGTAATTTTATTCTAGTTTTTCTAGTTTTATGGTACTTGGTTGTAGAACTTGGGCTTGTTTATTTATATTTGTCTTTTGGTACATTAATCATAGTGGAGTTTCTTTTGATATAAATAATTTCTTTTCTCTTTTACTTACTCATTATTAGTGGATAAAATCGTTCCCACTTTTGGTTTGTATGATGTAGGATTCTAGTCACCGAACCATGTGTATCAATAACACCCTTTGAGATATGTGAAGGAAAACATGATTATCAGGTTACTAGGGTACCTAGTTTGGTTTGTGAAAATGTTCTATCCAGTCTCAAGGTTGAGCTTTTGTCGTCAACTCAATATAAAACTATGAAATCATGTCGGCACAAAGGAGGTATTTTTGATCGAGTGTCTGGATAGCTCCCACAATAATGAACCTTAAGTTTCTTGGGGTGGTTAGGTAAATATTTCTTATGGTTTATTTCCAGTCTTTTCCCTATTTTTGATTTGGATAGGTTGAAATCCAAATCTTGTTTGTTCTATATGTTTTGACCAATTTCCCTTTTTGTTATGTTTGAGTGTGACCTGGTGTATTGTTTATTGTTATGTTGATATTTTGTTGCATCATGCCTATGATAAGATGTGTGAATCAAATATTAGAGGATATTAACAACACAAATCCTATATAAGTCTTATGATTATTGTCATTATAGACTGTTGTAATTTTCATCTTACAACTAGGTGTTTTTAAAATTTTCACCTCAGTTGGGTCATTGATGGCTTGGGAGGAAAGTGAAGCTTTCTCCTCATTTTATGAGAACTTTTTTGGTTGTTGAACATGTGGGAATTCTTTTTACCATTTATAACTTCCACTATATCTGATGTCAATACATGACATGCTCCATGTTTCACAACAAAAAAAAGGATATATCTGATCCATCTCTTGTTCTGAGATAGAGTGATATTTACGTTGATCCAGATTTATTGGTGACTGAATGGCTGTTCAGGATAGTGGATTTGACACCACGTCGCTTTATAGGAGGGAGTTACCTTTGGTATGTGTGATATGGAAGCATAGTTCTGATTCTTATGAGCAAGGAAGTATAAGGCACTAATGAGAGAGAAGTGGCCACACCTTTTTTATATGAAATCTTCCTGATAAGATTTTTGGGGACAAAATGTTCTTAGGCTGGGGAGGTGTAATGTTATGTTACTAATAATATAGGTGCATTTATAAACTTGTCATGGTTACCCTTTTTATTTATATGAGTAGGGATAAGAAGGATTTGTGAGGATACATATAATGGTGAAGTCATAGATTTTTTGTATTCTTATAAAAACAGTCATTTCTGTAACCTTTGGGAGATTTAAATGATGTGTAATATGGTTACACATCATGTAAATCATAATATTATAATAACTAAATTTTATCAAAAGGTGATGGGTTTTTCAGTTATTATGGGTATTTTCATCTACATGATGTGTAATTGGGTTACACGTTGTGTAAAACCACAATATTTGATTTTAAACTAGAATATTGGTTGAAAATCATATTTTATAATCTCTATAATTTCCTGATCTTGACCTAACAACCTTCCCCATGTGATTTTGGTATACTCAATCCATTCATGTCTTCTCATTCGGTGATTGATCATTGTTTTGATTGTGGTGTAATCATCTTGTTAAGCGTTCTCCATCTCTCTCCGTCTCTTTCTCTTTTACTCAATGGTTTTTGATAGATCATATTTATATTGGTGAATCTAAAATTTGGGTTGGTAGATCTTGTTTCAAGGTTGCGTTCCTGGATCTCTTGTGCCTTCGTTCTTATTGGCTGGTTCCATTGGGGGCCTTATGTTTCCATGAAAAAGGTAGGTGGTTCCGCTATGATTCCCAATTTACATTAACCCTAAATTTATTTATCTAAATTTAATTTTTGGAATTAAATTCAATTTAATGTTTTTTATTAATTTCATTTCAATTGTTTTTTTGGAAAATTCAAATTTCATTGAATTGATATATTTACGAAAAAATGGGGTTTTGGCATCAATGGATAAACCCCAATTCCATTGAATTTTTACATGTTTATAGAAGTACATGAAATTTGTATTTTTAAATTTAAATATTTTTTTAATTTAAATTGATTCAATTGAGTTTTTACCTTTTGAAATGTTTTTTATGAATATTTGAAAAAACCAAATTCCATTGAATTGGGGGGTTTTGTTATGAAATTAGTGGAATTTGTTTGAGAATTAAATTGTTTACTTTAATTTCTGAATGTTTATTGTGAAATTACATGGGTAGGTTTTAAATACATATTTAAGATAAATGGATTAAAATGGTTTGATAGAAACCATAGCTATTTATATTTTTGGAAATCAATGTTTTTGATTAAAATTCCGTTATAGTTTTTAAAAGGGAAAATTAGAATATTTGAAATTGATAATGGGGTTTATTTTTATTTTATGTAGTCTTAAAATAAAATTTCCATCATTGTTTTTTACAAGATAACATGAAAGACTTAGTTTGTTAGTGAGTTATTTTGGGTGTTACTTTACGATTTACAATGTTCTAAAACCTTATATCAACACATCTCATTCCTTATGTGACAGTGATGTGTCCCTTTTTCCTTAGACCCAAAGGGACATATGTACATATTTTCTATTTCACAATGTTCGGTCCCCATAGCCCCTATCTACCATACCTATTTGGCATATGACCATGTTTCTCTATTTTTTGTATTTCAATTGTATGTATATTCCATTTTTGTAAACTGTTTTTCATGGCTTGTAAATTTTTATAAACTATTTTATATAAAAAAATTATTTAAGAAATTTGTGAAAAGTTCCATATGTGTAAATCACCCCTTTTTTTAAAGTTAATTCCATCATTTGAAATGTATTAACATCATTTGAAATGTGAATCCTGAATTGAAAATATTATTTCCATCATTTGAAATGTAAATCATGACTTGTTTAAATATTATTTTGAAATTCCAAACCTATTTATTTTAAAATTGGAAGTACTTTCTTGGTTAATTTGATATAGTAATATTGTTATATAATCCTTGGGTAAAATCCAACTGGGCTTCAGCTCACACCCTACTTGTTCCTTTGGCTATTTGTAGAGTATCTCCTTCCTGGTTCGAGCAACGAAAAAGGGTCTCTTGGAGGTGGATCTAGCTATCGAACCGTGGACATGTCGAGATTTTTCCTTTGGGTCTACGAAAGTTTTTCTCCTTTTTTGATTTATGGTACTTGGTTGTAGTAGTTAGGCTTGTTTATGCCTATTTGAATTCTGGTATATTACTCCCAGTGGAGTTTCTTTTGATATGCATAATGTCATGTCTATTTCACAAATGGATTCTTAGTAGATAACATTGTTACCACTTTCCATTTGTGTAATGTCAGGTGCTAGTCACCGACCCATGGGGATCGAGAATGACCTTCAAGCTATGTGAGGGTCGGCTTAGTTATTAGGTTACTGGGGTATCTAGGCTGGTTTAGGACATGATATTAATATAAAAAAAGTGTATAAGACTGACCCTAACATGGAATCTACATAGGGTAATACTCCCTCGATGTTAAATATACTAATAAAATATAGGTATATATCTACATCACACTATAGGATGAAACTAGATAACCATTAATGAAGGTGGTTTATGTAAAATATCATAGAAATATTAAAGGTAATACCCTATGTAGATTTTTACCAACATTCAGCTAACGGCACATGAAAATAATAAACCAACAAAGGGGATACTAGAAACTCAAAAAAATTTAACAAAGACCTATGAGGGTGATTATTACACACAAATAATCACCTCAAAGATTTCTACCACACCATACACATGGTTTTATAATGAAAAATTCAATTCCATGATATGAAAGAAAACACACTATTAGTTATTACTGACACATTAAATAAATGATCTTAAGAATAAATTCCTCATGAGGGGTCAATAACTTAGGAAACCAGTTCTCTACTGACCTACTAAGGTCACATAACAACACATGCATGATGAATAAGTCATCAACCTCACTATAAATCATCTCATCTTAAATCCAAAAGACTTTCCATCAGATGTAAACCTATTTATATGTCAATGAAATCAGTTTAATTCCACCACTAACTTATTCAGTAAAACACCATTTAGGTTTTTTATTATTTGAACAATTATCATCCTCATTAGTATTAAAATATCACATTACTAGGCCTATTAAATGAAAACACTATGTGCCAAATATGGTGCATGAGACACCTCATTCCTTTGCTGACCAAGAGTCAAAATCAATAATTGGACTCTTTCCAAAAGTTCAAGACACAAATTCCATAATAAATCATAATTCCACATCACATGCGTGTCCCTTAAAGATAAAATCATTATAAACTATAGAACAAACTATAAAGAATAGAAATCCCATATTCCTAGAAACTAAGGATTCTTATAGGAACATGTGTTCTCAATGTACCTATCTAATGTTCATCATATGTTCCTACACATTCCTAATACTTATGTCTACTATATCCAAAATATTAATACTATAATAAAGGGGAATATATAATACCATTTTTCATGTCCAATCCTAGTTTACTCTATGTATAGTAACTGAACTAGTTAATGAAAAGGCCTCAAGCCCACATTTCTATATATTAGAGACTCATAACTAACTGTGATGGCCTAGGGTGTGTATATAAAGTGATTATTCCCCCATAAAATAATAATAAACCAATGTAAATAAAGAAACATTATAAATAAAATTAATGAAAATAGAATGACCAAAAATAGAATGGATAAAATAGATTCAAATAGGGTTATAATTATAAAATGGAATGTCATAAATACACAAACGACCATGTCATACAAACATCACTGATCATACATTGGTTAGATCACATATACATGAGTAAATACAAAATGGATGTAAAAGAAAATGTATGTATCACTATATATAATATAAATCACATACCCAGTCTCTATGACAAACCTGATCATATGAATCCACAGGAATATCTATGCTCAATAATGTAACCGTAGGCCTAATCCATGTCCATCATGTATGTTTTCTCAATATAATAGTAAACATGAGGTCTTAATACACATTGAGGTTATCATTTATGGGGTGAGAAATAAATATTAGTAGGAAACCTTCTTTGGAGAAACGATAGTCTTCTGTTATAAGTTCATTATCCTACAATATACTCATCCTATTCGAAACAACTGGTACAATGTAAATAAAAAACTACAACTGATCCTTGGTTCGGTGATCCGGATCGACCACACTAACTTTCACCAACAATAGAATGATTCTAATAAAATTACCTTAAATAAATAAAACCAGGACCCAGGGTACATAATCAAGGAATATATGATTAATTATAATGAAGTATAAAATAAATTACACCATTTATCATAGGAGCCCATCTAAGGAAATATGTATAAAAAGGATCAAGAATTAAATAATTAAACTTATCACATCAGTCCATCTATGGAATTCAGTATCTAGAATCCATATATTTAACAAGGCATAATATAATATCATTCATCCTATGATCTTGTCCTAGGAATTAGGTATCCAAAACCATTGTATCACCCTATCCAAGATATAAGTCTATTTAACCAATCATCCCATCAATGTAATTCTGCATCAGGAACCCATGTACCACTCAAGTAATCATATAATTTCATTTACCTATGACCCCTTCCAAGTAATTATATATAAGGAATCCAATTTTCTTTAAAGGTGTAATATAATTTCATTTCCCTATAATCTTGTACATGGCCATCTATATGAGGAATCTATGTATCAATAAATACATCATATAATATCATTACAATAATGGAACTCCATGTCCCCTAATCTCAATCATATATCTATAACTCAATGTACATTAATTCCAATAATTTATAAAGAACCCCATGTTTAATAATCTCAATCATAACTACGAAATTACATTTCTAGTAATATTTAATCAATAAATATAATAAGTTATATCCCAAGATGCACTTATGTGCCTATCTATTAGTATGTAGGCTCAATAGTTTGATCCTAGGAATTATGTCTAGTCAACCCCAACAAATAACACATTAAACTAGGATCATCAGCTTACCACCAGGAAGTACCACTAGTAATCTTAACTACATCATGAGTAAGAATGTAAATTCATATCTAATATGTGATGATAGATGAAGACATAAAACCATCACTACTAACATATCCCATTAGTCTTACAAATTTGGTATGGGTTCTAAGGTTACCCCCAGCACCATATCTATACAAACCCATTATGCTCTAGCATAGAGTCAATCAGATATTTGGGAAACCATTGTGTAGTGGCCTAGGCTAAACATACATGCATATTACATAATTTTATATGAATATTCATAAAATTTAAAAATTACATTCTGGAGGACCATTTCATTTTAGTGCCTTTGGAAACATGGAACATAAACATGTATCTTGGTGAATGATCTTCAGTGTTTCACACAAAGAATTTCATGTTATGTACTCCTACTTAAATCTCATCTTCATAACATGGGGAATGGAATCTTAAGAAAGGGTGATATCATATGCTTGGTAAGGGTAAATAATATAGATACATATGAATAAAACGAACATAAGGGTACGAGGAAATGATCATAATATTTGGATATCATACCCTACATACTAAATATCATACACATGAGTCATGGAATAAATATTAGAAGTTCATAAGACATAAATCATAATAAAAAAAGAACATGAGTCATGAGAGCATAAAATTGTTATAATACATAGAATTGTAGGAAAAAGTAAGCTTATAAAATTGTGAAAATGAAATCAGGTTCACCAATAACATTGTGGACATGTAAGAAGGCCCATGAATAACATTATAAACCTAAAATCTTATCCATGCATAACATTATAGAAATAAAATAAGGCCCATGGATAACATCATAGTAGTCATGGTTCACTCCTAGAACAATCTTAGTACACAAGGATCACTGAAAAGGCTATCCTAGTGTAATGTTATCACTCCACAAACCATAATAGTAGTCAAGTTTCACTCTCAATACCATCTTATTAGTCAATTATCATGACCCATGCTATCTTGGTGGACTCGGTTCACTCACCAACCCATCTTAGTATTCATGGTGCACTCCCAAGATAATCTTAAAAGAAAAATTTCCATTACTAAACTAGGTTCACTCACCATTTCATCAATGTTAATCTCATGAGATATAAATCATTACCCAATAAATTTAAGGTAGTTATTGGTCTCACCCATCACATAATGAAAACCATATCTACATGTGTCATAAGATCATTAAAATTGATCATATAAAAACCCATGAAATTAAATGGGTATCACAAACATTTCATCATATCATAACCTATGGAAAAGTGATAGTTTTCATAATCATTGTAGCATAACCAATGAAATGAATAGGGTTTCATGGGAATTTTTTCTCGATATAACCCATGGATATAAAATGGGTTTTTGTAAACATCATTCCATAACCCTTTTAGAGAAAGGATATGATTTGTATCCTTGGATTATAACCTTGGTAAGGAATATGTAATATCATTAGATGTAATCTTATATGGAAAATAATTTTTAAAAGATCATTTAAACCATTTCTATAGATAAATATATTTTCTACTTTGAAAAATACTTTTTAAAACATAAAACATTTCCAAACCCATTTTCTTTGAATATAACCTTAAAACATACAATGATGATTTGAAAACCATTTTAAACACATTTTAAAACATAAAAAAATTTAAATACTTTTCCATTAAATCAATATTAAAATTCAATTTCGAAAAATTCTGGAAAACATTTTTAGAAAATATTTTTTTTGAAATAAAACATCCATCTAACCAAAGGGAGAAATTATGTTAGATTTTATTACAAAAATATGAATTATATTAAGTACCAAAGAGTGTAAAAATAGTTTCATTTCATGAAGATAATTAATAACCATGGGATAAGAAAATTCAAGATATTTTTTGAGATATGGATCATATTATTTCATTAATGGAAGAATAATCATATATAATCTTAATAAATGATGAGATTGTAGCTATAAACTATTACCACTTCAGTAACTTTGAATCAAAATCTCCATAAAAGAATAAAATTACATGAAAATTAAAATATCATTAAAATAATTATATTTATGATAAAACATGTTAGTGGTACAATATATACACCTCGTGGAAGTATATAGGTGCATAACATAACATGGGTCTCAAATAAGGGAAATTAAGACAAAATTTGCTTATTGGTTTGGTATCTTTTGAACCATAAACCGAATGAAATAGAGGTCATAAAATGGATATGTAAATACCAATAAAATTTACTATAAGAATCATAACATATATTCATTTTTATACTATACAGCACATATAAAAAATAGGTCATTAACATGGGATTTGTCTCATAGAAAATAAAAGTATATCAGAAATCCCATACATCTTGAGTAACTTTTGAATTGTTTAGATCTATGAAATAATATCATAAATTGAAACTTTTAATATCATTAAATAATTTAAGTTCATTATATAAAATTTCATAGTTCAGTATATAAACCCCACAAAAAGAAACGAGTGGTAACTAAAGAATAAGTCTCACAGAAATAAATGTGAGACTAGAAATCCCCTTACCTTATGTATTGACACATATCGTACTTGTTAAAAATCCAATATAATAAATATAATGTTATTATAAATCATTTATATAACCATATTAATATATATAAAACCATATATTATTTACATATTACTTAATAGTATTTGTTTATTAACAATTCCTTGTTATGAATATGTTTCGATTAATAACCTCTTGGTTTTTATTACATATTAGCTTTGTTATTCTTGGTACAATTACTCAGATAATTATCTCCATATTTCAATAAAGAAAACCATAATGTAAATATAATATATTTTTATTATATATGTATTTATAATAATTTATGAAAGGTAGAAATAGTAAATGAAATAAATCCTTCATAGAGACAGTAAGTCGTATATACGCATGAATGTCATTTTCATTTTATTATTATATTGAAAGAAATAAAAGTAAATAGAATATATATATATATATATATATTAATTTAAATACTATTTTTATATTAAATGTATCACATATTTTTATTAAATTGACCTTAATACATTCTATGAAAATTTTGAATGAAGCATGTCACTTTGATGAGGCGGTAGTCCAAACATCCACAAACGATGATATCGTAGTCTCAAAAAATTAAAAACCATGAAGGTATATAATATAAAATAATTCCATAGGAATAAAGGAATAAAATTAATAATATATTTAATATATTAACTATAAAACTATAATTATTCATTATCTTTAAATGTAGTAATTGAATAATAAATAACATCAGTTCTCAAGGCTGTAATCCTCATTACAAACGAATGACGATTGTATATCCCATTTGATGGAAGTGTGTGACGTTATAGATCATAAATTAACATAATTTAATATAATTATATTCAGGATACTAATTTTATTACATAATCATGATATGAACAGAATTTAATTGGTGCATAAATAATTAAAAAATATGTTTATTGAAAAACATTAACTCTTCTTTAGGTAACTTATTTTGGTATTCACCAAAGGAATTTGTTGGTTTTATTTATTCCCAATATGAGGGTTATATTTTCAGAGGGGAGATTTATTTATTTTAATTGGGAATGTTTTGGTCTATCAAAATGTCTTGATAGGTGTTAAGAGAGTGGGAGATATGGTGGACTTTTATAAGTGAGGTCAGTTGAAAACTTGTAAATACCAAAAAGTTACTCAATATTGGGAAGTCTAACATACATCATGATCCTAAAATAATTAATAATTATAGAGAAAATTTACTATAACGCATAAATATTCCCATAAAAGGGGGTTTTCACATGTCTATATGAGATTTTATCTCTAATGTTTCATTTTTAACCACTAATTAAATTCCTTTTTACCATAATGAAAGTAATTAATTTTAATTACATTCACTAATATATTTGAGGAAAAACTAATTTTAACTTACTATAAATTATAAATTATTCTTATTTAAAATATTTAATACATTTTTCTAAATTCCAATCAATAATGTTTAAGAATTTAATTTTAAATTAATCCCGCATATGGGATAAACCATGGCTTTTTAATGTAAAAAGTTCAAATGTTTGAAATGTTTTTATATCTAATTGAAAAGTGAAACGTAATAAAATGACATAAATTGGATTGATTAATATATAATTTGATTAATATTTATTTAAAAATGATTTAAAATAATATATATATATATATATATATATATTAGAATAAAATACACTTTTCAATTAAAATTCATTGTTTTTCACTATTCATCAAAAAAGAAATTTCTCAAAAAAAAATACAATAAATTAACCCAATATAAACTTGGATATTAATATTTAAAATATGAATTTTATTTTTTCAAATAATAATTATTAAAGTGTCAAAAATTAGTTTTAAAAAAGGTGAACCATTAAAAGAAGGAAAAATTCCTTTTAGTGAAAATATAGATTGTTTATAACTAAAATTGGAATTTTTATTCTTTTGTTCCAATAAAAGATATTAGATGAACATAAAAAAAATATAAATTTATAATATATAAATTTAATTAATATAAATCAATAAAATTTATTAATATAATTTATTAAAACAAAATTTCATTCTGGTCATAAAAAATAGTTTTTCAAAAAAATATATCCATTATATTCAATTGGTTTTTATTTCTATTTCAAATTTATTAATACCCATAGAATTTATTTTAGAAACATGTTAAAAACATAGTTTTATAATTTAGTTAATATTATTCATATCATCCTTTCCAACATCATGGTGGTAACAAAAATAATACACTGAAAATATTATTAATAATATATTGTAGTTCGGTAAAACTTAGACTTGCGTGTAACCCAACCTATAAAATGAACTTATAACTATATGTAACATAATAAAAATATAGTGTTTCTTGTACCAAAATATAATATATATTTTTCAGTACAACTTTTACATTATGTTGTGTATAAATAAAATGTAACATGGTCTAGCGTTTAATACAATCCATTAATGAAATATAATTTATTCCAATGAAAATTGGTTCATAAAAACTCTGGGTGTTACACAATCGGTCCCCCAAATTAATACTCTGGAGATGAATCCAACATAGGATCCTAGGAATATAAATTTAAGAGGATTCATCCAAAATGAGATCCTCAAAATGTTTAAGATATTGAGGCATCCTACATGATATCCTCTTGGTAATGATAGAAAGAAGACCCATCGAATAGAATAACCTCAAAAAGAATAATCTCGAGGAGGAATCATAAAAGATATATATAGAAGTAGTGAGTGAATGGATTAATCCTAAATTGAATCTTCTATGTCAAAACATAATATGAGTAATCTCATTATAGATCATTGGTCACACACTGGTTTCTAACAACCAACAACCTCACAAGCCTGAAGGGACACTCCTTTAAAGGGAATGAACTTAACAAAAAAATAATAAAAAAATTTTCTGTAGATTTGGATCATATACAATCTTAGATATATGTCTCAAACAATGTTGGTCCAAAAACTCAACCAATCTATCTCATTAGGAAATAGTATAATCCCTTTAACAAGGAACTCTCTCAAGAAACACCAGAAGGGGGCCATGGAAAACCTATTCTAATTCCACTATTAATTTCATACTTCCCTTGGTTGCATCACAAACTTGGTCTCACTCTTTTGGGAAAACAGAAACACTTTACTTGAGTAAACACCTCTCCATTATGGCTCACTCACTCCCAAATGACTCTATGAGTCCCAAAATCACCTGAATTGTTCCATTATTGGGATATACATAGAAAATGAAAAATATGGGATACTACTATATTAAATTCTATATATGGGGTGCCAAAACATGAATATCCCCCAAAAAGTTACCAGAGTAGATGCAAAGGTGTGTATAATTGAGTACACGGTGTGTACTCTCATATCCCCACCTGGGCATCTACATCATCTGAAAATGGTGTTTAAACCCATGTATATGGGATGTAAAACATGTACACTACATGTACCCTAAAAAAGTTACCTTAATATGTACCTCACATATCTCAGAAATTTTCTTTATTCTGTTCATGTACTTATACACGATGTGTAATTGACACAGGGTTTGGTGGTGTACCCTATAAGGCCAAGTGCCTATACACGGGCTTTCTTGCCTGGTACTCAGCTACCTGACCAAGAACTAATACATGACATATACTCCTAGTACTCAACGTATAACTAAAAAAGGTAAAATTCTAAAAATAGTGAGAGTACACGACATGTGTTTATATAACCACTTGTTGTGCAATGAGTATTTCCTAAATGGGGACACCTCTAATCCACCAGAAACACAATTGTTTCTCAAAAATAGCTATGGATATACCCACAATGGGTTCTTGGAAGTCATAATATGGGGTAAAATATATTAATTTAAAATATATGGTGATTTATGAAAAAAAATAAAATGACTTACATAGGGGCATAATCCACTGAATCTTCATAGAGATTCACATTCCACCAATTTTGTACATTGATATGTCTAATTATGAGCTCCATAGTGGCACCTTTATTCCTCTATCTCTCTCTCTATCTCCCTCTCCCTTTCACCCTAGGTTATGGAAAAGGATATCCCACAAGGTTGATATGAGATATTCTTATGGAGGATGATAATGAAAAAGGGAAAATATAAAAAAATCAAAAAAGAAAAAGAAAAAGAAAAAGTGGCTTGAACCCAGGTCCCGTGCCCGACAAGAGTTTATGCCTCACCTAGGAACAACCCATGATTAAAAAATCAATAGTGAAGACATAATATCAATATAAAACAACATACCAAGTATATAAACTAACTAAAATGTGTAAATAAATTAATATTTATTTATTTAGTTATTAAATATAAATTAATTCATAAAAGTATGAATGGCTTATAATTTCACTAAACACCCATCCTAGGGTAAAAAATATATTCCAAGGAAAATTATGTGGTCTAAAAAATATCTGAGATAATTTTTTATAGGAGAAAAGAATTTAAACACTCAGAATCATTTGAAGGAAAAAAAATTAAAACTCTTATTTAAATTCCCAATTCAAGATAACATGGTTCATTATAATTATTATTACCAATGTACTTTAATTTAACACACACACACACACACACATATATATATCAAATTGTGATTACTTAAATGTATACCCACCAACTAAATGGATACATTGTGATAGTTAATTTTTATAATAATAATTTTATCTTAATGCATCACAATACATTTTGGTTCAGTGTAGCATGTGAAGAATGATATTAACTATATTATTTATTTCTAGGAAAATTAATACAATTTTTTGGGGTGTTACGTCTCCATATGAATAAAGTTTTTCCTCTCAATTTTTAATATCAATATCTAAAAAAAATTTCTAAGGGTTCCCATGAGATTAACATGACACAGAACATAATTTTTAGTGGCATATAAAACTCACTTACATGGAAACATATAAAACACAAATTTTCACTCATAAAATGCTTATATTGAGATTTGTAACCATATATTCCAAATATAAGTCCATATATGTCTATGCGTATTATACTTTTTGCGGATTTAGTTTCATGATCCAATTTCTAAAAAAAAAATAATCAAAATGTTAGTGAAAATATCCAATAAAATCATAGTAAATGATTATATAAAAATTAAAACTCTATACTAAGATGTATCGACTTGGAGACCTTACTTCCTACCTGTGACACTTTTTCTTCAAATATAACATAATTATATCAACCTATAACTCCTTTATTTAAGCTAGGTTTTACATGTTTATGTCAATATGATATATTCTAATAAGAATATTTTTAAATTACATATAAAAAATCCATTTAAAGTAATGAACATGCGACTCAACCAAATCATATGCTCCCAGGACTGTCAAACTAGGTGTGTAACTAGGCCAAGTTTTTTTAATTGATTAAACATATATTTAGTAATCAAAAAACCTTTTATTGGTTATTACCACTGGGTTAATATTTTTTAGATACAACAACCATTTTTTCTAAAACCATAAAATGCTTTTATTTATATACACCACAAAGTCTATCCTTTACCAAAAATTTAGGATTTTTCCCCAAATTTAAGCTTATGAGTAAAAGCTTCACTAATCTTACCTAGTCTGAATCCAAAAAAAATATAATACACAAATATAACTATACATGGATTTTATAACCATTGAGAGGCCCCATACATGTACTCCTAGAATTACTGATAAAAATAATTACATCAATCCCCATCATTGAAACCAAGTGAGATGACTTAAGGAAAACAAAAATAAGTTTCAAGAATACAAAAATTATAGATGAAAAGTGATAACACAATCTCAAAACCCAAAGTGTTATATTCTCTATATATTAGTTATAAAAATTTTCCTCTTTGAATGTTTCACCATAATGACATGAAATATTGTCCCATTATAGACATATATGGTCTTATAATCATCTTCATAACCATGTTAATGAAATACATAATAAATTTTTTAGATCAATTTCTTAGTAAAGGAAAAAATAACTATATATCATCAAGTTTTATATCATATGGTTTAGAGAAAATATGATATTGGGAGAAATTACTTATTCAAAATAAAATGGAACAAATAAGAGTTATTTATATTCAATAGTAGAGAGACATGTATTCTCACATGATCTAACATATACCATTTAATTATTGTGAAGAGTCTTGAAAAAATAATCATGATCTATAGATCATAATATATGTATAATATATAAAATAAGGAAATTTATAGGTAAAGGAAATAATCACATTGAAGACATAGAATGACCACAATTATCTCTATATATAATCTTAATAGAATAACATAACTTCCAATAAACCCACACATAATCTTGTCAGTGTAGCATAACTACAATTACACACACACAAACACACTATTTTAAGAATATCATACCCATAATTATACCCAATCATAATCTTGTAAGAAAATATTAACTTTAACTTCACCAACACATAATCTTGTGAGAATATATAAATTATAATAACCCTGATGAATATTATAATTTTATCATGTGTTATAAGTCATTATATGATTCATTGGATGAATTAGATGGAACAAACCTATATCAGGTATTTAATGGACACGACCCATCTCTAGGATTTAATAGAACCAACTCTTCACATAATGATAATACATACTCATGTCTGCAACATGAAAAACAATCTTATCTCATATCATGAATAACCCATGGAAGGAAAATGTATATCACAATATTTCCAAATGGTATCATGTAAAATGACATCTAGAGTTAGCTCTATTGATACAAAAAATCACCAAAAAGAGTATTTCAAAAGTTTATCTAAAGGGATATTAATTATGAAACACTCCAAATGTGATAAAAATTTAATATATAAAGCTGAAAATGGATGTGAAATTATAAAGATATTTTCCATAAAAAAATTATGATTTAAAAAAAAGAAGATGTAATGTGTCACTTTGAAATTTTTATTTCAATTAGATGACATGAAAAAAATAAAATATTATTTAAAAATTACAGTCAATAATAAATTTTTGAAAAATAACCAAAGGTTTTTTAGAGGAAATGTGTAGTGGAAGATGAAATGTATGATTATGGAAGGATAAATCATTAATATTTTTAAAAATATTTTTAAAACCCATATCATTAAAAGATTAATAAAGAATATTTTTGAATAGGTGTGAATAAAAATATGTAGATCAATATATATAATACATATTATGATTTCAAATTAATAAATATGAACTTTGTGGAATGAAAGAGTATCAACATAGAATTAAACTATTCTTTAAATAGTATGGGAATTAATATTAAAATTTTATACATTTATGTCAATGAAATTAATCAAGGAAGGGGAATGGAATTTAAAAAGTAAATTTTTTAAGAGAGAAATATTTTTTTCAATAAAATATTAAGGTGGAATAAATTAAATAATGTATAATTAAGG
Organism: Viscum album; assembly: GCA_963277665.1. Lineage (NCBI taxonomy): Eukaryota > Viridiplantae > Streptophyta > Magnoliopsida > Santalales > Viscaceae > Viscum > Viscum album. The sequence goes on from OY728156.1 coordinate 475,083,087, forward strand.
TAAAATGAAATGTTTTAACTCTATGAATAGATATTTATGTTAACAAAATACCTTATATATTTAGTATCACATTAATAGAAATACCAATCAAAAAAATTTGATGGATTTATCAATCCCTTTAATTTCATAAAAAGTGTGAAATTGTTTTTATTGTAGTATATACACCATAAAATAAAAAACAAGTTATGCATAAATGATATGTTTACAAGAAAGAAAATTGAGATGAGAAACCCTTCCGTACATCATAATTCATAAATTAAGAAACACTTAAAATGGGTTAATTTCATCAAAGTGTAAATACCTAGAATAATTTGAAATAAAATAAAATAAAATCATAGTGTGAAATGTGAATAAATTATAATTATTCATTTAAAAAAATCATTATAATTCATCAAAAGGATATAGATTTTTGAAGCACCCATATTAATTTAGTACCAATTGAAGGAAAATGATGTGAATGGTAGATTCATTAAAATACATGTAAATCCCATAAAATAAACTTTAATAATAAAATAGAATCTATATAGGGTAGTAAGTACATCATATAAAATAAAAATATTTAATTTTTTTTGAAAACATTCATCAATGAAGAGAAATTTAGATGAAACCATTTCATTATCTATAGACTACCATGACAAATATTTAGAAATTATTATAATAAACCAAACCATCATAATAAATTTTTTAATATCCTTATTCATTTTTTATAACTTTTATACACTTCATTTATAATCATTTATGAAAAATATTTTAGTATGAAATTGTTTATTTTCATCATCTAATGATAATAATTACATATATTTCATAAAAGTATCATAGTATGGAGTTGGTTCTATTTTATTAAAACAATTAATTAATTTACATATTTTTAGTAGTACTTCAATAAAATATCCTTATTATTTTATAAATATTCATTATCATTTCATGGTAGTTTTAGTTGATATATATGTGGATTAAATAATTGATGAGGTTGTTTTTGGAAATTTATCGATATCTATATTTTATTTTACAATGATTGATGATTTTTTTCATCCATTCATAGAAATATTATTAAAATATATTAATATCTACTATCATATATTTTCATAAAATAAATTTTTAGAACTATCTGTACATGGTAAATATTATAACAAAACTTGTCTCCTATGGAGGTGGTAGCCCACACGCATGTACAAGTGATGTTTTCATTTTCTAATGAATGGAAGGGGAGGAAGGTAGATAATGAATTTATAATTAAAAAATAATAATTATTAAAAAAATATAACAATTATTCACTAAGTATATTCATATCACCTTCCTTGTAAGTTGGTGATGTAAAACATAATTTTTTGTTCATGGGGATGACAGTCTACATGTATACAAGATCGACATTTTGATTTCTAAAATAGATTGGAGGAAGGTAGTAAATGATTATTACATTAAAATTATAACATTATAGATTTAATATGATACTAAATTATCTATTTTATCCTATTTAGAATATAATTTAAAGTCATTGAAAAAGAAATAAATAGAAATATAAAATGAGTGGTTATGATTATTTACCGTACTTCATAGAACTACTCCTTCAAAAAATTTATTACCAAATATGATGGTATTATTTGGATGATAAAAGGGCTTATATAATGTGTATATAAGTTATTGGGAATATTTTTAGAAAATAATGATTAAACTTTAGGTATTGTGGGGTAAAGAGATGTGGCATGGTGAAGGGATCCTTTTATAAGTTAATAGTGTGACATTTTTAGTAATTAGTGGTTCACAATTATAAAAATATGGCTAAAAAAGTGCATAATAATTTATAGTGGATGTGTCAATCTTAAAAAATATATAAAAAGATCTATTGGATGAATTTTATAAGAAATTTGTATGTCTTTTAAACCTTAGATTAAACCCTTTAACAATTCTGACTATTACCATGGTAACTAATTTTTACATAAATAATTTATCTCTTATGCCTAAAAAAATATTGTATTAGATAACTTGGACCATAGGGTTATAAATATGGAATATATTATATGAGATAAAAATTATAAAAAATATAAAAAATTAGTCAAAAATATTAAATGATTAGCGAATTAAAAATAGTTTTAGATAAAAATTTAATATAATTTCTAAAATGAAAAATACAGGTTTTCAAATTAAACCTGATATTTTTAAATTTATTATTTCACCAATAAAATATATATTTGGTCATGATAAAGTATTAATATTTATTAATACGATTCTCGTATCTTAATTTTGTTGCAAAATGTATGGTATTTATAAAAACACTATTTTCCCATCTTAATCTAAAAATCAATGTTTTTAGAAAACTCTGAATAAAAATAAACCTATAGAAATATTTTTATTCTAAATAAAAAATATAGGTTAATTTATTCATATTAAATTTATATAATTTAATAATTTAATATTTACATGGAAATATAAAATATATTAAAAATTATTTTTTTTGGAAAATGAAAATTTCAAATATTAACAGTTATTATTTATATTTCCAATAAATTTATAATTAAAGTGGTGTTTATATGATATTAACATAAAAAATTATATTCATAATTTTAACAGAATATACATAGTTATTTAAATAAAAATTTATTGTGCATAAAAATGAAAATGTTTAATAGAATATATTTTTTGTCACAAAATGATCTTCTTAGTTATATAGTCACAGTAGTTGAATTTTATCACTTTCTAAGTAACAAAAATTACCTTTTTATATGTATAGATTTCAAAATTTGGTTAAATATATTTATATGCATAAATTTAGTGACTACATTATTGTAGATACATTTAATACTTATAATTTTTCTTTGTGTATCTTAGGTTTTTTTGTTCAATGTTTCATGTGGATAAAGGCATTAAACATTTTATGTATTTAATAGAAAATTCATACCAAATACTGGGGTTTTATATAATTTCAAACCATAAAATTACAAGGAAAGAATGTGTGTTTATCACAATCTCATACATGCATTTATGTGAAATTTTATGGACATATGATATCAATTTTGGACATTTTATAAACAGTTTATCACATTATACCCATTATGGTGGAAACTAATTTATACCTCTATTTCATATTTTTTACATAGAAATGAAATTTGGATTATTAAATAATTTAAAAAATATTTTTTCAAATAATAAATCTATTTATTCAATAAAATTTCTAGCAATAATTCAAACTAAATTTAAATTTATAATGCATAGCACATTAGAAAAAATTTCAATAAAAAAATATTTTTAAGAATACTAATTCATTTATGCTTCTTCCATACCATGAAATACTAATTACATGAACAATAATATATATATAGATATATAATATATTTGGGAAAACGTTGTTTAATAGGGATCAATTCAATTTTTAATGATAAAAATACACAACCCAGAGTAAAAAATTAGTACCTTAAAAAAGAATAACCTTAAACATTGAATGAATTAATTATTATTTCAATATATTTAATTATCAATTTATAAATTAATTTTATTTATATATATATAAGAAATAAATTTATTTCAATTTCAAAATCTAGATATGATAAAGTCAACTTTTATTTAAAATTATATATTATATATCAAATATAATGTAATCAAATAAAACATATTTATTATACTATGGATCATAAAATTGATTATACATTATACTACCTATAGATTTAAATGGATGTTATTTAGTTATTTTAAAAATAATTACATGAATTTAATCAATACATTTAATATAAATCATTTTTTAAAAGAAATGAATTTAATAATAATGGATGTTCCATAAGAAATTATTAAATAAAAAGGCATTTTGATAAATTAATTAGTACCTTTTAATAATATTATAAATTAAATTAATTTATTTTAGAAAAATATTTGCAATTAAAATATATACTTTTAACATCTTATTCTTTTATTTTTATATCAATTACATACAGGTAATTCTAAACATTTAATATAATTACTGGTATTATACATATGGATTTGCGATCACTACTCCCTTACCATATCATAGTAGACCTGGGGTTAATAACAACACCCATATAATTAATGATTGAGAATCACAGTCACAAATCAACCAAGGTCGACCCTAAACCGGTCACCTGATCTGGTTGGTGGCACGTCCCAAGGGGTGTTCCTAAACCCCCTGTGATGGAAACTAGTGTCACACATCAAAACATACACTTTGGGAATGATTTCATCCCAAAAGAAAGGTGACCAGGGCTGGAGATATAAACGAATAAAACTAAAAATGTAGCAAAGATGAAAAAATAAATCACAATAAACATACAACTGAACCAGGTAGAAGTTAAAACTTAAAGGAAACCAAACTAAAAATAAGACCTCGTACCATGATCCTTGTGTGACCAATAGGTCACCTCCAACCACAGGACCAAAAATGATCCAAAAAATCATTTCCTAAGAAGATCCTGAGAAACACTGAACCTACAACTAAAATGGTAAAGGATAGCCATGAAAAAAATTATCATTAGGGATGCAAAAATTAAACCAATAATCCAAGTGTTTCCTTACCCAAAACATTCCAATAAAACAGGTTTGAAAATAAAACTATAAAAATATTATTTTCCATATTTTTCAAAACAACACACAAAGTATCTATTTTTACAAAAGAAAGTTCCATTTTAAAATTATAATTCCAATGAAAGGGAAAAACCAATGCAGTTATGCAAGAAATAGTTCAATAACGAAGCCATAGAAAATAGTACATAGAAAAAAACAAGCAGAACAAATAATAACTAGGGGTGGTCCTAAACAACTATAGACTATCTTGGAAGTACCCAGTTCGGAACCACCTTTCGGTATACAGTGAATAACTTAAGTCTATATCCAATTGAACGCCCTATCTTAGACAACCAGCAGTACAACCCTCATGTCTTTTCTATAAATCCAAAGGGTACCACCTATCTAATTAGGGCCGGTAAGCTAATGTCACTCAATCTTCTATAAGAAGCCTAGGAAGCCATGGTGGTAATATCAATATTTTGTAATTATGAGGCCAAAGCACACATGACTCATATCGGCTTTCTCCACTATAATTTCCTACCCCAAACACATACACAAATATATGATAACCCTTAATGTAAATCCCTCAGATAAAGGTGCCCATATATACACATTTTCATTTCACATCGTTCATAGTGGAAACTGAGCCACATTATTGTATAGAATTCAATCCATTTTGTAAAACATCAGCAAATTTCCAACAATGAACACACAATTTCTAAACCATAAACCTTTCTAAAATTTTATACAATCATCGTCGTTAAGTTGAAAGTGTGAAACATGCCATATGGTTCCAAAAACACACACAAACATTTCATAATTTACAAACGGGACCTTATCCTTCACAAACACACACCAAAATATTTTTCAAGGAAAAATGGACCAAAATCTTGAGTAATAAATTTAAAACCATTCTTTAAAAACACACAAAAGAACCCCCATCCATTATCATCCAAGAACCCTTTTGTGAGCCCAATGTTTTTAAGGAAACACTATTTTCAAGGTGTCATCATCATTTGAGGTCACATCCATGTGTGCACATAGTGAACCCATGGATTTGATAACATCCAATGTCATAACAACCAAGAAAGGGGACATTTTAAAACCATTTTCTCATAATACTAATTGTTTTGAAATAAAAAACCACCCATTTACATATTGAGAAGAACACAAAACATAACTTGGAGCCATTAAACCCTTCCAAAGTGTTTGACATGATAATCAAACCATAACATAACCAAATCATACTCACCAAAAAAATTTTAATAGCATAAAATTCCATTACTACAATTATAATGGCTGTATATTTCATAAATGACCAAATTCCTCTTTGAATGAACTTAGGAAAATAAAACAAGAATCATAGGTATTATAAACCTAGAAAAAAACACAAAACTCATTTAAAACCTAATTTTAGCAAAGAAATACAATTAAAAATACCATAATATGTTTAAAATGATTCCATAGAAGTGAAAATAAACATAATAAATTTATTTAAAATTCCAAGAATCAAAGAAAATGCTTTATGTAAGAAAAGTATGGAAAAACCTACCAAAACCTTGTGAGGATGAGAAAAATATTCAATAAGAAGGAGGATCACACCCCACGAACCAACCACACACCCCACGAACCAATCACACACCCAAGAGCCAAGGAAAAATGAATAAAAAACAAAATATAGGTGTTAGGGTTTGACCATTGGAGTAAAACCCTAAGGAAACTGAGTAAAGAAGGAGGGGAAGAGGAAGAGGAGGAAAATGGAATGGAAACCAAAAACATTACAATGAATCTAAAGGATATTCCATATTGGATTATTGGTAGTGAGGGAGGAGGCCTAGCGAGGACCCATGGTGTGGAAAAACGAATGGTAGGAGGATAATCCCAAGCTTGGTCAAAAGAAATGACAGAGGGAAATAAAAAAGAGTGGATTTTAATAACTTGGTAGGGAAGCACGGTTTGGCCACACAATTTTCCAAACCATACGGTAACCGTGCATACCCCTTTATCCAAGGAAGATAATCAGCATGAGTAACTAGGACTTATCACACATTCATGCCAAGACTATGTAGTCAGTTCGGTCTGACCATCGCCAGTCACACGGTGTCCACACTATTACTACTAACTGTGCGGCAACTGTGCTCCCCTTCAAAAACATTCCAAGAACTTCTAAAAATCAAAATTTTGACCGGGACTCAAAACTGAACCTTGAACCAATGATCTAAGACAAATAAAAGGATAAAAATAAGTAGTGTATGAGGTAGGGTGTTATAATTCTCCCCACCACAGACACATTATTCCCTTATAAAGTCACCAAGACACTGGATAACTAAAACTCGAGTCCATTCCTAGACAAATGGAGGGAAACTAAGGATCCCAAACTGACCTCACTCTCCACAGATCATGCCAGACTGATCCATGAGAAACCCAAACACAAAACAAGGGGAGAACATGAGTGATTTATCCCCACCATAAGAATTATCTTAACCTGATAATTTAGAATTCTAACACACCACCTTAGGGGGGAAACATAGGAACTCCCTACTAGACCCTACCAAACATCAAGCATGAACCAAAAAATTCCACCCTAAGAACACAAATAGATAACCCACTATGAATCAACCCAATGCCTCGGGGTTCCAGAATGGGAAAACATCTAACAAGAACCAACAAACCTCCAAATAAGGGAGAACAACAAAACCACCTGAGATTAAAAAAAATTCAAGACCGACCAATTTTTCCAATACCAGGTAAAACTAATGAAAAAAAATTCAAACAAAACTCAAAAAGGAATATCAAAACTACCACTCACACCCTTCACAATACTAAAAAATTTCACAAATTAGTATCATAGAGACTAAAACCAAAAGAAAAATTAACTCATGTATCCACAGGCCAACAACCCTTATGGGAAGAAAATGATTTCCAAAAGCCACAATTAAGTAGGAAAGACACATAGATTGTGGTAGAACAAGTACATCACTCCATTAAAACAAAATATGAACACAACTCAACTAGAATAAAGAAGACTTGGAAACACAATACTAGGCCTCGGCTTATAGTACCCCATAAAACTCTTGACTGTGCACAAGCATTACCTCGAGACCTATGGTTGGGTCTACGATGCCTGAAGCATCTCCTATCTCATAGTCAGGCAACACATATTCCAATCAAGGCTTCTTGTTCAAAAAAGTATTCCTGCAAAATTTCTCCAGATGACTCAAATAGCCACAACGATAGTAAGTCATCAGAGGAATGCGACAAGATGACTTCAGGTGTCCAAACCGGCTGCACTGGAAGAATACAAGCAAACGGTCCGATGAACTGGAATCCAAAACTGAAAAAAGTGTTTTTTCAAAAATCGTTTCCTCTAGAATACCTTGTTTGATAGATTTGGAACCATCGTGAGAGCTAACTCCCACTGGCTACACCTCGAAAACCAAACTCAGCCGTGAATGCCTCATCCACCAACTTCTAGAAGCAGGTTTCACCAAATGTTAGCACCTTATACACAATTTTGGGATGGAGACCCCATACCTAAAGATAGGATTTTATCTTATCCTATGATGCTACTTACAAATAGAATAGAACCAACATTTTGAAATGGTCAACATAAGACTTTACTGACTGCTGACCCTACTGAACACCTCACAACTCTTCGACATTCCTTGACTTCCCCTCCTCCGACATGAACTGTTGGAAAAAAATTTATCCTTAAGCACAAAGCAATTCATCTCACCCTACCTTGATGAAGGGTCAAATGACTCCCACTGGTCCAAGGCTGGACCCTCAATCAACTTATGAACTGCACAAACTCTAACAACTTCGGGAGTTTCCAACGACCTGAAAACATGAATTCTCACCCAATTCCACTTCACAACCTCAAGAGGACCCAGATCACCCAAAAAATGGGAACCTCCAAGAAGGACCGGTCACTGGGCATGACTCATTAGAGACCTTGGGGAACCTTCTGGGAGACATTTTCTGAGAAACATGAGAAGCACAAGCCAAAACCGACATCAAACTAAGTCATAATCAAGATGAACACCTAGATCCAAGAACAACTGGCTTAGTGGTCAACAAAACATAAACACCACCAAACATACCTTTCAAAAAACCATTATTTTCCTTTTAAAATTCAAAATTTCCTTCTTCCAAGGCCAATTCCAAACCACCAAAATCCAATTTTTCACAAAAAACCAATTTTTTAAATCATTTTATCATTTAAATCCACTTTAGAAAATCCATGACAACCATTTTATTCCAAAACCATACCCATGGTATCTTATGAACTATTACATGTGTGTCCTTCCATTTCTCATCCATGTGTTCCCACACACACTTCCCACACATACCAACACACATGCCAATGTCCATGAAGAATACTGAGGGTCCCATCCATTCCACATTCTCAACCCAAGAGACATTCAATATTTCAAAACCCACGTTACCAACTTAAAACCATTAAATCGAAAAAACATCATTTTTAAATCCATTTTTGTTTCAAAATCTACTCTCACATTCCACATAATTTTACACCCACCAAAACCAAAACAAAAATCAACCAACAAACGAGATACTAGAATGAGGGACCAGTGTCTATGCTTAACCTCACGACATGGTGGTGGGCCATTCCCCAAGTAAGTAATAACACTAATAGGTCCTTGAAATGGGAACTTGGGCTCTACATGGGTCACCACCCCATGTGAGTCTGCAACATGACATCGGTTCACCTCCATATCAAACCGAAATCCAAACAACCTATGAAAAAGAAATCGAGTTTCCAAACTACCCCTAGAAAATCAAGGATCAAAGAAATTAGGGGTTCATGACGACCTTCCCGCACCTACCTCTTGAGTCTCGATAGGCTTAATTTCCATCTACCAGACACCCCAAATAACAAGAAAGTCCTCTTATACCATTTTTTCATGAACCAACATAGGTTAACCCAGAACCAGTCACCTGAGCCGATCTGTGGCATGTCCCAAGGGGCATTCTCAATCCCATCGAGATGGAGACCAGTGTTAGGAATCCAAACATACACTTTTTAAATGATTTCAGCCCAAAAGAAAAGTAATTGAGATCATAGATATAAACATAGCAGACAAAAAATGCAGAAAATATGAACAAATGGACCGTAATAAATAAATTACGGAATAAGATACACGTAAAAACTAAAATGAAATCAAACAGAAAAGAAGAACCTGGTACCACAATCATTGTGTGACCCATAGGTCACCTCCAACCACAAGACCAAGAATGCTCAAAAAATGAGCGTCCACTAAAGAGATCATGAGAAAAATTGAACCTGAAACTAAAATGGTAAAGTATAGGCGTGAGAAAAAAATTATCAGTAGGGATTCCAAAAGTAAACCACGAAATACAAGAGTTTCCTTACCCAAATTGTCCAATGACACAGGTTTCAAAATAAAACTATACAAATATGGTTTTTCATGTTTTTCAAAAACAAAACATAACACATATCATTTTCAATGCCAAGTTCCATTTTAGAATTATAATTCCAAAGAATGGAAGAAACCAAGGTAGTACTAGAAAAATAGTTCATCAATACAGTCATAGAAACTAGTACACAGCAAACAAACAAGCTGTATAAATAATAACAATAGGTGATCCTAAACATATGTAGACAATACCTAGACGTACTCAGTTCATAACCACCAACTGGAATATAGTGAATCCCCTAAGTCTATAACCAACTGACTACCCTATCCTATCTGAATCGTGGCACAACCCTCATGGCATATCTGAAAGTCCGTAGGGTACCATCCCATCTAATCGAGGCTCGTAATCTAACGTCACTCAATCATCTATAAGACACCTATGAATCCATGATGGTAATATAAATACTACGTAAGTAGTAGGCCAAATCACATGTGAATCATTTCAGTTATCACCACTGCACTTTCCTACCCCAAACACAAACACCAATATATGATAACCCTCAAGGGAAATCCCTCCTATAAAGGTTCCCATATACATACATTTTCATTTCACATCATTCAAAGTTCCAACTTAGCCACATTATCATATAGCATTAAAATAATTTTATAAAATATCACAATGATTCCAACCAGGTACACACACATTGTAAACCACAAACATTTATAAAAGTTCATACAATCATCACCTTTGATTTAAAAGTTCAAAAAGGGCCTTAAGTTTCCAAACACACACCCAAACATTCCATAATTTCCAAAAGGGGCCTTATCCTTCACAAACACACACCAAAGTATTTTTCAAGGCTAAATGGTCCCGAACCATGAGTAATACATTTTAAACCATCCTTTGAAAATGCACAAAAGAACCCTTATCCATTACCATCCGTGATCCCTTTTGTGAGACCAAGGTTTTTAAGGAAACACCATTTTCATGGTGCCATAATCAATTGATGTCACATCCATGTGTGAACCAAGTGCACCCATGGATTTTCCAATATGCCATGGAATAACAACCAACCAAGGAGACATTTCAAAACAATTTCCACATAATACTAATTGACTTGAAACCAAAAACCACCCATTTACATCATTAGAAGAACAAAAAAAAACTTGAAACAATTAAACACTTCCAAAGTGTTTGACATAATAATTAAACCATAACATAACCAAATCATACACACCAAACAAATTCACTATAAAAAATTTCATTGCTACATTGATAATGTCTATAAATTTCATAAAAGACCAAATTCCTATCTGAAATAAATTAGAAAATCAAACAAGAATATTAGGTATTATAAACCTAGAAAATTTACACAAAAAATCATTTAAACCCTAATTTTAGAAAACCAAACCAATTCCAAAATACCATAATATGTTTATAAATGATTCCATAAAGGTGAAAATAAATGAATTAAATTTATTTAAAAAGTTAGGCATCAAAAGAAAAGAATTAGGAATGAAAATCTTGGAAACATTGACCAAAAACCTTTGTGGATACAAAAAATATTCAATGGGATGGTGGATATCACCCCATAGGCCAACCACACAACCAAGAACCAAGGAAAAATGAAGAAAACAGAAACCCATGGTGTTAGGGTTTGGACATGAGAAGGAAAACCCCATATAAACCAAGGAAAGAAAGAGGGGAAGAGGAAGAGGAGGACAAATGGCACGAAAACCCTAAAACCTTACCTTGATTTTTAAGAAGAGGTCATCCCAGATGATTTGGAGTAAGGGAGTAGGCCTATGGAGGACCCCCTAGTGCAGGAAAATGAAGGGGAGGAGGAGAATCCTGATCTAGGAAAAAAGATAGGAGAGAGGGAAATAAAAATAGATGATTTTAATGAAGTGATAGGGAAATATGGTTTGGCCACATGGTTTTCCAAACCGTTCGGTAACCGTGCGGACCCCTCTATCCAAGGAATAGAATCTACATGGGTACTTGGGACTTATTTCACGGTCATGCCTAGGTTGTGTAGTCTATTCTATCTAACCATCACTAGCTACACAGTATTCGCACAGTTACTATTAACTGTGTGTTAATCATTCCCCCTTATAAAACTTCTCAAAAAATTATAAAAATCAAAATTTTGACTGGGACTCAAACTCAAATCTCGACCCAACGATCAAATACAAATAAAAGGATAAAAATAATGAGTTCCAAGGGTCAGGGAGTGACACTACTCACACCACATAGTAATATCTTAATGTATATATATATACACAAATCCACGAAATTTTAGTTGGATCACCCTGACCCATTTTTCTACTCAAACAGTGTTACGAGTTGAGTTACACTAGCCTTAGGCTCACCTCCTCGTACACCAAAGCCTTCCAACTAGAAGTGATGGTTTGAATGAGTGATATTTGGGATTTTATACCCTATTTTGATTATATAACACTCATCCATCTAAATATGTAATATGAATTTGAATGGAAAGAATGATATACTCTAGACTGATAACCCACCCATGGTGGAAGCACAACAATAACATAAAATATTCAAATCAAAACTAACAATAATAGAGGAAATAAATAAACAATTAAAACATACCATTTGTAAATAAAAAGAAAAATTCCATTTTTAGTAAACAAATCCAATATATTTCATACAAATCAATAAGTAGAAGGTCTCAAATAGCCAACCTTAGTACATACATACATATATATAGGCATGAAAATAAAGTAACAGAAAAAAATTAAAACTATAGCAGAGGCAGGAACCTCAATATACCTTTCCATAAATCATAGGATAAATTGTTTAGAACTACGGTCTAGATCGTGATATCGAACCCTTACCTGAATGAAAAATCATGAAGTATACACACGTGACGAAGGGCCCATGTAGGGTGTGAGAATGAGTCTTAGTAGGACACCCCCAAACATGTACCTTCCTCACATTTGTGTTTAATAAGGTGTGTACAAAAAATAAATAATATCCAAAACATGAATTTAAGTAAACACAAGATCCCCTAGTGCTCAACGGACACCAGGAAGCTATCACCTGCTTCAGTCGTTGCCAGAATAACTAAGGCGGAGAGGATCCTTATCTCATAGCTCAAGGAATTATGTAATGTAAAATATCCCTAGGTTAACCCTTATGAACCACCTCAAAATGTCCCTTGGAACCTCATTCCATCAAGCAAGTACCTAACATCCCAGAGGCATGCCCAAACAATGAATCTGGTCCCTCGGACCCCTACTCAAAAGCACATGTCAGCTCGTACCCCAATGTCTGGAGACGCAGTGAGGTATACCCAAAGTGTAATCTCAGTGTCATATCAAAGAATGACATCATGAGAAATAGTGATGTTCATCCTCCAAAATATGTTTTGACCCAATGGCCTCATGTACGACAAGCCTCGTTCCCCAACTGACAGGCTCAATGTAGTCATTCAATGGATTCTCACCATCTTTGTGGCTTTTTTCACCATGTACAATCATCTATTTACCTAAGACACAACTATTATGGTCATCTACCCACATGAGTGGGAAGATCCACCTCATCACTAAGTAAACCTATGTTGACATGACTCCAAACGACATTTTGGCCAATATGGGTGTGCAGAAATCACTAATTAGAACCTAAAATACACAAAACTAGAACCTCATCCCTCTAGGACCATGTAGCTCAATCCAAATTCCATTCCATAAAATATCACATGAACCTTTCTCATATCATGGTGGCCTAGACACTTTAATATGAAAATTGAGTCTCCCAACTGGTGATTCTCATCACTTAAATTCATTATACCCATCCTATACCAATGATCACCTCGCCTTAAACTAATATCCTACACTATCTTAATCCTTGGACCAAGCATGTCGCAATCCCCTATATCTCATAAAAATTACATTCATACAATTAAATTCAATATAAACAAATTAAACATATTAAATTAAATTAATCATCTCCACAGCTTAATATTCCAAATATCTGAAGCCTCTCACATTTCTTAAACTATTTGTAGTCTCAATTGATCATGCCCATATGAATCTCATAAGGTTAAATTAATTAATTAATATAAAACATTAAATTTTTAGGGTCTCACTAATTTAACACAATTATGCACTAAATCCTCCCTTCCCAATCACTCATGAAATCAAAAAGAAAAGTATGCACCATGCCCCTTGTAGACATATAATTGGCACATCTGATCTTAACCTCTAACTCAACCCAATATGGATGAAAAAAATATTTTATGTAAATTATATAAAAATAGGTCAAATTAATTTCCTGGATTTAGTGGTCCATGAGGCAATAGAAAATGGGAAAAGAAGATGGTGGGTGGAGACCCTTGCTGATATGGATCCAACACCATAAACATCTTGAAGAATGAAGGTCGAACAAAGAAGATGGATCAAAATCAAGTGGAGGAAAAAAAATAAGAGAAATCGCACTATTTTATGTGACTCACAAAGGATAAAGGAGAAGAAATTAGGTTTATATAAGGAATGAAATTTTGGTAATTTCACCATTTTAATGAGCCTCGTGGTTTTCTTTCATGGTTTTACAAACCATATGGCAACAGTGTGGCTTTAGATACTTTGGAACCAACACCTCATGGTTTTCCCACATGGTTAGACCTGACTATTTTCAAATCTTGTGCACTAAAGTGCACAGGTAATTCCCACATGGAACTAAGAGTGTGATGTGCACATAGTTTTCCAAACTATGTCCAAATAGTGAGAACTCCCGCTACTAAAATTGAAGAGTTCCTACATGGAAATGAGATTTCCTCCAGCATGGTTTACCAGACTATTCTCAGTAAAAAAAGGGGCACATAGTTTTCACTATGAGTTTGCACGACTAAATTTAACCATGTGCCTTATCCTTCACATAACCAAAATGGGGCTTTTGGGCATTCGATGCAAACTAAAACCATCTGAACACTCATGAAACATTTCAAGCCTTAAACCATGACTATATAAAAGGTTTTAGGTTAAAGTAAAACTCTGAATTAAGTTGTAATAAATGAGAAAAGATTTTGAATACCCACCAAACTCCAAGAATTCCAAATTGGCGGGGAATTTGTCCTACTCTAAAAACCCATGATGTTATAATTTCCCCACCTTAACATAGCTCATCTCCAAGAAATGAAATAAAATTAATAGATGGTCCTGAACATACCCATCCTATTAAAACTAACAAGGGATATCCTAGTCTCAAGGGCACATGTCAACCACCTTTAGGGGTATACACACCTTAGGAGTGACCTACCCCAATAACATCCCAATCTAGAATTCAATGAAAACTTTTGGTCCACCAACTATCCCCAGAATAAAGGTATTCTTGTTAAGCATCGTCACTCTTAAACCTCCATAGGTCCTCTTATTCCATACTAGAAACTCATCAGTATCCTGCACTAAATTAGTACCCACATCATGCCCATATCACAAAAGGAACCTATGAGGTATCTTGTCTCATCAGATGCGTAAATAAGTCATAGTTCCTCTCACATAAATAATTACTACATTTCAGTAATTCTTAGACTCAAATGAACCTCATGTAACCCGAATCTCCAAGATGAACCAATTCCAACACACCTCAATAGTCTTGGTTCCATGCACCTCATGTATATATACATATAACACATATAGAATTTTTCCAACCTACAAACAAACATCTTGTTAATATAAAGATGCATAATATGAACCTCGTTCACCCAAAATAAACATTACTCTAAAACTTTCATGCCAAAAAAGGGAACCCCAACCACACCCATGGAAAATATCTGATTTTTGTCATCTCACCATCTTGTTCTGACACTAAAAACTCTATGAAAATCACCTATCCTGAAGCCGAAATGCTTGAAGCATGACCTCCCTTCAGTACTAAACCATCTAAAAACCACTAAACCCACTGTTGTCTCACTTCATCTCTTCCATGACCTTCATGTGCAGCTACTACTCGACTACCATCACTTGGTACCTATCCCTATCCAATATAAAAACCTTATGTCCATCCCATTCCTAAACTGATGGCTATCTGAGAAGGCTTATTGCAGAACCTCTTGAGATGTCCGACCTATCCACATGCCCGACACTACGTAAAAGGTTTTTCACACTATTTTTGTACATTTCATGTCTTCCCACACTATAAGCACACCAATGATGATCCACTCTGAGGTGTTCTTCTCAAGTCCTTGGCCTGACTACAAAACTATAATTCATCCCAACATCGCTTCCTTATATCTAAAGCATCACCACTAAGATCACCTAATGTCGTCACCTAACTCAAGTACAAATGATCGATCTTGTTTCCCTTGGTTATTATCACCTAGTTCACAACCTCTAAGAATGAGTCCAACATGAAGATGTTAACCACCACTTGAATGGAATGCCATAAACCTTCCTCGAAAAGCCTCACCCTTAAGGCATCTTCACATTCCATGTTAGGTGTGAAGCAAGATATCATGGTGAATGTATTTTTATAGTCCATGAAGGACATTTCAAATTCTTGAAGGTTCAGTAAATCCCAAGATATCTTTCCCCTCAGCATCTCTAGGATTATGTTCTCAAAGAACCTGGACTCAAAGTCCTTCCAGGATAGTCCCTCATGTCGGCAGGCCAGAACATTCATATCCTACCAGTGCTTTGCTGGTACTCTGATCTTGTACGTATCCGCCTTCACCTATTTCCATGGAGGAATATTAATGTTCTTAAATATCATATTCATGGACTAGATCCCATTGTCATCCACCTAAGGACTACCCTCTCACTGAAATAGTGGTGGGTGTTGTGACTGGAACTTCCAAGTAAGATACTCCATAAAAGGTCCACTCCATGATCTCCCCTTTCAATCACCTGAATGACATGTAACAAACTCACACTGTGATTCTCATCAATCTATGGCCTAAAAGATTTCAAATCTGGTGGCTAATCTAGCTTTACTAGAGACTAAGCCTAAGCATTTACCTGCAGATCATGATCTACCTGACCCTCAGGCGTCTTAACCTATGTGTGATCTTATGGCACCTTATCAATTCTCGCTTAATTCTCCATTGAATCCCATCTAAGTAGAAGCCTGTTGAATTCCATTACATGGTCAAATAGCTGAAATATGAGATATATATATATATATATATATCATAGATAGGGAATGTAGTAATAGGAAATGCGATCTCACTACCATTACCCTTCCACAACACAGGAATGTCACAATAAATACTGGACCCATTCTCAATGTACCCACCCATATCAGATCCATGAATCATACATACCTTAGTCCACTCCCATCCTAACATGCCATGTCACCTAAATCTGATTATCTAGTCACCCAACATGGTGATCAACGTCACCCCATGTCATTGTACCTTCCTTCCCTTATAAGAGTTAGGCCTGTATATATATCACATAGAATTCCAAATTTCAAAAGGTATTTTAATCTCAAGAACATGAAAATATATAATTTGAACATGTTGTGTGCCTAACAAAAGCATATTCAATAATAAAAAACATTAAACCCCTACTATACCAAGTCAATGGTCTAAATCTCATTTCTTATCATACTAGTATAAGGTCACATGTCATAACATATAAAAATAACCACCAAGTGTTCCAATAAAGTTGGAAATAATATATCCTATAAGATGAGAAAATCATATAATCAATTCCCGCACCTGGAAACTTGCCCTTTCCCTCATTCATGGGGCTGCAGGCACCCAAACATGAGTTCTCAACCCAGTTTCGATAAATTCGTAACCCCAAATTCACTATAACACAAATATTAAGAATAATAAAGAGGTGAATGTAACTCCTATGATACTATTTGTAGTGCCCCAAACCTTTTATCCATCGTAAAATGTGCCTCAGGCCGAGTACCACTGGCTTTAGGTGCGCCTCTCCATATTCCAAAGGCTTCCAACATGCAGCAAGGGTGTGAAATAGTGATATTGGGGAGTCTATACACTATGTTGATGATATATAAATATTCCATATAAATATATAATATGAAGGGGAAATGAAATAACGAAAGAATCTAGACCAGTAACGCATCCATGCAGGAAGCACGAAAAACATACAAAAGCAGATGCATAATTAACCACAAGATAAAAAATAAATAAAAAAGGCATACATACCATTTGTAGAAAAGTAGAATAGTTAATATGTGTAGATAATTCATCCAATATAAGTCATACATATCAATAAGAAGAGGGGTTTCCAATGGCTTTCCTAAGTACATACATACATACATACATACATATATATATAATCATGAAGATACATAAAAAGAAAACAAAAGGAAGATTCCAAATGAGGTAGGAACCTCAAGGTACCGTACCTTAAATCCCATTCTAAACAGCCAAAAACTATGGTCTAGCTTCTGAGATTTAACCCTTACCTGAACAAAAAATCATTAAGCCTACACGCATCCTGAAGGATCCGTGTAGGGTGTGACAATGCGTCTCAGTTGGCCACCACCAATGTGTCCCTACCTTACATTTATGATTAAGCAGGTGTGTAATAAAAATAAATAAAAGGAATACATGGATGGGATTGTATTCTCGGGCCTCTGAGTAGCCACTCTATTATTTCTCCGCTGAACTAGGGTTCCTTCAGCGGCGTTCTGGCGGGGGAGGCATGCACGCCGCTTCTCTGGCGTTGTCTCCCCCTCCCCTCTTTACTTCCTTCCTCCCCTCCCCTCTTTTCCTATCTTCTTCTTCCTCCCATGACTTTTCCACCCATCTATCGCTCTTTTATATTAGTTCTTGACTCCCTATTGAAGCCATCATTTTTTCCTCTGATCTTCCCTTCCGGTTACCACTTTTTCGACCCCACTATGGTCCGGTGCGCTGGTTTTCTTGGAGAGGTTTGGGATGTGTAGGTTGAATCGCGCTGGTTTCCCAGGAGCTTGACAGCATTCACGGAGGATTCGAGAGTCGGGGATGGTGTTTCTAGGCAAGGAAGAGCTTTTTTATGGATACCCCACCACTTCAAACATTGCTCTAGATTATTTCTCCTTCGCCGCTCTCCCTGTCAGTCTGCTACGGTGGCTCCAAGAGGCTTTGAGATGTGTTGTTTGTTCATTTGGTAGTTTTCCAGAAGGTGTACCCTTCATCATCTTCGATCTGTGCTGTATCTGTTTCATAAATTTGTTGTTTTTTGTTTCGTTGGAATGGTTTTGTTCTACGTTGTTATGCTTGATGTTCGATTTGTTTAGGGACGTTCAGTCTCCGAAGGTCATGGCATTGTCGGGTTCTCATCAATTGCTAGGGTTTGTTTCATTTTTTTGAATGAAGTTTTTCTCGTATGGTTTGAATCCCCAAAAATGTTAAGGTTTTTGGATTTTGATTCATTTAGATGGTGAATTCGTGATTTGATCACGGTGAGGTTTTTCAGTTTCTCTGTGGTTTTTTGTTCGGATTTGGTGACACTGACGCTGCTTGTGTTGGATATGAAGAATCTGTTCTGTGGTTTTGTGAATGATATTTCTATGATCTTAAAAATTTTGGTGTGGTGTTGTAGAGGGTTAAAAACGATAGTTCAGTGACCCAGGAGGTGATGGATGGACGTTAGGTGTGGACTACGATGGTGAGATGATGACTATGGTGCTGTAATGATGTGACGACACCCGTTTCCCGGGCGGTAGCGTGATTTGTGGAATTTGCTTATTTTTGAATTTCAAATATGGGGTCTAGCTTGAATTTTGAATTTGTAAGGTGTGATCAGTTTTTTATGGTTCCCACTTTTCCCTAAAAGTGGCTTTTTCATGAAAATAACAAAAAAAAATGATTTCGAGGAAATAAAAGGGATAACATGCATTTAAGTAAACACAATCTCCAATTTTTCCCAACAACCCCCAAGAAGCTATTACATACTTTTTCCATGCCAAAAATAACTAAAGAAGAGATGATCCTTATCTCAAAGCTCAAGTCATCCTCTGACATCAAATAGCACAAGGTAAACCCTCAGGTTACACCTCTAAATGTCACTAGGATGCTCATTCCATCAACCATGTTATTTAAGTCTCAAAGGCATGCCTAAAAAAAAATTCGTCCCTCATAACCCTGCTAAAAATCACCTGTTGTCTCGAAGCCCAATGTATGGAGGCGCGGATAGATCTGTCCTCAAATTAATATCATTATCGTATCAATGCATAAAATCCTATGTAAAGGTGATATACATGCTCCAAAATATGTCCCACCCAAATGGACTCATTTACCGTGAGCCTTATCCCCCAACCAAAAACCTCTACACTATCATACGATGGATTCTTTTCATTCTCATGGATTTCTACGGCATGAACCCCCATCCATTTTCCCACCCCCCAACTACTAGGGTCCTCTACCCACATGAATGGTTAAAACCACCTCATCGCTAAGTCAAACTATGTGCACAGGAATCCACATGGTGGTTTGGCCAATATAGTTGAGAGGAAATGAAAATTTTGAACCTCATACATACCAAACCAACACCTCATACCCTCGGGACCATGTATCTCAATCTGATGGTCACACCATCCAAAATCATATTATACTCTCTCGTAGCATGACATCCTAGCCACCTCAATCTGATGACTGAGTCACCCAATCGGTGATTCTCATAACCCAAATACCTTGGTCCAATCCTATCCTTACTGTCACATCACTTAAAATAGATAGAAATTTTTTTCTCAATCCTCTGACAAAGTCTGTCACTATCCCATGGATCTAACAAGAAGTTCATCCATACAATTCAATTCAATATAAAAAATTAAACAAAAAATAATAATCAATCATTACCCATGCCTAAACTGGATATGGTGAAAAGCCTCTCACACAGCTCAAAATATTCTTAGTCTACATTGATCATGCCCATAGGAATCTCATAAAGTTCAATTAAATAATTTAGAGAAACTATTTAATTTTAAGGGTCTCACTCAGTCAATACAATGTTGAACAAAATACCGGCCCCTTAAAGACACATGAAATCACAAATAAAATTATGAACCACCTACCTCATAGTTGTAGATGTAGGTAAGTCCAAACATAGACCCTAACTCGCACTGGTTTGGAAGAAATATTCATTTTAGGCGAACACATTGGAAATTTGGAAAAACAACTCACCTAGATTTAGTGTTCTATTAAGAAAGAGAAAATGAAAAAAAATCTAGAGGATGAAGATCTATAAAAATATGGATCCAACAACGCAAATGTATCAAATAATAGATGTCTGATGAAGAGGATGGATCAAAATCAAACAAAGAATGAAAATGGGAAAAATACCATTGTTGTGTGGAACCCATGGAGGAGAAATAAGAAGAAATTAGGTTTATATAAGGATGTTCATTTTGGTAATTTCACTACCTTAATTAGACACATGGTCTTCCAAACTATGTGACTCTGATAGCTTAAGAGTCATTCCCTGTATAGCTATCCCACACTAATAGCCCTAACCATCCACCAACCGTGCATGCTATAATGCATCAGTACATCCCACATAGAACTGAGTGTGCATCTTTTCCACAGTTTTACAAACCATTTGCTAAACGTGTATATTCTATCTCCTAAAAACTAAAATGGTCTTGAATTTCCATGTTCCACCCTCCCACACAGTTTACCAAGTTGTTATGAATACAAAATGGGGCCTCATTTTTTTCACTCAGAGTTCACCTATTTAAATATAACCATTCTCACCAACCTACACATAACCAATATAGGGACTTCGGGCCTATGATGCACTGAAAACCCATCAGAACACCCATGACAATTATCAAGATTTAATTCATGACTAAATAAAAGGTTCTAGATTAAATTAAAACATAGATTTAAGTTTTTATAAATAAGAAAATAGTTGGCATACCCACAAAACTCCAAAAAAATAAAAATGGTTGAGTAATTCGACACGCTCCTAATACTCGAGACATTACATCAGAGGGAATTTTATTTTAGGCCCACCAGTCATATTTTTTTTGAAAATAAAAATTTGATCCACATGATATTTTAAAAATACATAGCATGATAAACCATTGAAATAAAAAAATTATACACATAAAATATCATAATGAAAAATTAATTTATATAATTTTATTTGATACCATGGTAAATATCATTTTATAATAATAATTAAATGTGAGATATTTACACTAAAATGAATAGTAGGTTATATATCATGATTATAGATTTTCACATTCAATCAAAATGTATGATTATCCTGGTAAATATCCCCCAATCAAATGAAATAATTACTATGCATTAATAATATAAAGGAATTTGAAGAAAGGTGATTATTAAGAAATGATTTTGATGAGGGTAGAGTTATGTATTATAGGATAAATCCCCTCATAGATATTTCATTTCCCCATCAATATATATATATATATATAATGAATAAAAGTTCAATTTTCTGAATAGTATAAACTTGATAAAAAGTTTATAATGTGAGGAAATATACCATATAGGATATTCAAAGAATGGAATATAATAGATTACTTTCATAGATGGAGAATATTTTAGTAGATGATATGAAATTGAAGAATGTTTGAGAAATAATTTTTTCTATGAAGCATTGAAATAAGAAAAAATAATAAAAAATTGTCTTAAAATTTGTTTTTATGAAATAAGCTAATGATAAGAATATTTATAAAAAACATTTTATTTTTATCATCAATAACTCCTCACTCCAAAGGCAATGTACCTAGGCCAGTAATGATGGTAAATAGATAATGATGCCCCAAGCAAGCCTCTATTAGGCTATGGGTTGGCAACTATCACTAAGGGTATATCAATCATACACATTGGATGCATTTCCCTCTATATATATTAATTAATAATATATAATATGGAAAAACCATGAAAAAAATAGAATGAATCTGAATATATAGAATTTCATACCTAAACTTAAAGGAAAAGTGTAGGAAATAAAAGTAAGACTATATAGTGAAAATGAACTATAGAAACTTCGAACAACTTCTCAATAACACCTCCAAACTATTAATGTCCATCTCAGTCACCAAACTATTCTTTCTATCATGAAAACCATTTTATATATAGAGTGAGAATAACATGTATACTCAGTAGAATATTCCATGAAACATATATCATGTATAATGTTAAAGATTCATTCTGAAGACCAATGAATAAAAATTGGAAACTAACTTGTCACCAAAATTGGTAATAAATATTTCCACATCCTAATCTTGGAACAGTCTCCAATTAAAACATAAAATTCAGTCATTATATAATAAATATATATATATTATGGTTCTTTTCTTCCATTAATCAACTTTTATTCACTCACATTCCCTAATTCCACAAGTATTATGCTCATCCCACATATATATAAGTCATCCTTGATGTGATTTAGGTGTCATCTATCCCTAACTTAGTCTCATACAAGGCCTAGAATCTCATGTAGGATTTAGTCCATATATCAATTTCACAAATATCATTATCACATTTATAAACAATGTGCATTCCCAGAATCCACTATGACTTCTTTTAATGCATTACTCCTCATGTATTTACATTCTATGCATGTAAACCTATGGGAAGAAGGAACAACCCTGTCTAAATATGACTATACTCTATTCCTCAAGCCTTTGAAACCCACAAATAAATGTATAGTAAAATGAGAGTCATCAAATCCCAATAATGAATGCACCCTATATTGTAATCCACTATAGCATGGGATACGAGTACTTGGATATGTCCTAATGTAGTGTAGTGGAGAGAGAGAATATAGACATCCATTTCCTCACCATCATTGATGTTTGAGAAAACTTCCCCAAAACATTTTTGTATCAGTTTCCCAACCAATTTGGGCGGAGTGGTGTGTGAAATTAAAAAATAATAATATCATTCATATAACATACTATGGGAAAATACATAACCTTAGAAACATCCACCACTATCATCCAATAGATCCCAATGTTTCCAAAAGTATGTACTAGATGTCAAATAAGTACATAAGAATTATATTCTTATTAAGGAATTAATTAAACATTAATGACTTATTTTCCCAATATTAACATTTTAATATTCTTAATATAATCATTGAAAATAATTTAAATTATCTTTATTATATTATCAAGTATTAATTCATCATTGGTGAACACCATGAACTAAAACCATATATTTATTAGTTAAATTTATCGATTTATGAAACATCGCAGTACTCGCATACTCAACCAAAGCTACCTCTTTAAAAATTCCCCTATAATCCATAGCAACAAATTGCATCAAGCTATTTGATACTGTTCAAGGAAACATCATCTAACCTTATTGTATTCAAGCATTAGTCAATAATGATTAAACATATCCATGAGATATCCCATATCTGAACTCATCTCTCACTCCTAGTGTGACTCCCCATTTCACATAACATAATATGTTTTTCTATCATTGGAATTGACCTTCACTATAGTACAGTCCCTCGACCCCTCTCTCATTAAATCAATCATTAAAAAAAATATAGCCTCAAACCTCCAAACCATTCATTGTAATGGTTCCCAAACATAATGAAGATATCAAAAAATTGAAAAGGCTCTAAATCCCTTGGGAACACATAGATTTAAAATGTATTTTATACACACCAGAGAGGGAACTATGTCCACATAATCAGGGAATTCAGCCCCCTACAACAATTAATGAGATGATTCATCCCAAAATATATTCTTTGGATTAGACCAACATTTTATACCATTTTTGAATTAAATGGTTCATTAATCATATGTTATATTCACAATAAAAAAAGTTATTAGTCAACCAGTACTACCATAAACATTATTTCAAACATTATTTAAAACAATCAATCCATGATATCATGTAAACACACTTCTCCAACCTGTTCCATTAATTACCATAATTCAGATT
This sequence comes from Viscum album, assembly GCA_963277665.1. Lineage (NCBI taxonomy): Eukaryota > Viridiplantae > Streptophyta > Magnoliopsida > Santalales > Viscaceae > Viscum > Viscum album. The sequence goes on from OY728156.1 coordinate 475,107,850, forward strand.
AACTTTTTGTCACATTAATGAAATTAACCATGATAAACAAATAATAATAAATACACTACCAAACATATATAATATTATTATAGTGAACATCAAAAGGTAACATAAGAACATAAATTTTATGAGATATAAAAACCCAACCATTCACTAAATTCTATGAATGAAATATTAATTACCCTAAATATATGGAATTTTTCATTTCAATTTTTTACATTATAGATTTGAAACAAATCTCATTATATTACAAAATGTAGTGACATTGTAGCATGGGATAACATCTTTGTTATTTTAATCTCTATATTTAATGAAACTTAACCTTAAATATGTGACATGTGATTAAAGTTATTATTTTATTCATGAATTAAGGATAAAATCATTATTTCATGGAATATGATTAATCATAATGAATAAATTAAACTAAATAATTCAATGATTTATTCTAAACCTTAAATATTTCTTGATTATTGATTAATTATTCAATATGTGATACCTTTTTTTGGTTAATTATCTTAAAATTTCTAATCCCACCTATATTGACAAGAATCTAAAGCATGATTAATTTAAACATACACATAATTTAAGGAGAAGTAAAAAAAACCCTACCTTGATTAGAAGATCAGTGTTTTTCTATGAATAATGGAAAATTGAGAGACAACCATCACCAAAGGGAATTCTACAAAACACAAAGGAAGCACCACTGAAACCAAATCAAGAAAATGACCATCAAAACTAGATTTATTTCTCAAAAAAATAACATTTCAATTAATCCAAAATATATTTTTCAAAAATATAGATATGAGGGTAGACTATGATAATGGAATTTTTAGGACTATACCTTGATCGGAGGATTTATCATTCAATGTAAGGTGTTTAGACTCTTCATGGAATGATTGGAGGGTAGAGAGAGGTGTAAGGCATGGTTAGGTGTAGATAGACGGAGAGAAAATATAAACCAATGAAACAAGGGCCATATATTTATAGAGGAATCCCAAAATCCTTCACTATGTCATAGATAACACCAAAAACACCAGTGGTACCCCCAGTCAATGTGTGATCTTGTTTTCAAGGAATTAAAACTTTGTGGATATTATTTCTTCAAAAATGTCATCGTACCATTTCAAATGTTACCAATTCCTCCCCTAATGTTTATTTTTGAAACATAATCCATTTTAACCTAAACACAACTAGAAATATGGAATGGAAAGCTCAATACTTTATGTTTCCAGTAGTGGGACTCACCAAGTTTCACACCTGGTCATCCTTCTCCAAAATGGATTCCCAAACCATTTAACAACACCCATTTCATCCAGGTGAAACCTCACTGCTAAACCCCTTGAATAATCGTTAGAAAATCAACTTCACCCATCATGATTAAATACTTTAAGAAATTGATAAACCCATGAAAAAAACATAGAACTCCTAATACTAAAACGTGATTCCCGATGATAAACCTTCATCGAAGCCAAAACAGTTCTAGTATCAAACCTACCACCATGGCATGGTGACACTATATAAGAACAAAAAAATTCTAAAAATCTATAACTACTAAAAAATACCTTGAAACACCTCCAAGGCCTGAAAAATTGAAATGAGGAAGAATTTAGACATCTTAGACCTTACAGCGAACACCTATTAGTTATTTTTCATCCATGAGAATTTAAAACATGACCTAGAAGGAAGGGAAAATGTTGATTCAAATAACCACAATATAAAATCTCAATAAATGATATATCTATAATAGGAACAGATCCAATAGACCATGGTTATATAACGCATCAAAATTAAATGAAAATAATGAGGAATATAACAAATATATTTTTATATCAATTAAAGTTCAAACACATCATCTCAAAAAATGAAAAACATGAAATAAGAATAACTTAAGGTATAGAGCATGAAATTTCAACTCCCTCTTATATATGATCCCCTCCAAGACATCATGCCACTAAATGCCACAAACTAAATGAATATATTCCCCATTAAAAACCATATTCTGGTGGTCCTATATAATGACAGGGTTCTCCTCAAAGGTTACCTTGTCTTCATCATCTAGCTCACCCATTCTGATGATTTGAAAATCTTTATGAAGATATCAGTGAATTTGTGATATATGGACGACATAATGAATTCATAAAATGAATTTTCAAGATCATATGTTGGATTCATTCTCTATAAAATTACCTATAACTTCCTGGTCATACAAAACACCAATTATGGTCTAATAACTACTGACTCTCTAGCCTCTACCCAACAAAATAGAGAAGAAAATGGTCGATAAAAAAGATCATAAATGAAGTCATGTTAATAGAGGTGAAATAATTGATGTTTTGGGAAAACTATACTATGTGTAGGTGTCTCACTCACAAACCTCAAAATTCCAGAATGCATGCATGTAATATATCCCATATTGTAGGGATTTCTAGTTACGTCTAATCATTTATTTGGGGAAGAAAAGTTGTTCTATGGAATAACTAAGATCCAAAATATTGATGGATACATTTAAAAAACACAGAGATAAAATGGGGATCAATATATGATAAGATCATATTTAGAACCCCATGAATATTCAATATATATATTAGGTACTTACATGAAAAAAACCATCACATAGATTGACTCCTCGGTTGATAAAAGGTGTGATGAATATATCAAGTGGTAAATGATTTCCAATATATAATCATAACCACCTTGATATATGGGAAAACTATAGAAAAAATCCATTATAATTTCCTCCCACATACACTATAGAATATAAAGTGGTCAAAGCAAACCCCTAGGGGCATGATGCTGATCCTTCCCCTTCTGGTAGACCAAATACTAAGAGAAATAATCTACAATAGAGAACATAAAACTAGTCCAAAAATTCTGAAACTAAAATAGAATGGCTACTATCCATTAAGTTTTTAGATTGGTTGTGGTTTAAACTACTACAAAATGTTTCTTTGATGGATTTCTAAAACAACCATTAATTTTGGCATTGGTATCTAACTATTTTTTTCACCCATATAGCAGCAGTTTCTAGGAAGTGTCAAGAAACAATATTTAGTGGTGGTTATTTCAATTTTTATCAGTGTTATTATCTCTCAAAATATTCGAAAATTTCACTATAGTCTAAACCACCTCTATATACAGTAATATATTTTAGTGGTTTAAAGTGTCATTTTTTACCATATATATATATATATATATGGTTTAAACATCCTCTAAAATCTTGTCTATCATATATTGTGATGGTTTAAACTACTGCTATATATTACGATTAAAAAAATAAAATATATAGGAATTACAGCCCCCCAAAAAAATTAAAACATTCATAAAAAGAAAAATTATTCCTATAATAAAATTAAAAACCCAAAATTATAAAATATTAAAACATCTATAAACATATCAATTAATAATTAAATAATAAATAAAATTAAAATCGAATTATATTGATATTATAAACATTATAAGAGACCAATTTTAATTGGAGATTCAATTAAAATGTCTTGAAAATAAAGAAAAAATTCAATCAAATTAAAATATATAAAATTTTGAACTGATAATGACTTCATGTATGAAAATAATTATAATAGGAAGAGAAAATAAAAAATAAAAAAAATCAAGGGTGTTAATTTAGGCTTAACCAGGCAGGTGATATTAGTAATCATAGACCCTGGTTTACAAAGGTAGATACCTAAATAAAATAAAGATACATAAAAATATAAGAAACATTAAACAAATACATGTATAATAATAAAATAAAAAATCAATGGATAAGAAATATCCTAAATAAAGGTCAAATAAAAATGTATGAAACACCTTATAAAAACAAAAAACCATCACTATAATAAATAAAAAAGATGTGCCTCTAAAATCAACACATAACAATATCTCCATTCTTCTAAATCTTCCATTATTATATATTATTTCATTCCATGTTGTTACTACATCACTACATACTGCAACATAATCACATAACCTGACTATATATAAAGGACCCCACACTTCATTTAACAATATTGCTAACTTTTCATATCCATTGCACACCCCATTTACCTTTCCACCATACATTCACATAAATAGTTACCACATCATAAAACAACAACATCTAATACACCAAAAATTAAAAAAATATCAAGAAATGAATTATATTAATTTTCATATAGCAATAATACCACATTACAAGACAACAGTGAGCTACACCCATATAATTTCCTCAATCTTTCCTCTGTGAATCCATAAAATCTTCCATGCCTCACTATAAGATAATAAAATTTCCATTAAAACCCCACATTCATTCTGAAAACCACACAACACCCCAAATCATCAAGAATGGTAATGGGGACATGAGATACAATAGATAACACCCAAAACATATACACCAATGATTTACATATAACAACTTCATTATACAGTCCAAACTAACTCTCCCTCTTAAAATGAATGTACTAAAATCCATGCATTTATTACAATAATAATAGGATAACCATCAAAAAAATAATTTAAAATTAAATAAAATCACAAATGATTACACCTTCACATGCATCACCCATCACCAAACACAACCCCTTGACTATAACAACATCACATTAGTAGGACACCAATCACAAAGTATTTCCCTATTTCACAAAAATTTTCCAAAATATTAACATATAGCAACATAAATTACTTATATTACTCTAAGTAGAATAAATTAATAAAAATAACATCCCAAAAAACCCCATGAATTGGTATCCACCATCCATCAATAATTTCACACCAACTCCATAATTCCCACGATAATTACCATCAACTTATTCTAGCAAAATAAAATTGGAAAAGTTCATCAAGATATATTGTAATACATTACATAGAATCATTTAATAAATAACCCAAAAGAGCCTATTAATGATGATTATAATGGAAAAAATTTGAATAATACGTATAAAATCAACCATGAATATATATTTCATTTAATGTAAGGGAAAATAAGATATCCAAAACCTCTAACAACATCATTATTACACAATCCCCATATCGTTATGTAAAAAAATAATGAGTTTATTTACCCAAAACCACCACAAAATTCAATTTCAATCATCACCACTGCTCAAAAAAATATTGATACTTTCTATGTCTCTATCTCCACTCTTTGATACCAAAATCAATATGATAATATAAATGAAAATTAAATAGTGTTGTATATTTAAAATTTAACCTAAAGCCAAAAAAATGGTACTAAGTTATTATGGAATTGGGTGATTTAACTTTTGACTCAAATAATATATATATGAAATATCACCTGGGAAACATTCATTCTTCCTCTAATATAAATTAGTTAATTCATTTTATGGAAAAATAACCTCTACGTCCTACAGTTTTATATGATCCCTATGTTTCTAGATTGTTCTCTCCTATTGTTGAATTGTGTTTTTAATTGAAATAAAATACCTCTGGGAATCATGACTTAGGGAGTAACTAAATCCATTAGAATATATTTATACAATCCTTGGGGACATTAAAATGACCTATGATGGTAATTTTCCCAATATCATCCCCTGTATATGACTAGGAAACTCCATCCCAAGGATCTAACCAATTAAATCATCCTAGAAGATTGAGAAATATTTTGAGGGATTGGTATCAATTCGTTCTTTTATTTCTACATTTAAATAAAATATTAGTAAAACATAATGGAATACATATTAAAAAGTGAAAATGATAATAAGTTAATGAAATGAAAAATTAATTAATTCCTCATCTTCTTTTTCCAGATAATTCACATAACCCCCATATTCTTTCTTATAAACATCCAACAAAAGTTTCATTTAGGAGAATTGGGGTCCTATATTCATTGTATTCATTAAAAAGATAAATAAATAATTTAATATATTAAATGTTTAATTTTATCATATAATTATTTAATCTAATAAAAATATTACCATAATCAATATTTTTCTTGAAAAACTCTTTGAATAGTTAGTGTAGGTGGTGATTTGTTTCACTAAACATGATACTTTGTTTTTGAAACATCCTAAAATAAAATTTTTAATTTAATATTAATGTATAAAATGTCTTATCCTTATCATATATAGGTATATATGTAAAATTATATTAATATAATGACATATTTTTCAATAAATGTTCTTATCATAGATATAGTTTTCAGAAAACACCTTACACTTCTCTCTAAGTACCCATTTTGGTACCTTATCTTACTGCTGCTGAGTAGTCAATGATGTATCATTGAAATTATTCCATAATATCCATTTAAAATCATTCAATTTCATACCCAAATTTTTCTATGTCAACTTTCATGTGATAATGTCATCAATGTTAATATAGAATAACATATGTACAAGGAGATTCATTTTTAAAATATTTGAATTTAATTAAATTTATGGCCTTAAATTGGGTTATAATGTGTTTAAGTTACCATTATCTAGGAATAAAATACTTAATTATTTCCAGATTGGGGAATATTATTCCAATCAGAATATATAATTAGAAGGGAGATCGGATGAGCTACTAACTAGCCTATAATCTGGCCAAATAATCCCCAAACATCATTTGTGGGGACCCTATAACAATTAAAGTTGACCCATATATTTAGTCTTTTCAGATTCTAGATGACTAAATTATTAATATTAGTATTAGTAGTAACATTGTTTCCATATTTTAAGAATTAATAGTTACTAGTATTAAAAATTAAAATAACATTATTCACATTATAATTTATTCCTATAACCATCACACTTCATTATACTCATGAATAAGAAAAATTGACCACCTATTCCTTTATAGTAAAGTCATTGAGTGATGCACCTACTCAAATAGGATTTAGTGTTCCAGTTTCTGATGGGAGGGAGATGAAGGGTGTGCCAGATGCTATTCAGAGGTAGATGAAAGGTGTGGAATATTCTAATGGGGGTAGATAGAGGGTGTCCTTGATGCTATATTGAGGGATACAGATGGATCATCAGGTAACACTGGCGATGTCTATATAGATTGTGGAATGTCAATTAAGAGTTGATTGGGATTAGTGAATCTCTTATTACTTGTAATTGATGGCATTTATACAAGTACAAAGAATTCTAGAACATATATTTTGAAATATTCATGCAGAAAAAGAAATTTAAAAATGATAACATCTGTTGGTTACTGAAAAGCGTAATATAGCTAGGTATGATAATGAATGACTAATCATAAAAACAAATATAACATTTATTTTTTTCAAAATTAAACAATTAATGCATAAAAATTAATTTCAATACAAAAAACCAAAATAAAGGAAATGAAAAACATATAAAACTAGTGGTTGATAAGCTAATGGATGACTACAAAGATAATCATTTTTTCCTTCAATGTTGTCTTTATATTACTCTGTGATTACTTTATCTACCTCATCTACCCTATACACACTTAAATATTCAATATAATGATGAAAATATAAGACAATTTATTTTTTTTATGGGATTCAATGTTGAAAGTTAAATATTCCACTTTATGACACAAATCATACAAGTATCATTGTTTTATGTTAACAAATACACTCCAACATTCAACCATGACATCTCCCACATTATATAGCATTTTTTCTTGTGATAGGATGATATACAGGTCATATAATACATGGTCACAAACATCCAACATGTGAGATAAGATCACATATGATAATTGTAAAGAATCTATTTCAATACCCATGGAAAAATTGACACACAAACATTTGAAAAAATGAATAAATGAAAATGGTAGTTCAACTTGATTATATCAGTCAGCATTGAATATTATCTAAATTAAAAAACTATAAATATATCAATATTAAATGTTTTTAAACCCACTTCCTAATTGACTGTATAACATGTATTTCCATTCACATTGTATGTGTATAGCATTCTAGAATGTTTTAGAGGACCTCAGACAAGAAACTTCAAAACATCTAACAAATCATCCCAAGAATCATTTTTATGGATCTAAAAAAATTAATATGCATTATTAGTTTTAAAAAAATTATTCCTCAACCTAATATCAACCCTTATTATAGTATTTACAAATATAAAAGATGTAAAATCAATATACAATATCTTTATTATCAGATTTTGTTACATCTTTCTCATTTTATGTTCAACTTATCAGAAGTATCTTTGTCTATATCTTGATATCTTTAATAAATATATCTTCAAATTCACTATTTCGTAGAAAATATCTATGTTCTTGTAATATTTCTATTTCCTTTAGTTTAATATTTAAGATCCTCCCAACTGATCGGTCAATAATTGAAATGATTTTTGAGTTATCATGTTATAGAGGATGGGTTGATATGTCACCAACACATCTAAATCAATTTAATCTTGTTTCAATGTCATCTATGTATCTAAAACATTAGGGAATAAACTCATATTCTAAATAGACTTTGAAAATAGAGCCTTCAGGTTGATAAATATTTTTTAAAAAGAATTCCAAATGACTAGGGTATCTCTGAAATAAAATAAATAAAACATACTTATGTATTGAATGAAGTTTTGTGAATGATTTAAAAATTATGACAAACATATAAATAAAATAACTATCAATTGGAAATATCTATCTATAATGAATGGGAACTCCTAGTTTAGTTTATTCTACATGATACACATTCAAATGCATCATGATAGTAAAAAATGATAAAGGAATGATTATATATATTTCTCAAAGTGTCAGTACTAACATATCCCAATGGCTTTCAAGATCAACTGGTTATATATTTCTATCACATAGTTTTCTAAATAATTTTATGAATTGGATTACTACTATAGAAACCTTTTTAGGTAACAATATACACAATAACAATGGTAGTGACTTGGGTAACAAAATATATGAATCAGGACCATAAAATCTGTGTAACATATAATGATTTAAGTTGAAACACCATGATATGATACTTGAATACCAAATTGATACTCTCACATGTTTTTAAATAAAAGTAAAAATATATATTTATCTGAATTTTTTATTGAAAAAATTTTAGATCATACTTTCTATTCTTATATGGCCATAGATTGTGCTTTATATTCATTGCATATAATTCCATCCAATCATTCAGTTGGTCCTTTAATTTTATAGGATCATTATTTGATGTGAAGATAAAATTTACACAAACATTATGGTTAATATGAAAAACATCAACATTATAATGAATAAAATTAAATTCCTAGTATAGAAGTATGAAGAATATTATTTTTTCATCAATTCATGCATTCTGATTTCAACTAAGGATTTACTTAAAACTACATTCTCATTATCATTCCAATGATGTAGCTTCCCAAATTTTTTTCAACATTTAGTATTTGGGACAATATTTTAGAACCTGTAAAAAATTTGGAGGTGGTCTACGATCATTAGACACATTGAATTTTGACCTTTTCAACCTAAATCAATGAGATGAACTTTGACATCTACCATGACATAAGAAGCATAGTTTTTTATTATAAGGTAGTGTTTCATGTTCAAAATAAATGTTAAAAATATTAAAATAAAATCATATTTAATTGTTCCAACTATATAAGTTCCAAAGACTAGGTAAGTCACTAATGGTTTACATTATAGCAGTGTTCATTTTGAACATTATTCTTGAAGATGCATCATATGTCTCAACAACATTGCTCTAAAACACCTAAAATTCTTCAATTAGAGACTATAAGTGTACATAAATATCATTTATAGTAATTTTTTAAGTAATAGTATTCAAAAAGATAAAATATGTTAGTTTTATACACATCCAAGGTGGTAGAATGTAAGGGGTCAAAATAATCGGCCAAATTCTATAATTGGTACTCAAAGTTGCAAATGGCTTGATTCCATCAGCATCCAATCCCAATAACAAATTACTAAGAATGAATGAGAAATATGGATTTAATGAATAAAATGTATTCTATGATTTGGAATCTCTTGGATGTGAAATTAACCAATCATTGTTATTATCTATAGAATGTCACTTCAGGTCCTTAGTAGATTTCAATGAATTGAATAATCATTTCAATCGAAGTTTTAATGGAAAGTAACATACAATATTTGAATGGTTTATTTTTATTCTACATAAAAGTAGTATGTTTATTTAGACTTCCAACATCACCTATTGACTTCCATCTAAAATAAGAACATTTTTTCAATCGCCTCTACCTGAAACCTCTCCCGAATAAAGCATATATTCATTGGGGCTGGAATTTTTTTTCAATTCCATCCATGATTGTTAATAAAATTTTTCATATCAGAAAAATACTCAGATATCATAGATTAATTAAATGTTCCATGAAATAATTACAATTTCATGTACATCACCTTATTTTTAATTATATATAGACATTTGATATGGTAAAAAATTAGTAGAAAATATTGACTTGAATATTTTAGACATCCACCATACAGATCTTGACTTAAATCATCAAATAAATCATGAAAATAATTTTTATAATTACTGAATTTATCCCATAAATTAGTCTCTATAAAATCTATAGTAGGATCAAATTATATGTTATAATCTTGATCTATTTTTTCTATAGTCCCAAAAACATCATTTTTCAATTTGCAATTTGTATTGCCCTAAAATTATAGTTTTGATATGTTTTGTAACTGATGGTGTTGACTTAAAATTTCAAATGAATAATTTATAAAGAATTAAATTTCAATTTCCATTATTGATGAAGTTGGGAGCTCATTCTATTGATTGAAATCAATGCTCAAAAATTTTATAACTTTTGATTCTCCATGTAAAATCCAACACAAATATTGATCAGGGAATTATATCAATACCAAGTGTTCATAAACATCATGTTTGTTCAACCATATTTTATATTTACAAATACTAGAAATAATTTTCCCCCTCAATAGATTTATTAAAAATTGAAAAATATAAAAATATCTCGAAACCCTTAGCATATTGAGATGTCTTCATCGATAATATTATCCCACTTTTATCCATATATCATAGTGTTCCTAAACTTCATTAACAAAAAATAAAACACATATGAAATATAAACTCATTTAAAGAACAATTAACAATTGATTTGAAATCAAAAATGTAAATAATTCTTTATGTGTATTAATTTTATTACATTTTTGAATAGAATTTCTCTTCATAGATTTTAATTCAAACATATCTAAAAAATCATAAAATTGCATCTTTTTAATATTTATGTTTAATAATATGAAAATGTAAAATTTATGTGATATTATGATGTTAATAAAATATTAAATAATTAAATAAACTAATAATCAACACTCAAATAAGATTATAAAACCAATTGAGTTTTGGATAAAACTAATATTCAATTTTTTACATAATAACATAATATCAACAATGATCAAAATATCCCATCATTAAAAAAATTCAATAAGTAATAAATATTATATAATAAAAACAAATAAAAAACAATTAATATAAATAATATTAAATTTAAATGGAAATATTTTGAATATAGTCCATGGCCTGTGAGAAATATGGGTAACAAAGTAGTGAAATGGTATGGGATGAAGACTGTGGAGGGGTAAAGGGAATCAAGGGATCTATGAAGTTGAGGAAAAGGTCTCAGTATTACTGGTGAGGGATTTGTGTCTCATTAGAGAGAGATAGAAATTGAGGGATATAGGAAGATGAAATATCAATGTCATGGGATGGGGGCTCAGAGGGGGGAGGGTAACAAGGGAGATTGGGAGGTTAAGTTCAAAGGTGAAAGAGATATTTGTGATGGTGAGGTCACAGTGGCATGGTAAAAAGTGAAAAGGGGATAGTGAATGAATAGAGAGGGATCTGGGAGGGGTGTTGAGAGATTAGGAAGGGAAAAAGATGAATTGGGGAGTGGTAGTGTCTTGGGTAATGAAAGATTGAGGAGGGATAGTGAGTGATCTTGGAGGGCTCATGGAGTGGTGATGGTGAGTGATCTGGGAGTAGTGGTGAGTGCTCGTCCAAGGAGCATTATTGATGTCTTGGGTAAGAATGAGGGATAGGGGGAGAAGAGGATACATGTGGGGGGAGGGAAAAAGTGATTTTTTATATTATTTTGAAAATAGTTATCAATGGTTATTAAAAATACACCACAAACATTTAAAAAAAATTAGGGATGGTTTTATATGCCACCTTTAACCATTGTTTTTGGTGTAGTGTGATTCCTCATGGAATGATGCATCTTTTTCACACCAGGGTATAACATTGAGGGTGAACTATGGAATCCATGTAGAACCACTCTAAACACTATTAAAGGAAAAAAATTATCCCTTGGAATATGACCTGATGTTTTCTATCTTTAGACCAACCCTAAGGAGAATAAACCAAAAAATAAGTCATTCTATACCACTTCCATGGAACCTCCTAGTTGGGACTCCTCCACTTGCTTCACTAAGGAATACTACACTGAAATCTGATAAAGATAGCCTCAATCGTCAATTTCTCCTATATTAAGGTTCATTTTTAATAACTCTTCCATAATTCCCTTAGAGTTTACATCTTCTTTCACAACACCATCATGTGGCTTCCTACTCAAATCATATTCTATAATATTTATTTTACAAAATGTAAATGAAATATCTATGTTGGAGTCCTCTAAGAACACCATCATCCGTCATTTTTGTAATATCAATAAACACTGTAAGAAGACATATTTTAGGATTTTATGATTAGAGAATACCAGAAAACATTCACCATTAATTAATTGTATCCACGAATTTATATAAAACACTACTACAGTAAGATAAAGATTGTGGGATGCATAATGGTATTCATTAGGTTGTTACTTCTGAGACCCATAAGAGATAACATCCCACCACTGCATAAACATAAAACTAAAACCAATTTTAAAATCATGTAATTAAACCTTGAATGAAATTCCCTCATATGAAAAATTTAGTTTCATATTACTAACTATTTTTTTCTTTTAATACTCTAAAATAATCCTAGCACTGCAATGTTTACACAAAGGCTTGAACTCCTATGGTTAATTTTTTCCTTGGAGTTGTAATCTGGTAGAACATGGGTACAAAACTCTTATAATTACTAATAGGACAATGAAATCTCCAAACCACACGGAGATTATTATGGGAGTTGGATGAAACCAATACCACAATAATAAATGGATAAATAAATACTCTACACTAAGATATAACATTTCTAAATAAAAACCCTCACAAGTCTACAACACACACTTCGACAGCTTCCAAAACATTGGATGAAACTAAGTAACTCCAAACATGGCCAATTGATTATCTATCTTATCCTACTCTAATTTTGAAAATAGAAGGATTTTATTGATAAAGACAACCATTAACCAGTCAAAAAACTAATGGATCACTTCATTCATAAACCTCATGAATAAAACAGGAACATTCATTACACCAAACGATATAACAATGAACCCGTAATGATGATAATTACATATGAAAGTAGTCATTAGGATATCTTCATCGGTTGTATGCATATGGTGATACCAAAAAATCAAGATAATATTCTAGAACCATCTTTCTACACTCAATTGACTAAATAATTCATAAATCATTGGAAGTATGTTTAATCTCTTCATTGTTGCCTAAATCAAAATGTGGTCATCACCAAAAAATAAAAAACATCCATATAATTAAATTGGAAACAAAAATTTGACTCTTTAAGGTCACACACTAGGATGACTAGAACCTCCTTATAAGATTCCATCAATATAAAGGAGTAGCTCCAATAAATTAAAAGGGGTTATCTAATATTGATACATTGCTAATATAAAAAAACATGCATATATCTTTATACTAAACATGATATCTCGATGAGGGGGAAGGTCCAAAACCACTTAAAAATTACATCATGTTATTATTCAATGTCCTATGGAAACACAATTATATGAACCTCAACCTAAATCAACACCAACTCATCCAATAAGAAGATATAGGCTTAGCACACCTTTAACCCATATAAGGGCCTAAAACACTTTTGAAATCTGATATGTATCTATCATTATTATAAAATATAATAAGAAATATGAAGAAATAAAAACTTTCCTATGAAGAATAAATAAAATAATTTTGTAGGATGATATCATATTGTAGTTTTTTGTAAAAATATAAAATCTCATAGAGAGTAGTTCTTCTCTAGAACCAATTCATAGTATCTACATATATTAAATAGCCTTACTCAAACTATAACAGGCATAGTAATCACTAATGGAATTGGTTTTCATTCTAACTGAGGTCCTAAATAATGGAATATATCATGTGAAATGAAGGAATACATTTATCTTTAATCAAATAAGATATAAACATAGTATTAATTCAGTATGTAGTACATCACAAAATGTTAGTCTCAACCAGTACTGGAAAAAATATTGAACATATATGAGTACACACTACTCCTTAACCTCTCTATATTTGATAGTGACAATCTCCATGTCTATGAAAAACCTACTATCCCTGAGTATAAAGGATATATTTGAGTTTTCCTATTCCCACTCTATCCCCTCTCTACAAATGAAGTGCTAAAATTCCCTAAAGGCGTTACAGCCTCAACTAAAACTTCTACAAAGGGTAGGCCTAAATATAACCACAAGTTGTCCAAAAACTATTGAAGAATGTTGGGAAATCTTGCTTTATATTTCCACAACCACTCCAAGAAAATTAAATTAAATTCCCAATTTTCTCTATATAATAATTTGAAATATTTCAGTGAATATTTCTAGAGCCAAGCACTGAGACGACGTGAGATTCCGAGGCCCATTGTGTCTGGATTTAATTTTTCAAATATATTAAATGTATTTAATACCATGGGTCTGTAGTTTATCTAAAAAAATGATGAGTAAATCTTTAATGGTGGGCCATATTAGAAATATGAGCGAACCATTGAGTTATGAATGTGGTTTTTAGCCTATCTGTGACATAGCCATTGTTGGCATGAGGAATTTGTGAAAAAGTCATCGTAGGAGTAAATAATAAATTAATTGATGAATTAATTTATTTATATTATATTAATGAAATAACCGTGTTTTAACTCTATAATTAAATTATTATATCCAATTTTTAGGTTTAGCCTCATAACCCTAAGAATTGAGTGGAGATTGTATAGGAACATTGGCAGACATCAGGATCATGGGTCAACAATCAATGCACTGTAAGGAAAGACAATGACAACACTGCATATGGATCTCATCAAAGATAATAATTTGTGGTATTTATTCATCAATTTGTGATCTAAATCAAGTTAGTATTATTATTTAGTGGATGTATCCCCATTTTCTATACCCATGATAAATGAAAATTAACCACCTAAAAAATTAATTCACAAATTGATCATTTGATTCAGGTAATTTCTTTATCTTCTAGCAGTATTGGAATTCATATTTATTTAGTTTACTTATTTATCTTTGTTAATAATTATATGAAAATGAATAGGGAACAACACATACATTGGATGAGTTTCATTCCACACATTTGTTTTCATTCTTTTCTCTCTCTGTTCTACATGTGTTCATTGTCAGTATTCTTTTTGATAGGTGATTTGATAATGTTCGAGAGTACCGATCATTGTGAGTTTGTTCTTTGGAATAGAGGATCACATTCCCGAATTAATATTTGGATTTTGGTTATGCGATGGAGGTGAGGAAATTACTACAGGAACCCAACTTTGGATTGGGTATCAGTGGTTTTTGAGATAGATTTAGTGGATCTCTTTGAGGGTTTAATAATTGATTATTCTAAGTACGAATAACTAGAATGTGAACACTAGTGATGATGGAATATGGTGTTGGTGTGAAACATAGGGTTCCCATGAACCAAGACTTTTGGTGGTTATTATTATATTTAATAAATATATTATATGCTAAAAAATGGAAAATGGAAAAAGAAAGAAAATAAAGGAGGTGTGGACCCCCATTAACACATTTTAATTAGGGCCACTTATCTTCGTCCCATCATTAACATTTCATATATTAAATTAATTATATATATATATAATATTGGGAGTTGTGGGGTAGAAGGGAGGAGCATAAAACCCTGTATGCACGTGAAGGAGGGATTGGGGGACGTGTATGGATCATGAACACACCTACATCGAGCCCCATTATTAATATCATTATAAATGATAATAATATTATGTAAAGTAATAATTAAAAAAATATTTTAAGGCTAGAGGAACAACCTTAGGAGAGTGGGGGAAACTCTCATACACATGAAATATGGAGGTGGATATGTCTTGTATCCCTTAGACCTTTTTAGAACCATTTTAAAAATAATAATATAAAATATTATTATTATTATTATTATTGTTATAGAATCTAATTTATACCATAAAATTTTCATACGGTATCAGATTGACCGATCATCTTTGATACCATGACCCTACCATTGTGGAATTCCATTCAAGGCCAATGATGGATATTGAATTCCGAAGCACGGCTCTAGAACACAGAATTCTACATGTATGGGTTATGAAAAAATGAATTTTTTACTGAGTATCTGATTTGGTGAAGTGATTAGTTTATCTAGAGTTTTTTTCATGAGGATCATAATAGTGTGATATATTTGTCAATTCAAGGACATTTGAGATAATGGATAATTGGATTTTTGTTTTTTCCCCTTGGACTAAAGAAAAGCCTCGTGTGCTCATCTAAATTTCACCAGACTCAGGTACGGGCACTCGAGTAGTCCACCCTCAGTATTTTTTCATGTAAAATGTGGGGATGAACTCTGTTTTTCCATTATAGATACAACATGAAGTGATTTATGTGAGATACATATTTCAGTAATTCTTAAACAGTATTGTTTGATTGTGTTCCCTTGGTCAATTCCTATAAGGGTTTGGTGGGGAATCATGTCCCCTTCATAGAGGGTGATCCCACTAAATTTTCATGAGTTTTATGCAGTGCTTGTGAGTTCCTTTATTTTAGAGTGAGTTAAATCAAACCACTTCGACTAATCAATTAGTGGTTTAGAGCATCTATCCCTCTGAGAGGCCCAGAGCATTCCTTATTTCCCTTTGTGTTACCCTGGATGGGCTTGTTGGAATTGGCATGAAAAATATTTACACTGGCACTAATCTCCTATATAGGGTGAATTTTCTAGTAGGGTCTGGTGTCCCCCCAGTGAGCCCTGGGTGTTGATCCCCAATCTGTGTATCGATATCTAATTTTTATAATGAGGTGTAGTCCAATCAAGTGTGTATCTCAGATGAACCCTCACATTTTTCCTTTGCATCAAGAAATGACTAGTGTGGCCTCTAGGATAATTGTCGTCAGTGGAGGTATAGCTCTTGGAGTGTGTTCTCCACGACGAGCATTGTACGGAACCGTTGACCAGAAATCCTTGGCTGGATTTATAGTTGTGATCTTTACCTTCAGGTTTTGTGCCTTTGTTGAGTACATTTTTATATTCCTGTTATATGAGATTTTGACATATACATATATAGAGATCACTATGGGAAAAACCATTATTTGTGACGGGTCATTTTTGATGGGAATAAATCTCATTGAAAATAGTTCGTCGAAGGGATTAACTGCGACGGGTTGACCATCCCATCCTAAATAATCAATTATTTGCGATGGAAATAGGCACCCTGTCGTAAAAAGTTACGCACAGATTGGCATGTTTTGCGTGCCAAACCGCACGAAAGAGTATTTGCGATGGGTTGGCACCACCCGTTGTAAATTCCAGGAGGTGGTAAGACCTAGTTGCGATGGGGGGATGTTGTCCCGTTGCAAAAAGTGTGTTGGAAAGTCACTTTTTGTGACGGGGCCCATCGCAAATAGCCTTTTAACCGCCAACATTAATTAATGCGGCCGAAGGTTTTTGCGATGGGAATACCTTCGCAAAAAGTCCCATCGCAACTAATCTAACCTATATATACCCCCCCTCCATTTTTTCTTCTCTCTGCCCGAATTTCTTGTTCCTCTGCTTCTGTAAACTCTAATTTTAGAGTGAAAATTGTATAGAGTTGGCTTTTTTTACGAAGAAGTTGTGAAGCCACCTACAATTATAAGAGATAATGTTTAAAGGCATTTATGTTTTATTTAATTTAATATTTATTTCATTTTTTATATAAATTTTAATTATTGTTGATTAGTTATAATTAAGTTAGATTTAAATTGTTTTGTCATCAGTATTTATTTGTAATAATAAAATTAAATTATTAGTATTCATTCTTAGTAATTAGCAATAATTAATCATTATTAACGGTAATTAGTAATGTATATAAATTATTAGCGGTAATTAGTAATTAATAGTTGTATTTTGCTGTAATTAATAGTAATTAATACTAATTAGTAATAATAAGAAAAAAATAGTAATAAATATTAAGAATTAGTAATAAATAATATTAATTATTAATAATTAGTAATATATACTAATAAATAGTAATAAATAATAATAAATACCAATAAATAGTAATAAATAGTAATAAATACTAATAAATACTTATAAATAGTTATAATTAGTAATAAATACTAATAATTAGTAATAAATAGTAATAAATAGAAATTAATACTAATGAATAGAAATAAATACTAATAAATAGTAATAAAAACAAATAAATACTAATAAATAGAAATAAATACTAATAAATAGTAATAATTACAAATAATTACTAATATATAGTAATAAATACAAATAAATACTAATAAATACAAATTAATACTAATAAATACTAATAAATACTAATAAATGGTAATAAATAGTAATAAATAGTAATAAATTGTAATAATTAGTAATAATTAGTAATAATTAGTAATAAATAGTAATATTTAGTAATAAATAGTAATATTTAGTAATAAATAGTAATAAAAAGTAGTAAGTAGAAATAATTAGAAATAATTATTAATAATTAGTAATAAATAATAATAAATAGTAATAATTAGTAATAATTAGTAACAAATACTAATAAATACTATTAAATAATAATAAATAGTAGTAAATACTAACAAAAACTAATAAATAGTAATAACTACTAATAAATAGTAATAAATACTAATAAATAGAAACAAAGAGAAATAAATATTAATAAATACTAATAAATACTAATAAATACTAATAAATAGTAATAAATACTAATATATAGTAATAAATAATAATAAATAGTAATAAATAAAAATAAATAGTAATAAAAAGTAACAAATACTAATAAATACTAATAAATACTTATAATTAGTAATAAATAGTAATAAATAGTAATAAATAGTAATAATTAGTAATAATTAGTAATAATTAGTAATGATTAGTAATAATTAGAAATCATTATTAATAATTTGTAATAATTAGTAATATTTAGTAATAATTAGTAATAGTTAGAAATATTTAGTAATAATTAGTAATAATTAGTAATAAATAGTAATAAATAGAAATAATTAGCAATAATTCGAAATAAATACTAATAAATATTAATAAATACTAATAATTAGAAATAAATATAAATAAATATTAAAAAATAGTAATAAATAACAATAAATATCAATAAATATCAATAAATTGAAATAAATTACAATAAATTGCAATAAATAACAATAAATAGCAATAAATAGAAATAAATAGAAATAATTAGCAATAATTAGCAATAATTAGCAATAATTATAAATAATTAGCAATTAATTGCAATAATTAGTAATAAATTACAAAAATTAGAAATTAATTGAAATAATTTACAATAAATTTTAATAATTATAAATAATTATCAATAATTAGCAGTAATTACCAACAATTATCAATAATTAGAAATAAATATAAATAATTAGCAATAAATAGCAATAAAATAAATTTTAATAATTTTGCAAAATTTTCAGTGGATTGATGGCACTCCTTTTGCTCGACGACTCTTCTCATTTCAACTCTCATCGACTCAAAAAATAATGAAAAGTATGCTTCAACATATGCATATCCTATCTCATATGAAAGAGTTTTAATATGTATTTGTAGGACCACATTTTTTATAATTTTTTCATGGGGTGACTCTAATGACCCGGACCCGAACAGTACTAAACGGGTCGGGTGTTACAACCTTAAGCGCATCTCAACGAATGCCAAAGGCTGACGACTAGCAGCAAGGGTGTATAGGTATAGTGGGGAGGCTATGCCCTCTTAGAGGATAATAATGGTACTGGTTCGGGAATAAAAAATAAGATGCAGTGGAATAAAAGACTCAGCAGACTCGAACCAGACCCGTAGAGCGGAAGCACAATCAATATAGATTAACAGCAGAAGTAATAAATATATACAACCACCACGAAAATAAACACAGCATCATGCTGATCACAAGTAACAACTACTGAACATAGCACATGTATCCAAAGTAGGTCATACATATCTAAATGTAAAGGCGCCAATGGCTAACCATAAGTTGCTACAAAATAAGAAAGCATGCTGAAATAGGAATAATGAAATATAAGGTAAACTCTATCTAGGTAAGACCTCAAGGCCCCTACCATATCCATGAAACAACTAACGTAGACCATCTCTTGAAGATGGCCTCTTTCTTGCACATAAATCCATAAAGTCTGCACGCATCCTGAAGGGCCCATTCAGGGTGTGAGACAAATCTCAATAGGATTCCACCCAACGGTGCGTACCTAATATAAGTATTTAAGACATCTTGGTTCACAAAACCCGACCAAAACCCTGTATTTTGCCTCAAAAAATGAGGCTACTGCCCGTTTTAGCAGAAAAAAAGTACATGATGTGTACTTTATGACTACACATCATGTATATAATTTAAGTGTTCATATGGAGGTTATAATTCCGCTGACTTACTTTCCAAAACCTGCCGACATGAGTACACGGTGTGTACCTAGGGGTACCCAACATGTAATTGGTTTCCCTTCTCTTCCCCTCTAACTTACCCACATTCCATTTATATCTCTCATACATGGCTAGACTACACATCGTGTCCAAGGAGAATACAGATTGTATCTAGATTAAACATTTCTCCCCGGCCAATAGGCCTAGACGACATGTATTTCCTTCATACACGGCCAACCTACACGGCGTGTCCAAGAAGAACACGTCGTTTACTTGGTTAAAGAATTCTACCCGGCCAACAGGCCTTCATGCCGTGTGTGGCCTCCACATGGTCAAGGGAACACTGAGTGTTTAAAACTACATGCCATATAGTAAAAAATTTCTCAGTCATCACACGACATGTAATCGGCGAGCACACGGCCAGTCACTTGCCTAAAATATACACGGAATGTATGCAAAATAAACGGCATGTAGTTTGGAAATTTCTAGAAAATGTCTACTTTCTCCAGTTTCCTTAGAAAAAAGTCAAAAATTCAAATAAGGTCAAGATTTTGACCCATTCTAGAAACTCGAGTTCTTACAGTGATAGTTTCAAGAAGAATATTAATCGGAAAAAGGGGGATCTTTTGTCTGATGGATCCTTTACTTGCATGTTTTTCATAGTGAAATCACAAAGTAGAATCTTATTGGATGTACGCTTATGCATTCTCTTATGCATGAGAATGAATAAACATAACTCCGAGCAGATTCTTCATTGTGATTTTAGTGTGATAAAGTTGTAAATAAATGAGATGTCGGACAAAAGAGTAGTTGTAAAACCACTGGAAATTGCGTCACCCGTAATTAATGGTAATTATTAAGAAGTAGTTGTAATTATTTATCTTTTTTTATATTGTTTTCTAATTTCAAACTATTCAGAAATAGTAATGACGTTATATTTTTTTAGAAAAATATGGAAAAAGGACGTCGACAACAGTCATTATTAGATGATCGCACTTGGATAAATCAGCATAGAAATCCAAACGGTTTTGGTTTAAATCCTTTATATATGAAGGGCGTTAAAGATTTTTTTATAATTTGTATCATCAAAACCAGAATTTGTTTTAGAAGGCCCAATTATGTTTCCTTGTAAAAAATGTGCTCTGAGAACGTTTGAAACATTTGACAAGGTTGGGGGACATATCCTGCGATTTGGTTTTCAACCAGATTATGTTTTTTGGTATCAACATGGTTAACGTAGTTCTAGAGAAGATACTAATAACTTGATTCTGGATCCATAATAGTTTCAAAATTTAGTACATGATGTTGCAGGTCCATCTGTTCAACAAACTAAAACTCAAGATGCTATTGATTTGACTCCTAAGTTGGAACCATTTGACTTTTATGAGTTGTTGAGGTCTGTTGAGGATGCATAATATCCTGGTTGCAAGATAAGAAAATAAGAAGTGGTTGAACAATTTAATGCTATTAAATCAGATAATGCAATGTCAAACAACTTTTTTGATCAGATATTTCTTTAGTTAAAACACTATTACCTGAAGGAAACGTGTTTCCTGCAAATTACTATGAAAGAAAGAGGCTGGTTCATAATTTGAGCCTTATTTATCGGAATATTCATGCATGTGAAAATGATTGAACCTTATATTTTGGTGAAAATGAGTCATTGGATAGTTGTCCCACATATGGACAATCTATGTATAAAGAAGCTCAACTGGGGAAGTTTGGATCGATTCTTGTGAAACAGTTTAGATATTTCCCCATACACCCTAGTTGCAGCCTTTTTTTATTTCTCAGAACACAACATCAATGATGTCATGGGACAAAACTATGATTTCAACTAATAAAATATTGAATGAACCAAATGATGGTGATTCATGGAAAAAATTGACAGAATACATCCGTCTTTTTCTTTAGAAGCCTGAAATGTGCGATTGAGTCTTTCTACTGATGGTTTATGTCCATTTGGTTCATACGGTAGTAAGTATTCATGTTGTCCTGTCTTTATAACTCCATACAATTTACCACCATGGTTTTTGATGATGGATCCCTATATATTTTTGACCTTATTAATTCCAGGACATATAAAAAACAATATTGATGTTTATTTGAAACCATTGATTGATGAGTTAAATTCATTCTGGAGTAATGGTGTTAGTACATATGATGTTGCTACGAAACAAAATTTCATATTAAAATCTACATTGATGTGGATGATTAGTGAATTCCAGACATATAGTATGTTATCTGGCTGGAGTACACCTGAACCAAAATCATGTCCTTTCTGTATGAAAGACAACAAAACCTTTATGCTCAGCAATGGAAAAAAAACCTTTCTATTTTGACTGTCATCGCATATTTCTTCCAACTGATCATCCTTTTCAGAGGAACAAATCTAATTTTAGAAAAGGCACAATAGAAAGGGATGAACCTAAAAAATGATCTCAGGTACAGAGTTAAACTCAATTGTATTTTAGTTACCTCCCATCACATTTGGTCCAATAGTAAACCAACAGAAAATTCATGGATTTGGGAAACAGAATAATTGGATAAAATAGATCATTTTTTGGGATATTCCATATTGGTTTGATTTTTTGGTCCACAATATGTAGGATTTCATGCATATTGAGAAAAAATATATTGATAATTTATTTCATACAGTTTTGGATACACCAGGTAAGACCAAAGATAATGTAAAGGCGCGATTAGTTCTTGCCCAAATTTGCAAACAACGGGAACTTGAACTGTTTCAAAATGTCAGATCACAGAGGATAATGAAGCCAAAACTAGCTTATAAACGGTCTAAAGAGATTCACTTATTATTTTGTCAGTGGATTGCAGATTTGAGACTTCTAGATGGATATGCTTCCAATTTGGGAAGATGTGTTAGGAATGGTCATATTATCGGATTAAATAGTCATGATTTTCTTGTTATAATGGAAAGACTTATTCTGATTGGATTTAGATGTTTGTTGAATTCAATTATTTGGGATTCGATAACAGACATATCATATGTTTTTTGAGACATTTGTGTGGTGACAACAGACTATGATGCACTAAGTAAACAGGAAGAAGATGTTGTTGTCATTATATGTAAGCTAGAAAAAATCTTTCCGCCGACTTTATTTGAGTCAATGGAACATATAATATTACATTTTACACAAGAAGATAAATGTGGAGGCCAGGTACAGTTTCGATGGATATACCCATTCGAGAGATGCATGCAGAAATTGAAGAAAAAAGTACGTAACAAAGTATCAATTGAAGGCTAAATTGCTGAAGATTATTTGCAAGAGGAAATTTCTTTTTTCTTCTCTCCTTATTTTGAATCTGAATATCCCTCAAAACAAAACCACATGGGATAGAAGGAGGAAAATAATGATGAAGAAATGGACAATCAATTATCAGTTTTTAATCAGCCAGATCTTAGCTTTAGTAGAGTTCATGAATGATGGATTTCAAATGAAGAACATCACAGAGATCATACATATGTTCTACTAAACTGTGAAAAAATGACATCATTTTTACTGTGGGTGATTCTATCAATTATTCCATAATTTATGTTACAATAAGTAAATTTATTTTATTTGTAGGTTATATGATAATCAAATCATGAAACAGCTTACACAAATTACATTAGTTGCTCTTGAAGATCGATGACATAAAATTTTTTTCTCAATGGTTTCAAAAACCGGTAACATAAATTATTGATGGTTTAACATATCAATTCAGTTTGTTATATATTATATTGATAATTGTTTTTCAAATTTTCAGGTGTCTCAAAATGCTGATAAAATTGATAAGCGACTGTGTATATTGAGTAACCCACCATCCAAAATGGTTAAATATTACAATCCATATGTGGTGAATTGTTTTCAATTTCATACACATGCATATGGGGAATAAAAAACAATGAACAATGTATTTTTTGAAAGGATCACATCATATAGAAACTAAAGTTGACTTTTACAACATGTTGGATGAAATATTGCAGTAAATGAACCATTTTTACTGGCTCAATAGGCACATCAAATATATTACACAAAGTATTATGCTACTTCAAGAGACTTGAGTGATTGGTGGAGAATAATAAAAATGAAATCTTGGGAAAATCAGTTTACTCAAACTGAATTTGGTTCTAATGAATTATAAGGAATTGAAATTTTTCAAAAGACTACTCAAAATCCACCCTTTTCACAAAGAGACATGAATATGGATGATGACACCCCATAATTAAGGGTCGATGGTGGTGATGATGTTAATGATGTTAAAAATGAATTTGAAATAGAAAGAGATGATAAAACTGATACTCATATGGATATTGATGATGTCGATGATGAATATTAAGACATAGACATCATTAGATATGAAGATGAAGATGAATGTGAACATTAACAAAATTAAATAATGGTTATAATTAGAACCAGTATATATCTATATATAATATTTATTTTCAACTATCTGCTAACAACAATCATTTTGTGTTTCAGATGGACCATGATCTATTTCACGAGTTGGAGGAGGCTGAGCTACCTTTGGATGAGGAGGATTTGGGATCATATGACCCTTAGGATACCGGCAGTTCAGGGGGTATGCTGAGGGGGCGTGGTCTTGCGTGACTTATGATTCCTGACCCTATCCCCGAGCGGTGTCCACATATTTGTTTTGATCCATGCAGGTGGAGGTATGATAAGCGGTTTATTTTTGTTAGCTTTCATTAATTTATTTATATACTAATTGTATAATTATTTGTTTTGTTTTCACAGTTTTGCACATATAGTTGTTGGATAGGGGAGCGTTATCTTGCGAAATTATTTTTCTCAGCCATGGATCACATGAAAACATATTCCCGTTGATGTACAGCTTGGAATGTTCAATAATTGACTGGTACGTAAATAAATAATATTTATCTAGAAATTTATTTCATTAATAAATTGATATTATAAATTAATTGTAGGGTTTATGGTATCCCATCGATGATAGAATGTGTGGCGCTATCCACAAGGCGTGGGAGAAGTCTATGCATTAGCGTTTCCATCAGTTTTTTGCACAATTTGAGAAGGAAAACCATTAAGAATGTATGACCGATAGTATTTGATGAGTCATGTAGAGCCCACTGACCAGGGTACATTTCATCTCATGCGTGGGATGGATTATGTTCACACTGGTTGAGTAGTGGATTTCAGAGGAGATCTTCATTGGGCTGGTAGAACCGGGGGAGACAGGAGGTGACACATTGAGCTGGTAGTCAAACATTTAGTACATATACAGATCATCTGGTAAGTATCTTTTTTTAATATTTTATATACCATTATATATAAATAGTTTATTTTATATTCATATAGGCAGTAGAGCATCCCGATATTACGGAGTACGATGATTATAAGAGAATGTACGGTGATCTAGACATGGGTTGAGAGTCAGGACGAGACGGCTAATCAGACTAGTGTCCACCATTTCGATGAGGAGACATGGATGCAGGCGAAGCAATATGCCCTCGAGAAGGACCGCGTAGTTGTTATCAGCTCTAATTTGGCACCTAGGACTTATTATGGTAGTGTTGCGATGCCAACGTCTAGCTCGAGAGGATCTCATAGAGAGACATCATCTTCTAGATCACAGTATCAGGAGCAGTGGCGAGCTCAAACTGAGCATATAGAGAGTTTGCAGAAATAGAAGGAAGAGATGCATCAGCAGCAGCAGCATGAGGAGGACACACATCAATGGAAGTAGCAGCAGCACGATCAGATGGAGTACATGTGTGGTCTAACTTGTAGTTTAGGGATAGAATTTCGTCCACCATCTCCTCTAGCTCCTCCAGAAGACTATCCCCCCCCATTAATTTTTTTGTTCTGTTAAAAACATTTTATTTGAACATTTATTGTAATATGAACTATTTACAATTTTTGTCTTTTATATTGGTGCGAATATTGCATAATTTTTTTAGTATTTTTAATATTTAAGTATTTTATTATTTACTATTAGTAATATATTTTTTAATATTTGTTCATTTTAATAATAATAATAATAATATTATTATTATTTTATGATATTTTATATATTTTTTCTTGAATATTGAGAATTTTAATATTTTTTATATATTTTTTTATTTTAATTATATTAATATTACTTTTTTCATTAATCATAATTTTTGTATTTTTTAATTTTATTATGTATTCTCAAATACTGGTAATTTTAATATATTTTTTTATTTTTTTTAATAATATTAATATTAATATTTTATTTTATCAAGTATTTGTGATGGGTCCTTTTGTGATGGGGGGGCCCATCCCAAATAGATTATATATACTTTTAAAAGTTTTTTGTGACATGTCTCTTTATTGTCGCAATAACATTTTTGTGATGGGCCCGTCGCAACAGGTTTATAACATATAATCTATTTGCGATGGGCTGGTATCCCGTCAGAAATACTTTTCATGATGGGCTATCGCTAAAGATTCTTGTATATATATTATATTTAATCGAACATCTATTTGTGATGGGCCCGCTTCCCATTGCAATTAATGTTTTTTTCGATGGGCTCATCACAAAAAATATTAGTTGTTACATCATTTTTTGTAATGGGCTATTTAAGATGGGCCCCCGTCACAACAGTGTTTTTTGCAACGGGATCTCACCGCAAATAGACTATCAAAAATAGTCCAATTTCTAGTAGTGGATGGTTGTTACTCTTGATGATTTTTATCTTATTTTATTTTGGGGTGTCCTATTACGTATTTTAATACTCACTGATTCATGGTCTCCTCCTGCACCTATCATGTCATATGTAGATGACATACCTTTTTCTGGTGTCCTTGGTGGACCAGTAGCTGGTGGAGCTAGATTGGTCCTGACAAACCTAGGTGTATACGGATGTTGTTTTTGAAAGTATTCCCCTTTATTTGAGTAGGTGGGACTTTACTTTATAGTTTTGTTTTAGGATTTTACCCTTTTTATACTTTTCAGAACTTTTTATTGCGCCTTAATTGTAGGATTATAGATGTATTCATGCATTATTTTAGTTTTTTCAAAAAAATTTCATTGTATGGGCTTTAATATGACTCTATATATACTGACACATAAGGAAAATTCCTCCCATCTTTGTGTTATGCCTTCTTGGAACTAGTCATCAACCCTTGTCCTATTGGCAGAGGACTTTGGGTAGTTTTGTCTCGAGCCCTATCAGATCATGTCATGATAAAATGGTATCAGAGTTCCCATCATGAACTATTATGAAACTTCCTAGGTTTAGATTGGAGTTTTTAGTTTTTTTTTTCTAGTTTTTATGTTTGGTTTCGAAACTAGGGTGACAATGTTAATGTGTTTCAAGATTGGATCTCAGGACAGGGTGTCTAGTGTTGGTGTGCAGCTGACGTATCCATTCACCAAGACCTTTATATCCTACTTGTTGACTTGGTATATATAGACACTGGTTATGAAGAAAAAATTGGTATATGCATCATATAAGAATGGGTTTTGGTTTCCATGTCCTTCTAGAGTCTGATATCTAGATATACCCATTGATCATGGTATGTCTTGGTAACTATCAATATGCCTCTATGATTACAACTAGCTAGGAATCTGAAAGAGTTTCATGTTGATGATCATATCAGTGGTGAAGATTCATTTTAGAAGCCAAATCATGAGTATTTTTTCTCCAGGTGGGAATCAAGTTGTGTTAATCCTTATCAATAAGCACATGGATCATTTTTGTTGATCTGGAAGATGATTGCCTGCATGTTGAGCAGTCAATAGCTCTAGAAAGATAATAAAATGGTGTGAATGTCATTTTAGTGTTACATGAGTTCAAACAATGGGTATTACTTAGGGTCCAAGCCAATATAGACCCTCAGGCAGTAGAGGTTTGACTCAAGGTAGTGGTATGAGTTATCAATGTGTGCATATCCCAACCAATCAGATGGTTGTGCTTGCAAACTGTTTTTTTATAAGGAGAAATATTTTGCTATGGTGCTATTAGAAGATGAGACACCTATTTTGAGTGTTCATCTCATGTTCCAGAGTGAGAGATAACCCAGTTTTTATAGTGGTTCAAACCCCCTTCTTGGCCAGTGGATAACTGGCATAATCTCGTGGTGTAAATGTCTGACATGAATGAGACCCCTCCTTGATGGTGGTCTATCTCAAAAGACATCTCCATGGTGACAGAGGGATTTGGTAGAATTATAATTTAGATATTTTTTATATAGATTTAAAAATAAAAGTAAGAGGGAGAATACCTCCACTAAGATGCATTCTTGAGACGCGATCTTAAACCATGCGAGAGCCTGAGGATGGTCCAATGTACCTCCAGTTGATAGTTGTTATTGTAACATACCAAGTAAATAAAGAATAATACATTTTTATATTTATTAATATTAGTGAATTAAATATTAATTTTATTTTAAAGGATATGTTCTGTTAAATGGCATACCCGATACCCAACAACAGGTTTCTTTGATGTCTAATTTTATACCCAATGTTGAGTCTTGTTGAAATATATTAAGATAATATTATTTTAAATGGTAGTAAATGCCTAGACATTGTATTAGAGGGAATGAACAGATCTAAATATACTATGATAATACATGTTTTTAAAATATTTTTACATTTATCCAATAAAAATTAGAGGCTTAAAAAGTGAATAAATCTAATTTTAAGCATAAATACTCTATTATTCATTAAAAGGACGATTTATCACCATTCGATGGAGAACACTATTTGAATATAGTTATGGTCACTTTTATATTATTTATTTGACAAAATAAACTTCTTTTTTATAATTAGGGCATCCAAATTTCCATTGGGTAAATTTTTGGTAATTTTTCTCATAAAAGTCATTTTTAATGAATAGTGAAAATATTGTATTTTAATTCAAAATTTTCTTTTATTATAATTTAATTATATGGTTAGATTATCATTTTAATTATTTTGAAAGTGTAATTATATTATATTTTTACCATTTAATCCAATATTGGTCATTATAAGTAATTTCACTTCGAAATTGGACATAAACAACAGTCAATCTTTTGATAGTCATTATTTCTTAAAAACACGTTCATTTGTTTTGACAATGAGAATTAATTTTAAATTAATTAATGAAACTTCTATGTTTTTAATTTAGTAAAATAGACATCATTTTTTAGTTCACAATATCAAATATATCATAGGATTAATATTTTGGAATTATTCTAAAAACCTTCAATTTTTTATAAATAATGAAAACACTGAGTAGTAGTTGAAAAAACCGACTTCTTCATTTAAATGAAATTTTAAAACTTCTATGAATTGAATTTAAAAAATTTGATATAGATGGGTGTTATTAGTAAGTAAAATTTGGTTCAATAAGATGAAAATATTTTTTAGTGAATAGTAACTTTTGACTTTTATTAACTTCGATTAAAGGTAAATAGGGTAATTCAAGGTAAAAACAATATTATAATAATATTAAATTACTCTAACATGTGTCATAATCCTATTATTTGAAACATTTATGACCATGGGAATCCTTGGGTCTATTTTGGGACCCCATGTAGCCACTTAAGAGTGATAATGACACTTTATATTAATTAAATTAAAGTAATGACAAAAATGACAAAAAATATATCTTTTAGTAAATTATTTATTAATTGGGGTTTTATAAGTTATATATTAGACTATACATATTCATTTGAAATATAAAAATATTTCCTACATCATGGGGTTTTTTTATAATTTTTAGACATCTAATAAATAAAATTATTTATGACGCAATAATGATGTTGTGTTTACCTCATTAATGAATGATTTAAATAAATAAGATTATCAAAAATTAAAACAATATCCAAAACCTATCCAATTCTTATTGGATGCTTTAATTTTGAACAAGAGTCATCTTATATTCTAATTTAATAAGTTTTAGACTTTTACAAACCTAAAATCATTCTATAATAAAATAATATTTTCAAACCTTACTAAAGAGACCCTCCTCCCCCTTATAAAAAGCCCTCACCTCTAACCCTTTAATCACACATCTCAAGAATCTATAGCTCTCCAAACTCTTCCAAAATAAGCTCTCATGATCCCTTAATTCCACCTAGTACCCTTAACTTAGGTAGAAGGCACTTCAAGAAATCCTTTTGGTTCTAACCAAAGAGAGTTACCCGATTTAAAGGTAATGTCTTCTCTTAAATTCATTTCTTTTATTTTACTTCTCCAACCTCCTATACTATTTTTATTACTTTATATTATAAAAAAACTAGTATCCTCAATATACTAGGTTGTGGTTATGATAAGGATTCTAACTCCACTTACACACACCTCTGTCTAATGGGTAAAGAACGTACTGTTTCTGTGGAAGGTGAATTACTGTCTCAGGAAATAATGATTGTTCAATATTCTCATACCACCTCTTATAGTGTTCATTATGTTGGAACTGTATTTATATGATATATATATTATATTTATATTTTCTATATACTTCTGTATTTTTCATTTATAGCATACCTTTATGGTTTCCATAATGGGTAAACGTGATAATTTATCTGAGGAAGTGCGGACTACCACCCCCTCAAAGTGATATGACTCATTCATGCCATATGTGGAACGTATAAAGGATGGAGTTACGGAAATTATATATGATATTAAACTTGAATTATAATATACCTATGGATCATTAATTTTTCATTCTATTAAATATGAAATAGATATGAAAGTAGTGTTCATGCGTACGTACGGCTTACCGTCTCCATGAATGGTTCATTTCATTTATTATCTCCAAATGTTATGTAGTATTATAAATACATATATATACTGGCTTTATATTATATATATTATATCTAAATAATGAATATTATTCTGTAGATAATGTACTTTTGACCACCTGAACAACTGGTGATTATAAGAAGTTCACTTTTGACTCAAGTACCAAATAATGACAATACAACCATTATTAACTTAAATGATTTCATAATGTCAATAACATGGTAATAAGTGATATAAAAGGAATAATAAACTTGAAAAAGGTTCTTAATAAAGTATAAATTAGGTTTAGTTTATTATTCATTAGATTAAAGAACGAATGGGTCAAGTAGGACATGAGGTAAGGGACTTCATATGAATCCCCTTTCATTGAGGCATATTTTTTTTATACACGACTTTATTTTATATGGTGCATAAACACCTTTGAATTTCCATTTCATTCAAATGGAATCTTTCTATATGAGGGATTTTACTAAATGAAAAAAAATAATGTTTCTTTTTAACATAAGTTGTGACAATGACCTTTTCTACCACCGTGGGTATTATTGGATCTACAGATTCCTTAATAAGCCATAATTTTTTTAAAAGGAAAATGATTACCATATACTCTCTTACATATTTTGGTATTGAAAATGGTTTTGATAGTTGATTTTTATGTCAATATAGTTAAATGATATATTGTGATTGAAATATGGAAATATTATATTCCCTTTATGTTTGTTTTATGTGTTATGAATATGTTATGGTTCTTGGGAATAATTTACGTATATGGGTGGTTCTGTGATAAACCTATGGTGGGTGATCCCGAGATATCTCTCCAGTGAATTGGGTAATGTGACAGAGGTAAAATAGAATGTTTATCCTAAGATATATATGGAATATACTATGATGGTTATTCCAAATGTAACTCCCTACGTAGCTGTGAAAGCTACACTATAAGTATGTTATGGATACCACAAGTTACCTTTATGATTTGTGATTATTATGTGTTATTCTTAAATCTTATGGTTTCATTAGGTATGTAAAGAGATTATGTTTTGTATGTATTGATGAAATAATTCTTTATTTCTTTGTTTTATAACCCTTACTAAGCTTTTTATGTTCATCCCAAGTTTTGAAATGTTTTTCATAGGATTTAAAGTTGAATAGGGTCAAAGATGGGATCAAGGAAAGTCATGATGTCTAAAACATGGAACTAGACTTAAATATAACTTTCAAGAGTTTTTATTTTATTTAAAAAATGGAAACTAAGTAGAAGGGTATTCTTTGTAAATATTGAGATGTAATGTAATAGTTATGGCCTAATTCTCTAAAACTCTAAACCTGAAAAGATCCTCAATGTGAAATAATCATTTAATTCAGGATTATAAAATGTTTAAGGATGGGTCCATATAGTTGGTATCATATGTCAGTTTGACAACTTTAGGAGTTAGAATATTGTTAAATTAATGTCGATAAATTAATTTATGGTTAGATTAAAATGATATATCATTTATATATTACCATATTGCTTTTACTAAGATATTTCTGTGTTCAAATTAATTTTTCACAGAGGAAACATGGCAGCTATGATGGGACGACATCAGAAGGAAGAAAACCTTCAAAATCAGCAACCTGAGATGGCCTAAATCGAAACTGAATAGTTTTTTGTAGTGATGGAACAGTTGACTCAGGCTATAAATGGTGGTGGAATCCATGCACGAGATCATTCAGATCAACCATATATGAATATGTCAGTAGTGTAGAATTTCATGAGGCAACATCCCCCATTATTTAGAGGATCATCTGACCCTAATCTAGTAGAAGGGTGGATTAAAGCACTAACAAAATATTATTGATGTCATGGGGTGTTCAGAACATCAACAGGTTAGTCTTGTTGTTTACTCTTTTGAAGGTGAAGCCGATCAGTGGTGGTCGATGGTGAAAAATATCAGGGACAGTGAGGATATTTATTCACTTGATTGGGATGTGTTCAAAGGTATGTTTCTTGAGAAATATTTTCCTAATGTGGTTTTTCTTAGGACGGAAAATGAATTCCTAGAATTAAGGCTAGAGGATGACTCAGTGGCCGCTTATAAAGCAAAATTCACTCGACTATCAAGGTATTCTCCAAATTTCATATGATATCTTGATATTAAAAGAAAATGTTTTTACTCTAGATTAAATCCAATGTATTGAAGGTCTTTATATTCTTATGAGTTCAAAATTTATGAAAAACTTGTTTGATGTATGGAGAAGGTGGAAATGAAATTTGACGATGGTCAGGTGTTCTTTGACAAACAATATAATAAGAGGTCAAGGTGGCAAATAAAAGGGAATAACTCTTAAAAAATGTCTGACGGTAAGAAACTTAAGTTTACAGTTGGTGAAAATTGCGGTAAAAAGAATGTTGGGGAATGTCTTTTGAATTCTTGTAAGTGATAATGATGTGGTAAAATGGTACATAAGTCTCGTAATTACACTTAAAAAGATCAGATTAATCGTAAGACAAAATCTCATTTACAGTCTGTAAAATGTTTTAAGTGAAATGAAATGGTTCATTATGCAATTGAGTGTCCAAATAATAACTAAATTGAGGGAAAGAAGCCATACTTCTAGAAAAATGGTGGACAAATCCTTGGAAACAACTTCAGCAGATGTTGGGTCATCAAATGAAGTAGTATCAGGTACACTATTTTTTCAGATTATGCCAACGTGTTGTTTGATTCAGGGACTACACATTTGTTTATTTCTGAGAAGTTTTCTAGTAAATTGGGAATTTCATATCAATATATGAATCCTGAACATATGGTAAAAACACTGTGGGGAAATTTTGATAGAAAAAGAAATTATAAGAACCTTAATGTCCTTATGTGTGGGAAGAATCTACCTGTAAACCTTATTGTTTTCCTCTAGTAGAGTTTGATGTTATTTTGGGTATGAATGGGATTTCTATTTATCATGATAATATTGACTATATATATAAAGAGGTTTATTTTCAGAAATATTGTCAGTTTGTGTATAAGTATGAACTGTTACTTTTGATAACATATCAGGAAGATGATAAACTAGTAAAATATGGAAATGAATGTTACCTTGCATATATTGTTTAAAACAAAGGAACTATTTAGATTATTGATGTGCTAGTGGTAAATGAGTACCTTGATGTTTTTCCTAATGAGTTGTCTAGTATAATACCTGATCGGGAAGTTGAATTTACTATTGACATAGTTCGTGATGCTAAGACAATTTCAAAACCCACTTATCGAATGGCTCAAATTGAACTTTTAGAGTTAAAGAATCAATTTTAGGAGTTATTAGATAAAGGTATCATTTTCCCTAGCACATCACCATGCGGATCTCCTATCTTTTTTATTTAAAAAAAAGATGGTTCAATGAGACATTACATTGAATATAGAGCATTGAATAACATCACTATTAAGAACAAGTATCCTTTCCAATATATCGATGATTTGTTTGATCAGCTCTAGGAAGCTCAGAATTTTTCAAATATTGATTTGAGGTCAGGGTACCATCAGTTGAAAGTAAAGAAATAGAACATTCTAAAGACCACGTTTTGTACGAGATATGACCATTATTAATTTTTAGTTATGCCTTTTGGGTCAACCAATGCACCTACTGTATTCATGGATCTCATGGATATAATTTTCCATGAGTTTTTTGATAATTTTATAGTCGTGTTTATTGATGATATTTTGGTTTATTCTAAAAGAAAATATTAGCATGAAAGTCATTTAAGGATTGTCTTTCAAACATTAAAATAAAATAAGTTGTTTGGGAAATTCAACAAGTGTGAGTTTGGGTTACAAAAAATTTCATTCCATGGTCACATTGTTTAAAAAAATGGAATAACTATTGATCTTGATAAATCAAAAGTTGTTGAAGAATGGCCAAGGCCCATAAATATAACCGAGATCTATAGTTTTCTTGGTTTGGAAGGTTATTACCAGAGTTTTGTTGAAATTTTTTCATATTTATCTAGCCCACTCACTAAGTTAACTCGAAAAGGTGTTAAGTTAATTCGGAAAAAATAATTTGATGATCGTTTTTATAAAGTGAAAAAAATATTAGTGAATACTACTGTTTTGGAATTACCTTCTATAAATGGTGAGTTTGTTATCTACAGTGAGGCTTCATTGAAAGGAATTGGTTGTGTCCTTATGCAGAATGATCAGGTAATTTCTTATGTTTCATGTTAGTTGAAACCTCATGAGTTAAATTACCCTACACGTGATTTGGAATTAGCTGCTATTGTTTTTGCTTTAAAATTTGGAGGCATCATTTGTATGGAGTAAAATGTGAAATATATACTAACCAAAAAAGTTTAATGTATATATTCACTCAAAAATAATTAATCATGAGATAGAGGAGATGGCTAAAATTAATTATGGATTATGATTTCACGATGCATTACCATCTAGGAAAAGCAAACAAAGTTGTTGATTATTTGACTCAAAAAGAAATGATTCATTAACCATGATATGTTTTGGAATAAGATACTTTGGTTTTTTATTTGATGAACTTTATAATAGAATTTGTTGGTGCAAGAAATCCCTTTGTTCTGATTAATGTGTTAGTGAAATCAACTCTATTATATAGAATTAAGCAAGCATTGAAGGAAGATAGTGAGTTGCAAAAAAAGGTAGAGTTGGTTTAGAAGGGTATGTTTTCTAATTTTAACATTGATAATGATTGTGTTTTGAGGTTTGGGAAGAGATTATGCGTTCCTTGTAATTCACAGTTGAAGATAGAGTTATTATATGAATCTCATAGTTCTTTATTTTCATATCATCCTGGCAGTACTAAGATGTACAGAGATCTTTGAGAGTATTACTGGTGGGATGAAATGAAAAGAGATATTGCCGATTTTACTGTGAAGTGTTTGACTTGTCAGACGTTTAAAGCAGAGTGGCAGTTACCGAAAGGGATGCATCGGTCTTTACCAGTGCCAGAGTGGAAATGGGAAAATATATTCATGAACTTTATTGTGGGATTACCAAAGACATCTCAAGGAAATAATGAAATCTGGGATGTTGTTGATTGATTGAATAAATCTGCTTATTTTCTTCCTATTCGAGATAATTTGTATCTAGATCAAAGTTTTCAGTTGTATGTTAAAGAGATAGTCAGGTTGCATGGAGTTCTTCTCTCTATTGTATCTGATCATGATCCTAGGTTTAATTTTAACTTTTGGAAAGGGCTTTTGAAGTTATTGGGTACTGAATTAAATTTTAGTACAACTTTTCATCATCAATTAGACGGGCAGTCATAATGACCAATTTAGACCTTGGAGGATATGCTACATGCTTGTTCAATGGATTACTAGGGAAGTTGGGACCAACATCTTTCATTGGTGCAATTTTCTTATAATAAAAGTTTTCATTCCAGCATACAGATGGATCCATTAGTGGCATTATATGGGAAGAAATGTTGAACTCCATCTTTTTTGGATGAATTAGGTGAAAGGAAGCTAATGGGACTAGATTTGGTAGAAGAGATGGAAGAAAATGTTCAGTTCATTCAGAAGAACATAAGAACAGCTCAGAGAAGGTAGAAAAGTTATGCGGATAACCAGAGGAAGGATCTTTCATTTCAGGTAGGTGATCATGTCTTTCTCAAAATTTTTCAATGGAAAAGTGAGATGCATTTTGTTAAGAAGGTAGAGTTGTATTCGAGGTTCATTGGATCTCATGGAATCCTAGAGAAAGTTGGATCAGTTGCATATAGAGAAACTTTACCTCCATGTTTATCCCAGGTGCACAATGTTTTTCGTGTTTCAGTATTGAGAAAGTATATTTCGGATCCATTTCATTTTTTGAGCCCATAGGTATTTCAGTTGGAAGAGAATCTATTTTATCAGGAACAACCAGTCCTGATTCTTGACCGAAGAGAGAAAATGTTATGGAATAAGGTAATTCATCTGGTAAAGGATTTGTGGAAAAACCATATGGTTGAAGAGGTGGCGCGAGAATATTAAAATTATATGAAAGATAAATACCCCCACTTATTTGATAAGTGAATAAAAATTGTGAGGACACAATTTCCAAAAGGGGAGAAGGATGAAACATCCCAAGTAAATAAAAAATAATACATTTTCATATTTATTAATATTTTTGAATTAAATATTAATTTTATTTTAAAGTGGATGCTATGTTTGATGGTGTACCCGATACGCAACAATAGGTTTCTTTGAAGTCTAATGTTACACACAATGCTGAGTCATACTAAAAATTAATAATATAATATTATTTTAAATGGTAGTTAACACCTAGCTTTGTATTGGAGAGAATGAATAGAACTAACTACAATATGATTATACATGTTTGTTAAATATTTTTACATTTATCCAATACAAGTTAGAGGCTTAAAATGTGAATGAATCAAATTTTAAGCATAAATACTCTAATATTCTTGAAAAGGTTGATTTGCCGCCTCTTGATGAAAAAACCTCTTTAAATCTAGTTTTGGCCACTTTTATTGTCAATATTTGACAAAATAAAATTCTTCTTTAGAATCGGGACATTAATATTTACTCTGGGTATATTTTTGGTATTTTTTCTGATAAAATTCACTTTTAATGAATAGTGAAAAATGTTGTATTTTAATTCAAAATTGCCTTTTAATATAATTTATTTATATGGTTAGATTATATTTTTAACTAGTTTTAAAGTATAATTAGATTATATTTTTATATTTAATCCAATTTTGGTCATTGGATGTAATTTCACTTTGAAATTGGACATAAACAACTGTCAATCTTTTGATAGTTATTATTTCATAAAAACACTCTTTTTATTTTGACAACGAGAATTAATATTGAATTAATTAATGAAACTTCTATGTTTTTAATTTGGTAAAATAGACATAATTTTTCAATTAGGAATATCAAATATAGATTAAGCTGAATTTTTGGTATTTTTCTAAAAACCTTCAATTTTTTATGAATAGTGAAAACCCTGGGTAATAGTTAGAAAACCGACTTCTTCATTGAAATGAAATTTTACCGCTTTCTGTGAATTTAAATTAGAAAATATGATATACATGGTTGTTATTAGTAAGTAAAATGTGGTTCAATAATATGAAAATAATATTTGGTGAATAGTAACTTTTGACTTTTATTTACCACGATTAAAGGTAAATAGGGTAATTCAAGGTAAAAATAATAATATAATAATATTAAACTACACTAACATGTGTCTTAATCCTATTGGTTGATATATGTCCGACCATGGGAATCCTTGAGTCTATTTTGGAACCCCATGGAGCCACTTAAGTGTGATAATGACACATTATATTAATTAATTTAAAGTAATGACAAAAATGACACAAACGCATATCTTTTAGTAAATAAATTCTTACAAGGGGTTGTATAAGATAACTATTCAACTATAAATATTCATTTTAAAGATAAAAATATTTCCTACATCATGGTATTTTTTTATTATTTTTAGACATCTAATAAATAAAATTATTTATGACACAATAATGATGTAGTGTTTACCTCATTAATGAATTATTTAAACAAATAAGATTTTACAAATTAAACAAATATCCAAAACCTGTCCAATTCTTATTGGATGATTTAATTTCGAGCATGAGTCATATTATATTCAACTTGAATATGTTTTGGACCTTTATAAATAGAATATCATTATATAATAAAATAATATTTTCAAACTTTCCTAAAGAGCCCCTCACCCCCTTATAAAAAGACCTCACCTCTAACCCCTTTCTCACATCTATCAATCCCCTTAGATCATCCAAAATCTGCCCAAATAATCTCTCAAGGTCTCTCTATTCCACATATAAGCCTTACCTTAGGCATAAAGAACTTCAAGAAATTATTTTGGTTCAAACCAATGGGAGTTACCAGATTTAAAGGTAACATCTTCTCTTAAGTTCATTTCTTTTATTTTACTCCTCAAACCCCCTAAACTCTTTTTGTTCCATTATTTTTTAATAACAACTGTATCCTAAATATAATAGGTTTTTGTTATGATAATTATTCTAATTACAATTACACACACCGCCGTCTAATGGGTAAAGAACATACTGTTTCTGTGGGCGATGAACTACTGTCTCACGAAATGATGATTGTCCAATCTTTTCCTCCCACCTTTTATGGTGGCCATTATGATGGAAATGTTTTTATATGTGATATATATTATATTTAAATTGTTTATATACTTTAGTATTTTTCATTTATATCACACCTTTATGGTTTCCATAATGAGTAAACGCAGTAATTTTATTTGAGTAAGTGCGGACTACCGCCCCCTCAAAGTGATATGACTCGTTCAGGCCATACGTGGAATGCATAAAGCATGAAATTATTGAAATTATATATGATATTATACTATAATTATGATATACCTATGTATCATTAATTTTTCATTCCATTAAATATGAAATATAAATGAATGTAAAGTTCATACGTACGTACGACTTACCGTCTCCATGAACGGTGCATTTCATTTATTTTCTCCAAATGATATGTACTATTATAAATATATATATATACTAGATATATATTATATATATTATATCTAAATCATGAATATCATTCCGGAGATAATGGAATTTTAACCACATGAACAACTTGTAATTATAAGAAGTTCATTTTTGACTCCAATACCAAATATCGACAAAACGATCAATATTGACTTAAATGATTGCATAATATTTATAACAAGGTAATAAGTGATAAAAAAGGAATAATAAACTTGAAAAATGTTCTTAATAAAGTATAAATTAACTTTAGTTTATTATTCAAGAGATTAAAGAATGAACATGTCATGTCGGACATGAGGTAAGGGACTTCCTCTCAATCTACATTCATTGAGACATATTTTGTTTTATACATGACTTTATTTTATATGGTGTATAAAAAACAATGAATTTTTATTTAATTCAAATGGAATATTTTTCTATGAGTCATTTTACTAAACTAAAAAAAATGTTTCTTTTTAACATAAGTGGTGACAACGACCTTTTCTGTCACTGTGAGTATTATTTGATCTATGGATTCCTTAACAAGGTGTAATGTTTTTAAAAAGAAAATAGATATCATATACTCTTTTACGTATTTTGGTATTGAAAATGATTCTGATAATGGATTTGTTATTTCAATATATTTAAATGATATATTGTGATTGAAATGTGGAAATATTATCTTTTATTTATATTTGTTTTATGTGTTATTAATATGTTATGGTTCTTGGGCATTGTTTACGTATACAGGTGCTTCCATGATAAACCTAGGGCGGGTGAGCCTGAGATAGCTCTCAAATTAATTGGGTAACATGATGGAGGTAAATGATAATGTTTCTCCTAATATATTTATGGAATATACTGTGATTGGTATTCTAAATGTAACTCCCTACGTAGTTGTGAAATCTACACCATATGTATGTTATGGATGCAAAAAGTTGCATTTATGACTTTTGATTACTCTGTGTTATTCATAAATCTTATGATTTCATTAAGTATGTTAAAGTGATTATGTTATGTATGTATTGATAAACTAATGTTTTATTTATTTTTTTTATAACCCTTACTGAGCTTTTTATGATCATCCCATGTTTTGAAATGTTTTTCATGTGACTTAAAGATGAATAGGGTCAAGGATGAGTTCAATAAAAAGTCATTCTGTCTAAAACATGGAACTAGATATGACACTTTTTTTCAAGAGTTTTTATTTTCTGAAAAAAATAGAAACTGAGTAGAAGTGTCTACTTTGTAAATTTTTGAGATGTAATGTAATAGTTATGGAATAATTCTCTAAAACCCTAAACCTGATAAGATCCTCAATTTGATTTATTCTTTTAATTCAGGATTA
Source organism: Viscum album (assembly GCA_963277665.1). Classification (NCBI taxonomy): domain Eukaryota; kingdom Viridiplantae; phylum Streptophyta; class Magnoliopsida; order Santalales; family Viscaceae; genus Viscum; species Viscum album. The sequence continues at coordinate 475,149,101 of OY728156.1, forward strand.
TGTAATGTTTAAGGAGGGTCCTTATAGTTATCCACATACTTCTCCAAAGATCCATGGAGGCACAACTTAGATAAATCAATTGTGATTTATTGTGTGGCTAAATATCCACTAGATAAATCTTTGATCGAAATTCCATAAAGTAGATAATCATGTCATCCTTTTCTAGGGATGGATGTTGATTCCAGCTTCAATGTGAGAATATGTGATAAGGAGGTTGTATTACCTTAATTGTATATCTAGTGGAGTGGAGTATCTATGGGGATCTTTTTGCATCGATTGGGTGGCCAAGGGAGTTGCAGAAAGTTTGCCAGTAATGCATTTTGTTGTCTCTATTATATGAGGGTTATGACCAATTGGTATTTGTAGTGATTTCGAGACACTTGTGTGTGCAGGAGGTAGTATGGATTTTTCCAATTCCATTGAAAATAGTAATTTAATGTGATTCGTACTTCATGATATGATTAGAGAGAGGATGTGGGAATCCTTTGGGGAGTCATTCGCAGTATGAAACATAGTTTTACCCCAACCATATAGCAAGGTAGAATGGATGGCTTAGGTTTTGGTGAACATGATTTGGATTTTCATGTCACTTTTCGAGTCATAACTAGGAGAATCATCTACAATTTGTGGGGTTTTTCACATCTTGAGTTTTACCACACCACTATCAGAGTAGAACCTTTTCAACGACATTTATTGGGACCTTATTAGACACTTTAATACTGGTTAGATATAGCGGGAAATGGTTCTTGGGTCCTAGTACTGGTGAATGTGCTCATTGTGAAAGGGTGTAGTTCATACAATGGATGGTGTGGACTATTCATTATACATCAAGAGTCCTCAATGGACTAAATACAAAGGCCTTGGGAGTTAAAGAGTTACAGATTTTTAACCAGTATTGTCGGATATCTCTTGGAATATTATTCACTTTCTTTTCCAACTATTATGTCTGGTTAGTGATTTTGTGTGCTGTTTAAACCTAAGTTTATTGTAGTTTTGGGTTTCTTGGTGTTCTCCACATGTCACATCTAAGGATATATGTGCACAACACTTTGTATAGTATCAACCTGAGTGAGCTGGTCTATTAGAGTGAAGTTTCAATTTTCATCGATTTGGTGATGTTGAGGACTGGTGGGAGAAATAACCTTCATGGGAAAGTGTTTTCCCTGGATGTGTGTTTGTTGATAGCACATGGAACTATTGGGAGACCTAGTGGGAGTAAGAGACACAGTTGAGAGCTCAATATCCCCACCTTTTTCTCAGTTTGTTTTTTTAGGGACAAAAATCATTGAGGGAGGGAATAATGTAATGTCCTAGTTTTTTCATGTAATACTTAGTAATATTTAAATTAATATTTAGGGATCCTGGAACTAAGACGATGTGCGATTCTGAAGAAAAATGTCCTGGGAATTTATTTTTGAAAAATATGAACTATATTAAAAAGCATGCACATGCAATTTACCTAAAAAGGTGTAATAACTCTAAAATGGATGCCCATATCATAAATCAGAGGGCACCATTGAGTTCAGAATGTGGTTTTCCCTATGAATGACATAACCTTTTTCAGAATGAGGTGTTTTGTGAAAATGTCATCACGTGCATAAATAATTAATTAAATAATGAATTAATTTCTTTTTATTACTTTGATGAAATGAAATGATTTTCCCCTAATAAATATGTCATTGTAACAACTTCTATGGTTATCCTTAAACCCTTCTAATTGAGTGGAGAGTGTAGGGGAACATTGGCATACATCAGGATCATGTATCAATGACTGGGGTACCGTATCAAATGCCAATGACAACACTACCTGTGGATATCAACAACAAAAATGACGTGCGCTAATTATTTATCCGAAACTGATCTAAATCATGGTAGGATGTTTTTTTGAGTATTTATCCCCATTTTCATTACCCATAAAGAATAAAAATTAATCACCAGAAAAATTAACTTATGGATCGATCGTTTGATTTGGGTAATTTCTTCATCTTTCGGTGGTATTAGAATTGATATTTTTTAGTTTACTTCTTTTTCATCATTCTCCATCCTATAGAAATTAATTGAGGCCAACCTGAAAATTGGATAAGGTACTTCATTCCTATTTATTTCTGGCTTTTCTCTCTCTGTTCTATATGTGTTCATTGTTGGTATTCTTTTTGACTGATGATTCAATGATGTCTGAATGTACAGATCATTGTGTGTTTTTTTTGTCACAACAGATCATAGTCATGAATTCACATCTTGATTTTGGAGATGTGATATAGGTGTGGGGATTATTGTTTAGACTTAGTTTGGATCGTGTATTTGTGGTTTCTGATCAGGATTGAGAAGATCTCCCTGAAGGTGCTTCAATTGATGCTTCTGAGCATAGGTGGCTAAAATCTATCCACTAGTGATGATGGTGTCTAGTGTTGGTACAGAAGATAGGGTTTATGCCACCCAGGTTGTGAAGTTATTATTATTATTATTTAAAATAATATTATAATATATAAAAAAGGAAAAATTGAAAATAAAATTGAAAATCGATGAGGCGTGGACCTCGTTGAAAATGTTGTATGTGTGAACTCTTATAATCTTCCCAGCATTAATATTTTATATAATAAATTAATATTATATATACAATATTGGGAGATTTGGGGGCACAAGGGAGGGGTAGAAAACCTTGTATGTGACTAAATTAGGGATTGGGGGATGTGCATGGTTCATGAACATGCCTGAATCGAATCCTCTTATTATTCTCATTATAAATGTTAATAAAATTATGTATAATAACTATTTCAAAAAATGAATTAAAGGTTGTAGGTGCCACCTTAGGAGAGTGGGGGGAAGTCTCGTACATGTGAAGGGTGGAGGAGGATTTTCCTTATATCCCATAGAATTTTTAATAAATATTATAATAATTATTATATAAAATTATATTATTATTATTATGGTTATCGAATCTAGTTAATATAGTAACGTATTCATACGGCATCAGATTGATGAGTTGTCTATGGAATCATGACCCTACCATTGTGGAATTCTATTCAAGAATAATGTTGGATATTTAATTTGGACCTGTCGATCTATAACACAAAGCGTTGCATATATGTGTTATGATAAAAAAGAGTTTTTTACCGAGCATACGATTTAGGCATGTGAATAGTCTTTCTCGTGTATTTTTCCACGAGGATCGTAATGATGTAATCTAGTTTTCCATTCATGGATATTTGAGGTGACATATCAATGGATTTATGTTTTATCCCTTTGAATTGATAACAAGCCTTGTGTGCTCTTCTGTATTTTTCTTGACTCAAATCTAGGCACTCGAGTAGTCCAACCTGAGTATTTTTTCACATATAATGCGGTGATTCCCTTTATTTGGTCATTATAGATACAATTTGAAGTGATTTAAGTTAGATACTTATTTCCACAATGCTTAACTAGTATTGATTAAGTATGTTCCCTTGGTCTATTACTTTGAGGATTTGGTGTTGAATCAAATTCCTATCAAAGAGGGTGATCCCACTATAACATCCCATGTTTAGTGTTGTGGGTGAGATACCTTATTCTAGAGTGAGCTGACTCAGACTGCTTCGAATACTCACTTAGTTTCTTATAGCACGTATCCCTCCAAGAGGCCTAGAGTGATCCTCATTTCCCTTTGTGTTACCTTATATGGGGTTTTTGGAACTCGAATGACCAATATTTACACGAGTTTCGATACCCTATCTTGGATTATAGTTTAGGTACGATCTCGTGACCCACAGTGAGCCCTGGGAGTTGGTCCCCAATTTGTGTTTTGAGATCTAATCTTTCTGATGTGGTGTAGTCCAATTGATTGTGTATCTCAGATAAATCCTTTCAATTTTTCCTTCTTGTCGAGACAATAAGAGTGTGACATTTATAATGAGTTCCATCAGTAGTGGTATAGCTCATGAAATGTGTTCTCTAAGATGATCATTGTATGGAACCGTTGATTAAAAATCCTTGGATGGCTTTATAATTGTGATCATTAACTTGAGAATGGGTGCCTTTGTTATTTAAATCTTGATATTCTAGTTATATGTGATGTATACATATACCTGTGTAGAGTTGACTATTAATCATAATGCTTTGTGATTTGTGATTTTGGGGTCTCCTACAATGTATTATTATACTCACCCTTGCTTGGTCTCTTCTTGAACATGTCCTATCTTATGTAGATGGGAGACCTGTTTGTAGAGTCCATGGTGGAATAGGATTAGGTGAAAATAGTTTGGTATAGACAAGCAGAGGTGTATACCAATGTTGCATTTGATAGTAGTATCCCACATTTTAGCATGAGGTACTTTACTTTCCTATTTCGGTTGGGATTTTATTTATCCCCTTTTTATGCTTTCTGTTACTTTTTATTGTACTCCAGTTATGGGATTGTATATGTATGCATGCATTTTTCCTTTCGTTTTACATTTCAGCATTTTATGGGATTGGAGATGTGTTTGTTTATATGAGTACCTAAGGAAAATGTATCATGTGTGTGTGATATTCCTTCTTGGAACTGGTTTCCAACCCATAGCCTATTGGTGGTAGGGGTTGAGATGGTTGGGTCTCGAGCCCCCTTCGGCTGGGATGTGATAATGAAACCATGCAAGACCCAATGGAATGATTATAAGAACTGTTAGATCTTTTGAAGCGGGTTGAAAAGGAATGAAACCTACTCAATGTTCAATGAAACTTCATCCAAGCAAGTAATTGATAACTCCTAGACCCAGATCTTCTCCATAAAGAGTCTTGAAGAATCCCATCCATTGATGATCTTGTTTAATGAAATATACTCCGAATGACCTCTACCTTCTCCAATACCTTAGTATATGACATCAATATAAACAAAGTGGAATGGTAAAATATCTATGGACATAAAGCAACCATGTATGGCCTACCAACTTTGGATGTCCCTACTACCGTGTTTGAGGCAGTAGTGGATCTTCACTGTTGGGCTATTGTGGCCAAATTTTGAGTGTACAAAAACCCCCTCTAGATTTCATTTAGAACAGTGTGCTTTCTAGGGGCCTGGAATTTCCCGTGTGTATTTCAGTCCTCAATCAGAAAGATTTTTGGGTTGTTCTCAGCTCTGAAGTTGATTTCATGAATGTGTGGTCTCAAATCCCCAGCTCGGTCAGGAAGTGGAGGTTCTCTTTGTTCTGTTGGTCATTGGATGCTCACTTCGGCCAGGATTCTCCTCAGGAAGCGGTTTGGGTCAATCTTCCAAGACTTCCTCTCCTATTTCACAGTCTGTATTTTCTCCATAGTATTGGTATAAGGCCAAAGCCTTAAACATTACTTAATCTTGAGTTACTTCAAGAATACACGTTGATGATCTTTTCAGGTTTAGATTTTAGAGAATTACATCATAAATCATGAATTACATTCCTCATTTAAACAAAGTGGTTACATAAAAGATAGTACTCATTTTTTCCATAAACAGAAACATATTTAAAATAAAATATGGATTTTTTCTTGACACTTCCTTGACACTATCATCACATAATGTACCTTTCCCTTGACCTGTGAAAAACATTTCAAAAACATGGGATGAGCATAAAAAGCACAGTAAGGGATATAAAAGTACAAAATGAAAACATTAGTCCATGTATGAAATCATAATTTACTCATAAAAAATAATCAATTTAACATACCTCATAAAATCATGAATAAATCATAGAAATCATAACACATAAAGTTAACTTGAGGCATTCATAACATTCTTACGTAGGGAATAACCCTCATGGTTACGTTTGGAATACTCATCATAGTATATTCCCTAATTCTCTTCGGAAAAACCTTAACTTTTAAACCCTTCGCGTTACCCAATGCATTGGAGATAATTATCAGGCTCACCCACCCTTAGTTTATCACGGAACCACTCGTCTTCATAACAATTCCCAAGAACCATAACATAATCGTATCACATAAAACAAGCATAAAGGAAACATAACATTTCCACTTTTCAATCACAAGATATCAATACAACACATTGATATAAAAACATTATTAAAACCATTTTTAATACCAAAATAAAAGAAAAGTAAAACATGGTATTTATTTTTCATTTTAAAAAAATTGGTTATGGCTTACAGAGGAAGCCGAAGCTCAAATAATTGTCACGGCGGCGGAGAAGTCGTTGTCGCCAGATACGTACAACAAAAAAAACATTCCCTTTTGTCGTTTAGTAAACGCTTTATATATAAATAATCCTTTTGAGTGAACGTAAAAGTAAACGGGGTTTATATACTGTATAAAATAATTTTTTTTCATAAAACATAATATGCCTCAATGAAAGGATATTGAGACAAAGTCTCATACCTTGGGTCCGACTTGACTCGATCGTTCTTTAACGTCCTGAATAATAAAATTGAGTTAATTTATTCTTTCTTGAGAACCTTTTTCAAGATCATTATTCCTTTTATATCACTTATTACTATGTCATGAACACTATGTAATTATTTAAGTTAATAATGGTCATTTTGTTGATCATTGCTACTTGAGTCAAAAATAAACTCTTTATAACTACAAGTTGTTCATGGGGTAAAATATACATTATATCCAGAATTATATTCATGATGTAGATATCATATATATAATATATATCTAGTATATACATTCATTTATAATATTACATAAAATTTATAGGTAAGAAATGAAATGCACCGTTCATGGAGATGGTAAGTCGTACGTACGCATGAAAGCTACTTCCATTTCTATTTCATATTTAATGGAATTAAAACATAATGATACATAATAGTATTATAATTATATTATTGTATAATATATAATATCATTAAATCTATCCTTTATATGTACCACATATGGTATTAATGAATGAAATCACTTTGAGGGGGCGGTAGTCCACACTTCCTAAAATGAAGATATCGCGTTTATCCATAATGGAAACCATAAAAGTATGACATAAATGAAAAATACAGAAGCTTAATGAAAACATAAACATATTATATATCATATATAAATATAGTGACATCATTATGGCCACCTTTGAAGGTGTTTTAAGAATATTGACCAATCATCGTTTCGTGAGGCAGAAATTCGCCATCCACGGAAACAGTATGCTCATTAACCAATAGATGTATGTGTGTGTAATTTTAGCTCAAATAATTCTTATAACAAAATCCTAGTATATGGAAGATACTATTTTTGTTAAGAAAAGAAATTAATAAAATGATTTTAGGGGGTTGGAGAAGCAAAATAAAACAAAAGGTCATTAGAGAAGACTTTACCTTTGAATCAGGTAACTCCTCTTTGTTTCAACCAAAAGGGTTTCTTGAAGAGATTTCTGCCTAAGGTAAGGCTTCTAGGGTGAAGAGAGGTATGTGGAGAGATAATATGAGTAGATCTGGGCCAATCCAATGTCTTGAGAAGTGTGGGTAAGGAGGTAGATGTGGGGGCCTTTTATAAGAGGAGAGGAGGGGCACTCTTGGAAAGGTATAAAATGTTACTTTATTTTCAAATGAGTTTCGGATTTTAAAGGGCCCAAATTGTTGTATTTAGAGGATAAGGTGATTAGAGTTCGAAATATAATCATTAAATAGGTCTTTGACAAGTGTATGTCTTAGATTTTACATTATTTTTCATTTTATTTAAATCGTTCATTAATGAGGTAATCGCTGCATCATCATGATGTCATAAATAATTTAATTTATTTAATGTCTCAAAATTATAAAAAAATACTATAATGTAGGAAATAGTTTTAGATTTCCAATAACTATTTATATTACAATATATCATTTATGTAGAAAAAATTAAAAATGTTTTACTCAGGTGATACATTCTTTGTTATATTTAACTTTCTTTAAAAATAAAAAGATAAAAAGTCATTATCACACAAAAGTGATTCCATGGGGTCCCCATGTTTGGCACAAGGCATCCCACGGTAGGACATGACACAACTAGTAGTATTAGGACACATGTTGGGGTCATTTTTTATTATTATGATATTATTTTATTATCCTTAACTACCCGATTACTAATTAATCAAGATAATTAAAGATAATTATCATCATTACTATTTATAATGTCCAAAAAACAAAAGAGTCTTGATTACATAATTTGGACCTTCTGATTCAAAATATTTAATCCATTTTACCAAATTCCAAACACGGAAATTTCAATAATTAATTTAAAAAATAATTTCCGTTATCAAAACAAATAGCGGGTTTTTGTAGAAACAATATCTATGAAAAGTTTGGCACTTGTTTATGGCCAATTCCAAAGTGAAATTAATCCTAATGACCACCATTGGATTAAATGGTAAAAAAATATTATAATTACACTTTAAGTCCAATTAAAAAGATAATCTAACCATATAATTAAATTAGATGAAAAAACTATATTGATGTAAAATGCAGTATTTTTCACTATTCATTAAAAAATGAACATTGTCAGAAAAATAACAAAAAATGATCCAATTTTAATTTCAATGTCCCAATCATAAATAATATGTTTATTTTGACAAATAGAGCTTATAAAATTTTCAGAAGTTTGATTTAAAAATGGGTTGCCCTCAAAAGGCAGTAAAACAATCTTTTAAAAATATTAGTATATTCCATGATTAAGATTGGATTTATTCTCATTTTAAGCCTCTAAAACACTATCTAATTCATAAATAGACATAGATAATAATATCTATTATTCATTACTTACTTGGGATGCTACATCCTTCCCCCCTTTAGAAAATTTCATCCCCGTAATTTATTTACTTAACGAATAAGTTGGGGTATTTATCCATCATTGCATTTTCAGATTCCCTATTTCCTATTCACTCATGTGGTTTTTCCACAAAAACTTTACATGATGAATCACTTTATTTCTCAACACTTGCTCCCTGTGGTCATGAATCTCGACCAGTTGTTCCTCATAAGATAGATTATCTTCCAGCTAAACTACCTCTGGACTCAAAACATGATATGGATCTGGCATGTACTTCCTTAACATTAAAACATGAAAAACATTGTGTACCTGAGATAAACTCGGAGGTAAAGCCACTTGGTATGAAACTGATCCAACTCTCTCCAGAATTTTATATGGTCCAATGAACCTTGGGCACAGCTTTCCTTTCTTACCAAATCGCATCACACTTTTCCATGGTGAGACATTGAAAAAAACATGATCATCTACCTCAAAAAAGAGATCCTTCCTCCCATTGTCCGCATAACTCTTCTGCCTGCTCTGAGATGTTCTCATGTGTTTCTGTATCAGCTGAACTTTTTCTACCAACTATTCAACCAATTCTACTCCCATAAAATTCCTTTCACCCACTTCATCCCAGCAAGTTGGAGTTCGACACTGCTTCCCATATAATGCCTCAAATACTGCCATCTGTATATTAGAATGAAAACTGTTATTATATGAAAACTCAACCAAAGTTCATAAAATCCTTAACCAAGGGATCACGTTCCAAACTCAACATTATTAATGAAGCATTACTTTTTCGACTCAAAGCATCAACCACTTTATTTGTTTTCCTGGATGGTAATGAATTGTGCAATCATGATCCTTGATTAATTCTAGCCATCTCCTCTATCTCATGTTCAATTATTTCTGAGTGAATATATAGTTTAAACTTTTGTGATCAATATATATTTCACACTTTACATCATACAAATGATGTCTCAAAATTTTTAAAGAGAAAACAACAACAGCTAATTCCAAATCATGTGTAGGGTAATTTACCTCAGAGTTTTCAACTGACGTGATGCATAAGCAATTACCTGATCATTCTGTATTAGGACGCAACCAAGTACTTTCAATGAAGCATCACTCTAGATAAGAAACTCACTATTCCTGGAATGTAGTTCCAAAAATGGAGCATTCACCAATCTTCTTTTCAATGCCTGAAAACAATCATCACATTCTTTTGTCCAGATAAACTTAACACCCTTCCGAGTTAGCTTTGTCATTGGACTAGATAACCGTGAAAAATTTATAACAAACCTTCGATAATGGCCTTCCAAACCAAGAAAACTAAGAATCTCGAATACATTTGTGGGTCTTGTCTATTCTTCAAAAACCTTTGTTTTTTGTAGGATCAACAGTTATTCTATGTTTAGAAACAATATGACCAAGGAAAGAAATTTGTTGCAACCAAAACTCACACTTGCTGAATTTCCCATACAATTTATTTTCTTTTGAGGTTTGCAAAATAACCTTTTAATGACTTTCATTCTCCTCTTTAATTTTAGAAAACACCAAAATATCATCAATGAAAACAACCAAAAACTCATCCAAAAACTCATGAAAAATTCTATTCATAAGGTCCGTGAATATAACAGGTGCATTGGTTAGCCCAAAAGGCATAACTAAAAATTCATAACGGCCATATCGTGTACGAAACATGGTATTCGGAATATCAGCTTTCTTTACCTTAAACTAATGGTACCCCGATCTCAGGTCAATCGTTGAAAAATACTGAGCTCCCCGGAGCTGATCAAACAAATCATCGATATGCAGCAAAGGATATTTGTTCTTAACAGTGATGTTATTCAAGGATCTATAATCAATGAAAAGTCTCATTCAACCATATTTCATTTTAACAAATAAAACAGGAGAACCCCATGGTGATGTACTAGGTCGAATGAAACCTTTCTCTAATAAATCTTGCTATTGCTCCTTCAACTCTAAAAGTTCAATTTCTGCCATTCGATAAGGGGGTTTTGAAATTGTCTTAGTATCAAGAACTAATTCAACAGTAAACTCAACTTCCTGATCTGGTATTATTCAAGGAAACTCATCAGGAAAAACATCAGGATACTCTTTTACCACTGGAACATTATTAATCTAAATAGTTCCCTTGTTTTCAACAATATGTGCAACGTAACATTCATTTCCATCTTTTACAAGTTTCTCGACCTCTTGATATGTTATCAAAAGTAAGGGTTCATTCTTGTACACAAACAGAAATTCTTTCTAAAAAGAAACTTCTTTAGCTCTACAGTCAATCTTAGCATGGTAATAGAGAGCCAATCCATACCCAGGATAACATCAAACTCTACTAGAGGTAAAACAATAAGGGTTTCAAGTAGGTTCTTTCCACGAATAAGGATATGAAGATTCTTAAAAATTCTTTTTCCCTCATCATTTCCCCCAGGTGTTTTTACCACAATTTTAGGAATCAATTCTTGAGATGGTATTCCCATTTTACTAGAAAGGTTTTCAGAGATGAAAGAATGTGTAGACCCTGAATCAAAAAACACACTGGCATAATCTGAACAAACAAACGAAGTACATGCTAACACTCCATTTGATGGCCCAACATCTGCTGAAGTAGTTGCAAATGATTTCACCAACCCTTTCTTCTTGTAGTCTAAATTCTTCCCATCACTTGAGCTCTTTGTCGGACACTCATTTTCATAGTGACCCATCTCATTGAACTTAAAACATTTCACTAACTGTAAATCAAATTTGGACTTACCATCACCTTGATCTTTTTAGTGCAATTACGAGCCTTATGTGTAATGCCCCGACCCCAGCTACCCAGAGTCGGTGCATTATTTCGTAACATTGGCATGATCACAAAAGATCAAGTCTCGAAAGACCTATTAGTTTAGTAGCCTTGGAAACACTAGATACATTTGTAAACGTTACATTACATCATAAAGTGAAAAACAACAATAACAAAGTCTCCATAGTCCACACTCATATCCTCTTCTCACAATCCCTGCAGGTCATTCATAAAATACTTCTTCACATCCTGGAAAATATTAAAACATTGAAAGGAGTGAGCTCAGATGCCCAGTAAGGATAACAATATTGCGGAAGCTTTCATAAATAAACATAAAAATTTAAGGCAATGTATAACTAAAACAAAAGCCTTATTGAACTTGAACATCAACATAATATGGCAAAAGTAAAATGAGATAATGCCATTTACTTCTTCACATGGATATTCTACTGGTCGAATAATCACATGAAATATCAATAACCACTTTCATAATGAGGGAATGTATAATGCCGGACATTCTGAAACATTTTGTCAAGGCCTCGGCCAAGACGTCTAAAATGATTAAGGCCTCGGCCAAAACCATAAATCAAATTGGGAAAGGGCCTCAGCCAATTCCACGTCTAGTTGTCTCATGAGACCTACCGATGCATCGAGAGGCTATAGCGGGCTCCACCCGTCACTTATTAAGTCCAATACATTCCTCATATGAATAGGTTTAAACATATCATAAACCATAACATAATCCTATCACATAAAACATGCATAAAGGAAACATAAAATTTCCACATTTCAATCACAAGATATCAATACAACACTTTGATATAATAAAAACGCTTTCAAAACCATTTTCAATACCAAAATAAAAGAAAGATAAAACTTTGTATTTATTTTTCATTAAAAAAAAGATGGCTTGTAGAGGATGCCGAAACTCAAATAATGGTCATAGCGGCGGAGAAGTCGTTGTCACCGCATAAGTACGGAAATAAAAACATTCCCTTTTGTTGTTTATCAAAACGTTTCTTATAAAAATATTCCTTTTGAATAAACATAAATGTCAAAGGGGTTTATACACCGTATAAAAGAATGTCGAGTATAAAACCAAATATGCCTCAATGAAAGGAGATTGAGACGAAGTCCTTAAAAAGATCATTTTTAAAATAAAATAGATCTATTATGTGTATTCAGTATAGGTACACATAAAGAATGTAAAAATACAAAATAGGACATAATAATATCATGACATAATTTGAAAGTAGGAGATTAACCCAAAGAATGGAAGTTGGGTTAAGAAATTCCCTTACCTCGTGTCTGACTTGACTCAACCGTTCTTTAACCTCATGAATAATAAACTAGAGTTAATATATACCTTATTAAGAACCATTTTCAATTTCATTATCCTTTTTATATCACTTATTACAATGATATGAACATTATGTAATTATTTAAGTTAATAACGGTTGTTTTGTCGATCTTTGGTACTTGAGTCAAAAATAAACTTCCTATAATTTCAAGTTGTTCATGTGGTGAAATATCCATTATATCCAGAATTATATTCATGATGTAGATATCATATATATGATATATATCCAGTATATACATTCATTCATAATGTCACGTAACATTTAGAGGTAAGAAATGAAATGCACCGTTCATGGAGACGGTAACCCGTACGTACGCATGAACGCTACTTTCATTTATATTTCGTATTTAATGGAACATAATCATAATGATATAAATTTATAATATAATTACAGTATAATATAGTGTATAATACCATTTAATACATCTTTTATACATCCCATATATGGCATTAACGATTCAAATCACTTTGAGGGGGCGGTAGTCCGCACTTCCTAAAATGAAATTATCGCGTTTTACCCATAATGGAAATCATAAAGTATGCCATAAATGATAAATACAGAAGCATAAGTAAAACATAAACATATTATATATCATATATAAAAATAGTGACATCTTAATGGCCACCTTTGAAGGTGTTATATGAGTGTTGAACAATCATCGTTTCGTGAGGCAGAAATTCGCCATCCACAGAAACCGTATGTTCTTTAACCATTAGATGTAGTTTTGTGTAAGTGTAGCTCGAATCCTTATTATAAAAACATCCTAGTATATTGAGGATACTGTTGTTGTTACAAAAGAAATGAATAAAAAGAGTTTAGGGGGTTGGAGAAGAAGAATAAAACAAAACAACATTAGAGAAGACATTACCTCAAAATCGGGTAACTCTTTTTGATTTGAGCCAAAGGCTTCCTTGAGAAGAGTTCTGCCCAAAGTGAGGCTTCTAGGAGTAAGGTAGGGAAGTTGGGAGAGTATTTGGGCAGAGGTTGGCCGAGACAAATGGCTTGAATGTGTGAATAAGGTGGGAGAGGTGGGGGCCTTTTATAAGTGGAGAGGAGGGGCACTCTTGGAAAGTAAAGAAAATTCACTTTATTATAAAATGAGTTTCGGATTTTAGAGGTCCCACAATTATATAATTCTAGGATAAGATGATAAGGGTTCGAAATCTACTCATCCAATAGATTTTTGACAAGTGTAAGCCTTGGATTTTACATTATCTTTTCATTTTATTAAAATGGTTAAATAATGAGGTCATCGCTGCATCATCATGATGTCATAAATAATTTAATTTATTTAATGTCTAAAAATTATAAAAAACTACTATGATGTAGGAAATCTTTTTATCTTTCTAATTAGTATTTATAATCAAAATTTGGACTTGTGTAACCCCACTTAAAAACTATTTTAGTAAAACAACTCATGTTTGTGTCAATTTAATTTTAACATTAAATAAATATATATTAATGTCATTTTCCAACTAAAGTGGATCCATGGGGTCCCCAAGTTGACCCATGGGTTGTCTTGGTCGGCCATGACTCATCCAATAGGAGTAGGACAGGTGTCAAGCTCATATCATATTATCAAAACATTGTTTTTACCTTAAACTACACTAATTACCTATAATCGCGATTAAGAACTTAAAAGTTACTATTCATCAAAAAATTATTTTAATATCATTGAACCACATTTTACTTCTTAATGAAAATCATGTATGTCGTATTTCTGAAAATCAAACCATAGAAGTGGTAATATTTCATTTAAACGAAAAATCAGTTATTTAACTACCACTTAGTGGTTTCACTATTCATCAAAAATTGAAGTTTTTCAGAACAATGCCAAAATTTCACCCTAAGCTATAATTGATATTCCGAATTCAAAAATGATGTCTATTTTACAAAATTCCAAACATATAAGTTTCATTAATTAATTTTATAATTAATTCCTGTTGTTTCAACAAATAGCGTGTTTTTAAGAAACAATTTATATCAAAAGATTGGCAATTGTTTATGTCCAATTTCAATGTTAAATTAATTCTAATGACCACCATTGGATAAAATGGTAAAATATATTCTAATTATACTTTAAAACCACTAAATAGTATAATTTATCACTATAAATTATTTTGATTAAAAAAGTTGTTTTTAAGTAATTTTCACTATTCATAAAAAATTAGAAGTTCTCAGAAAAATACCAAAAATTCAACATAGGCTAATTTCGATATTACGAATACAAAAATGAAGTCCATTTTGAAATATAAAATTTCTATAATTTTAAAAGGTGGTTATTACTATTCATAACGGCTACATTGATTAGTCGCGGTGTTTTAGAACTCAAACTTGCGTACAATACAAGCTATTGCATTATTGAAAGAGAGGTGTATCGTGGAAGCTCGGGGTGTTACATTATGTCCCATATTAACACATCGGTAGCACTTTCCAGAATTCAGAAGACATTCTCTAGCATGCCTTTTACCACATTTATCACAAGTTGGAAACTTAGTTTTCTTACTGTCAATCCTTTTTGAAGAATTATTTCTTTTCTCCAGCCACCTCGGTCTCTTCTTCTGTTGGTTGTTATAGAACACTTGGTCATCGAAAAACTCCATTTCCACCTTCTCATCATATCGAACAATCTTTTCATAACTCTTGAACTCACGAGAAGATAAATCCCTTAGATATTTTGGCTTTAATTCTGAGTAAAAACAATTGATTTTACTATCAAGGTCTCAGATAAAATTTGGAGTATTCCTTTCCAATCGAGTGAACCTTTCTTCATAGGTAGCAACTGAGTCTTCCTCTTGCCTCAATTCTAGGAATTTTTTTTCCATCCTAAGTCGAACATCCTTAGGAAAATACTTCTCAAGAAATATACCTTTGAATTCATCCCAATCGAGAGCATCAATCTCATCAGCGTCCCTGATATTTTTAACCATCGACCACCACTGATCTGCTTCATCCTGCAAATGGTAAATAGGAAGACTAACCTTTCGATTATCTGAACACCCCATGACATCAAAAATCATCTCCAGTGCTTTAATCCACCCTTCAGCTAGCATAGGGTCAGATGATCCTTTGAATGATGGGGGATTTTGCCTCATGAAATGTTCCACCACTGACATGCTCCTTTGTGGTTGATCTGGCTGATCTCGTGCATGGATACCACCACCATTTATCGCTTGAGTCAACTGCGCCATTACTACAGCAAACTATTCAGTTCCAATTCTGACCATCTCAGGATACTGATTCGGAAGGTTATTTCATTTTTTATGCCTTCCTAGCACTGCTTCCATGTTTCCTCTGTGGAAAACCATTCTGAAAAAACATGTCTTAGATGAAGCAACATGATAATCTTAAAATTCTATACCATTTCAATTTGACCATAAAAAAAAATGGCTAATCATTTAATAGAATTATTACTCCTAATGTTATCTAAACCAAACTCTGATACCAACTATAAGGCCCCAGGCTTAAACATTACTTAATCTTTAGTTACTTCAAGAATACACGTTGAGGATCTTTTCTGGTTTAGAGTTTTAGAATATTAGATCATAAATCATGCATTACATTCCCCATTTAAACAAAGTGGTTACATAAAATATAGTACTCATTTTTCCCCTGAACGGAAACATATTTAAAATAAAACATGGATTCTTTCTTGACACTTCCTTGATACTTTCATCACATCATATACCTTTCCCTTAACCTGTGAAAAACATTTCAAAAACTTGGTATGAGCATAAAAAGCTCAGTAAGTGATATAAAAGTATGAAATGAAATCATTAGTCCATGTATGAAATCATACTTTAATCATAAAACATAATCACTTTAACATACCTCATCAAATAATGAATAAATCATAGAAATCATAAGACATAAAGGTAACTTGAGACATTCATAACATTCTTATGTAGGGAGTAACCCTCATGGTTATGTTTGGAATACCCATCACAGTATATTACCTAAATCTCTTCAAAGAAACCTTAACATTTAACCCCTTCATGTTACCCAATGCATTAAATAGCTATATCGGGCTCACCCGCCCTTAGTTTATCATGGATCCACCCGTCTTCATAACAATGCCCAAGAACCATAACATAATCGTATCACATAAAACATGGATAAAGGAAACATAACATTTCCACTTTTCAATCACAAGATATCAATACAACGCATTGATATAAGAACATTATGAAAAAAATTTTCAATACCAAAATAAAATAAAAGTAAAACATGGTATTTATTTTTCATTAAAAAAAGGTTATGGCTTGTAGAGGAAGATGAAGCTCAAATAATGGTCACTGCGGTGGAGAAGTCGTTTTCGCCGCATAAGTAAGACAAAAAACATTCCCTTTTGACGTTTAGTAAATGCTTCGTATAAAAAAATATTCCTTTTGAGTAAACATAAAATTAAAAAGTATTTATACACCGTATAAATGAATGTTGTGTATAAAACATAATATGCCTCAATGAAAGGAGATTGAGATGAAGTCACATACCTCGGGTCCGACTTAACTCGATCATTCTTTAACATCCTGAATAATAAACTTGAGTTAATTTATCCTTTCTTGAGAACCTTTTCCAAGTTAATTATTTCTTTTATATCACTTATTACCATGTCATGAATACTATGTAATTATTTAAGTTAATAATGGCCATTTTGTTGATCATTGGTACTTGAGTCAAAAATAAACTCTTTATAATTACAAGTTGTTCATGGGGTAAAATATTTATTATATCCAGAATTATATTCATGATTTTGATATCATATATATCATATATATCCAGTATATACATGAATTTATAATATTACATAACATTTAGAGGTAAGAAATGAAATTCCCAGTTCATGGAGACGGTTAGCCGTACGTATGCATGAACGCTACTTCCATTTCTATTTCATATTTAATGGAATTTAAACATAATGAACCATAATAGTATTATAATTACAGTTTGGTATCCTATATAATATCATTAAATCTAAACTTTATATGTACCACATATGGTATTAACGAATCAAATCACTTTTAGGGGGAGGTAGTCCGCACTTCCTAAAATGAAGATATCGCGTTTACCCATAATGGAAACCATAAACGTATGAGACAAATGAAAAATACAGAAGCTTAAGGAAAAAATTTACATATTATATATCATATATAAATATAGTGACTTCTAAATGGACACCTTTTAATGTGTTAGAAGAATATTGAACAATCATTGTTTCGTGAGGCAGAAATTCGCCATCCACGGAAACAGTATGCTCATTAACCATTAGATGTAGGTGTGTGTAATTTTAGCTCTAATAATTCTTATAAGAACATCCTAGTATATGTAATATACTGGTGTTGTTACAAAATAAATTAATAAAAAGAGTTTAGGGTGTTGGAGAAGCAAAATAAAACAAAAGAGCATTATTGAAGACTTTACCTTTGAATCGGGTAACTCCTCTTGGTTTGAACCAAAAGTGTTTCTTGAAGAGATTTCATCCAAAGGTAAGTCTTCTAGGGTGAATAGAGGGATGTGGAGAGATAAAATGGGCAGATCTTGGCCGAGCCAATGTCTTGAGAAGTGTTGGTAAGGAGGTAGATGTGGGGACCTTTTATAAGAGGAGAGGAGGGGCACTCTTGGAAAGGTATGAAATGTTACTTTATTTTCAAATGCTTTTAGGATTTTAAAGGTCCATAATTGATGTATTTTGAGGATAAGGTGATAAGGGATAGAAATATACTCATCCAATAGTTCTTTGACAAGTGTAAGTCTTAGATTTTACATTATATTTTCATTTTTTTAAATCGTTCATTAATGAGGTAATCGCCCCATCATCATGATGTCATAAATAATTTAATTTATTAAATGTCTAAAAATTATAAAAAAAATAATATGATATAGGAAATATTTTTATATTTAAAATGACTATTTATATTCTAATAGATAATTTATGTAGACAAAATAAAAAATGTTTTACTCAGGTGATACATTCTTTGTTATATTTAACTTTCTTTAAAAATAAAAAGATAAAAAGACTTTATCACACAAAAGTGATTCCATGGGGTCCCCAAGTTTGTCACAAGTCATCCCATGGTCGTCAATGACACAACCAGTAGCATTCGGACACATTTTGGGCTCATTTTTTATTATTATGATATTATTTTATTATCCTTAACTACCCGATTACTAATTAATCAAGATAATTAAAGATAATTACCGTCATTACTATTCATAATGTCCAAAAACAAGAGTCTTGATTAAATAATTTGGACCTTCTGATTCCAAATATTTAATCCATTTTACCAAATTCCAAACATAGAAATTTCAATAATTAATTTAATAAATAATTCCCGTTGTCAAAACAAATAGCTGGTTTTTTAGAAATAATATCTATGAAAAGTTTGGCACTTGTTTATGCCCAATTCCAAAGTGAAATTAATCCTATTGACCACCATTGGATTAAATGGTGAAAAAATATATTATAATTACAATTTAAGACCAATTAAAAAGATAATCTAACCATATAATTAAATTAGATGAAAAATCAGTTTTGATGTAAAATGCAGTATTTTTCACTATTCATTAAAAAATGAACATTGTCAGAAAAATACCAAAAAATTATCCAATGTAAATTTCAATGTCCCAATCATAAAGAATATGTTTATCTTTACAAATAGATCTTATAAAATTGTAAAAAGTTTTATTGAAAAATGGGTTTCCAACAAATGGAAGTAAAACAATCTATTAAAAATATTAGTGTGTTCCATGCTTAAGATTGGATTTATTCTCAATTTAAGCCTCTAAAACACTATCTAATTCATAAATAGACATAGATGAAAATATATATTATTCATTACTTACTTGGGATGTTACAATTGGAGACACCCTCTGGTAATTTCTTTCCACGGATGAGTGCCCACTTCGCCTTCATGATGCGAGAGTTGCGAGGATTTGAATGGAGATAGATGTATCTCGACCCCTACCCAGGATCATTCTTCTTCAGGCGGGTGTTTCCCCCCTCCAAAGTTCCTCCTTCACCTCTATGGCTAGAGTGGAGTCCTAAGTGGATGAATGGGTCTATGATGTGGCCTTTTTAGGTCTTTGTGGTGGATAAGAATCCTAAACCCCATCATGGATCTCGTGCTCATCTCGTTCTTCCATTAGATCGCCTGGCATTTATTATAGGCCCTCCTTCTCCTGATGTTATTCATCCCTTCTCTACTATTATGGTATAATACCCCACTCCCCTTGCCTGAGGTAGGGCCTTCGAGGGGTTTTTCTCCCAGATTAGAACTTGGCTACTTCCAACATTGTTTGGCATTCCATCTCGGAGGTTGGGGTACTTCGAAGGACTGGTAAAGAATCGATTCTTCCATAGACTCTGCTTCCCAGTAGCTCCTGCTCCTCTCCCTCCTCCCCCATCTTCCTCTTGAACAGATTTACTAAATTATCCCATGTGGATATGGATTCTGTTTATAATGGCCTTAAACAAACTCTTAGTGTTGCTTGTACCAGTTTCCAAGTGATCTGGGAACTTCTTTTATCTTCTCCTTAGATCTCAAGCTTGTCTACGTTAGGGGAGAAAACCCAACACCTCCCATCTCAATGATATATTTCTTCCTGTGGAATGCTCGCGGATTGGGTATTCATGTGAAGACTGACTTCATTTCTTCTGAGATTCATCGTAACAAAACTCTTATGGAGGTTATTCTTAAATAGAAACAACATCTGGGTACAATTAAAGATTTCTCTGAAAAACTGGTGGTTCGTAATTGTATCCATGGTGAACCCAAGAACCTACATATATGGGTTTTCTAAAATAATTCTATTTTAGTGGAAAAGGTTGTTGTTTCTAATCAACATCTCTCCATTTGGATCAGGTTTGGTTTTCACACCTGGTTCTTCTCCTTTATCTATGCTAAGTGTGATGCTAGAGAGAGAACGACCTTTTGGAAAAAGATAAATTATTTCAACCCTAGGGATGTGCCTTGGTTAGTCAGGGGTGATTTCAACATCATCATGGATTCGTCTGAGAATAAGAGAGGGGCTTCTTATCTGCAGTCTTACAGCCAAGACTTCACCATCTTTGATACTCATAATGGTCTCCTCAACATGGGATTCTCAAAAGATAAATACATGTGGTGTAATAATCAGAGGGGAAACTGTCACACATGGTGCTATCTTGACCATTGCATGGCCAACCTCCAATCCATCTCTACATTCCCAAACACCAAGGTGGATCATCTGGTGAGGGATCTCTCGTACCATTCCCCTCTTCTAATATGACTTACTGACAGAGAAGGTCGGAGTGAGCGGTTTTACTTCTCAATCTGATGGGCTTCGAATCCAAGCTTTCACTCGGTTATGAGGTCATCATGGGAGAAGGATTTGAGTGAGGGATCTTGGGTGGGGTTCCATAATAAATTGAAATGACTAAAGGGTGATCTTCGTTCCTGGGTATCTAGTAGACCAACCCAATATCAATACTTTGATCAACTCAAGGATGACATTGACAAGGTGAAGAGAGATCTTGAGGACTGGTGGGATGATGACTTGTTTATTCACCTAGCCACCATGAAGCTTCATTTTTCAGAGATCCTCCTTGAGCAGGAACACAACTGTAGGGAGAGGTCCATAATTACATGGCTTAGGAAGGATGACCTTAATATGTCCTTCTTCCAAGCTTGTATCAAAGAGAGGAATCATGTTTCATCTCCTAATATCCTTCTCAAGGATGGTTCCTTCTTGATTTATCTCCGGACTTTCGGAGGTTTGGCCATAGATTTCATTAAATCATTTCATTCAGAAACATACCCCAATATATGGGATGGATATCCGACTGGTCAGTCCAGTCTGTTTAATTCCATACATCATGTTGTTTCTATTTATATCAATGACTTTTTCGAGGGCATTCATAATGAAAGGGAGGTGTGGAAGGGGGTTTCTTCACTCAATTTTTGCAGCGCTCCTGGACCTAATGATTTTCCAGGTTCTTTTTATATAGCCTCTTGGGAAAACATCAAGATCGATTTGGTGGGCATTATTTAAGATGGTTTTAGGGGTTACTACCTTGGGTCGCCTGTGCCACCACCCTTATTCTCATTCCAATGGTTAAATACTTGTACTCCCTTAAGCAGTATAGGCTGATAAGATTTTTTAACTTTCCTTACAAGGTACTGTCTACATTTATTAACAAAAGGCTTGTGGTTTACATCCCCAAATGTGTTTTTGATTAACAATAGGGTTTTATTTAGGGAAGGTTAACCTAGGATTCCATTTCACTGGCTCACAAAATGGTTGGGGATATCAATAATACAGTTTTGGGCTAAAATGTCATCATCAAACTAGACATGAACAATGCTTATGACAGAATGGATTGAAGATACATTCTTTGTACCATGAGATGTATGGTTTTTTCAGTTGGGTGGTTGACCTATATATCTGATGAATTAGTTATCCCTTGTTCTCATTCTCATTAATTGGAAGGAGTTATGGTTTTTTAAAGTCTGATAGGGGACTTCGATAGGGGGATCCTCTATCCCCTATTCTAGGATTCCTTGAGTATATTCTTCAATAAAAGAAGTATGGGCGGGGGAAACACCACCCATATCAATGATATATTTCTTCCTATGGAATGTTCACGGTTTGGGTAGTCGTGTGAAGGATAACTTCATTTCTTCTGATATTCATCATAACAAAACTCCTATGGTGGTTATTCTTGAACATAAACAACATCTGGGTACAATTCAAGACTTCTCTGATAAACTGGTCACTCGTAATTTTATTCATGGTGAACCCAAGAACCTACATATATGGGTTTTCTAAAATAATTCTATTTTAGTGGAAAATGTTGTTGTTTCTAATCAACATCTCTCCTTGTGGATTGGGTTTGGTTTTCACACGCAGTTATTCTCCTTTATCTGTTCTACGTGTGATGCTAGAGAGAGAAAGACCCTTTGGAAAGAGAGGGATTCTTTCAACCTAGGGGATGTTCCTTGGTTAGTCGGGGGTGATTTCAACATCGTCATGGATTCATCCGAGGAAAAGGGAGGGGATTATTATCCACGGTCTTCTATCCAAGACTTCCCTATATTTTCTACTCATAATGGTCTCCTCGACATGGGTTTCTCAAAAGATTAATACACATGGTGTAATAATCAGAGGGGAAACTATCACACATGGTGTTGTCTTGACCATTGCATGGCCAAACCTCAAGCCATCTCTGCATTCCCAAATGCCAAGGTGGATCCTCTGGAGAGGGATCTCTCGTACTATTCCCCTCTTCTTATCTGACTTACTAATAGAGGAGGTCAGAGTGACCAGTTTCATTTCTCAATCTGATGGGCTTTGGATCCATGATTTCACTCGGTTGTGCGGTCGTCAAGGGAGAAGGATTTGAGTGAGGGATATTGGGTGGGGTTCCATAATAAATTGTGAAAACTGGAGGGTGATCTGTGTTCCTGGGTCTCTAGTACGCCAAACCAATATCAATACTTTTATCAACTCATGGCTGACATTGATAAGGTGAAGATATAACTTGAGGACTGGTGGGATGATGAATTGTTTATTCACTTAGCCATCATGAAGATGAATTTTTCAGAGATCCTCCTTGAGCAGCAACACATTGGCTAGGAGAGGTCCATAATTAAATGGCTTAGGGAGGATAATCTTAATACGTCCTTCTTCCAAGCTAGTATCAAAGAGAGGAATCGTGTTTCAGCTCCTAATATCCTTCTCAAGGATGATTCCTTCATGATTGATCCCCATACTTTTGGATGTTTGGCCATAGATTTCTTTAAATATTTTCTTTCAGAAATTAACCCCTATATATAGGATTGATATCCGACATGTCAGTCCAGTTTGTTTGATGCCATACCTCATGTTGTTTCTTTTGAGATCAATGACTTTTTTTAGGGCATTCCTAACGAAAGGGAGGTGTGGAAGGGGGTTTATTCACTCAATTTTTGTATTGATCCTGGACCTAATGGTTTTCTAGGTTCTTTTTATACGGCCTATTGGGACGTCATCAAGATCGATTTGGTGGGCATTATTCAGGACGTTTTTAGGGAGTTACTACCTTGGGTCACCTATGCCAGCACCCTTATTCTTATTCCAAAGGTTAAAGACCCCTACTCCCTTAATTAGAATAAGCTGATAAGCTTATTTAAATTTCCTTACAAGGTAATGTCTACATTTATTAACAAGAGGCTTTTGGTTTACATCCTGAAATGGGTTTCTGATGAACAACATGGTTTTCTTTAGGGAAGGTTAACCTAGGATGCCATTGAACTAGCTAACAGAATGGTTGGGGATATCAATAATATGGTTTTGGGCTCAAATTTCATCATCAAACGGGACATGAACAATGCTTATAACTGAATGGATATGAGCTACATTATTTGTACCATGAAATGTATGGGTTTTTTAAACTGGGTAGTTGAACTATATTTCTGATGATTTAGTTCTCCCTTGTTCTCAGTCTCATTAACTGGAAGAAGTTATGGTTTTTAAGGCAGATAGGGGTCTTCTACATGGGGATCCCCTATCCCCTATCCTCTTCATCCTAGACTAGGATGCCTTTAGTATATTATTGAATAAAAGAATTATGGATGGCCGACTATGTCCATTCAAATGTATACCCACCTTAATTGGCCTTTACCATCTCTTCTTTGCGGAAAAACATATTATTTTCAGCCATGGAAATCACAGGTCAATCTGAGAGCTCAATAGAATGCTTAACTTGTATAAAAAGTGGAGCAAGAAGATCGTTAATCGTGAAAAAATCATTGATTTCACACCAAATTTGTGTCCTGAGAATTGGAGAAAGATAATTGAAGATATGTTGGGTTTTCATGGTGGGACATTTTCTATGTATTACCTAGGGGATCCTTTATCCCCAGAAATAGCTCATATACATCACATTAATCGATCTATTGAGAAGATTACTAGTCATATTTTTAATTGGAAGAACCACTTACTTTCATGGGGGGGCATTACTTTGGTTAATAGTGTGCTTACATCCATCCCTATGAATTTTATTTCAGCCATCAATGCTCCCAAGACAGTCCTACATAACATTAAAAAATTATTACTAGTTTTATTTGGGACACACATGCAGTGGATTGTAATCACTAGGCCTCATGGAATCAGATGGATCAGGAGCATTGGGATAGAGGTATTGGCCTGTGAAACATTTTGGATGCTATGAATCTTCTTAAGGCTAGACTCACTTAGGAATGAATGTAAGAGAGGTCTCTTTGGGAATAGTTTATGACAAAAAAGTATGGGGTTATGAGCGATGGTTCGTGGGGTGGTAGCTCTAGGTGGTGGGATTTTATCATCCACTACGTTCTTGTTCTTCAATATAATTCTCGTTGGATCATGGGGTATAGAGAGATCAAATTCTAGAAATGAAACTGGGCAGGATGTGCACATAATTTTCCTGGATGTCTAGTCCTTGAATTCTATTTTTCACAAGCCAGCAGATTCACTTCTTTCTTACATGTGGTCTTGGACCCCCCCCAATACAGTTGGTGTACAATAATATCATGGTCAACAATGATCACGATAGACTGGTTTCACCAACCCCCAATCGGGGTTCTTCTCTTCCAAAGAATACCATCGCACCATCCTTGCATGGCCAGTTTAGGAGACTTGGGGTGACTTACTCTTGTGTAAGGTGATCCCCACGAAGCTCAAATGCCTCCTCTAGTTCTTAATGAATCAAGAATTATCCACAGAAAATGTTATGAGGCGAAGAGGGGTCAATCTGGTTTCTCAATGCAGCTGTTGTTGCAAATTTAAAGAGGAGTCCGCCATGAAAATTTTCTTTGGTAGTGATTGGGTGGCCTCTGTTTGGCCTGGTCTGAACTTCTTCAGTGACGATACAGTTCAGGATGTTTCTGGGGACAGATTTCATCTCGCTTGGTTTAACGGATCTCAAGATAACATTCCAGAGAAGAATACCAGGGCCTTCTTCCTTGCAACTGGATATTAGAGCATCTGAAGTACATATAATACAGTTTTCACCAGAAGATTCCATGCTCACCTTTGGCGGATATAGTCCGGGTGTGGTCCCTAGAGGTAGATATTTCTCCTCACCTCTACAGAGGGGTGTTCTCACCATCTATGAGGGTACTTCTATATGGCAGGAGCGCGATCATCTTGGCTTCAAGTCTCTCATCCGCAATGAAGATGGGTTAAGTGGATGCCTCTTTCCTATGGTCTCAAACTAAATATGGATGGTTCATGTACCAATGTTCATATGCATAGAGGTGGGGTGGTTTTAAACCAAGAGGGCTCGGTGGTCTTTGATTTCAATGTCTTCTTTGGTCTAGGTGATTCTCTCTCAGCCGAAGATTTTACCATGAATAAGGGCTTAGAGTTGTGCCACTCTCATGGCATTTTTTAGGATGGTGTTGAAACTGATTCTTCTATTATGTGTGGGTCCAATAGGGATGATTTTCAAAGTCCTTGGTCTATCACTTACACTGTGCACAGATGTAAAAGCCTTATTCATAGTGGTATGAAAATTTCTCAAACTTGGCGGGAGGGTAATATGGTGGCTAACGTCCTCACCTCTCAGGCCACTTCTAGTAGTCCTTATACTATCTTTCCTCCTATTGGATCCCTTCCCCCAATTTGTGTTTACCTTGTTAGGGATGATGCTTTGGGAAAACATTATTTTTTCCCTCACTAACTTTCTCATCCTTTGGCCCTATTTTCAATAAAAAATTCTTAATTTTGGATGAAAGTGAAGCATTTATACTTCTGCAGACCCTAGTTATGTATGAAAACCCATGTCTTCTATACACATCATTTCATGATCAATTACATAAAGAAACACATAATAAGTTCCTAAAATATCATGTGGCCTATTTTCATTCAGTAATTAGATATATATCCCAATATATTATAACTTTTATAATAGGGAAACATTATTTTAAAAACTCTATAACATACCCTTAGATTCACTTGATCTTCTAATCCAACACATGATAACCTAGGAATGTTTATTAGAAAAGAGCAAGCTATAAAGCCTAGAAAAATAATAATCAATGCATAATGTGATGAATGTAATATATTTGAGTTAAGAGTCCTGTTAATGTGCAATAAAAGGATGATAATTATAACAATGAACATCAAAGCATGATATAATATGATAACATCAAGGAAACATAAGAATATGGAAACAACATAAAACATGACATCATAAGAATAAGTCAACGATAATCATTGAGACATCATAACATTGTAGGATTAGGATAAACACCCATGAACCATACATGGTATCACATTAGATAAAAACATTGCCCAATGAAATAGAGGGATATATAGTTTAGGGCCAACCCATCACATTCATATCATTTACATGCATTTGTGTTCCACATAGATCATAAAACATAAGAACATCATTCATTGCCTTTAGTTGCATGATTATGGATTGTGGGTTATTTATATGGATTTTTTGATCAACTATGGATATTTTCATTTGGTTGAATACCCTTAAGTGAAAATGGGGATAAGTATTCATAATAAAATAGTTTGGAATGTAAAATCATAGGATAATATCCAAAAAAGTGACTTGTGTACATAAAGAGTCTTGGAAGATTTTAATGAGAGATAACGGTGTTTTATAATTACATGGGAATAATAAATATGGTAAAGGTATGTAAAAAATTCATGTGACAACATTAATAATTGGAAATCAGAAAAAAAAATTGAATGAAATAACTTTAATAAAGAAGAATTGGAGAGAATCACTAAGCTTAGAGGTCGCATCAAAAATTCATGGGAACACATTGGGAGGGAATTATAGAAGGAGAGGGAGAAAAATTTCATACTAAATGGGATTTTCTTTAATATTAATGGGGGTTTGGGAAGTTATTTATAGAAAAAGAGAGGAGAACTATTTTATTAATTTCTAAACATTTGTTTTGGACTCTAAGTGGTAAAATAATCATATATAAAATCATCTACATTGTTTTTTTCCATTTATTTCTACAAAATAGAAGCGGTGTTAAACATGTTATTAGGGTAAAAACTAAACTCAATAGAAGAATACCATTCATGATGTGGGAGTAATTTTAATAAAAAAATTCTTAAAACCTTAAAAATAGAATATAGGTTTTGTGGGATTCATTATGTGTTTTTAAAATCAATTAAATAACTTCCAAACAAATTATTTTAAGGGGAATCTATTATTGGTTATGGATTGCATAAATAGTCATTATTACCTCAGTATTAGGATATTATGTTGTCAAAACACATACAATATATTTATATCTAAGCTATTTTTTATCTAAAATATTAATTGTCATAGAAAGTTATGAAAATTCACAATTTCTTATTTTTAACCTGTTTATTTTAAAAAAAATATTTATTTTAAGAAAATAATTTCATAATATTAGAATCTAAAATTATTAGTAATAATCCTTATTTAATGGAATGATTTAGTTTTATGACACTAAAAACATTCTGACCTATTCAAAAATTAAATTGGACTTTATGAAATTATATTATAATTAATATTTAAATAAATGATATCATATAATAATATTTCTTGAAAATAACAATTATTTCCAAATTTATGAGTTCATAAAAAATATCTTTTAATTGAGATTTTATTTTTTCCAAAAATATAATTTTCATTTAAAAATTAAAATTTTATCGACCTCAGATATAATAAAGTAATAATGAAAAAGGATAAATATAATAATTATTTTATTAAAAATAAATATATAAATTTTTGTAATACTAGGATCTAAATAAATGAATCCTTTTTACACAAGTATAAGACCTAAGGGTATGGTTTGTGATCATAGTACTTCCTTGGGGTGGTTCAGCCATCATTATTTGGGTAGTGATCTCTATGAGCCGATCATTTCTGGTAAATGGTTTTGTACACCTATAATTTCTCGAATCTCATCATCTGTTTAGCCAACTTAAAATAGTTATGATTCCATGTCCCATATAATCACTGAAAAATAGACTTCATGTAACACCCCGGAATGATAAATGGTTAAATGACTAAATGATATCACTCTTGTCAACAAGGTGCACCTTCCTTTTCAGGAGCCTACCAGATTAGAACTTCACAATTAAGCATGCTTGGCCTAGAGTAGTATCTAGATGGGTGAACTTCTCGGAACTTTCTCAGGGTGTTTGTGAGTGAGGAAAAAGCATACTGTAAAGAATATGTGATGGCCTATGGGGAAATTCATTAGTTAGATGACCCATTCGAGCATGTGGGTGAGCCAGAGGGTGAGGACCATGTGTCTGCTGGGCAACTGGTAGTACCTAGTAGGCCAGGACCCGACGACCATGTTAAGACGGGGTGTATGTGCTATCATCAGGACCCATTTGTTACATTTGGTATCAGAGGGGGTACCCAGCCTTAAGTATGGTGCACTACCTGGGTTGAGATGTAGGGCCCAGAGAGAGGATGTTGTGCTCTAAAAGGGGGGATTGTAACACCCCAGAATGATAAATGGTTAAATGACTAATTGATATCACTCATGTCAATAGGGTGAACCTTTATTTTTGGGAGCCTACCTGATTAGTCAGATAACCCATTCGGGCACATGGGTGGGCCAAAGGGTGAGGACCATGTGTCTTCTGGGCAACTAGTGGTACCTAGCAGGCCAGGAACCAATGACCATGTTAATACGGGGTGTCTGTGCTATCATCGGGACCCATTTGTTACATTTGGTATTAGAGGTTGTACCAAGCCTTAAGTGTGGTGCACTGCTTGGGTTGAGATGTAGGGCCCACAAAGAAGATGTTGTGCTCTAAAAGGGGGTGATTGTAACACCCTGGAATGATAAATGGTTAAATGAATAAATGATATCACTCATGTCAATAATGTGCACCTTCCTTTTCGGGAGCCTACCTGATTAGAACATACAGTTAAGCGTGCTTGTCCTAGAGTATAACTTTACATGTGTTGGGATATGGGGATAGTCATTAGTCAGATGAGCCGTTTGAGATGTAGGGCCCACAAAGAGGATGTTGTGCTCTAAAAGGGGTGATTGTAACACACTGGAATGATAAATGGTTAAATGACTAAATGATATCACTCATGTCAATAAGGTGGACCTTCCTTTTTAGGAGCCTACCTAATTAGTCAGATGACTTATTCGGGCACGTGGGTGGGCCAGTGGGTGAGGACCATCTGTCTGTTGGGCAACTGGTGGTACCTAGTAGGCTAGGACCCGAGGACAATATTAAGGCGGGGTGTCTATGCTATCACTAGGACCCAGTTGTTACACTTCATATGGTATATCCCTATTATTCACGGTCATTTTGTCATCCTCACGTGTCAGTTAGATTTTATCATAACACTGAATATATACTAATCTAAAAGGTCATTATTGAATGGATATATAAACAACATTAATAATTCATAATGGTCTTTTAAGACTGAAAGACACTTATAGCTATATTTTATAACTTTGTTAAATAACCAATGAAATATAGTGAATGAGTTTTTCATAACTACAATAGATAATAAGTCATTTATTAATTCTTAAAGGAATTTAATTTATAAAAGTTTTGGTTATTACATATTTTCCAATTATAAATCACTCCTTCAAAATATATTTTATTTCACAAAAAAAGAGGGTATGTCTAATTCATAAACTCTCCTGGTTCTCATATTGACTTCAACATCTTTTGGTTCTTCCAATGTTCTTTTTTTAGTTGTGTTTTCTTATTTCATAGAACTTTTCTTTATGATCTAAGATCTTTATTACATTCTCCTCATATGATAGATAATTATCCAAATGAGCCACCACAAGATTTAGTGCATGTGATGGGTCTGGTATGTACATCCTTTAGAGGGATAAAAGGAACACATCACTTACTTGGTATAAGTTACGTGAGAGTGATAGTCGATAAGATATGACTTCAATGTGATCAAGGATATCAAAGGGTTTTTTATATAGAAATAAGAATCCTCAAATTCTAAAGACACATTAACATCATCCATAATGATATAAGAAGGAACTATTTATATCTAATCATATACTATAGGTATTGACGTAGATTATCTATGTATATTTTCTATCCACTTCTCCCATATTTTATATGACAATAAATGTATTGAACATTCTATCTCATTTCTTGTATAAGATCATGTCCCATAAGCCTTCTATCTCTAAATTCATATCATTATGTGGGTGTTTGAAATTTTTTCCCACACAAACCCACAAAACGTACCATTTGAATGATATAATGGAAATTATTTTTATACGAGTACTCCAAACATGGGAAGAATTTATACCAACATTCATGTATATCTATTGAATAAGATCTCAAAATATCATCTAGTGTTTTCAAGGTTCATCTAGGATAACCATCATTTAGAAGGAGATAAGTTGTATTTAAAATAATATCTATATACAAAAATTATTGAAGACTTCTACAAACCGTGAGGTAAAAATTTAATCCTTGTTAGTTACAACGGTGAGTGGTAGTCCATGATGTCTTACCGCTTATTATATACATCTTGGTGAGTTTGTGAATAAAGAATTATTTCTTGATAGAAATTAAATGGGTTGCTTTTCAAGGTGATCAAGTACAAAGAGAATTGCATTATTTCCTTTAGAAATCCTAGGGATTCCAAAGAAAAAAACCATAGTTATGATTTACCATTTATGTACTAGCATACATAATAGTTTTATTATACCCTTAGTCTTATTTCATTCATCCTTGACTTTTTGGTATACCATCCATCAAGATTAAAATTTCATACACTCCTCATTCATAGTACCACACCATATGTTTAACGTTAGAAATTTGTACATCTTTGTACATCCAAGTTGAATATAGAAGGATGATCTATGTGAATCTACCATATGTTTCCTCTTCAGTTCATGTTTTATGGGATATATATTCAATTTCCAAACCATATAACTCCATCTTTATAAATTTTAAACTCTGAAATATTTCCACCTTACTCTGTAGCATCGCATTATCTTTTTGGTCCCCATTGATCCACTCAATAATATATTTTTGAGAAATTATTTGAGAAATGTAGGATGAAGTTCATTTTATAATTATTCTGTCCATAATATTCATTTATAATAAGTTTTTATCCCTTTCAATCCCCATCATCAATAATGTTATAGGATCCTTTTTAGTAATACCATCTTCCACTTTATTCACATTCTTAGTATTTTAATGGATTGAACATTTATGATCTTTGATCAATTCTAACCACCATCATTGGTGGATATTGAACTTTATTTGTATAAATATATATTAGAGGATTTTATGATCTGTATATATTTCAATATCATTCCAATAGATATAATGTCACAATATTTAATGTGAATATTACAAAAGGAAATTCTTGATCATGTTTAAGGTTTTTCCAACTTATGAATATCTAATTGTCATGAGGTTTAGGCTATGATTTTTTTCATTTTTCATGATTACACCACAATATCCATTTTTGGATACATCAAAAATACTTCCCCAACATTGGGTAATGTGATAAAAGGTGTAATGATTATCATTTTTATTGACTCTATTAAGATATCATATGATTAATCAGTTGTTAAAAACTTCCTCCCTTAGATGTTACATTGGTTAGTGAACCAAAAAATTGTGATAAATTTCCCCATCACATATGTTGGTTTTCAACATCCATAAATTACCTCCATCATCAAAGGATACATAGACATCCATTTCATAGTGATACCATTCCTTGGGAGTGTAACATTATACAAAACTCACAATTATTATAATTCACACATAAAATTTCAATTTGTAAGGTATCAAAACACAAAATCTAAATTATTCTATTATTCCTAAAGAAATTATACTAATATAATCTATAAAAACAACAATAAATTTATTAATGTAATCCCAAAATAAATTTTTCATTAAGTCCATGAATATAGACGGATTATTAGTGATCCTTACATGAATCATTATGATATCATTGTGAGAATATCTTATATGAAAAGTATTCTTGGGGATATCCTTATTATTAACCATTAATTAATTATATATCAACCAAAGATCCACATTATAGAAGTAATTTTCTCCACATACATAATCAAATAATTACTCCAACTTTGGTATAGGATACTTGTTTTTTGTGAAATATTTTAGCTCATGAAAATAAATGAAAAGGTGTATTGAGCCACCCTTATTCTAGATCATAAGGAATAGTGAAGAAAAAATGAATCACTTGGTTCTATAAAAACATTATCAATAATCTATTTTATTTTCATCTTCAGAACATAATTTTCAAAATTTTCCATTCAATGTAGAGTCTTTGATATTACCAATGATCGGGGTTCATGTTCGATTGAGAAATGAAACTCTCTTGTTGTTAGAAAACATGGAAATTCATGAGGAATCACATCAGTATAGTCTATTACAATAGAAATTTCATTAAGTGAGATCCTTTATTATGTATGAATCATTTGACCTAGATATGCCTACTCATAAGGAAGTAATATATATTCTTGATAATTGATACCAAATGAGATCCATCATCATCCTTTAACTTGTATAGAGTTTGAGGGTGATTCCTAATATAATGAGTGATTTAATTATCTCGAAAATTTATTTTGGATCTATACAAGTAAGGATAATACATATTTAGAATATAATAAAAATCCACTATACTGAGTATGAAAAGGATTTTAGGGAAAATAAGATTGAAAAATTTTTAGGGGATAAATTAAATATTTTGGATGAAATAATCGATCCATTTTTTGTTTTTACTAATGACTCAACATCCATATTTTTATGTGTTTTTTGAATTGTTATACTTAACTTACATGATATTAAGAAATTAATATAAATAGTATGATATAGTATGTTATCTATTAAGGAATGAATAAATTATGTACCTAACACCTATTCCTTGTCAAGATCCACTTCCACAGTTATGATAGCATATGCCCACTATTTATCTTTAGTTAATAGATAGTATTTTCACTAGTAATAACTAAAAATCCCTTTCTTATGTAATTGGATTTCATATTTTAATTTTTACCTATAGTTAAAATATTAGATAGTAGAATGAGTACTGACTATAGAACTCCATTCTTCTATCACATTAGTGGGTTTCTCATATTGGTATTATCAAGATTAGGAACCTTCCTCCCAACACCTAAATAATTTCAATGTTCCTCTCAAGAAATTTATTGGATGATTCTTCACACACTTTTGAAAAGTTGGATGTTAAAATTTCTTATCCCCATGATATTTTTCATCCATACTCCCAAAATTAAACTCCAGTTCCACTTCTCATATTGGGTCCCCTTAGAACATTGAGGTTCAAAAATCTCTATTTCTAGTTTGAGGTAACATCAGAAAATTCCTTTATATATTTCAATGTTTGGAATCACTTATTCTATTCATATATGAAAATATTTTCTAATAATGATGTTTTAAACATCACCTTTAATGTCTATGAAAAGTTATGAGGTATATCGGTCCAATATTTGATTTATTTCTCATACACCTTGATGGATTCATTCTCCTTTAGCTTCAATCCATGGGAATCCATCTCTATTTTATGTCAGATAGTGAAATGAAATATTTAATAAAATTATGAATTATTTCAACTACATAGCATCAATATCATCCAGGGGATTTATATTCATGATTAACATAAACCATTTATCATCTTATTCCTCTATTATATAAACATGTAACATGACCTTCTCTTACATAGAGAATTAATGAATAGATAGGATCCTTTCAATGGACTTGATTCACTATTCCACGATTAAGGGGTTAGAATGACTATATAATTTAGGAGGCCATTTTCACTTAAGGGTATCAATTGGAACTTTCAATTTATTATGGGGATGTGAATGATCCTCTATACTCATGTTTTTATTCAAAACATGAGTTAATTGAGAGTGTAATGTCATAATTGTTAAAACTCCTCTTCCCATCAGTTTGGGAATCTCATTTGGTCAGTCATCACATTGAACATCACATTAGTTTATGTCTCAGTTCCTCCTATTTCTAATCATTAACTAACATAAAAGAAAACTAAGGATGAGAAATTTAGAAATTTTAAACATATAAAATAGAAAGTTGAAATATTTAATATATAACCCATAAATTACATGTATTCCATAACCTATGAATGTATAGGTTTCAATCTATGTAATTCATTGCATATTTCCTAATTTTAAATTTTATATTCATTTTTGTTCCCTTTATAACGGTTTGTAAGAATAAAATGATAAACTAGATCATACCCCCAAGGAGTGTTCAACCTGGTGTTCAGTCATAGGACTCCTTTTCATATTATAGTTACAGGATGAGTTAATACCCAATGAGAACTTTCAATGTTATTACTACTAGGTTCATTTATTACCAAACAACATTCAAATTCTATTATCCATAAAAGGATTTATCTGATTGAAAAATAAAAAACTCTATACTTTATAAAAAATGTATTCATTTTTTAATAGGTTTATTCTTATACCCAAGGGTTTCTCTATGGTTACCTAATCATAATTGTCAATAATGACTACACATTTCTCTTATACCTACTATGTAAATCTATATCTTTTATACACTTTATTCATGATCGTTTACAAAAAAATTAACTTTATAAAAACCTGAAAGTTCTTGAGGCCTAGTGTTGTTGGATAATTGGATACATATTACAATTACTAGAACTAGGAATATAACAACATTTTAAAAAAAATCTAAAACATTCGCTTAAATTCCATTTTTCATATATTACTACATGGGATAACATGGGGGCGTACATAATAAAAGGGCGAGGTGCAAACAAAAATAAAGCAATAATCAATGAATAACATGATAAAAATAATATATGTGAGTCAAGAGGAATGTAAAGGTAAAATAAAAGGGTGAGAATCATAAACATAAACTTAAAAGCATTATATAAGAGGTTTACATCTAAGAAATATTTTAATATGGAAACAACAAAAAACATGAGATCATGGGAATAATTCAAGGATAACCATCGAGACATCGAAAAAAGTTAATCTTAGGATAAACTCCCATTCACCATAATTAGTATATCATGAGATTAAAAATGTGCCCAATGAACTAGAGGTCTAAATAATTCTAGGTCCCCCATTAACATTCATATCATGTACATTCATTTGTGTGCCACATAGATCATACAACATTATAACATACTTCATAAGTTGTAATCCCATGAATAAGGAGTTTTGGTTCATACTTGTAAGTACCCAGTGAATGATGGATAAATACATCTTGGTTATTACCCTTGTGTTGAAATGGGTAGGGGTATTCATAATAGATATGTTCGGCTTAGAAAATCATTAGATAATTTAAATAGTGTAACTAGTGTAAATAAAGGTTAATTTAATGGTTTAATGAGAATTAAAGGTCGTATATAATTACTTTTAAATCATAAGGATTGTAATATTATAATTAAAAACATATTACAACATGAAAAATTGGAAATAAAATTACTTATTATAAATAAATTACATAAAAAATGAAGAATTTGAGAGATTCCCTTACTTGAGTGGTTGATTCTTAAAGCATTGGAGGAGCATATTTAGAGCTTTAGAACGCTATATATGGACTTTTGAGTGGGATAGGGATAGTAAATTAATGATAAATCAGTTTTTAGGGATGATTAATGGGTGGTTGTATGTGTATTTATACCAAAAGAGAATGGATTTTTTTTTTATTTTCTAAACATTGGTGTTGGACACTATGTGATCAAATAATAAAAACCTCCAACCTTATAATGTTTTATACCCATGTTATATACTATATTAAAGTATTATTCAATATATTATTTGTATAAGAATCCAAATACTTAAAATAATACCATTTTTTATTCGGAAGTGAGTCATGTTCTTAAATAAATGATTTCAAAACCTTAAAATATAATATAGTGTTTGAGGACTCATTATAGTTTTGTATAATTATTCAAATTACTTAAAAGAAAATTATATTAAAGGGGAAATATGTTTTTGGTTATTGATTTCTTTTATATTATTTATCACATCACTTTTTCCATTATGATGTCATAGTACATTTCATTTATTTATTTTGTATTTATTTTTGTAAATATTTTTCACCCAAAATTTTATTTGTCTTAGAAAATTAGGAAAAAAACACCATTTGATCATTTAAATGTTATAATTTAAAAAAATATATTTTATTTACCAAAATATGTCTCTAAAAATTAGAGTTAACCCTTTTAAATAAAAATACTTATTTTCTAGAAAATACTATTTTTTACAACATTAACAACTTCCGACCTTTACAAAAAATACATTTATTATTATTAAATTATATTATCATTTATATTAAAATAAATATTATTTAATAGTATTATTTCATGAAAATAAAAAACATTTAAATGTTACTGAATTTAACTAAAGTGGTTTTTTAATGATATTATATATTTACCAAAAATACAATTTTGATTTCATTATATCAAAATTAAAATTTTACCAGACTAATATATAATAAAGTAATATTAAAAAGGTAAAAAATAATCACTATTTTAAAAAATAATATAAAAATTTATACTAGGGTCTAGATACATAACCCCATATTACACCAGCATATTCCCTAAGGGTAAGGTGTGTGATGGTAGTTATTTTATAGAGTGTTTTGGAAAACATGGTTTAGGTGTGGAATTTTATAATATTGAACTTATACCATAAATGGTTTCAATCATGAATTATTTTTTGAATATTGGATTGGGCTTAGTCAATAGAAAATCCAATTGATGACATATCCTATGGAATCTCTGAAAAATGGTCTTCATAAGGTATGATCCAACTGGAAGAGGTCATCACATCTTTCATAGTGTCAATTAGACTTTATCAAAACCCATGATATATACTAATATTAATTTTAACTGTATAATATTTATATTAAGAATAGTTTTGATTCATTACAATCATATAATCCTAATAGACTATTATGGATATAAATTATAATGGTCTTAAATTTAATTATTCATATTTTCTTTTTTTAATTAAGTGGTTTTTTCCTTATAAGATTCATATTTTATGGTAGATTCACCTTCATTTTAATTTCAAAATTAATTATTACTAGTATAGTTAAAATTTTATTTACTATAACAAACTCTAGTCCTTCAAAATTTTTAATACACTTTAAATATTTACTTACATTCTCTTATTGAGGCATAAATTTTTTATGGTAACTAAGTACCAAAAATTATGTTAAAAATTAGTTAAAATAACAATTTTTCCAACAAAATAATTCCTTATTAATTCATGTGAACTAGAGAAAGTACTCAATTTTTTTCTTCCATTGAGATATTTAGATTATTCAAAGACATCATTGATGTGTCTTATGAATCTACAATAGTTGGAATTTTTTTAACTATGTTATTGGATATTTATTTCTATATGTATAAAAAAATCATCCACATGTCACATTTATAATATTTCTTCCAATACAGACTCCACCTTTTAATTCCATAAATGGAGGTATCTCTTTCTTTTCATTATATGATATTAGCCTCATTTATAAAACTTATGTCATAATATGCTTCTCGTTTATTTGAGTTTTTTTGTTCTATTCTTCTTCATTTGGTTTTTTTTTGATTTTAACCACTCTTACAGTAAATTTTTTAGAGGGATAACAATTTTTTATCCTTTTTCTCTCAAAAAAGTTGATGTTAACATCATTGTTAATATCCCGAAGTAAATCACATTTACCATTTATCATTATTTCTATTATTGTAACTAATTAATGCAAGGTCATTTATCCCTTAAATATACTATTATTTTAAATGAAAAATCTTCCAAGAACATATAAATCACATAATTCATTATTACTGGTTTATCAACATTTTCATATAGTGATTATACCTCATATTTGTAAGTACGCAAATATTATCTGGACTGCTAACATGGTTTTGTTATAGTTCATTCAATATTATCTAAATCCAGTCAAATAGCTCTAAGGAAATATGTTCTTGTATATTTATAAGAAACTTCTAAAATATTATTTTAAGAATTTATGTCATCATAAATAATCACCCTAATGCCACTAGGGGTATTCGTATTCCTAGTCATCATTTTCTAATTTCCCCTTATCTATTTTTCTTCATATATTATAGTATTATTAATTATAATTATTCATAAAAATTCCATGAAAACCTTCTTTAAAAGTTACTAATAATGTAAGACCCACATTATACATAAAAATTATAGATTATATGAAAATAATTTCAAACGTTATAGGAATTTGAGATGTAGTAGGACAATGAATGATGATCCTATAAAATCCATTTATCATTTGTTGTGGTTTTATATAATTTATATTTTCATCACCAATTATTTCACTATAATTCATAAAGTTAGAATTTTGATGTACAAATCCTGTGATATTTTAACCAAAATACTATAGAATAAAAATTTCTTAAATAATCTACCCATCATAAATACTTCTGTAAAAAATAGGGGCTTTTAAAAATATTCCATGAATACAAAAAAAACCAAAAAAAAGATTATTGAAATTTATGTAAAAATATTTCGGCCCTAATAACATATGTTAGATCCTTGTCCACTCGATGGTAGGGTATATTAAGATATTACCCACTAAATGGTTTTCATTTTTTTGGTAATTTTCCATATTATATTCTTCTTTGAGAAGGAATACGATCAATCAAAATCAACCCCATATTTGATGACACATAATATCAACTAGTAATGTATTATTATAAACAAAATCATATTTGTTCTCCCACACTAGGATATATCAATATAGTAAACACATGTAAACATTTTGGTGTACCAAAATCTCCTATAACAAACTTTTTTCATGAATAAACATCTGATTGTGGTCATTCTAATCTTATAATTTTAGGATCAATGATTTTAAAAATTCATACAAGAGGTCATGACTTTTAGTTTTTAAAAATTATAAATAACAAAAATCTTTACCTATTTGTATCCATCATACAAAAACTATGTCCAATCGTATCATAATCGTAATCATATTCACATCAATGTGACATAGTTTTTATAATTATAGTTTATAAGAAAATTAATTTACAAAACTAGACATTCCTTATAAAATAAAAATTGAAAATAATGTCTTCTAAAATTTCCTCAAGTAAAACTAGAAGAAACTTTATAAGAGATACCATAATACATTATCCTTATGTGTAAATTAATTCAATAGTATTTACTTATTTTGTCAAAAAAAATTCCAATATGTATGATATATTTTTATTCGTTAATAAATCCCTCGAAAAAAAGATCAGAATAATATCTATATTCATATTCTCAGCATCCCTTGATTATAAAGAGTTGATTCATTGGTCTTCATATCACTATTATCCCTTAATTAAAACCTAGAACAAACATAAGAAATAAAAAATCAAAAAATTAGAAAGAATTTACCATCCTCACTCAGATTCCATTGTACAAAAAAACTCTAATATTTAAAAAGAGATAGTAACAAGATGTTTCAACATTGAAAACATCAGATGGGTTGAGTTGAAAAATCATTAGCTCCAAGCTCTATGAATGACCATAAATTTATATTCACACCACCAATCGTAAAATTTTTTGATTCTCAAAGTTGGATGAAACATCCTTGGTTGCGATCCACCCTTACTACATTGCATGATATATATAAATTTCATCCAACGGTTGTTTTGATAGAATCATCAAAATGTGGTAAAATGGTACATCCTGTATAAGTATCGTTTTCTGTTATATTATAAATATTAATCATTCATTGAAAAAAACTTCATTTTTATGATGGCTTGATCATTTTTTTCAGATGGAACAAAAAGCATTCATAAAATGGACTAAACTACATTTTTTGATGGAATTAACTTCATTTTTATTATTGATATAACTTTATTAATTATATGGACTGATCTAAGTTCATTCTGAAGGAATAAACTTATTTCATCTGATGAACTGAACATTCTTCATCTGAGGTACTAGACAGAGTTCATTTGATGGAATGAACTAGGTTTTTATGACGTATTGAACTTGATTTTTAATATAAATATAAATTTCATATTCATCCTACTATAACTTTTTCTATTCCTGGTAAAAATAATTTTTTTTTACCAAAAAATTATAAATCATCTGAGTTATAATGTTTGTCAAAAAATATAATTAAGAGATTGTATTGTGATTTTCAAAACTAAGTATAGATACTGTAGAAAGTAAACTATTTTATTTAATAATCAACCCCTTTTGAAAATCACAAAACATAACACTTTAAGAGAATGATAATAAAATTAAAAAACATACAATAACTTTTACTTAAGAATATAATAACTTCATTATTTTCATCTTCTTTAAAAATTTTCCCCTTTCTTTCTTATCTACCCCTATATTGGTATCTTTCTATTTGTTTATAAATATTTTTCCAGATGATTTTCTAGAACATTGGTAAAATAAAAAAATATAAAAAAATATCACCAATATATTCTCCCCCTTTTTGATTTTCATTAAAATAAGAAAAATAAAGTTTACCTAAAAATTTAGATAAAAACAATTTCGATGAAACAATTAATAAAAATCAATATTAATCAAAAAAATATATAAAGATTTTTTATCCAATATTTATGGGAGACATTGAAATAAAAATTAATGGTTAATGATTCATATAATAAAATTATTTAACCAAGAGTTTGATTATTAAAACATCAAGAGTTCAGAGAAACAAATATTCCTTCTTAAACAACTTTTTCCAAAGGACATTATAAAATTTTAAAGTCATCTTGATTTTTCTCTAACCATGTGACTGAATATTAAAAAATTAGCATTCTTTTCTTCTAAAAATTGGAACATATGATTTTATTAGTCCAACCCATGAAACTCTAATTAAAGAATTTTAGTTTTATGATTATTTTATTTTTTCTACATGAATTCTTCTTCTACTAAATATTTCTTCGTTTTTAGTTTAGATAATTATTTATTTTGAGACTCATAAATATTCTTCAAAACATAAAAAATATTTTATTTCTTGGAATGAATAGATTACATATCTTTAATAGATTTTGTTTTATCCAAAGGTTACTTTTTAACTCCTTCAATTTTCTAATCAAGATATTTTAATTAAAAATATATTTATATTATATGTATAACGAAATGATTCATCCTTCTTATTTATACTATTAAATCACCTTTGAATGATTTGAAATCAATCTTATTTTAAGCAATGATTTCAACGAACTACTCAAATCATTCGTGTTTCCTAATATATCCAACCTACTTTGAATATAATTATAATAATATTCAACACTCAATAGATAAATAATTTAATTAACAATATTTTTTAATGATTTATTGAAATAGGTCAACCTCATTTAAATAATTTGAGCAACATCACTAGCTAA
Source organism: Viscum album (assembly GCA_963277665.1). Taxonomy (NCBI): domain Eukaryota; kingdom Viridiplantae; phylum Streptophyta; class Magnoliopsida; order Santalales; family Viscaceae; genus Viscum; species Viscum album. The sequence continues at coordinate 475,191,264 of OY728156.1, forward strand.
AGAATGAGTAGAATTTGATGATACATCTGACACATGATGTCTAGAAGTTCTAGTATCTCCACTATCCTTTCATTTCATAGAATCCTAAAAATTAACAACATCATCAATATTATAAAAATTATCCTTGTGTAATAACATTGATAAGAATCATGATTCTCCTCTTCCATTTCAGAAATTAATTTTTACTTAGAAACTTCTAAGTCAGCATGTTCCTTAGATTGATAGTATAAATATGAGGAATCAAAATACCTCTTTCTTCTTTTTCTTCGGATGATGATGATACCAAAATATATTTCTATAAAACATTTACCAAGTGATCATAACTTCTTGTATATGCCTTTCCTAATATTTTTACACTTTTCTGAACTTTTTATTTGACGTGTTCTAACAAATACATTTCTACATCGCCAGATTTGATTTTATAATTATTAAAAATGAACAATAGATGTTCCAACTCTATCAGCTTCCACTAGAACATATTGATCAACACTTAAATAAGGAATGGTCGCATGATAAACTGGTTGAACAACTGATAATGTGGAGACTAACATTTTTTATGCATGATATTTTTATACACCCCATTACAAAACTCTTTATGAGTTTATCTTCATCAAATATATTCTCAGGATTTGTTGTCTTCTCTTCATCTTTGAATGTTTTATGATTTTTTACACCAAATCCTTTTGATTTTCCGAAAAAAAGTAGATCACCTGGATTCTTTTCATATTTATGCTTAATGTGATCCACAAAGGACTCCTCTCAAATAGCCTTATCTTTATTATTTTCCTCAATGGAAAAGATCCACCTTTTCATTCTTCTTTAACAATCAATTTTAATAGAAAAGATTACATGATCGGATGTGGCCTTTTCTAAATTTTCAAAAAACATTTTCATCTTTGACGTAAATAATAAATTTATTCTAGAATTATTTCTTCGCTGAGTATAGAAACCATCCCTTTTATAGAAAATGATAAAATCTTACATTTTATAATAATTATGAAATTTTCTAATATTTTTTTAATAAAGTATAGAAATAGGAAAATATTTAACATTAAGGACATTTTCTTCCCAGATTATATTGAAGGAAAAAAATTTACCGAGTTAAACATCCACATATTAGCTAGATAGTCCAACACATAGATATCCAAGAATTTAAATGTATCTATATCCCCTTTTCTTGGGATTAGATAACCCTTAATCCAATGAGACGGGAATATAGTATTCTGATTTAAATGAAAAGAATTACTATCTTTTTCATATTAATGAAGGAAGAGATGTCCTGTATTTTGATTTCTCAAAATTATCAAGCTTATCTAGATGTAAGTCGAAAACCATATAGAATTCTCCATAAAATGGACTTTGAATAAATCTATCACTTGTTGTATATTGAACATATAAAATTAATCAAAATGATTAAAAGTGATAACATCCAAATTATATACAACAACAAAAAAATAATAAATCACTTTCGTTATCACTGAATAGTGAAGATCAAAATATATTTTTAATAAAAAACTTCTCATATACTTGAAATTGGAAAAGTTTACTCAATAGAAATTTTGTCTAATTAAACAACGATTTTTCTATAACAATTTCCTTTAAAACTTATCTATTTTGAATATCTTTAGTAAAACCCATTTTATAATATCTTTTCAATAAAAATCCAAATAATGATAAACACATGATGTTTTGAGCCACAAGTAGAGATTAAAGAGAAAATGAGATTTGGGATGCGGTGATTGACACAAATATTTTTTGTCTTAAAGGTGTCCCTTATACTTCTATAAATTTAACTGCTTGAAATAAAACCTAATTATAATCTGATTGTTGATATCCATCCTCTATTGCAAAAAAATAAATTAGGAACTATTAATGGTTTTATAGAGAAATTATTTTTCAGACAAAAATGATTTCTGTCATATGTATGTAAATTATTTTGGAAGAAATAAAACTATAAAAAACATAAAATTAAATGGAAAAAATAAATATTGTAGATTAGAGATTAGAAATTACATCTCATGGTAGAAATTAAAACTTTCTATAGTAAAATATTTCATAAAAGTGTTCTTATTTTTAATAAAAAATATATTATGTCTAATAAAAAAATCGGAAAACTAAAAATTAAGAAAAATCCAATTTTTCTAGTAAATATAAAGATTTAAAAAGACATATTTTTAGTAATAATTTTTTTTCTAAAACACATTTTTTTAATAAAACTAATGGTTTTATAAAAACTGTTGTGTTTTTGTAAAACTAATGTTTTTCTGAAAACTGTATTTTTTAGTAAAACTAAAAGTTTCATATACTCCCACTTTGAAAAAAGTAAATTATTGTGAGTAGATTTCTAAATAATAAGTAGATATGAATAATAATTTTTTATTAACTATTCTTATATTATGTTTAATATATTAAAATATAGCAGAATTTTAGTATTTTATATCATAATTTATTTCATGTATTTTGATGAATTATAATACTATATATCCTTTTTTGTGGTCCCAAATGAAATGGTTTCTTATATATACGTTCTTACATCATGAGTGATGTGTTGGATTCTTTATTAAAGAAATGGAACTTCTATTATCACACAATATTAGAGTTTTATTAAAATTCAGTAAAAAGAACATTGTTATGTGTTGCATCCACAACACATGATTACAATAACATCCAGCTACCACACATTCTGATTTTGTCATAGAAAGTGTTGTAGAATATTGTTTGATAGATGATCGAGAATCTAAATCCTCTCATTATAAATGAAATGTTCTATATGTACTCTTTCTATCAATTTTAAAAACACCAAAGTGAACATAGAAAAAAATTAAGTTCAAATTTATTTCTAGAAGATTAAAATAAACAAAAATCTATAGTTCCCTTAAAAAATTAAAAATTTCATCTTACAAATTTTAAATGATACACTTTTTGTTTTATTGATATTTTGAAAATAAGCATATAGAAAACATAAAATATCAATGAATAGATATTAATAATTATAAATTAAAAATAATTCCTCTAAAATTCATATGATTATCTGGTTCCGCATGTTTATCAATATCTAAATTTTTTGAGGTTCTGATAAGAGAACTTTTACTTTAAGTATTTTCATATAAAAATTTCATAAGAAGATCATTTATATATTTATACAGACATATAGAAATTCATTCTATTTTTTTAAAATTTCAAACCCAATAAAATATGTAAGCTCTCCCATCATACTCATCTCAAAATTAGATTTCATAATATCTAAAATGTAATATATTATGGATTTTTGAGTTGAACCAAATATAATATCATTAACATAAATTTTAGAAATGATGGTATACTTAAGAACATTTCTAATAAAGAGGCTTAGATTGACAATACATTTAATAAAGTTGTTTAGTAACAAAAATCCAGTTAATCAATCATAACAAGATCTTGGAGCTTGTTTATGTCCATATAGTTACTCAATAAGTTTAAATATAGATACGGAGATATTTTAATTTCAAATCCTTGGGGTTTTTTCTACATAAACATTATTTTGTTTATATCGATTAAGAAATACACACTTCACATCCATTTAGTAATTTTTAAAATTTAAAACTGATACATATAATATAAGAATAGAAATAGATTCATGTCATGCTACTAGATCATAAATTTATTCATTTTACATGAATTATTATTAATTATAACCCTTTGAAATAGGTCTATATTTATTATTAACTATTACTCTATTTTAATCACACATATTTCTAAAAACCCATTTTGAAATAAATAAATAAATATTTTTAGGAATTTCAACTAAACACAAAACATGATTCTTATTAAATTACATGAGTTCATATTTCATATCTGTTATCCATTCTTCATCACCTAAATCTTCAACATGAGTCCTGGGTTATAATTTTCATTAAAATTCACAACGTTCAACTTCATTTCGTAAGGAGATTCTAGTTGCATCTATTTTATCTACATCACCAATGATATTATCACTAGGATTATTCTTAAAAATGAATACTTTGACCCCGAAAAACATTAAATTAACAGTGTTTTGGTTTTCTTCATATCTACAACCCATAAAGATTTTTATTAATTAAATTTATTATTAAAACATAATATATAATATAAAAAGATGCACTGAAAGCTTTAAAAAAAATTCTTAGAAACTGTGTATTCCCTCAACATGATTATTATAATCTCCTAAAAAATTAGATTTCTTCATTCAATTATACCATTTTTATAGAGTTCTAGATGAAAAAAAGTTATGACAGATATATTTTTACTAAAAAATGTTTCAAAATTATAATTTACACATTCCACACCATGACCACTACAGATAGTTATCAAGGGTAAATTTTTGACATTTTCAAAATGGGATACAAATGATTTAAAATATAAAAAGTCACATGATACTAAAAAATAGACCCCAACATATATATTCTAGTCATCAATTAAAATATATACAATGTATTTTCCACTAATATTTAAAATTTATGTAGGACCAAATAAATCAATGTGTAATAACTATTCATTTCATATAGAGCTCATATAATTTTCTAACATTACAGTGTCCCAACCTTCTATATAATAACCATGACTGGTCTTAAATTGACTTATCCATTGTAGATTGGATCCTAAGGTCTTTTATGTTATTTTTTATACATTCTCATGCCTATTATCAGAAGAAATGAATTTATATTATGAACTATGGGCACTATATTTATTATTCCTTAAGTTAACAAGATAAACCTTATCACACAATTGGACAATGATCACAAGGTTGTTCTTAAGGTATATTATAAAACAAAAAATGAAATAAAATATTTATTAAAAAAATATTACATATTTCAATAAATTCTCCTTGAGCTCTTTCACAATAATTGATGTTCCCACTATTAATTTTAATAATATTCTTAAAGATATATTTGTTCCCAATCGTAAGTCTAGAACTTCAACTATCCCTATAAAAAATATTAATTCTTTTGGTATAGTTTAAAATTTCACAAAAGTAAGAATATTATGATTTTTTAATGCAAGTCTACTTTGGTCTAGCATTATTAGATAAGAATATTTTTGGAATCTACGTATGAAAAAATTTACTATGCTAAGAAGATATCAATTTTTTAGAAAAATTTGAATTGTGGAAAATAAATATTAAAATACATTTAAATAACATCAATTATCCCAATTTCCTATAATTTTACATTTAGTATAGAATGGGTCATGTTTTGGAATAAAATAGTTATTTTGAACATTTAGTGTATTATTATTAAAACTGTTCCTAGATATATTTCTATGAGGTTTTATTTTTTTTAAATTTTATCAAAATATTCATTACTATTATAAAAATTTTAATCTCATTTTTAAAAATAATATCCTAGAATTTAGCTTTGAAAAATTGATTTTATCCTTACTAAATATAATAGAAGAATTTTATTTTTCTTTATCTCTTAATTGTTTTTTATTTTTCTAAATCATTTAGAGAATAATATTTCTCACGATCATACTCTTAAAGATATTTTAAAATATTAATAATTTTATAAGTATTTAAATAATTTCTATAATTTTCATTATCATTTTCATGTTTTTTATAAATCTTTCAATTTTAATTTTCTAATCAAGCATAAAATCATTAACTGTATGTAAAACTAGGAAAATTATTGTCTTCTTCTAATGTTGTAGATTTTTCATAAAATGATTTGAGACTATATTCAATATAACTTTCAATATAGAATTCATTTTATGTATGGTTGCTCAAATTTTTATTAGATACAATATATATAAAAGAATATTTTTTGTTTTTAATTATACAAATTAAATCTTTATTGTTTAGATATTCACTTCCACTATCAGGATATCTTTCTAATGAATTAAAATATCTTCTTTCACTCAAAATTTATGAGGGTTTCAGACATTCCATAATTTTTTGTCTTTGAAATTCTAAGAATTTATATTTAAATTCTTATCCTTCATAGATTTTCTCTTAAATGATAGAGAGTATGACCTTGTATGTCAGGCCTTCTTGAACTCATATAAAATCACTTCATGATAATAATTATTCGCATCTCTATCATTATGTGTCCTCTTATACTTATATCAAAATTATTTCTTACCAAAAACCTTATTTTTTATCTGATAAATTTTATCTCAATCATAGTCTTACTATTTATAAAAACTACTATCTAATTCAACTTTAGTGTTATTTTTCATAAAATATCTGAAAACATTCTCAAATGAACAAAATTTATTGGTAACATTTTAAGTTGTAGAAAAGCTACTCCTCTATTATTTTTCTTTTAACTTCTCAGCATCCCTCTTTAGTATACCCCCATACATCATGGGAGTTAAAATCATATCATCTGATTTCAAATTTGATATTCTACCCATATCATCTAAAGATATTATTTTTGGTTTTCATTCTCCAAGACTAATATTAATGAGTTCTCCACCAAAATTTCATCAGTGATATCCTTTTCACCAAAGGATTTAAAAGTATTAATATTTTTCCCAAACCTTTGATGCATCCTTATAACAGATTCAATAGGAAAGATATAAAAAGCTTATTAATCTTCCCTCAACATAGCTCTTCTAGTTTTAATCTCTTTAGAGGTTCCAAAATGAGAAACATACAAATTTATCTATATATTGTTATCATTTTGACAAGAATATATTTTACTATAAATATTTATATTCTTAGAACACAACAATTTATTTATAACGTGACAATTCAGTTGATTTTTTACCTTCCCTTGATTAGAAAATGTATAAACCTACCTCTTAGGGATTTTATAATTTAGATTCACCATAATGAAATTATCTCCTACATTATTAAAAAAATTCTTCATTATATCTCTGAACCAATCATATTTGGATCTATAAAAAATTAGAGGTCTTCTAGGATTTATGTTCTCATGAGTTCCAAAATTTAGTCCTTCCATCTTGAGGAAAAAATAGAAAAAATCCTTCAATAAAATAAAAAATATTGTAATAATAGTTTATAAAAAAATAAATAATAAAATATTAAACTTTAGAAACTTTCTTGAAATAAAAAACTAAAAAACATCACATGTTTAGTAAGGAGAATCTGTTCTGATTCCAATTTTGGGATCTAAGAGTATAACATTGGAAATAAGATGGGGGTGAATGGTAGTTTCTAAAAAATAAAACTAATAAAAACCTTTAACTCTTTTGATATATATGACATAACCTATGTTTGAAGATATTGATGTTTTAAGGAGATTCACTTCAGATCGATACACTTTTAAAATCATAGTTTATAAGAAAAGTAAATTACAATACTAAAATTTCCTTATAAAATGAAAAGTGGAATCAATGAATTGTAAAAACAATAAAAATAAGTCATTAAAAAGTCATAAATTGAATCTAATAGAATATTTATCAATGAAATAAGAACACTTTAAAAATTAGTGTAAGTTATTTCAATGAATTTGACTAATGGTGTCCATAATTTTAACCAGACTATAACTCATGTCATTATTCAAGAAGAAATCCCTCAATCACAACGATCAGAATAATATATATATTCCTAGACCTAGAATCCATCATTCATAATGATTAGATTTAGTAGTCTTCCTATCCATTAAATACCTATTTCTAAATAAATACCATGCATGGTGAATATAAAAGATATTGATTTTGGTTATTTTATAATACTTTATTAGATACCATAGAAAAAACAACTCTATAATGATTTAAAAATCACAAGTAAAAATATTTTATATCTTAGTAAATTTTATATGGGTTGAGTTTAAAATGAAACAGGCCCAAGATCTTTGAATTATAATCTATTTATAGTCATACCTCTAATAGTAATATTCCATGATTCCAGAATGTGGATGTAATTCCCTTAGTTGAGCTCTATCATGACTGATCCACATGATTATTATAACCTACATCTGATGGTCATTTTTATAGCATCATCATAATGATATAAAATATTCAGTCAGGTAAAAAGAATATTATTCTTTAAATTATAAATTTTAACAAATAAATGTACTAAACACCATTTTTTTATGGTCACAACTTCCTTTCTCTAGTGGAATAATCGTTATTCATCTGATGGACTAGACATCATTCATCCAACAGACTTAACTTTGTTCATCCAATGGACTGAACATTATTCATTAAATAGACTAAAATTCATTCATCTAATGGACTAAATTTTGATTGTTCTAATTGAATGATATTTTTTTAATTGATGGAAAAAACTGAGTTTATATGATAAAATATACTAAGTTCATCCGATGGAATAAACATCATTTTTCAAAAAAAAAATATAAGGTTCACATTTTTAAAATTATAATCTTTAATACATTTAGTTAAAATAGGTGTTTTAAACAAAAACATTCTAAATCTAGGGGAAGTATAAATTTATAAATATATATTATTTATTAAATTGTATTTTATTTTTCAAAACAAATGAAGGAATTTATATAAAGTAAAACTTTTAACTCAAAAATTATAAATAACATTATAATGATTTTGGATGACTCACTACCTCACAATGAATACTTATCTTTCTTTTATCTATTCAATTTTTCATGTAATTATATCATAGTTTATAAACATTGTGTTATCTCCACAGTTTACAAAAATGTAAGTCTCCTCCAAATAAAAATAATCAACTATGAAACCAATGGATCATCACATCCATATGTTTTTCTCTGTTAAGGTACAAAATCCTTTCACTCTTATTTTCTAAGTGAGATATAACATTATTATGTAAAGTAAAAAACTAGCTTCTACATGAATACTTCTAGAAAAAAATTCCCTCCGCGTTTAATTTTATTTATTTTGGGTTGTTGTGTTTTTTTTTGAAATTATGGTTGTAAAAGATCCAATGGATTCCCAAAATAATGTTTTCATAAAATAGACGATTCACAATGATTCCAAAATTTTTGGCTATAAAAATCTAGGAAAATGTTTTTTTTTCAACATATGGATTATATAAATCATTTATGATTCACACAGACTATGAAAGAGGATCATGTGACTGCATGAGAAGGTTTTCCTTCATGTTGGAATTTTGACATTTTCATTGATAGCATATGATTCAAACATTCTGACAAATAGGATAATGTTTCTATATTTTTAGGCCTTTGTTCATAGTAGGAAGGTAGGAGGATCATGTAGATGGGTTTTTTGATGAAGAAGTAATTGGTGATTTTTGCATTCTTCCAGGAACTTTCCTATATAAGTGCTTGATAATTACATCATTTGTAGCAGGGAAAAACATTAGATGATTTATTATAATATAATATCAGCTATATTCGAAATGGATTCATGAAGAATAATAGTCATAAAAGGGAGTATTTGAAATCAAATCTTTGTAAGGAATTATGCGGTGAATATGAATCACATAAGAGAGTTCTCAAGAAGAGAAGTACGTTATAATATTTTATAAGGCATTACATGATGAATAGTTACCATGTAAGAGACTTCATAATAAGACAAGTACATGAGAAGGCTGTGTAAGGAATTATATGATGATAATTATGTGGTGGACATCATGTGGTTTAATCACATTATGAATTTTATAGCACATAAGAAGAACAATATTTCATGAATATGTTTTCCATGAATCATATTATATATCAAAAATATGATTTCAAATCATGGATGAAAGTGGAAGTTAAAAAAACACATATATTTGTAAAAAAATATCTAAATTTATTTATAATAATATAAGAATCTTATAGATGAGTAATGTTCACATGTTATAAAGAGAGTATAAATCATTAATATTGTGAATGTTTGTATACCATGAGGGAAATTGACTTCACTATGAACAATGTAAGAGTATTAAAATATAGTGGATTTGGTACATTGAAACATTTAATTTTTATTCTCCTTAGACTAACCAAATTAAAGATGAATCTAATATAATTGGTGTTTTTTATTGAAGTCATAATTTATAAATTTAAATGTTATAATGGGAAAAATTATAAGATAATTTTACTTAATGAATAAACATGATCAATGTAGAAATTATTTTAATCTATCATATCATTATTCACCCCCATGGTATTTAACATAGTTGGGAAAACATGATCTCCCCCTTTGGGTTTGTTGACAACACTTCAAACCTTAATATCACATGAATCCTTCCTTTTCTAGCTTGGTGAGAAATATCTAGAACATTCTCCCTCAACCACCATTTTCATAAGGATGCTCTAGATAGTGATAAAATACATAATAACACATAATCTAAGACCCCATGATATTAGCTCAATGGTAGAAAAGAGTAGAATGAAAAATATCATCAATGAATCACTTTATTTATGACACCACATATTGAAAATTTCAAAATATCAAATGATGAATCGATACCAGTTCTTGAAAATTGTTTCATTGAGTGTAAATCATGAGATGACCACTTCTTTAACCAAAAATCTTAAAAAACTTCCATAATGAACTCAAAATAACCTTTTGTAATATTTTTTCAATCATTGAATAGCTTTGGAATAATAATTATTTGAAAGTACCCACGTTTATATACTATCCCAATCTATTTCATTCCCCCCATTAGTTTCTCCCTATTTAAATATCACAAATTATCTCCATTTTCTAACACAACAAAAGGTAAATTATTTGAATTCCTAAAAAAGGTAAGAGATACATATTAGAACATAGGTAAAAACACAACATAACATGGGGATTTGGGCTTTTATATCCACAAAATTTGAATTCATTGTTTTGCACTCAATAGAAGAAATGGATGTTGATAATCAGAAATAGAATCTGATATTTTTCTGAAGTAATTATCAACTATAGAAGAATAAAAATCAAAAATAATTAGTTGAAACCAATCACTAAGAATAAATTATAGTAAGATTTATTGTGTGGTAATTTCCACACCATCTTAAGGGTATTCTTAAATCACAACATTCAAAAAAGGGAGTATGTTTAATCACGTTTTCATATTGAATTATGCGGTGAAAAAACTGCATAAGGGAGTTTATGAGAGAAATATTATGTAATAAATTTTAAATAAGTTATTATGTGATGGGAAACAATTTTTGAACATCACATGGTAGGAATAATAATTTGGTATCAAATAGTTAATAGTGAAATATATAAGGGAATGAATATTTTTGGTAGATGTTTTAATTTAATCAAATATTATATGAAAAATAGGATTTTATCTTTTAGGTGAAGAAGATATTCAAGATTCCCTCACATATGTTTTAACCTAATTTTAACTAATTCAAAATAATACAAATATCCTTTAAATGAGTAGTTCACACACATAAGTAGATAGAGTATTGAGTTATTAAGTGTGAATAGTTGTAAAATAGGGGTATAGTGAGTCCATTTTGAATATTGTAATTGTAGTGTGTTATATTAGATTATACACATCTGTACATTTATTTATTATAATACTTGGACTTTCCAAATTAATAACAAACAATGTAATATTTAGGACTCTCATTCATGCCTTAGTTTCTTTATTTACATATTATTGTGTAATAACAGAAAATTATTATTATTTTTATAATGAAACAAGATCAAATGGTAAGCTTTTTTATTCTGTAATACCCTAATTCACCCCTCCCACCATAGGTATTTATCATTGTGAGGAGAATTAGTGTTATATGTAGGTTAAAGTTATTGTTTCCCTCTTAATAACAAAAATCGAAATAGTTAATCAAAAAGGGATTAAAATCCGTGATGGAAACAATTTTAAACTATGGACGAATTGAATAAATAACTAATTCTTATCATTAGTCATAGATGTTTTTATAGATGTGGTGCATGGTATTTCTGATAGTAAGGATAGTAAAGATTTATCATGAGTATATCAAATATAGTAAATCATTGACATCAGAGTATTCAATTATTTAGGGGGAGACCTATCAAACATAATCTGCATGAAGGTGATGTTGTGTATGTAATAAAATTACATTTGGGAGAATAATATAAATATAAATGAAGATGATTTTATATGATAATCTAAATTTAAAACTTTTTCAAATAAGTATGATGACATGAGGTTGTACCTTAATTATTCTCTCAATTCATTCTTTGATTGGGTGAATGTTCTTATGTAGGAAATGTGTGGTCTTAGATAAAATCCCAGATGATATAATGATTTTAAAGTGGATATAGAGAATAATTCCACCTTGTTTCAATATTAATTTCTTTTTACTAGAGGAGAAATATCCAATAGAGCCGACATTAGACAACATATATAGTACTCTTTTCATATATGAGATAAGAAATTATAACAATTTGGTTGTGGAAAAGGGTATGTCTAAAGAAGTTTCATTCAATACCACAAAGAATCTCACCATTGAGGATGTCCATGATGAAGGAGAAGTGGATAAGGCGATGTAATTCCTTTACACCAATCTATAAATAGGAAATGAATGATTAAAGTGAAACTTCCACACATATTATTTTGATGTGTAAAAGTTAGGAATATTGTATCATAATTTACCAAGATGTTTCAAGATTATATTGGGGATGATGATGAAGATTCCATGAAAACATATTCAATCAATGTAAAAGGTTGTATAATGACTAAGTGAAATTTCTTCAAAAATAAGTACCTGTATTCATAAGAAAATTATATTTTAAAATTAATTGAATATTGCAAAGACCAGAATGAAAAATCTATGGTGGATGTTATAGAGAAATTACCAGAAAAAAATAAGAGAGTCACAATGATGGTGGATAATTTTAAGGAAGTGTTCATCTATAGGTAGAAATAAAAGATACTCTTGAAGATATTTCTATTTGGATATCCAAAATGATGAAATATAATATATTGGTTCATTATTCCATACAATATACATAATAGGAGTAATAAGAGAAGTTTTAGATGAATGAAGAAATTGAAAAGAAAAAATCTGACAATCTAGAAAACATTGAGAATTCTATTGAGTAAAATATCAATGTTTCTAAATTTACAAGGGTTAATGGTCATTTGAGTGACAAAATAGAAGAGTGAGTCATGTTTATTAAAGAACATGAAGAGAATTATTTTATCTTGTGATGAAAATTAGAATATGGGGAGAAAATCTTGACGTTCTGTATGATATATAGAAAGAAGTTCATAAATAAGATAGAAAAAAGGGTAATCATAGTTCGGAGGTACAAAAAAATAGTAAAATAATTTTCATAAGAAGAAAATGACACATCAATATGACATAGTTGCTATGGGGAATGATCACAAATAAAAATAAGTGACAATTGGTGCTAGGCCACAAGAATCTACTCCATGGTTGATGATTGATTTGGGTATGGATCAAAATTAGAAGATTCATATAACCCTAGGGACAAGAATTGATGGAAAAATGAAACATAGTAATTATCCTTGTATCATGTGTCATTATTGTAGAAATAATTTAAACACCCAAAACTTATGTTCAATGTACAAAAGGTTTAGAATGGAAAAGGAGTAATAGTGAAGAAATAAAGAGTTTCATATTACCAGAATTATCTTGATGGTCATTGTTTTTTGGTTTGAATGATTCATACACATGTATAGTTATTAGACATAAATGATGTTGGGAAATTTGTTGAAGAAAACTCAAAAATGATGTATGTAGAATATCAATGGATCGTAAAATATACTAATAATGAAAAATATATTTACAACTTTATAAGATGAAGTTATTCCATTAGGATTTTTGGAAGATCAAGAATACCATCCAATATCAAATATGAAGCAAAAGACATGGTTCAAAAATAAAGTAGGTGAGTTAGAATATGTTGTATGGATTTACCTTAAAGAATTATATTTTTTGGGAATATATTTCCTTAATAATGGATACACTTCCCACTTGATGAGAAATGAGGATCTTGTTGGAGGTGTTAAGTATTATAGGGAAGATATTATCAAATTAGGAATCAATGATTGCCTAAAAATTATTGAATCAATAAAAATCAATGTTTAGGGTACTATTAAAATATGTGAAGATGTCTTGGTAGCTGAAGGTCTCAGTCACAACATTATTAGTATCAGTCAACTATGGGACTCAGGACATTAAATAATCTTTACCATGAAAATATGTCTTATCAAGGAAAAATGTGGAATAACGGTGATGTTGCAGAAGTTCATGAGGGGGAACATAAACCCTATGTGTAGAGAATAAGATATATGATTTCTATCCATGGAATATAAGAATGGGTTTTCTAATAAATTTCTTGATCATACAATCCCACTTTACATGGAAAATACTTTAAAAAGTGACTGAGATCTAGATCTCATTATGCATTTAAATATGTGGATATAAATCAAAAGTTATAAATGGAGAAATAATGAAAGTTGTAAAGAGTGATTGAGTTAGTGAATATTGATATGGGTAGACCAATCTATATAACATACATTAATTGTAAGAGATAATTTTACATATTCATTGATTATTACAATAGAATGGCATGAATATTCATCATCAACCACAAGTCTGAGGTGTCCAATTTCATAACACAATACTTTATAGATACTGAGAGGAATCTTGGATATAAAATATAAAAGTTCCAAACTGACAATGGGAAATATTTCATAAATATATATGTGGTGTATTATCTTGAGAAGCATCAGATAATTCTCTACTTTTAGGCAGTAATAACTCCTCATTAAAATTTAGTGGATGAGAGAGTAAATAGAATTATCAACAGAAAACCAAGAAAATTTCATAATAAGAAATATATTTCATATAATTTTTGTAAATAAAAGGCATTAACATCAGTCTACATTTTTGATATAGATTTATTATGTCTATGAGAATAGAAAACACCATATGAGTTGTGTTATGGAAATAAGAAAACATCGAAATACTTTCACATCATCAAATTTAAGTACTTTATTCTCAATTAGGTGAAACATAATAATTTTAAATCCTATAAAGATAATGAGATATTACTTAGATACTTAAGAAAAATAATTTCATATGAATTATCAAATAACAAACTAGGAAAATATTTTTAAAGAAATGATGTCCCTATAGATGAAAATGAATATAATTTACAACAAAATCATGTGGAGTTTCTTGGTGACAATGATGCGGAGGTAAGAATGTCAATGGGAGTGCAAGTAAAAAATATTTATTTAGAAGAAGACATTGATATTGAGAAGGATTATTTCAAATATGATACTCCACATAATCCAAAGAGATTTAAAATTAATAATATGACTATAATCAGTGATCATCCTATTATAATAATGATAAGAAGAATGATGTCCCTATTAATAATATATTTCCTATCAAATATGGAGAATATTTTTGAATAATACAAAATAGATAATAATTGGGTTAAGGATATGAATGAAGATATTGACTAAATATAGAATATTCAAGCATGGGATATTATTTTGAGGTTGGTAGACAAGAATTCATGCATGAAAAGAAGGGTCTTTTAGAACATGCTGAATAATGAATGAATATTTATTAAAATCAATGAACAATATTAGTTAAATAGATAATCCTAGATCAGAAAATGAAATATATGAGACATTTTCACTTTTTTTAATTCTAGATACAATTCAATTATACTTACCTATAGTAGTGAAAGAAGTATCAAAGCCATGTAGGGTAGGATCGATCCTTGGGAAATAAGTTAAGGGTATATTTTTTGTCCCATTTTGATTGTAGTGTGTATGTAAGGTGTTTGAGGTTATTAGATGTTGGAACCATAACATAGGAAGTGAGGACCATGATGCGGTGGTAGAAACCAAGTACCATATTAGGTGTGGTAGAGGGGAAACATCTAAGATAATTAAAAATCGTAACAATTGTTTATATAGAAGGCATGATTATATAGAAAGAACTCAGGGGGGAAATGCATTGTGTGCCCTAGGTTTTTTAAGCTACTAGATAAAGGTTAAACAATTTATCTAGTGAGTCCCACAACATGGTGATAGAACACCAATATCACATTATGTGTGGGAGAGGGTAATTAATGAAATCTTAGTTCTTTTTAGGAGCCTTACACAACAAGGATATTTTGGTTTCAAGGATAATTCATGTAGTCCCTCCAGCATAATATTTTCAACTTTTGATTACTACCTCACAATTTGGTCTTTTAGAAGGCCTCACTACCCACCTAGGGGATCACTGCCACCTCACTCTAAAAACTATTTATGATTGGGGAAAGAAAAATGATAATTATATTCCATTTCTAATAATCCCCCATTCTTTATGTAAAACTTGGGTTCATCATCCACACTATGGTCCTCATTGGACACATTATTTAACATACATATAGAAACCTAAAACACCTAGGACATGAAATACATTCATATTATGACTAAAAAATTCCACAATTGTGAGTAACCATGTCAATATGAATGTTATTATTCACTAAAATAATCTCATTTTACTTTATCTCATCAAAAACATGATATAACTATATCATCAGGTCATGTTTTCATACTCTGAACAAGACACTACAATCACGATCTTCTCTCTAAAATCCAAATCTATTAAACATGTTACTCCTCCATAAATAGGATATATCATCAAAAGTATCTCTTTTAATGATAAATTAATACCACTCAAACTCTCTATGTCTTCACCTCTCTTATATCTATACCAATATTATATTTCATATTCTTCACTTATTTATAAATTTATAATGTAATTTCTAAAAATAATCTAATTCTATGTCATTAATTCTATGGTTAAAATATACAATGGTTTTCTAAGCTCCAAAACCTTCCTATGTGTCCCAAAAAATTTATAATTTTCAAATACACCTTGTTAATTATATAAAATCATTCATAAATCAATATTTTCTACTTGATTTTAATTTTAAACACATTATTTAATCATAATAATAACACACTCCCTAACAATGACATCAATCAAAAATAATTTTTTGTGTTCCAGGTCCATAATTTGATATGTTCCCATTAGAATAACATTAACCATGTTAAGTTATTCTTGGTAATATGTTGACTAACTATGGTCTGTTAAAATCCAAACAACAACATCACTTCTATTCTGGTTAAAAATCATTTGAAACAGGTGAATCCATGCTCAAATACCCTTTTCATTTTAAATATAAGTAACTCAATACTGAAAATGTATTTGATTATTATGTGGAAAAATTTATTCTCCAATTTTCCAAAATCATATATAAGATCTTCTAAAACATACCAAAAATTTATTATTTTCTATAAAATTTATTATAAAAAAAACATAAACATTATAGATCTATGAGTAATTTACATATCTCTCATCAACTTCCCATTTCATTTCATCCAATATAGCTTCAAACTCTAAATTTCCATGTATACTAGTTGGTAGGTTTTTTACTCCTGTGTAATCTATCTTACTCATGATGAAATAACTTTTATAAAATAGGTCTTGCTCATTTTTTTCTATCTAAATAAATATCTATTATTAGATAAAAAACTAGTCCATTATAGAATTAGCATATATGAACCTTTATTTCCACAAAAATATTAAATATATATATCTTCATATTTAAAATTAAAAAAATATATATTCTAAAATAGAATAAATAACTAAGAAATGTTCAATTGAAATTAAATTTAGATGAATTCACTTAATAAATTTTAACATAGTACATCATAATCATAGTTTTCTGATTTATAATGGATTTATCAATACTAAAAAGCATGTGATGTAGTCTATTTCAAAAACATCTTCCATTTGACACCAAATGAATCCATATGTTGTCAAATTTATTCAAAAACTATAATTATATTGAATAAAAAATGAATAACTTAACAAGAATCCTTAAAAAAGTGATTCATAATCACACACATAATTCAATTTCCATATATCTCGATTTCATATATCTTTATCTAATTATGGTTTAAATTTATGTGTCACCCATTTCATTAATTTTTCTTGCATTATATTTCAAATCTATAATACATTTGAAAAATACCATCATAATTCTCCAATTACAACAAAATCCATCATGAATTAAAGTGCCTCTAATGGATACTCATGTCAACAAATACATCCTCATTTTTTGTCAATATGTTATTATTTTACTCAAATAAAATAAAATACATACAATTTATAACACATATGAAAAATATTTGTGCAAATTGTAAATAATTACAATTTATACCATTATTATTGCATGGATTTTCATCATGAATTCATGAATATAGGATGGTATCATCCTACTCTATGTGGAAGTGTGACAATTTTTTTAGGTTGATGGTCAATCCCACATATTTAAACCAAAATTAATTGACTCTTTTGAAAATCAGGAATATAGAAAACCCATTACATGGAAAATTCATAGAATAAAATACAAAAAAGACCTAAAGGGAAAAAATGTTCTTGAGAATCAAATATAAAACATACATTAAGAAGAGCAGTGGAAAATTTCTCATCCCCCCACTACTCCCCCCACCCCACCATAGAATGAAACATTGAAATCAGTCAACGATGATGTGTTACCCCTGCTAAGAAGTTGTCTCATGCTATTCCAACATAATTTTGGTGGGAACCCCCCCCCAATAACATTTATATAAAGGTAGGAATTTATGATAGGTTTGTACACACATTTCTCTCTTTCAAGCCACCCACATGAAAATGCATGTGAAAAACTCACAACATTGTCAACTTGATTCAATGTAAATAATGATTGGAAATATAGTGAAACAATAAAAAGGTCAACATCCATCCTTTAAGAAAAGAGTATAGGTGGTTGAATGATGGGTGTTAACACACCCATCTAACTTTTGTGGACGCACACCCTATGATACCAACAGTAAGTAGAAACTCCATCCAACTACAACAGGAAAATCTTTAATTCACACCAAGGAATATAAAACCAAAACAACATCCAATCCCAAAAAAATAAATGTAATCAAACTGTATCACAACAAAAAATTAAGCAAAAAACCACTGGATCATCCCAATCATCAAAAAACAGACCTCCAATGTCCATGTCCAATACACTATCAAACACTCTAGCCTCCTACAATTTCTATCAGGTTCAGCACATCCAGATTCTTGAAACCCTCTTCCAACACTAAATATGATGTACACCTCTTGAACACAACTGAGAGAGCCAACTCATTGACTACTCTTCATGTACCACCATCCATGAGAGCCACCAAAAAAACATCATTCATCATAAAACCACCACACCAGAATCAAAATGACTCCATCGCTGTAATGAATATTGATCTACACTAGGGGAGCCCAAATATGAAGTTAATCTAGGGATGAGGGTATCCTGGGAGGCCACATACACGAGTATGAAACCCAAAAATGAAAGCAAGAGAAAATGAGTGGCAATGAATGCAGCATAAGTCCTCAGCACATATTATAAGTAGTAGCTACCAGATCATAAGAGGATATAGAAAGATAAAGACACAACCCGACTCCTCCATCGCAGTGTGTGAAGGTGGTCAAAACCATTAGAAAACACTAAAAACCCTACAAAATGGGTTTTTTGATCTAGAGGATTGCAAATCCCTTACTCAAGGTTCATAAATTATGATTCACTTTCATATGGTTTCATAAAAAACATATTTCCAAAAATATATCTGATAAAAATTTATATTAAAGATTTAAATTTTCTATATTTCACTAAATCTTGGGAGTGATAGGTTTTATCCCAACATTTTTTATAGTAAAAATAGGATCCAAATAACTTTATAAAAAATCATCCTCTTGAAAATTTGTAATTAAATTTATCATCATTCAATATTTTTTGATGACCTAAATATTGTCTTTTTTTGTCTTAGACGACATTAATTTTTTTTCTACAACACTTTTTGAAATCATCTAAATAATTGTCATGCAATTTTAAAACGTTTTTTACATGTATATTTATTTAGAGAAAACAATATGTATTTCTGATCAATCAAACCAGACCTACAAACCCAATCAAGGAAATAGTCCACCCAACAACGATCACCCCAATATTTCCAAAAAAATCCAGCCAATGAGCTGCTAGATTACTGCCTTATCAGATGAAATAAAATTTTCATTCAGTGAAGCATTCTTCCAAAGACCAAATCTTCATTTTTTTTATACATTATTTATATGTATTTATATAATATCATATTTAAATAATAATGGAATGAAATTTTATTTTATATTTATTACAGTGTTGTGATAACTTTATTTTATATTAACTCTTCCTGGTGGTCTGGTGTTCCAATGTGTAGGCTCTATAACCACTTGATGTTTTCCTCTATGTTTGACTATGATCATTTTTCACATAAAATAACCACATTGTGTTTTTTATGAAACCATTTCATGGTTTTGTGAACATATTCATTTTTTATAATTTATTTCATGAAAATTTTCAAAAATTAATTCACATTATCCCCAACCCCCAACATTTTTCATTATAAATATATATACAATATTATTAACTCCAAATCCTATTCTAATTTGATATTTATTTTATATCCCATATTTCTTAATCATCCATGTGACATTACATTATATATGTTAATAATAAGTATTTTCCATCTCATGAATGGGTAGTTATCAAAAATCAATAAAAAAAGAAGGCATTTGGGCCATTATGGCTTAGGGATTTTCCATCAACAATGCATGAACGAAAAACTACAAGAAAAATTAATATGTTGTTTATTATTGTCTTATAAATTCCTCATTAAATAAAAATTCAATAGATAACCAATTTTATAGACTCATGTGTAGTGAATTTTATTATTTGGATGATTTACATGGCTATATTTTATTCAAATGATTTCATAAATGGTGAGATTTAATGTTTTGAAAATATTGAAATCAAAGTGGAATAATTTTTGAAGAGGTTATTGGAGGAAGGAAGAAGGTAACATTTCAACAATGTTAGTGGAGTTGTTGTGGTCAACCAATAAAAACCATTTTTTTAACCATATGACATTACATTGATTCTCACTAGTGATTTATTTGTTTTTAGTAAGGTTTTCATTAAATCATTGTTGAAATGGTAATTTGGTTTTTTTATAGTGTAATTCATAAAAAATATGCGACACTATTTTGGCCCTCATTTAGTGTCTTTAGAAAATGGAGGATGGTCTGTGTAGGTTCCTCTCTATCATCCTTCGATCTAATCATAAATATTCATTAAAACTCAACATTTTGGTTATGTGAGACTTATAATTTTGAATATATGATATAGGAATCATAATTTCATGTATTTTATACTCTATTTATTTGTATTCAGTATATTCCATAATCCTTCACTCTTTTTCAGTCAAAAAATAATGATTTAATATAGATTATACTTATTCCAAGCTGTATAAGGAGTTATATTAAAATAATTTTGAGGAATATTTGGTGTTTGTAACATGAATTTAGTCTCTGGATATTTACACACGAAAACCCCTGTGTTATTTTGACCAAAGAATATTAATTTAAATGGGTATTGGAAAATTATATTTCATTAGATTATAGTAAAGGGTTAATCATTTTTTATATAAATAATCCATTATTTTTACTCTAATATACATGGTGGTTATTATATTAATCACCTAGGAAAGTGTGCGGAAGAAAAAGAAAAATGATTTCTCTTAAAAAATTACTGTCAAATGATTTAGTAATAGAAAAATATATTAACAATGTACTATTCTTAGATATATTTTACGATATTATTTGGTATGTTACCATCATCTATATATATCATTTACCTCACATTTGGTATAGGTTTACATGTATCTCCACACATTCCTATTATTTTTGTGTAGCGATACATGTATCCAAATTATTTAAAATTGTTATATCATGTATACGATCTACTTTACACGAAAACTATCATTTTTTCACATATTAATAATAAAAATTCATATTGAATATATGTAATTTTGGAATTATTTTCCCATGAATTTTCCTATCTTGATTATTACACAAGAGGATTCAAAGAAGTGGGTGATTTCATAATAAAATTAATTAAGGTAGAGATAATTAATGTAATAAAAAAGTCTTTTTTATGATTGATAAGAAATAATGTCTAAATCCACTCATTAAGAACTATACTACTCAATGAGTTGTGAAAATAACACTAACAAATCCTATAGTTTGAATGATATTTAAAACCATAATAGAACATAGTTTTCCAATGGTAGGCATAACCAATATGCCAAAAAATTTAAAAGAATGGATGCGTGAATTTAAAACACCGAAAACTATTATAATGTTGTAACTAAATAGAAAAATAATTCTATTATATAGAATATCATTAACTAAATATAATAACAATTAATATTAATACTGTCGAAGGATTTATAACATAATATAATAATAGTATTTTAATGATGATGCTTTTATACTAATAATCCAATATGTATTAGGTTTCTCAAGGATTCACTAGGTAATGGATAAAAATTAAATCCATAATTTATTATTTTTTACTCTAACTATCATTCACCAAAAAATTGGACAACCAATATGTAAAATCCCAGGTAAATAATGAATATGAAATGTTCATATATATTAATATTTGTGAATAAAATATTAATATTACTTAAAAGGGGATGCTATGTTCGATGTCGCACCCAATACGCAACAAAGTGTTTCTTTGAAATCATATATTGCACGCTAATAATAAAATTGTAAATGGTAATAAACACCTAGTCGATGTAATGGTGGGAATGAACAGAACTAAAAAAAAGTGATTATATATGCTTCTCAAATATTTTTACATTTATTCAAAAAAATTTAGAGGCTTAAAATGCAAATGAATCCAATTTTAAGCTTAAATATTTTAATATTCTTTAAAATGTCGATTAACCGCCTTTTGATGGCGAACCATTTTTAAATCCACTTTTTGACAATTTTATATGTTATATTTGACAAAATAAAATACTACTTTTGAATCAATACATCAAAATTTACTTTGTGTAAATTTGTGTTATTTTTCCGATAAAGTTCATTTTTTAATGAATAGTGAAAATGCTGTATTTTAATTCAAAACCTTCTTTTAGTCCAATTTATTTATATGGATAGATTTTATTTTTAATTGTTTTTAAAGTTTAATTAAAATATATTTTTACTAATTAATCCAATTTTTTTCATTTTAATTATTTTCACTTTTAAATTGGACATAAACAAGTGTCAATCTTTTAATAGATATTGTTTCTTAAAAACACGCTATTTGTTTTTTACATTGAGAATTGATTATAAAATTAATTAATGCAACTTATATTTTTTTAATTTGGTAAAATTGATATTATTTTTGAATTTGGAATATCAAATATAGCTTAGGGTGAATTTTTTGTATTTTTCTGACAAATGTTCATTTTCAATGAATAGTGAAAAATACTGCATTTTAATTCAACACTGCTTTTTCATCAAATTGATTTATATAGATAGATTGTCATTTTAATTGGTTTTAAGGTTTAATTTAATTATGATATTTTCATTTAATACAATTTTGGTCATTTTATGTAATTTCACTTTTAAATTGGATGTAAAAACCAATCAATCTTTTGATAGATTTTACTTCTCAAAACCCGTCTTTGGTTTTGACAACGGGAATCATTTTAAATTAATTACTACAATATTTGTGTTTGGAATTTGATAAAATGGATTCCATATTTTGAATCATAAGGTACAAATTATGTAATTAAGACTCTTTTGTTTTTAAACATTATGAATAGTAACAACGGTAATTATCTTTAATTATCGTATTTAATTAGTAATCAGGTAGTTAAGGGTCATAAAATAATATCATAAAAATATAAAATGACCCCAACATATGTCCTAATTCTATTGGTGGTGTAATGGCTGACCATGGGATGCCTTGTTCCAACCTTGGGACCCCATGGAATCACTTTAGTGTGATAGTGTCCTTTTATCATGTATTTTTTAAGAAAGCAAAATGTAACCAAAGTATGTATCACCTAAGTAAAACAATTATAATATTGTTTATATAAATGATCTCTTTGACTATAAACATTAATTATAAATCTAAAAATACTTCCTACATGATGGAAATTTTTTTATAATTTTTATACATTAAATAAATAAATTTATTTATGACACTGTGATGATGTTGTGATTACCTCATTAATGAACGATTTAAATAAAATGAAAAGATAAGGTAAAATCTAAGACTTAATATTGTCTAAAACCTATTGGATGGATGGATTTGGAACCCTTATCACCTTATACTAGAAATATAACTTTGTGGGACCTTGAAAATCCGAAAAAATCATTTTATAATAAAGTAATATTTTATAACATTCCAAGAGTGCCCTCCTCCCTCTTATAAAAGGCCCCCACCTCTACCCCCTTACCCACACCTCTCAAGCCCTTTGGTTCGACCAAAACCTACTCATTTTATCTATCCACATACCTCTATTCATCCTAGAATCCTTACCTTAGGCAAAAAGCTCTTCAAGGAACCCTTTTGGTTCAAACCAAAGGTAGTTACCCGATTTAAAAGAATATAAAGAAACAAACAAGACAAGTCGGACTTGAGGTAAAGGATCCAACCTCTCTCTTTCTTTTTAAGTACTCTCTTTTATGTCACTTATTTTAAGATCCTATTTATTATGTTGGGGGATGTTCTCCTATATTCCTATTACTATACTTTTTATGTCCATATGATGAGAGACCCAAATTGATATCTTCAATCTATTTTTGGAATTTGTAAGTGGCGCCGTTAAGCTGCCGAATTTTCATAAGGGGATATCTTATCTCACTTTTAATTCCTTGAGATTTCCATTGTGTTCCACTTATTTATTTCATATGGTGTATTTTTCTCTTCCATTTGATATCTATTATCATGATTCTATTTATATTCATGGTATTCTGTGATTCATATTGTGTTTATTATCTTTTGGTCATACAACTCGATTGATTATAATGAAGTCTGCGGTTTTTATCTCACTTTTTATTCCCGTGAGATTCATGCTATATTTGTCACTATCCAAGTTGATTGTTGTATGTACTAACCATGATTCTACTCTTTGTGTAATATACTATAATTTATGGGTATTTACATCAGCATTGTTTGGTCCTTATTTCATAGGGTGTACGTTTCAAAGGCTACCCGAATCGGTAAGGGATTCTTTCACCCTCCTTTTGTTTTAAAAAACTTTTTTTTATGTCTTTTAATTTACAAGTTTTTATGTTGGGATATGTTCTTCCCTATACTTATTGCTATAAATATTATGTCCAAGTGATGAGATACCCTTTTGTCTCTCATCAACTCATTTTCTGAATTTTAAATTGATGTCGTTAGGCTGTCAAATTTCTATAAGGGAACTTCTTAACCCAATTTAAATTCTTCGGGTTAAACCTCTACTTCTTGATTATGTCATTCAATGAATATGTGTGGATGACCTCTGATTGTTTTACACTTAATATCCACTTATATTGGGTGTATTTATATTTGTCACACATAACTATGTAATTGATTTATCCTTAATATAAGGATACCATCTTTGTATGGGACTTCGTCTCAATCACACTTCATTGAGGAATATTTTGTTTTATACACAACTTTATTACTGTGTATAAACCCTTTTGAATTTTACTTTTATTCAAAAAGAAATTTTTTTGTACGAATCATTTTACTAAACAACAAAAGGAATGTTTTTTCTTACGTATGCAGTGACAACAACTTCTCCGCCACCATGACCATTATTCGTGTTTCGACTTCCTCTACAAGACATAATTGTTCTTTAAATGAAAAATAAATACCATTTTTTACTTTTCTTTTATTTTGGTATTGAAAATGGTTTTGATAATGTTTTTATTATATCAATTTGTTGTATTGATATCATGTTATTGAAATGTGGAAATGTTATGTTTCTTTTATGCATGTTTTATGTGATACGATTATTGTATGGTTTTTGGTAATTGTTTATAAATATGGCTGGTTCCGTGATAAACTAATGGCGGGTGAGACCATGATAGCTCTCAAATGCATTGGGTAACACGAAAGCAGTTAAATGCTAAGGATTATCTGAAGAGATTTAGGGAATATACTTTGATGGGTATTCCAAATGTAACCAAGAGGGTTGCTCCCTACGTAAGAATATTATGAATACCTCAAGTTACCTTTATTTATTATGATTTCTATGAGTTATTCATAAATATTATGATTCCATGAGGTATGTTAATGTGCTTATGTTTAATGAGTAAATAATGATTTCATTGATTCTTATGTATACATGGACTAACGTTTTCATTTCGTATTTTTATATCCGTTACTGAGCTTGCTCATTCCAGGTTTTTGAAATGTTTTCTACATGACATAAAGTGGAATACGGTCAAGGATAGGATTCAAGAAATGTCATGATGACTAAAACATGGAACTAGACATGACTCTTTTGTTCAAGAGTTTATATTTTTTGAAAAAAATGGAAACTGAGTAGATGTGTCTACTGGGTATTCTTTGAGATGTAATAGTTATGTCCTAATTCTTTAAAAATCTAAACCTAAAAAGATTCTCAATGTTAATTATTCATTTAATTCAAGATTATGTAATGTTTTAAGGCCGAGTCCTTATACAATAATCTTGTAGTTCTGATTTTTCTCCTTCATCACAATTGTATTTTGACAAATTTATTCGCTTATTTTGAAAACCAAACAATTAAAACAAAAAAACACACCAGTTATAGTGATTTAAAAGTTTCACCATTTTCTAAGAATGGTTTTATACTTGTAATATTATTGAAATGATGAAATCATACATTCTACTGGAATTATCATGACGAAGACAATAAAGTAGTGACATAACATAAGTCTAGTTGTATAAAAAATCATAGTGATGTAATACTCTATAAAATGAAAAGAATCTCAATCCTTGTGTTGTAAAGAAAAATGTCTTATTAATATAAAAAATAACTCTACGTTATTATATATAAATTCCATCATTATAACTTCACTATAATAAATTCCCTAGAAAAAAACGAATGAACTATATTCATGGAAACATAAAATTTTGTTTAACATTAATAAGAATTTTCTTTTTAAAATAAAAAAATTATAAACATTAATCAAAATGAAGAAACTAAAAATTATATTATTCATGTATAATATCCCTCATCTTTATCTAGAGCATCATTACGTATAAAATCTATGTGTATGATCATCATGAATTAATTTTACCAAGAACATATTCCATGAAATGAACAATTAGGTGTCTTATACAATCTATATAACTATTACTAAAAATAAAATTAATGAAATAATATATGTTATTCATATAATTCCAAATTCCTCTTTTAATTTTCAATTTCAAATTACAAATCAATGAATTACTATCAATTCTAGGAAAATAAACATTAAATTTATATTGGTTATTAAATTTAGGATTTAAAATTCCCATAAATTTTGTTTTAGGGATTTTGGGAGTAGATTTATATAATCTTAGTATTCCTAAACCATGACCCATAAAAAAATTCAGTAAAATATCATTTTTCTTAAAAACTCACTTTCATCATTTTTGGTCGCATTAGAAATCTATTTTGGGAAACCTCACTAAAAATAATATATATTTCTAAATCTATTGAAATATTATACAAAAATAGAACAATAATTACATATATTTTTCTATTAAAAAAGACATCTAGACAACTCAAAAATTGGTGATACCCACTCTTATTATAGTTGTCAGAGAATATAAAATCATTTCTAATAATGGATTGGAACCTCCTGGTCTATTACATTGCCAAATTTATGGTGTTTGGGGTGTCTTGGGGACCATCACTAACTCATTAAGGTGTTTTAAAAAAACTTGATTGCACCAAACTGTTCCACCGAAACCGTGGCACAAGCCATGATGAAACCATGATGGTGGAACCGTAACAGTGTCACCGTAACGGTGGCACCGTAGTGGTCGCACATCGAAATGGTGGAACCATGATTGTGGCACCGTGATAGTGGTACCGTAGCAGTCGCACCGTCACGGTTGCACACCAAATGGTGGCACTATTTATGGTGTTCCTCCAAACCGGTGACACCATTATGGTGGCACCATGATAGTGGCACTGTTATGGTGTCTCACCAAACAGTGTCCCACCCTTTGTTTTTTTCATTTTCTGATATTTTCCAGTTCCCCTCCCATAACGAATCTTTTGACATAAATGTGTTTTAATACCCCTTAAAAATTCATTTAAAGACCATAAATGATATCTAAAATCCCCTAGATCTGAGTGACTCTTTACTTACCAAAACATGTGGTTTTTTCCTCAGTGTCACACCTTTTCCCGTGTTTCCAGCTTTACCCCTATTACATGGTTTTCCCCGTTTAAAGGAAACCCTTTAACTCATAGCCATTATCACCACTTCTATGATGATAATTATTAAATAAAAATTAATTTCATCGTGTGTAACCATCCAATAATGTGGTGAAACCACAATCCTCCTTTAATGTCGTTCAATATTTCATATCCCGTAACTCCAGGATCTCTCCTTTTATCGTGTGGACTTTCTTTCTTCTTCTTGTCTGGTATATTTTCCTTCCCTTGGCGCATTTGGAGTCCCTCTTCCCAAGATTAGTTGTGTTCCCATGATAGAGCCTTTCCTAATCACTCTTGGAGTCCTTCAAGTTCTTCCCATGCAAGTCGTGCATCCCCAATTCATGGCGTGAGGAGCAAAATCCATTTTTTTTGTTCTGCTAATAAGAATAGATGTTCTGTTTGATGATTATGGGGTGATTTGAATGGGTATGGGATCCCCTATTGTTCTATTTTTTGTTTTTGGATATGAGAAAGTGTGGGTCCATATGTTGTGGCTTGGTTTGGTTCCATTACTTTGATGGATCTCATAGATCCCTTTTTTATAACATTATAAGAGAACTAGGTGTGAATGCTTAAATTATTACTTGTCTATTTTTCATTCCTTGGTTTGTGGATATGCCTGTTAGTTCCTCGATATTGGAGAATTAATTAAATTGAATCACTTGAACATGATAACAAGAATGGGTTCAATAGGTAATTTTCTTCCAAGAATGAGTTGTGATCTTGTTGTGGCTGTTGTGATTTTGTAAGAATGAATATTAATGAGGGTTTTTGTGTATGGGATGGTTATGGAACCATTAGGTTGGGATGAGTTCTTGTCTACTTATGTGTATACATTTAGTTATTTTATTTCTTATTCTCACCCCACCCATATTGAGCACTTCAAGCCGAACACCCCTATTTCATGGGAGAGGATATTTTTTCCAACACACCTAAGAGTGGCTGGTTATTAGATCCTTTTCAAATCCATCTAATAGGTAGCCCAAGACTCTTCTTGTAGGCTATGATGTCATGAGTTCTTTTATAGACCAAGATTCTTTGGGTAGGGTACATTGTGGTGGTTGGACTAGGTGTGTGAGGGTAGGATTATTTCCCAAGTGTCTTTGAGATGAGGCCTAGGTGTCTTCGGGTAGGGTAGTGGTTGTTTTGGACCAGGTGTCTATGGGAAAAGATGTGTGTGGTTTTTGTGTCCCATATGTCTATGTGTAGGATGAGTCATTGTGGTATCCAAAAAGGTTGTCCTTGGTACGACAGTAGGCTTGCAGTGAAAAATGGTGGGGGAGGTCTGACACATAGGATGTCTTCAACTACCAGGGGAAAATTGGTTTGGGGTACCCAAACATCAATGTGTTATTACTATTACTTTACATGACTTTCTTTATTTAGAGATTGTGCCTTGGTGATGTTTGGGTGGATAGTTTCATTGTTATGTGATTTGGTTATCTCCTTTTCTCACAAGGCATTATAATTCCTCCCCATTTGTTCATGAGTGATTTTGGTTTTCCCTACTCAGTATACTTGTATTCTCCACCTACATATATAATAATTATTTCCGGTTTACATGAGGACTTTGGGGACCATGTGGGACCATAATAGATTAGACAACGGCATAGTTTTCATTTCTATATCTTTTGTCTTGGTACTTTCCCTCTGAAGTTTTCTTGTACCTTGTTTGGGTTTATCTTTGAACATGCTTATGGGAATGGGTTTTGGATTTACTTTTACCTTCAGTTTTTGGAGTTTTTTTGGGTTTTAACCATTTTATCTCATGATCCTACTAAATAAAAAGGCTAATTCCTTCCATATCACATGTGATTTAATACCATTGGTGTTATTCCCCGCTCTGGGGACTATTGAAGGTGGGACTTAGGGGTCATTATCTCTTTTTCAACTTTAGGAAGAAAGGTTCTGGTGGTTTAATGTCCCTTCCCTCATCTTGGTGAAGGTGATTCATGATTGAATGGTATCAAAGGCATGGATGAAAGATAATATGGATTTCAGAGTTACACATAGTAAGGATTGCTTGTAATGGTAGGGAAATAGTGTTAGGAAATCTTGGTGCATGAAATAGGCCATGGAAGATCAGCTAGGACACAGGATTTTAGGGCCCCCCATGATTTGATGCAAAAACTCTAGAACCACCGACCGACTAAGTGAGGATAAACTAATTGCATAGTAGATACCCTAGGAAAGGAATATGAATCATAATGACTTGTGTTCTTGTGTGTTTTGGGTGTTCTGGGAATTTAAATAAATAAAAAGTTTAAGAAAAATTTAAAATAAATCTTCTACACTACTCGGGCTTAGGCATTCCTTGTTTACCTTGAAGTTAAGGCACCCGGACGATAACCACGAGTATTGCAGGTGATCGAGGCCTAGGAGTAAGACCTAGCTGATTAGCAGAGGATTGATCGATAGGAGGAGGAAAACCACAGGCAGAAGACACTTTGTGCCTTTTAGCAGAAGACCCTCGAGAAGTACGAGGGAAACATCTCAAACATGGAGA
This sequence comes from Viscum album, assembly GCA_963277665.1. NCBI lineage: Eukaryota > Viridiplantae > Streptophyta > Magnoliopsida > Santalales > Viscaceae > Viscum > Viscum album. The sequence goes on from OY728156.1 coordinate 475,221,929, forward strand.
TCGAAAGATGGATCAAGGGATAGTGATAGATTTTAGCTTGATCTGGGCTCTAAAGGAGCACTTGGTTCTTATGGTTTTAAGATAGATGTAGGGGGTGGAATTTCAGTTGTTGATGATCTATCTTTGGGAGAAGTGGGAGGCTAAGGTTTTATGGACAGACTTTGAGAGGGAGTTTTTGGTGGAATTCCTCTCTTCCATGATGAAGGATAAGAAAAGGTAGGAGCTACTCTCCCTTCAACAGAAAAGTATATTAGTGAGGGATATGTGGATTAATTTCAAGGATCTCCTTTATTTACCTGTAGACCTATTTCTGGATGAGGTGTCTCAAGTGAGATGTTTAGAGGAGGCACTCTGACCTTTTCTTCAGTATGCTATTACTCCCTTCACTCTATAGACATACTTAGAGGTCTAGATAAAGGATGAAGTGGTGGAGAGGATGCACACACTGGGAGGTGTCCGAAAATAGAGGATCCAATTGGGATCATCAAAGGGGAAGGCCATCAGTAGCAGGACTCCAGCATCAGAGACATCCATGTTTCGACTAGTGGAGAGTAGGCCCTAGTAGTTCCAGTTTCGATCTCCTGATCCCCACTATTTCTCTGTGTTCCAATAACTAAGGTGCTTCATCTGTGGAAGCTGTGGGACCTTCGGAATTAGTATCTGGACTGAGTGTAGTATAGTGGGGATGGAAAGGTTCAGCACCCACCTCAACAGGAAAAATTTCTAGCTAGGCCATTTCAGCAGTAGCAGCTGGGACAACGGTCTCTCGCTCCTCTAAGAGAAGATGTTTCAGGAGGAGGCCTACCTCAGGGAAGTCCTCATGGACCTCGACCAGAGAGTGGTCAGGGAGGCGACCAACAGCCAAGGGGTAGAGGAGTTGGGTGTGGGAAGTTGTACACCGTAGAGGTAGCAGTTCTAGTAGGCCCAGAAGTCATTCGAGGTGTGATCGGCTTGTTTAGAACTCCTGCATGCGCTTTGTTTGATTTAGGAGATTCACATTCCTTTGTTTCACCCATTCTATCCCATTAAATGGGTCTATATATAGGGATACATCCCATTCCCCTGGTTATGATTACTCCAGTCAGAGGTCATATCAACTTGTCTTGTGTTTTCTAGGGATGCAGATTGATGTTGGGGCCATATCAGTCCAGTAGGGACCTTCTTTTGCTGCATATGCATCCATATGATGTCATTTTAGGAATTTAATGGTTATTCTATATGTGTTTCATTATTTAATACTTCCCAATAAGGATCTTGTTTTTTTATATAGGTGGATAACGTGTGAACTTCGTCGGTGAGTAGGGTTTCCATGAGGGTAGCCGACAAGTGGAGCCCCTCCTTTCCTTGTTAGTTGATCTATCAGTGGAGTCGGAGGATGCCAGGATGGTGGAAGTATTAGGGGTCTTCAGTGAGTTCCTAGACATATTCCCTATATAGGTGGTGACACTACCCCCTTGATGCGATGTTGAGTTCAGGATAGACTTTCAACCTGGTTCCCATCCAATTTCGATGAATCCCTATCGGATGGTGCCTTCTGAGTTGTGGGAGTTATAGATTCAGATTGATGATCTAATAAAGAAAGGTTTTATCTGACTGAGTGTGCCACCATGTGGTGATCCATTTTTTTTAGAAAGAAGGAAGATGGTGGTCTCAGGCTATGTATAGAATACCGAAAGCCGAATTAGGTGATGGTCAAGAACCGTTACCCCCTCCCAAGGATTGACGACCTTTTTGACCAGTTGAAGGGAGAAGATTGTTTCTCTAAGATCAAACTAAGATCGGGACATTACCAGTTGAGTGTGAAAGATGGTGACATCTCCAAGATAGCTTTTATATGCAGATATGGGCACTTTGAGTTCATGGTCATTCCATTTGGTGTTACAAACACACCTGCTATGTTAATGGGGCTCATGAACTCAGTTATCTGTAAGTATCTGGATTGGTTTGTAGTCATGTTTATCGACGACATCCTAATCTAATAAAGATAAGAGGAGGATCATACCGAGGATATGAGGATGGTTTTAGAGGTCCTTCGACAACACTATATCTATGGAAAGTTGTCCAAGTGCAAGTTCTGGACACGATAAGTGCACTTCCTATGACACATGGTGTCCCAGCATGGAATAGCAGTGTACCCATCGAAGGTCGAGGTGATTGTTTCTTGGAAAGTACCTAAGAACGTAGTGGAGGTTCATAGTTTTCTGGGTCTAGCATGTTACTAACAGAGGTTCATTCCCAACTTCTCTCAAGTTGCAGTACCTTTGAGAGCCTTGACCAAGAAAGACCTGGCTTTTTTATAGATTGAGAAGTTCTAGGTTCCCTTCATCTATCTGAAGGGGAAGTTGGTCAGTTCCCCAGTGCTGAGGTTTCAAGAAGAAGGGTTAGCGTTTGAATTGTTATACGATGCTTTAGGAGTAGGCTTGGGGTGTGTGCTGATGCATCAGCTGGTAGTGATCTCTTAGGGGTCTAGGAAGTTATGTCCCCATGAATGTAACTATTTAACCCATGACCTTGAGCTTGCATCAGTAGTGTTCGCGGTGAAGTTGTGGTGGCATTACATTATCGGGGAGAACTTTATGGTCTTCACGGACCACAAGAGTTCGAGGTATATGTTCTCCTAGTGTGACTCGAACTTGCAATAATAGAGGTGGATGGAGTTCCTTTAGGTCAAATACTTAGAGACTTACTACACATCAAGGAAGGGGAACGTGGTTGATGATTCCCTGAGCAGGAAATCGTAGATGGATGTGGTTCGAGAATCAGCAGATGCTTGGAAGGTGATGGGGGAGTTAACTGCCTTACACTAGGATGCAAGGGTGGAGGATTATAGGGGATGCCTATTCCAGATTATGTTCTAGTATTCCTTGGTACAATAGGTGGAGGAGTATTATTTGGGGGAATTAGATACTAAAGTGACGCGCGGTCATGTTAGTCAGGGAAACGATCTGAAAGGATGGTCAGAAGACAGACAAAATTAGATGTTGTTTCATGGAATGTTTTTTTTCATGGTGGAAATGTGCGAGAGAGTTCTTGGTGAGTTCCAAAACTCACCCCTGGAGGTACACCCAAGAGTTTCAAAAATGTATCAGGGCTTGAGGGGTCCGTTTTGATGGCCTGGGGTGAAGTATGCAGTGGAAGAATTTGTGGCAAAGTACCTCATGTGTCAGCAGGTGAAGGCTGAACATTGCGCCCTAGGAGGTATGTTGCAACCTTTATATGTCCCTGAGTGGAAGTGGGATGAAATCTCTATGGATTTCACCGCAGGACTACCTAGGGTTCAAGGAGGCTACGATGAAATCTCGGTAGTGATGTACCAGCTGACAAAATCAGCTCACTTCTTGGAAATCAAGGATTTGAGTGCGGTGGATGCCTTAAAATAGAGGTACATGGATGAGGTGGTGTAGTTTCATGGAGTTATGAGGTCCATAGTCTTGGATTGGGGTAAATGGTTTACCTCACGGGTCTAGAAAAGTTTAAACATGATATTGGCAGCTAGTTATTCCTCAGCACTACTTTCCACCCCAAAATAGATGGGAAGGCAAAAATGACCATCTAGATGTTAGAGGATATTCTACGGGAATGTGTTTTGGACTTCGGGGGATCTTGGGTGCGACAATTACCTCTGATAGATTTTTTCTACAACAACAGCTATCACTTTACCATTGGATTGACTCTGTTCAATTCCATGTACGGGAGACCATGTTTCTCACTCGTGTGCTGGATAGAGGTTGGGGAAGTAGGTGTTCTTGGCCCCGGAGGTGGTGTGGTGCAAAGCAGAAAAGGTTCAGCTTATACGAGAGAGGATGAAGGTGGTTCAGAACTGGCATAAGTCGTATGTCGATCATAGGAGGAGACCCTTGGAGTTCAAGGTTGGGGACTATGTGTGTATGAAGGTCTCCCTCAGAGTGGGAAATAGAGTTTCAAAAGGGAGAGTAAACTCTCTCCCAGGTTCGTCGGACCCTTCGAGGTGTTGCGGAGGGTTAGAGAAGTCGGTTATCAGCTGGCACTTCCACCACCACTACCAATGGTGAATGAAATCTTCCATGTGTCTCAGATCTATTGGTACCTACACTATGGTTCACATGTCCTCAACCAGGAGAGCTAGATATCGAAGATGATGCAACTTTCATGTAGCGACCGATGAGGATTAAAGATCCTGATGAGAAGGTGCTTCATGGGTGAACCATTACATTGGTTTGTGTTTATAGATGCCTGGTGTCCTTGAAGAGAGTACCTGGGAACTGGAGGAACAAATACATGCTCGATACTTAGATTTATTTTGAATTTTTTTCTGTGTTGTTTTGTTATTGACTGTGATGTAATGCTTGACCTTGATAACTGTGAGATGGTATGTTTTCCTTGTTCTCTGAATGTGTGGGAAGATTACTGACTATGGGGAGGGGAGGACCTAATCCCTAATCAAGACACATTAAAGTGGATGCGATTAAACCTGTGCAGGTGAGTCAGTGTCTTCCAAAGAAGATAGTATCTTGACATGGAGGAAGGGACTCCCTATTCTATGTGACTAGCCGGTATGACCATAAAATTTTTGTGTGGTTACTTAAGGGAGGGGAGTAGTACTGCCTCTATACTTGATCAATATGAGGGAGAGGAATTTCTATATGTCATGGGGGTTTACTCTTGAGAGGTATCTAACAAGGTGGTTGTTCGGACCCCTCTCTTTTCTTCGGGTTTACGCTTGGATTCTCAAGGATGAAAATAGTTTTAGGGCTATCTGATGTAATTATCCGAACCATCTTGGTCCATTACTTTTCCAAATTCATGGGGTTTGGGGTGTCTTGGGGACTATCAGTGACTCATTAAGGATTTTTTCAAAAACTCAGTTCCACCAAATGGTTTCAATGAAATGGTGGCACAGTTATGACAACACTATAATGGTGGCACTGTGACAGTGGCACCGTAACAGTGGAACCATAGTAGTCATACCATCCTGGTCACACACCGAAATGGTGGAACTGTAGCATTTACACCATGATAGTCTCACACCGAAACGGTGGCAACACTTACAGTGTTCCAAAGAATCGGTGGCACTATGATTATGGCACTATTACGATGTCTCTCAAAACGGTGTCCCACTATTTTTTTCCAGTTTCTGCCTTTTTCCAGTTCCACTCCTGTAATGTATCATTTGATGTAAAAGTGTTTTAATACCCCTTTAAAAACCTTTTAAATCCCATAAATCATATCTAAAATCCCCCAAGATTTGGGAAACCCATGAATTACAAAAACATTTGTCTTTCCTCTCAGTGTCACACCATTTCCCATGTTTACATATTTTTCCCTGTTACGTGGTTTTTTCCCCGTTTAAAGGAAACCCTTTAACTCACAGCCATTATCTCCACCTCTCCAATTAAAATGATTAAATAATAATTAACTCTATCATGTGTAACTGTCAAATCATGTGGTGAAACCTGGATCTTTCTTTAAATACATTAAATATTTCATATCCTGTAACTCTAGGATATCACCTTTTATCGCATGACGTTTCTTTCTTCTTATGGTCTGGTCTCTTTTCCTTCACTTGGTGAATTTGGAGTCCCTATTCCCAAGGCTAGTTGTGCGCCCATGATGGCGCCTTTCCAACTCACTCTTAGATTCCTTGAATTTCTTCCCTGCAATTTGCCCATCCCTAGTTTTTAGTGTGATGAAAAAACATTGATCATTGATCATCCATGTAGGGTATTCCTTCATCGCTCTTTACTTTATATCAGGTGGGGTGGGTATGATAATGTTTCCTTAGGGTATGGATGAAACAAAACCATAACAAAGATAATAAATGGTTTCTAAAGAATAAAGGGGGGTGTTTGACAATGATGTTATACTATTTTATATTCCTTCATATGTTTTGAATAGTAAGAGATTATTCCAACTAAAAATATTAGCCATTAGTGGTCCATTATTGTGCACTAATGAACCTATGTTTTCTATATAAGCTTGTGATTAAATGTATATAACAAGGAAACTATTTAATCACATAAACCCGGCTGATTAAATGGATTCCCAATGATCAAGAATCCCGGTTTGATCACCCCGGTTAACAAAAATGAATAACAAAACTTGATAAATGGTGTGTTTAAATCTGAAAACTCCCTTGTTCTTTTCTACTAATAATTAGGAATTTTCTGCTTGATTCTTGTGTTGTGATTTAAATGGGGATGAGATCTCCTATTGGCCAGTTGTTGGTTTGTGGATCTGAGACTGTGTGGGGCCATATGTTGGGGATTGGTTTGGTTCTAATACTTTAATGGATCTCATAGATTGCTTTTGTTGTTGTAACTTTACAGTAGAACTAGGTGTGAATGCTTAAATTACAACTTGTCTATTTTTCCTTCCATAGATTGTGTCTATGCCTATTATTTTCCTGGTAGGGGAGAATTATTTTAAATTTAATCACTTGAATACGATAACAAGAATGGGTTTAATGGGGAATTGTTTTCTCGGAATGAGTTGTGCTCTGGTTGTAGCTGTTGTGCTTTTGTATAAATGAATAGTAATGAGAGTGTTTGTGTATGGGCTGTTTTTGGAACCCTTAGATTGGGATGAGTGCTTATATACATATGTGTAAAAATTTAGATCTTGTTTTTCTTATTCTCACCCCACCCACATAGAAAACTTTGTGCAGAACACCCATATTTCATGGGGGATGGTGTTTTCCCCAACACTATTATGAGTGGCTGGTTATTAGATCATTTTCTGTTCACTCTCTTAAGTAGCCCAAGACTCCTCGGGAAGGCTGTGATGGCCTGTGGTCCGTTATAGACCAAGATTATTTGGGTAGGGTACGTTTTGGTGGTTGGCCCAGGTGTGTGTGGGTAGGATTGTTTCCCAAGTTTCTTCGAGATGAGGCCTAGGTGTCTTTAGGCATGGCAATGTTTGTTGTGGACTAAGTGTCTGCGGGTGGGGATGTATGTAGTTGTTGTGGCCTAGGTGTCTGCAGGCAAGATATGTGGTTGTGGTGGCCCAAAATGTTGTCATTGGGGCGGTAATGGGACTGTTGTAAAAAATGTAAGATGTCTTCAAAAACCAGTGGGAAAGTGGTTCGGGGTACCCAATCATCAATGTTTTTTTACTTTCACTATACATGACTTTCTTTATTTGGGGAATGTGCCTTAGTGATGTTTGGTTGGATAGTTTCTTTATTAGGTTATTTGGTTATCTCTTTTTCTTATGGGGCATTATAATTCCTCCCCACTTATTCATGAGAGATTTTGGTTTTCCCTACTGAGTATACCATTATACTCACCCTACGTATATAAAACTATTTTTAGGGTTCTATAAGGAATTCAATGACCGTGCGAGACTGTACTAGCTCGGACATTGGGAAAGTTATCATTGTTGTTTCTTTTCTTTTGGAACATTCCCTTTTGAGTTTTATTGTACCTTGTTTGGGTTTATCTTTGAACATTCATATGAGAATGGGTTTTGGATTTACTTTTACCTTTATTTTTTGGAGTTTTTTGGGTTTTTACCATCATATCTCCCAATCCTACTAAATAATAAGGGAAATTCATTCCATATCCCATGTGATTCTATAACCTTAGTGCTAATTTCCACTCTAGGGCCTATTGAAGGTGGGACTCGGGGGGTCATTATCTCTCCTTCATCTTGAGGAAGAAATGGTATGGAGGTTTGATGTCCCTTCCCTTATCTTAGTGAATATGAGTCATGACATTTCTCCTCTTTTAAATTTATCCTCATCATTTATGAAGCTACAAAATAAAAACAAAAATAATTCACTTTTTATCAACCTATCAAGTCCATTATTCTATAAATTATTTTTATCCATGTGAATCAATTTGTTCATATGCAGAGACATAAGTTTCAATTAGACTATATTTATTTCAAATGTACACTTCCTAGAATTAATAATCTTATCATTTAAACAATCATTCCTAATATCATCAATAATCCCATTTTTAATTTAATAAAATGTGTTTAAAAAATTTGTCCTTTAATTCATTTTACCAAATTCATTTTAATTAGAAATACTTTAATCAAGTATGTTCTTATGTAATCGTACTCAGTGTTGAAAAAAATATTTATTAATGATAATTATAAAATTTCACTATAAAAATCATACTAAAATTTATATCCATCATTACATTATTTCACAAAACAAATTTACAAAAAATTTCTCCAGTAAATGGGAAAAAATATACTAACAGTGATTCTAAACAAACCATTTAAAAAATTCATATATCCAATAGAAAAACCTTTGTTTTAATCATAGGTTTTTTATTTTTGAAAACTCCCCATAAAAAACATATCCCATTTGAGGAAAAAAATATTCTTTGAATTTATGTTTTTTTAACATGTTTCACATAAAAGAATAAAGTAGAAGTAGAGGGGATGGAAATATATATATCAGAATAATGAATAATTAATATGATCTCCCAATATTGACAGAATCCATTTAAATTAATCCTTCATAAAAATTTGGTAAAGAAATCAACAACTTTACCCATAGTTTCTATGTACACATACATTAAAATAACCAAATCATCCATTTATTTTATGAATATATATGTCATATAATTTTCAATTGATCATTAATTTTAAACTATGTTACGTAATACATCATTAACAATTTAATTTCCACATCCCCACAAATAGTAGTAACTTCACCTAGACCTTGAGTTCATTAAGATAAAATCTATTATAAATTATTTTTTTTTGGAATATGTTTCCAAAACATACTCCAATTGGACATTACACAGTGTAATAGAACATTGGTTCATTATTTTTTAAGAAAAAAAATCTCTAAAAAACAATTCATTGAGTTGGACTTCTTATCATCAAAAATTAAAACCTAATCTGAATTAGAAAATTCATAGATGTTTAACATCCCACAACTATAATATAATGGAACATAATCAAATGTACCTTTGATATACCTTACATTCCCAATAATGATATTGAATTTAGATTCCATTGGTATATATTAACTTTGACCACATAATATGATAAAATTAAAAATGTTGGTCCTTTATTTAGGCAAGTAGAAAATAAATCTAATAATTTTTTTGATCTCTATTTGATTCAACTATTTTAAATTTTTTTATTTGGAATATTTTCTGACTAATATAAATATATTATGATCAACTTTTTATATATCTTATAAACTTCTAAAGAGCACTGGTCTGTTAAAAGGAAAAAGTTCTAATCTCATAAAAAATTCCCATACCTGAGAAATAATTCATAAATCCATACAAAAAGAATTAAAAATAATAATTAAATTGAGTTAAATTATTCTTTATTTACCATAATTATTTTAATTAAAATTTAATATCATTATTATAGGTGAAAAAAATGATTGAAATGTACTAATATTATTATATTTAGATTTTTATTTCGACACTTAATTTTTAAAATTTTTACAAAAAAGTACGAAAAATTGAATTTCATGCACATGGGGAATGTTTAAACCCATATAGAGCATTCATTTATATTTTAATAGATATATCATTATAACTATGAAATATTTCTCTAGGTTTCCCAATGTATACCTTCCCATTATATTATCCAATTACTTTGGTGAAATTGATATATAATAGTAAAATAATTATCTTATTTCTAAGGAAAAAACAATGAATATACATAAGGTTAAAAAACAATATATATAAGCTAATGTCTCATCAATTTCAATCTATAAAATCTAAGATTAACAATTGAAAAGTAGACTAGTTTTTTTTCAACACATCACCAATCACCTTTATATTTTTATAAAACACCCACCTCATTACACTATTGCTATTATTATTTTCTATAAATACTACCCCCACGATATAAACTTTTCAATATAGCCTAATTAGTCATTTATAGATTCCAAAAACTATTTAATCATAAATTATTCAAACAATTATCATTATTAAACTTGAAAAAATAGTGAGGTATGTGATATTTTCTTAAATTCCACCCTTCCATATACCAATTTTCTAACATCAATAATAAAATAATGAAACTCTATTTGATTCCTCACCCTTGGATAAAATTATTTTTTCCATAATTAATTAATAAGGATGAATAATATTTTTTGGCATCTTTATTTTAATCCTTATCCATTTTACAATTTATGGAAAAAAATTTCGAACAAAACTAATTTCTTATCAACAACTTTTGGAATATTACTTTAATTTTTTATAAACATTTATGTTTTTATATAATATTCTCAACATAAAAATCATTAATTTTTCTATTATTGTTTTTTACCACAGAACACTCATTTTATTTTTGGATTATAAAGGAAAATTTCACCAATACTTGTTTTTTACATTATTAAACATTTTTTTAACATTTTATATTGATGTCGAAACGGATATTAAACACCCTAAAATACTATAATCTTGATTTATTATTGTAGTATATTTTGTTAAGATTCATGTTAAAATTTTATCCATATAATAAATGATTTTTTATATTCACCAAATTTTTAACTTTTTTTATCCAAATGAAATTTGAAGTATTATTCTTCACCAACATCACTATACCCAGGCCCACAAAGAGTCAATTATTTTGTTTAGTGACATAATTATCTCATGGGGAATATATGAACTATTCACTTTCCCAATATCATTATTTATAAAATGAACTTCTAAATTTCTACTTATTTACATAGAAAGACTATTGGAGCCCATTCTCTACATATAACGACCATAATCCTTTTTCATAGGTCCTCCTAAAACTTTTAAAAAACATCATGGAAATTTTTTATGATTGAGAATGGTAATAAATTTAATATAAGAAAATACATAAATAAAATTGATAGTGTACTTATCACTATTTTTTATCTTATTTATTATTTTTCCAAAATTATGTGTATGAATAAATTTCAATGGTTGTGAAGTTTAAATATACATATTTTTCTATACCTATTATAATGTATACCTATTTTATAATAGGGAAAAAATCATATTCCTCTCTCCTTTTAGTATTATATAATCATAAAAATTATCATATCCTCTATTTTTTCATTTAATTTTTAAAAAGAAGGACCACTATTTGAGTCCACAATTCATTTTCATGATTCATAATAATTATAAGTGATTTGTTAACATTTAAAACAAAGAACAAGTGAAACATTTTACACTTTACTCTTATCATTATGTGAGAACATTTAATAATTTTCTTGCATAAGTAATTCTTTTTAAAATTTACTTCAATTCCATCATTTCAATTTTGAGGGACACCGATGAGAAAATTTTTGATCATATCAATATAATTTTTTTAGATTTATTTCAAAATATCTTGTCCAATATATATTGATCCAACTCATTATATTTAGTTATCTAATTATTCCAAAATTTAACTAAACCTCCACCGTACTTTCTAGAATTATTTCTTAACATTATATCACCATTAATATGTTTTTAATGCTCAGTTTCTATAGACCATAAACATTCATTTTTAGATGTTTTCAAGGAAACAATAAACCAGTATATATTTATATACACTTCTACACTTTTACTATATAATTATTCCACAATATTTTTCACATTAAATATATTGATAAAAAATTATAAATAGTTGTTATTACAATTTTATGGATATTTACATCACATTTAATATAATTTTAGAATCTGATGCTTATTCAATATTTTCAATAATAAAATTTAAAATCTCTTTTAGAATTTTTAAAATTGAGATATTGGACTACCAATCAACATAAAAATTATAAATCATCAATATTTATATAAATAATTCTCATAAAGCTTGCATCTATTAGACCTAATTATATTTCCAAAACTCTATTAATTTCCAAAAAAATGAATATTTTCTCACTTAAGTATTTTTTTAATTTTGGTAATAAATATCCATTTCTATTTTGAGTACTCTTGTTGATCATTTTTTAATATCATCTCTAGGATAACTCTATCATGTTTTCTTATATAGAAGGATACTTCCTTGAATTTTTCATATATCAAAATTTTTAATTATTTTCATTAAAATATGTATTTTAGAATCTTGATAGTTTTATTATTTTCCCCCTATTAATAAATGTTCCTAATTATTTCTATTGGTATGCTAAAATAAGCATGTTTTTTCATGATATGGTCATGAGTTCCTACTTTCCAAAGGAAGGGGCCCATTCCCCATTAAGGTGAATATGATGGAACCTTTTATTGAAAGAGAGAATTCTAGGCTATGTAATCACACAAAAGAGATTATTTCCAATTTTGGTCTTCCCACATAGATTTATGATATTTATGTTAAACATTTCATGAGGATATATTTTTCAATATTGATTAATTACACTGATTTTTACCTTTTTAAGGTGAAAACATTTGATCCGGGAGATGAATATATTGGATATTATAGATGGTGGAATATTTTCATTATGTAATAACATAACGTAAGTGTATAAATTTCACATAAGGATGGATGGGTTTATTATTTTAAACCTGGGAATGTTAAAGGAATCCATATTTTGAAGCCAAATAGGCAATTGATCCTGATTTTGAGTTTAGAGTGGACACTCACAATATAGATTCCTATGGGAACACTCCTGGTTTATATTCTAGTGTGGAAACATTTTGTATAGAATATAGTGGATTATATTAGAACTTAAATCCAAGTGGTAAAACTATTTTAAATAATCCTTATGGTTAGGAGCCCTAGGGGGTTAGATACTCTCCAAGAAGATTATCAGGACATGATAAATATTTCCATTCAAATGGGAGATAAAATGGTAATATATTTGGGATTTAATAAAAACAGATGCATCCTACAAATCCTATAAGATAGAACAAAAACCAATATAGTTTTAGTTCCATAGTTTATAATTGTCTGAAAATCTCAATAAATGAAATGTATTGGTAGGTTGAAAGGATTGTTTCATCATGAAATGAGGAAAAATTGGTTATTGAAAGGGAAGATTGGATTGGTATGATTATAAATGGAATGATTATGTGTGGAATTTAATGAAAACTTGTTATAGGAAAAAAGTATATGTGTGGGTATTATGAAAATGATATATGACCTATATATGATTCACAAGTAATAAATGTTTTTGGAACACCATTCCATCACCTTTTATGGATTATTCATAGGATAATTAAAATTGGGTGATCAAAGTTTTCATGTTTCATCACTCTTATAAATTTTTTCTACCTACTTTGAGAATAAATGTGTCTTCACTACATCGGTTCATGAAAAATATGGGATAAATAAAACATATCCTAAAAAGAGAATTATTCCCTTTTGAGAACCATATTCATCATGGATGTTGTGTTGAAAAAAAAATTCACATAAATGATCCAATGAAATGAAGAAAATATAGGAGCTAATTCTCTATTAATATTTCATCTATATAAGTCGATGGAAGTTCCAAAATTAATGTTTTATGAGGTATAAAAATAGAAATTTTATGAGATAATATTCATATATATCCTTAAATATCTGAATTCTAATTGATCTTTATCCACTAAAATTGTATGTTAGGGGCCTTTTTAAGTCTCCAAGGTTGTATAAGAACATTAGAAACTATTTTAATTTGTCAAGGTCTTTTAAAAATTAAAAACATGGCTTATGGGGTTTCTTTAGATATGGAAATTCCAAATTACAGGGTTTGATAATGACTATAGTACTCTAATACAAGTTAGTTTCATTGGTATTTATTCCTCCTTGATCTATCATTAATGAGTTCTTTAGTAAGAAAAAATTCCCCCCCCCCTCATAATTGGTTCTAACAGAGTAAATTAGGATAAAATATATGAAAGGATAAAATGTTTGGGGTCTTCTTATAAATTAAATAGAAACTAATGTTATCAAAATTTTACCCATACTCACAAATATATATAGGCCCAAGGGGCCCATAGGAGACCACTAATCTTCATTTGGTGTGATAAATTTCATTTTTAATGGTATTCAACCCTTTATATTGGCATCTTAACTCATAAATTCTTGAATTTATTACTATCAAATCTATATGAACAATATTTTCAGAAAAATTACTTATGATAGAATGTATTAATCATGAATTTGATTCTATGATATTGAAAATTCGTGAAATTGATTCATTCTAGATGGAATATTTAGTAAATTTTCTACAAAACAATGAAATAATACATTAGTTTCCCCAATTAAACAAGATGTTTCCATAAGATAAAATGTAATGGTCAAGAACCCATGAGCTAGACCCAATGAGTGGGTTCAATAATGACATCATTAAATGAAAGAACTACTCAGGAATAACTAAGGTCTACTTTATTTCTCAAGCACTACACTGATATGAGTTTAGCTTTTTGAGGGATATCATTATCTGGGACGTCAAATTTGACAATCCAAAGTAATTTTTATAAGCTCATCAGAGTATAGGCTGGAAAAAATATCTTATTTTTTTAAATAATTAGGTACCACAACCAATATCAAGATTACATTATATGTAATTTCATCCATACAATGAATGATAATGTAAATCCTTCTAATCCATTTCCCATGTATTACTCACCCACATACATGACCATAATTGTATATGTATAGAATATATTGAACAAGTAGTGGGATATTTTCTTAGTAGGTAACATAATAGATGAGGGTGCATGGATATACTCATTATTATCAATTGATGTTGAATTTAGATATCAATTTTTAATGTTTGAGTTGTATGATATATTTTGGGTTATATATTTACATGTATACCTCCATCCATTCCTAATTTTGGATTTTCATTGTAGCTGGTCTCTAGGTACAAACACCCTCCATTCACATCATGGAGAGGTCAAGATATTATTATAGGATCCACATGTAATCCAATAGATCCATATCCATGATAATATGTATGATAACTTATTTCTAGTGATAAAAATATAGGCGAACATATAAAATAACCATGTGATATAAAAGGTGTTGCTATTGGAACTATGGTATAAACACTAAAGGGATCCTCACATATTCCCATTAAAAAAATTCATGACCTTATTCATGATAGTCCACCACATGCATGAATGAAGAAATATGTGGAATCCAATGAAGTTCACAAGACTCAATACATGAGGATATCCAATGTCTTAATAGTTTATCTCAGAGCCGGACAATTATACAGACTTTGGATTTAGATAAAATTAGACGATGATGCCAAACCCGAGGTTAAAAACATTCTAGGCAGCGAGCTTCATTGTGTGGGTGCTTCCATTTAGGTAAACCTATATGACGGTGAGGTTAGAATATTTATTTAAGGAATCATATTTAGAGAACATACATCAATTCAACCTCATTGACTCAAGGTTGGAAAATTTGTATGATTTTTTAAGGCATGTCACCTGGAGGGACACTACATTGCATATCTTTGAACACTAATAATTTTTGTATGGTCAGTTCATAGAACCAATTGAGGGATATGAGTTATCAAATACTATTATCCCTTAATTAATATAATTATTTCCTTTTCTACTGATTATATTCATGGTGTGGCTTTTAGGTATTTATATTATTAGGTTAATTCCCATGATGGGGTACCATAAGTGGAACATCTCCCCATCCCCCTTGGAACTAAAATGATCATAGATTATCCTAATGAATCCATCAATGATATTTAATATCTTATGGATTTTAAGGTAAACTATTTTATATGAATATAGATATTACCATGAACTGAGAAACACGCATTACTTATTGTATTTCACATCAATTCTCCTTCCTTTAGTCACTTACTCCATGATTCACCATTATCATCTGTAATGAACCCAACCCAATTATTATTTGGAAGCTCTAGTGGATTATAGCATTGGTGGAAACCATGGTGGAGATCAAATTACTAATGGTAGATTCCCTAACTAGGTCTCTCCTGGATTATTGTTAGTAATGGAAAATGGTGTGTGGTACCGAATATTGTTGGGTATATACTATAGGAGGGATAATTTTATATTCCCAAATTGGAAAAATGTAAAAAAAGATTAATTTTAGAGTTTATAAAATATTAAATAGTTATTTCTTAAAATACTATTAATAGTGGATGTGTAAAGAGTGTATAGTGAAAGTAAATGATATTAACATAAATAATTTTATAGTGGTTCAGTCTAATCAATTTACTCCACTCTTTACACCCCAACCATAGGAGTGTGGAATCCACTAATATATGAGATATGGTTTTACATGGGTTTAATTTAAACACATAATTTTACAATGGGATTAATCCAAACCTATAACTTTTATATAGGAGAATCCCCAAACCAAACAAGACTTTTATAGAAGTATATAAAACCTAGTACTTTCTACATGGATCATCCTTAAACAATGCGTACTATTTTTAGTTAACGTAATAATAAGAAAGAAACTAATTTTTGACAACATATCAATATAAAGATTTATTATTCATGTAGTAGAACCAAAAGAATAAATATATGAGGTAGTATAAATTGTTCTATGAAAATATTATGTACAAACCTCTACCTATCCTAGAAAAAATAAATTTACCAATGATATTTATCTGGATAAAATAATAAATAATGTTTTATATGAAATAGTGGTCGTAGGATATTCAAAATAATTTTAATGATGATTTTTAGTTGTTCCATAAAAGGTACCATTCTTCTCTTCAAGGTGAGTGAATATAAATATGAATAATACAAACATGAGAGTTATTGAACACATTGGAATAATTTAGGACATGAAATCTTTTAAAATTTTAATATCCACGCAATCACATCCATACTCACATCCATTCATGCCTCAATCCCATTAAATAGAAATATCTTTTCAAATTCAAGTGATATGTTAAGAAATTAAAGATAATAATAATAATAATTCATAATTATCGAGATGATATAGAGAAAGACGTAAGAAAATTAAAATTTCATTTTAAAAAAATTTCAAAAATTAAAAATTATTTGAAAGTAATCATGTCTTGAGTTAAAGATACATATATAATAATAAGTCAATGATATCTAAGAATCTCACACAACATCAAACAATAAAATTCAAAATCTAAAAATCAAAACTAATTCCATATTGAACATGAAATAATATCAAACTATCATGATATTATAATAAAAATAACAAAATAGGTGTGAATATGTATAACAATATCTAAAAAATTATAAATATGATAAAATGACAAATCATCTAAAAATAAATACATTTGAATTTTCAAAATACATGAAAAAAATTATTTATAACTAAAGAACAACATTAATAACAATATTAATGTATTTAAAAGAATATAAAAATACTTCTTAAAGATTATACATAATTACTTATAATATATATAATAATTAAAATAATAAATACACTTGAAAAAAAATGCAGTATATGAATATACCCTAAAATTCATGAAACAAAGTGATTTAGAGAAAACGAGAATTCTATTCCAATATAAGGTTTTGTTTCATGCCACACATAAGGTAACAATAGAATTCAAGGAAGAGTAATAGGGAGTTATTTAATGTTAAATAATAAATTCATCTTTCCATGTAAGGGTAGAAGGAAATTTTCATGAAGTTAAATATAATATTAGATTTTTTACAAGAGGGTAATATAGAAGTCACATTAGGGTAAAACTAAAATTCTAAACAATGAATAAAGTTTAAATTAACTTATGTAAAGGTAAATAAGAAATTCATCATACTATGATAGGGTAATAATAAAAGCTATTTAAGGGTAATATATATCTTAAATATGCTATTATAAGGGAAACAATAGTGTTATAAAGGTAGAATGAAATCTCTATATGAAATGTAAAGGAAACCAAGAATTAATGTGAGGGTAAACAGTATACCAAGGAAGACTAAAATTATATCTATGGAAGGGGAAAGAATGATTCCCAAAAACTACTCTAAAGATACAAAAATATTTGTAATACATGTATATACATAAAAGGAAATCTATATATGGGTAAAAACATACTTTTAATTCTCATGTAATGGTAAATACATTTTTATGAAGGATAGGTATGTGAAAAAAATACATATAAAATTAATTTTACACAAGTTTTAGAAAAAAAATTATATAATAATAATAATTCATGAAATAACTAATAAATAATTAAATTAAATTAAATTATTATTAAAAATAGAAAAATAATAATTATAATTATTAAAATAATAAAGAAATAAAGTGGTCGAGGAATACATTCTAATGATCCCCAACATTTTTATAATTAAAAAAAATACCAGTTTAGAAATATCACTCCATTTTTAGAACTTATTAAAAATATTTTAAAATTTGAAAATATCATTTTCCCTCTTTTTGAAACAAATAATTAAAAAAATTCAATTTACGAAACATATTTTTTTCCCAAAAAATGAAATATTTGGATAAGAAAAAATTAACAACCTATAAATTAAATAAATATATAAGAAAAAATATTTTACCGGTAATTAATAATTACTAAAAAATTCTAAAAGTATCCATAAAAAATGACATTCAATGAATTTTTAAAACATATAAAAAGGTTTTATAAAATAAATAGTTAACACATGCTAGTAAAATAATATATAACATTAAATACATGCTAAATTTCCAAAATTAAATATATTTTAATGAAAATCCTAACCTACTATATGATATTATAATATGATTATTCATGTTGGTCATAAACTAACAAAAAACATACTAGGGTATCTAGACCAATTTTAGTATAATAGGATTTAAAATAGTATCTCTAGGCTCCCAAACATTGTGAATTATTGGAACATTTTAATTCATTTGAGATGAGGAAAATGTTCATATTTATTTTCAAATCTATGCATAAAACTTGAATCATAATTATAAGAGTAATTTCTATCCAAATAAAATTTATAAAAAATAAATTATGAATAACAAATCATCCTTTTAAAATAATTATTTTTAAAATGAATATGATGATCATAGTAGGATTTTGAAATAGACATAGGTTTTTTCAAACAATTATCTCTTTCTATTACATTATCTAAGACAAATGTTAATTTTATATCACTAAAAACATTATAAATATAACAAGAATTATAATTTATCAACTTATCATTTTCTACCTTGATCTTTTAAAGTTTCTATTTAACTTGAGAAAAATCATCTAACAAGTTAAATTTTAAATGTTCCACCTCATTGCATTTAGAAACAAAAATTTTAAAACTATCATTATTATATTAAATAATTAATATTGTAAGATCATAATTTCTTAACCTTTAAACTTCTTAAGAATATATGTTATTATCTTCAAAAACATTCTCAACTTTTGATTAAAGTGGTAAATATAAATCCATCATTTTTGGAATATCTTCTTTATAATTATCATATATATCATATAAAATTATATTATTAAAACTATAACATTTAGAATCACTAAAAATACCTGATCCAACCATATTATATACCTTACCCAAATAATCATTAACTGTAAAATATTTTGGATCACACCACTAATTAAATTTCTTCTTCATGAAATATTTCTTTTTATAACTATTCGTCACTCAAAAAAATTCTTTCCCTTAGTCTTTTTTAAACTACGATAAAAGTTCAATCAAAACCGAAATAATAAAAAAGGTAAAAATCCAAAATGGATGGGTTCTGATACTAATTGTAGGTATCAATTAAAATAATAATAGAGATAAATTACCTTTAAGATGGTCATTTACTGATACCAAATGTGTGGTTCCAAAAATTGATGGAAATATAAATTAGTGGGGTGAAATTATTTTCTTTAAATTATAGTAGTTATAAAAACAATAAATATTTTGTTTAAAAATATTCAAAAATTATTTATTAAAATATCAAGAATAGTGAATTTTTGAATAGTGTATAGAGAAAATTAAAGAGTAGGAATTTCATAGTGATTAAATATAATCAACATTATACACTCTTAATATCCCAAAAAATTTAGTATGTAACCCACAAATATATGAGATATACTTTTACAATAGATCAATATTAGCCAATAATTTTTTAATGAAAGATGAATCCCAACCCAATAATTTTACATGGGAGAAGCCCCTAACCTTAATATCTATTTGTGGGAATAGTAAAAACTGAGGATTTTCTAATAGGGGAATCCCAAATGTGTGTGTACATATTTTTTGTTAGGTAATAATAACAAGAAAAACTTCTTTTTGACAAGGTAGAAGAACAAATAAATTTTGGTAAGGTAACATAATTGATGAAATACCACATCCAACTAGCATAAAATATTGTGTAAAATTATTTTTTAAAACTATACCCCACCAAAAACAAATAAATAAAATAATGAGATATGGTTTTATATAATAAAAAAGAATTTTGTAGATGAAAAATTTGTTTAATGACCTGAAAATTAATTTTAATGACGAATTATGGGTGATCATGCAAAGTTATAGTTCTTCTCCTCATGGTGAATGAAGTCAAAGATGAATTATCCTACCTTGAGTGTTATTTAATTGTTTAATTGTTTTCCAATGATCTCTTTTACAAATATAATATCCATATTATCACTACTATCCTCACTTCTATGCATGCATTAGGTGCTTCTAATAGAAATAACATAGCAAAGCCAAGTGATTCACTGTGCAATTCAAGATAATAATAATATTTCATAATTATTAAAAATAGAGAGAGAGGATAAAGGATTATTTTCTAAATTTAAAAATATTTTATAAATTTAAACATTTTGAAAATTACATGTTCAAGGAGTTTGAGACACTCTCATAAGAATGGTTAAACAAAATCCAAGAATCTCACATAGATTCAATCTATAAAATTCAAATTATGAATTTGAAAAATTATTTCCATATTAATAATTCCATAATATCATACTATAAATATATTATTTTGGAAATAATAAAACAATTTTGAATATTCTTGATAATATCTACTATTAATTTATAACTAATATAATTAAACAAATGAACATAAAAGAAATAAATTATAATTTTTGAAATAAATTTAATAAGTAAAACAATAAGTGAATAATAAAATTAATATATTTAAAAATATATTTAAAATATTATAAAAACACTTAAAATATGTTTTATATAATTAATACTAATTTATATAAACATTAAAATGATTAAAACACTTGAAACAAACAAGAAAAAAATGAAAATACTATAAAAATAATGAAACAAAATAATCTTTTGAAAACATAAATTCTATACTAATGTAAAGATATGTCTCATTCCATGTTTAAGGGTAAAATAAAAATCATTTTAGGGAAACATGGAGTTGTGTGAGGGTAAAAAATAAATATAGGTGCATGTGTTAGGGTAAATGATAAGTTCCATAAAGGTAAATAGAATATTAAACATCTTATGTACATGTATTCTATTAGTCAAATAAGGGTAAAACTAAGATTATAAACACTATGTAGAGGTAACATTAACTTACCTAAACATATATAATAAATTCAACATGTTTTGTAATGTAATACTAAACACTACTTATGGGTAAGAAGCATTTTAATCAGGCTTGATTAGGGAAATGAATATTTATGTAGAGGTATAATGGAATTTATATATTATCCATAAAGGAAATCAAGAATTCATATACAGGTAAACAATATATTTTGTATGGGTACAAGGAGATCTACCTAAGGGTAATGGATTATTTCCAAAACTCAGAAAAAGGTAACAAATATTTTTAATACAAGCATAAGGGTAAAAGGAAATATATTTAAGGGTGAAAACACACATTCATTACTCAAATAAAGGTTGAGATATTTTCATGAGGGGTATGTAAGGGTAGAAAGAATAATTAAAAAATTAATTTTTCATAGGTTTTAGTCATAAAAATGTATATATAATAAAAAAACACATGATAAAATATTTAATAAGAATTTAAATTCAACAAGACTGTTATTATAAATAAAAAATATTTATAATTATCAAAATAATAAATAAATAAAGTTGTTCAAGGAGTCCAGAGCACCAAAGGTCATGATGAAAAACTCACAAACCATGAGATTGATGATGTGGTCTATGAACCTAAAGTGATAGTTTATAATTTTGGTTAAACCACTATTGTATTAGTTACCAAATGATACCCAAAGGATCATTTCACTCATGAGGATCCTACCATGATTACAGGGGAGGAGCTACCTCATATGTTTCCCACTAAGATAATTATATCTTCCACTACAGCATATATGATACATTTATATCCCATATATAGGATCTAATTATCACTTTTCAAGTAATTATCTAAATATAAATCCTCCCTATAAGATAAAGCTAAAATGTGTATGGTAAAAACATAGAAAAACTATGTGTTATAGGGAAGGGAATGAACGGGTAACCGGGGACACATCCCCATTACTTAGCTGAGTCAGATTGTTGGTTGGATGGAGAAAATATGTCATTTGATAATAATATTAGGGACTATAATATTCAACCACCTTAAAATTCACACCATGGTCAACCACATCTTGTTCAAACAAGATAAAATGGAGGCATGATAATTTAACTCTATTTAGTCCATTTATAGGGCTCATTATATAGAGTTAATATGGGTGACTAAATAAGAAATCACTCTGAATGTGATAGTTTAATTCAATTACTATGTTATTTCCTATATTATTAAATAGGTGGTCATACAACTAAGGTTTCATCTGGTTATATCTAAGTTAGATATGTCCTAATAAATAATTTATTTTTTAGATTGAATATTTTAGCAAGATAAACTACATGTGTTTATGGCATGGGTATTCCCAAAACTATAGTCTTGGATCGAAGAGCTAACAAGTATCTGATAGGTCGTAAAATCATTCAAGTAGAGGATGACCAAGATTGAGTGTTCGAAGTATAAATTGCTTCCATAATCTAATTTTGATCTAATGTAGAGGCTCTAACCTATACACGACCCACCTTGTTTTCTACATGAGAAAATATAATACATTATTTAATTCCCCTAAAAAATAAACGCTTATCAATAATTATAATGAAAAAATCAAACAAAACCTATAATACCATATGATTCAGTCCTAATATGAGAAAATATAAAAATATAATGTTACTCCTATTATGCGATAGCGTGTAATAGGGGTGGATAGGTCGGGGTCATAATGTCATATCTACCACTGTAATTAATCTTATAAAGATGAGGGAATAGAAAAATATTTTATTCTAAAAGTCAATTTTACTCTATAACATGAACAAACATATGGATGTTCAACATAAAGGGTTTTAAAACTTCATGTTATCAAAATGGAAGTTTGTAGTGAAAAATTATGGGTTCAATATCTTGAATCAAGGAGGGGAGTTACGAATAAGAAATGGATAACAACTCAAAACCTTATCAAAATTAGGGTTCCACTATAAAATAGTCACAAATGAGTGTAAAATATATTAAGGATCCCCATTAACAATTTTGGAAACATTTTTTTTACTGAAATGATATTAAAGATGTTTCCTTCAAGATGTGTAACTGGATGGGTATAGATGGTACAAGACTAAGGTGAAAATTCCATCACTATAAACCGAGGGGAGTGAATCTAGAAATGAATTGTTAGAGATTAATATTTAGGGGAAAATGTTTACTTTATGAAGAATGATATATTCATTATTGTATTTTGAAAACTCTATGATTATGTTATCACACATTTTTCATATCGATGGGGTGTACTAGTAATAATGGAGGGTATACGGGCAGAAGTGATTTTTTGCTAAACCGAAATGGAAACCCCATAAGTGAGACAAGAATATTATTTTATCATGATCTAAAGAGATAATTAATGAAATCCAAATGGATATAGAGTTTATGGGTATATATATTAGACCAATGTGATTAGAGTTTAAGTTAATATTGCACTGCACAAATGGGACTAGAGTTTAAAGTTGTATAGAGTTGAATAGATGGGTGTATAATATTTTATGTGCATATAACTCAGAACATGTCCTTGGTGAATTGTGGTGTCTTATTTTCTATAAGGAAAAGGTAAAAATGGAGGGGAACTTAACATTAAATAGACAAGTGGGTAATAAGATATTTGTGGCTAGTCTCAAGATAAGATATCTTGGTGTTACTATATATACTATGTGATAGTAATAAAAAACATATTTTAAGGAATGGATACTCCCTATATATTTTTCTCATGTATAGGAGAGTATAGAAGAAATTTGTTTTCACATCAGTGGGACATGATGGAACAAAACTCAAGATAAATTGGTAATGTTCTCATCTATAAGGTAAAATACCTCATGTAAAAGAAATTGTTTGGACAACAAAGGATTGAATATCTATATGATAATTTGTATCCCATGTAAATGATAACCCACAACACACATTGTTATAGTATATGATGCCACTATTAATATCAATATTATATGTAAGGGATGGTTGAATGGGGGATTCATCTAAGTACAGGGATGTGAAGCGGGGTCCATCTTAAGTTGAAGAGGTGAACTGAATAATAGGATGGAATGGGGTTGGAACATGAAGAATCTCCCAAATAGGAGACCATAATTCAACTACATGTTAATTAGAATAAGACTTATTCTAGAAATATTCCATGGAAAGGAGGTATAATAGGTGAACAACACTAGAATAAATGGGGTTTCATATTGGGTGAGGAATTTTACATTATCCATTAGTTTAAACATCATAAAAAATATTGTAACCATATATTTTATTGTAATGTATATGTAACCAAGGAATCACACTATTTAATTTCACGTGATAGGGACTACTCAATCTATTTTAATGTTGTGCAGTAAGAGTATTACAATGGTATTTAACATTATGCAGTAATGATGAATTATAAGTTATTTTGAGTCATATTGCAATGAAAAATACCATGATATTTCCAATCACATTATGAGGATGTAAAGAAAAATTGTGGTTCATACATGGTAAATTATAAGAAACACTACATTAGTAGGATACTAGATTAACTCCCCATCTATGGTGATCAATGAAAATAAAATGTTAGAAAAATCCTTTTGAATAAGTAAAGGGGATATCGAACTAGGGATCTAAAAATGGAGGATTTGTTTCCATATCATTATTTTAATCAAAAATAGTACCATATCACATTGTAGGAACACATGATGGTGATGTTTCTTATAAAATATTTGGGACTATTTATTCTAATTAATCACAAAATTATGAAATTCATGAAATCATCTTTTTAATCATGGTAATATAACACATATATATAAACTCATGACCACTAATCCTACATAAATTGGTACTATATGGGTTCTATGAGGGACATTAGCTTATCCTTGAAGAGAAATATTTCATGGTCCCATTCACTAGGGAGTAAGGGTTCAACTGAGTAGAATTCTGAGTCTTGTTCTGTTATTACCAAAAATAATTTAATATATTTTCATGATGTTGTTACATATTATAATCCATAATATTAAATGTAATTTTTAAGATAAATTCATTGAATTTATCTATCTATCTACTCGACATCACATGCTAGACTGATGTATTATTAAATAAAATTTGGATCTTGGCATATAGATTTTCTAGCTTAGAGAAACAAATATTGGTTTGATTATCTTTCAAAATAGTATGAGGGGGGACCAAATCTTGAATCATGTCATATTTTTTTATCATAAACCACTTCATGACCTCCTTTAGAGAACAAAATTACACCCATTTAAAAATTAAATCATTAGAAGTAATGATGAACATGAACTATTGTTCAATATCATAATTTTAGGGATTATAAACATCAATTCTCCACATAAAAAAGTGCCAAGAGTACATGGTAGTGTGGATAAGATATTGATTCTAATTTATGAAATTCCTTTCTTCCACGGGCTACTCAAAAGTTTCTAATGAGGGTGTGGTATATGTCCTTAGGTGTGCCTCCTCATATGCATGATATAGAAACCCAAAAACAACATGAAAAAATATTACATCATAGTATATGAATATTAATTACATAGAATTATGATCCATTATAGAAATGTAATTGTTTAGTGTCTTTGTAAACAATGAAACATATGCTACTAGTTTATAAATGATCTACAACATGTCCCATTAATTGTTTCACAAAATAACCCTTCCTTAACATGTAATACATAAAAAAATTCTTAATAACCTATGGAAAGGAAGCATAAGAAAGAGTGATCTTAGATGATTAGTAAGGGTAAGAATAAGAGATATAAATTAATGATCATAAGTGAGCATAACATAAGCATAAGGGTATGAGAACATGAAAAAAAAATTACAAAAATAATACTGAATCAATCAAAGACCCATAATCATGAATCATGGAAGAATCCATTATAAATAAAAATACATAAAACATAAGATTTTGGAATCACCAAAAACCAATAATGAGCCATGAGAATGTATCATAAGAATAATACATATATTTGTGGAAATCACATTAGTATATAAAATAACTTCCTTAGTCTAGGATCACTCCCATGAATATCATATGAGAAAAATTCCCATAATTTAGATTCCTACCCAATCATATCTAATATTAAACTCTTTTGAGTTTCTCAACACTATAATCATTACCCAATACATTTTAGAGACATAAAATACCCACCCATTCTTGGATTATAATGCAACCACCCATCCTTGGTTTATAACATAACCACCCATCCTTTTTATGATAGAACTATCCATCACAAAATCATAATAATTTTATATATTTTCTAAATTGTTATTAAAACATTTATCATTACATCAAATCTTAACCCCTCATAAATATTTCAATATCGTAATCCTAAATCATCCAAAGAAAAAATAATGATGGTAACATTTTATCTTATCCCAAATAAACCATAAGAAACGTCAAAGTATTTTTTTAAAGATTAAAGTTTCATTAAAAAATCATGAAAACAATTCTTGAGTAAAATACATTTTTCATTTTAAAATCACATATTTAAAATGTAAAAATTTCCAAAATATTTTAGATAACATTTTTCAATGAAAATAAATATGTATAATTTTTAAGGAACCATAAATCAAAATAGAAGATATAATGGTGGGAAATTTTTTCATATGTTGTACATAAAAAAATATCACATTCACATTTTGGATAAAAGTTAAAAGTACATCATTTAGAGAATGACAAGAAGATTCCATTAAAAAATAAAAAAATATCTAAAATTTAAAAAAACATTAATAAATATTTTGTGAATTGTAAAAATATTATAGTAAACATTTTCTAGAATATGCAGAAAATGATGAAATGTTTTCCGATCGAAGAGGAAGAAAAAGGTAGGTTTACTCGAAAAAGTTCTTTCACAATTTTGAGTACACTGACATGTAAATAAAAGAAAATTTTAATTATTAATAAAATAAAAATATGATAATAAAATAAATATTAATTTTTAGAGATAGATCATATAATTTCGAAATCTAATATTAAGAATAAACAACCACTATAAAAATGAGATTGTAACATAAAACCCTTATTTCTTTGCCAACTTTTGATTTGTAATTACCATGAAAGTAGTAAAAAAATGAAACATTTTAAACCATGAACATACGTATATTTATTATAAAATATATTATATATATAGTTGATACATCTCATAAATTAATATTAGCATATAATCATAACATTTATCCCAAATAAGTTAATTTGAGATGATATACCCTTATCACTTTGGTAAATTTGGAATAAAATCCACTTGGATGAAATAATTTTAATTATAATGTAAATAAAATTATTTATGAATTATCCCTGAAATAAAAAATCAAATTATCATTACATACACCTCATAAACCTAATTAGGTTCACAACATCAAATATGTCTAATGAAACAAAATTGAGATGAATATTTCTTAGATCTTAAATAATTTTTGAAACAAAATTCATTTAAAATTTTGAAAATATTATGGTTATATAAATAAATTGAATTAAATTATGTATTATTATAAAATAAGTTATTTGGATTTCATTTTCTATTTAAATAAGAAATTGGTACATAAGATTAAAACATGCCTCGATGAAGATAAATTTAGACGACACCCATATCTTATGTCTGACTTGATTCGTAAGATATATAACCTCTTTTAGGATAAATTTATAATTATAATGATTATATGAAATAAAAATATTTATTATTATAATATAATATATGATCCACTTATATCATTTAACACATTTTTATTAAAAATTACTTATCAAAGTCATCATTTCTAGTGTCAAGTTCTTCATTTTTCATGTATGTTTTTATTCAAGATGTAATGGTAAATTTACTATGATCATGATTTAAAAATACCCAAAATCATAATCATGATTTAAATATATTATATCTTCATTTGGGTAATGTTTATAATTATTCATAATATTTGGTGATGAAAAATGATTTGTATTACTCTGTGGGGATGGTAATGTGTTCGTACACTTGAGTTATGTTTCAAAATTTTGATGGATAGAACTATAAAAATATAAATGATAAATTAACTTTTAATAATTATTATTACATCATAAATATCCTATATTTCATTAATAATTTCATTTTTACCAGCCTAGTAAATCATAAATGATAAAAAATCTCATCGATTTGTGGAGGAGGTAGTGCACACGTACACACAAGTGACATTATCATATGATAATAGATCGAAAGGCAATAAGTTTTATAAGATATTAAAATTAAATAATAATAATTATGTTAAAAATATCATATATATATACATTAAATCCATCATTATAACCACCGTTGAATGATAGTGTTGTAAAATTATTTCTATCACTATATGAAGGTAATAGTCCACTCATACACATGAGTGATAATTTCATCCCCATTTTTATTGAGAAGAAGAGGTAAATGGTTGTTACATAATTATAATTATATATAATTATATTTATGAAACTAGAGTAATTTTTTTATGGATATAATAATTTTATAGGATGTATAATAATAAATATAATTGAATGATCATAGTTAACATCAACACATTTTCTTTGAGATACCTCCTTTGTATTGCACCTTTGGATATGAAGGATTGGTCTTAGGAGAAGATCATAAGACCTAAGATTAAGTGAAGTATTCTTGAAATGTACTATATTAACGATTTTCTACGCTATAAGGCTCAAATGGTGTGAATAATGGAGGATAAAAGGATCTCTTTTATAAGTGTGGGGGGGGGGGACACACATGGAATTTCTTAAAACATTTCAATGATATAAGGTCATTTTCATGGGAAACTAGCTCCAAATTTCTAAGAATTATAAGGTTGGATAATCAATGGTCTATATATCATTAAATAATAAAATGTATTCAAGTGTGGGTTGAAATACATATCATAACCAGAACATTAGGGCCCTCCTGGCCAGCGGTAAACCATGATGTGACAACCCCAATCCCACCTTTAGTAGGCTAAGGGTTGGTGGAAACAATTGATAAATAATAACAAAAACAGTGAGGTATTTTCCAAAAGTTCTTTTATATAGGTATCCACTATATTCATGAAATAGTGTGGAAGAATATAATAAAAACTATAAAATCTAGAGAAAACCATGCATCTAGTAAACTACAAGAAATACAACAGAGTGCCATAGTTAAACCATAGAGGAAAAGAAAGTGTAAAATTACACACCCAATGATAAATGAACTCCCGATATAGAAAAGAATATAATAAATGATGATTGGGAGATAATGTCTCTTGATATCTAAGTCCCAACCACCATACGTAGTCAATGTAACCAAGTATCACTGAGCTTTTCCTATGTCACTTTCGGCCTTCATGTTGTATGCATAAGAAAATATATATGTTGGAAAATCCCATGAAGGGGTGAGTAGATACATACCCAGTAGTATTCCACAAAACCCAAAGAGAAAGAAAAATAAATATTTTATTGAAGTCACCTCAACCTATCAAATTCATGTTAATCAAAAACTGAGACAAAAAACATAATAAGAACCCAGATATGTTAAATAAGAATCCCAAACAAGAGTGAAATAAGATCTCTATCTCCATATCCCAACTAATAATAATGAGACTTCCCAAAAATCCAAATTTTCATCTCTAATTCCCAAAATTGGTAATAACCACAATAGAATCCTTATTGCGGGGCCCACACTTTGATATTACCCTCCACAACCAAGGGATCCATGATGTTAAACCATGTATCCTGAATAACCCACTAGAATATTTTTGGTGGGGTCCATTTCTCACTATTTTGTTCCATAGATGAGGGAGACACAACTACTATGGTGGACCTACATACCTCTAAATCTTAAATATGGGGCAGTACCAATCGAGAGATAGAGAACCCAAACCCAGTGTAGGGGAGTCCCAACTCTAGCTGTATAAAGAGTATAAGGTACATGCGCCCTGGTGTAATAGGGAAGTTTCACCCATGAAATATCTCTAAGGATCTTGATCTAATCACTGATATCATAAAACATCAATTAAAGAATAATCATTCTCAGAAAATCTTGCATAGTATCTCATATACCACCATGAAGGCCACCATCATGTTCTATGTGTACAAAAACATAGGATAAGCTATTCATGGGACAAAATTTGAGTCCAGAAGATGATATATGAGGGGATAAATTTTCTCTTAGTGGTCCACAACATATCATATCTGTCACATTGTTTGTGAAATCTCCCAGAAACTTGGTGATGTCATACCCCCACAAATTGTCTATCCATGTGAAACAAAATAGCATGTACAGGTGGTATATGGTGTGTATCTACCACCCACTTTATTACCATGTGTTTCTATTCATGAATGTGTATTTTTTGTTATACTCATGCACTTGTACATGAATCTGACCATGCCCGAGTACTGTTCCACACTCGTGTAGATCAGGTCATGTCTGAGTACTCCTAGAGTACAATTCATTTTTTCCCAAAAGGGGGTCCTAGGAATGTGCTAGATGGAATTCATCATGGACTCCCTGTGAGGGTTAGACATGGTGTTAGCCAATACACATAGTGTGTGATACTTAACTATAAATGAAACCATATCATTTCATCTAAGGGGTACACTTCATGTGTTCTTCTAGAATACACATCATGTAACCTATATTTTTCCAAACCCTGACTTCTCTTCACTTGTTTTTCATATCGATCTTACGACCACTGATATCACCATTTTACTACACAAGAATAAATGGTAAAACCTATATCCATTTTTTTCTAGATTCCAATGGCTCTAAAAATATAATTTGATCATCCACTAAAATCACATAGTGTTCCCAATGTGCGTCTCTTCACTCATCATTGCTCTGGATCTCGAGCCTTAAAGCATCACCCATAATCTATCATGATCAATCCAAAAAAACACAACAATATTTTTCATGAACACAACGAACATGAATATGTGGGGTTCCATCACACTCGAACCTGCCTAGGAAACATCGAATTATGACTTCATGGTCTAATGATGAATAATGCAAAAAATGGGTTGGGGAAAGGCACAATAAAAAATGTGTAACCATCATTTTCCAAGAATTCATAACCCACAGTCTTATAAAGAGGACATATAGTGATAGATCATGAAAAATAATAAATAAAATGTAATAAAAATTCATTTTCTTAAAATGGTCTCATGTGAAGGGAGAGTAATTATAGATCAAATAAATCAGGTGAAATCCATGTTTTAATGATTTAATTAAAAGTTAGAAAACGAAAATAGATGATTCCTAACTTGATTTGGATCGATATTTTTTGAATAATTTATTTTCTAATGAAGAAAAATACTTTTTTAATTAACTACCTTCCGATAAAGCTTCATCGGATCACACATTGGACTCTAATGTGATCCACAAATGAAGAATGATCATAGATCCTCTAAAATCCTACCATGTTTATCTAGATGACCCAAATAATTTTTTATAAGTGGTTCGTTATAGAGGATATACTTGGATAGTTCATTTATCAAAACAAATAAACAATTTTTATTTTATTTTATTAAACACACCCTCCAAAGACTGCCTCAACCAGACATCTGGTGTTGACCAGCCTTAGGTCGCACCTAGGGTAGACCCCACATTCCAAAATCAATCATGGCCTGATATGTTTGATCAGAGTAACCAATTTTAAGTTATTACACTTTTTAGGTAATATTTTCATGCATTAGATTTATATATTTAAAAGTTATATAATTTTAATACTAGACACATCGGGCCTTGGAATCTCGTACTAACTCAACACCTGGCTCCAAAAATATTCCATCAAATGTTTAAATGTCTTAAAAGGTAAATATAAACTAACTAAGTTCTCATATACTTAATGTATATTAACCCTAAATTTAGTTAAAAATGGTTTGGATACTGAGACAAAATCTAAATATATCGCCCCCAAAAGCTCTCATGAATGCTCTCATGCTGACACAACACATAAACTAAGAGAACAGTCTATCATCGCAATATCCCCTCCTTCTGATCCTAGATTTCCATTTGGTTCTCCATGAACATGGACCCATCCCCACTTTCTATCTCACCCAAGTCAATAACATATGTATGATCACTCTCTTATCTCCTCAATTGTGACACAAGGAATATATCATACACCAAGCCCAAATACAATGGAAGGTATAAGCAATAAGCAACCTCTTAAACCTTTTGTAGGATCTCGAATGGCCTAATGAACCTTGGAGAGAGATTTACTACCTAGATGAATCTAAAAATCCTCATCATGGGGTGACTCAAGAAAACATGGTCTCCCTTCTCCAACTCCAAAGACCTGTTACATCGATCTATTGAATATTTATAACTTATCTAGGATGTCCTCATATGCTTGAAGATAACCTAAAATTTATTAATCATTTCTTTCACCATATATGAACCATCTAGAGATGTCTCACAAATCCTATTATAGTATATTAGTGGTCTATAAGATCTCCCGTATAGGTCCTCAAATTTTTTCTTGTTAATATTATTGTGTTAGATGTTATTATAATCAAACTCTAACAATGTCCTATAACATATCCAGCTTTGATAGAATTACAATAAAAAAGGCCTCAGTATATCCTCCAAAACCCGGATAGTTTACTCAATTATAACATCTTTTTATGGGTAAAAACTGCATCCATCCCCCATTGTGACCTAAAGACCTCATTCAATTCTCTCCATAACCATTACATGAAACCTGCATAAGAGAAATAGACAATATTCGAGGTTATCCCATGGAGTCTTATGATCTCCCTGATACACAACTACCATAAAATATCAATCAAACATTACTCTCTAATATAAAGGAAGTAAAACAACTTGGTAAGATAGAAAACTATCACCAATATGGAATTATGGCCCCTCACTATCAGGGTAATACCAATCACAATTTCCATAGATATTTATTTCCATTTTTACTCTAGGGTATCAAGAGGATATATCAATCCTTTCGAAACCTCATACTCATCCTTCACCTACTGACATGTGGGACACCAACATACAAACTCAGCCACACTCTACCTCATGAAATCCCACCAAAATTGCCACTAAAGGTCATTGTACATATTTTGAACATTAGGATATACTTCCAAGCATTAAATGTGAAAGTAAATCATCACCACCTCATGAAAGATGATTGTAACTACATTCAATCCTAGGAAAAGGATGATGTTCTCCATTCCTTCATTACATTGACATGACACATCTACTAGGCATATTGAGTTAGGTAGAACCTCACAGTCGATGTCTCTCAAATGAGCCTCCCTTGAATATTAAAGAAAAAAGGTGTACCCACTATCAATTAGAGAAAATATAATCCTCTATATTCTATATGGGTTATCTAAGAAGAATTAAACAACATAATTTCTTCAACTAACAATTGATAATAATACTTCCTACTTAGGGAATCTGCCACCATGTTTTTCCTCCTAAGATTACATACTATCTCATAATCATTATCATGTTGGAACTATAACCAAATTACTCTACCTAAGGATAAGATCACATTTTTTGAAAATATACCTGAGACTCAGGTAGTCTAAGTATAAAAAAAACTCACCCAATAGATAGTGCCTCTACATATTCATATACATGAATACCGCTACCAACTCATGGTCATGAGTCGTGTAGTTATTCTCATGGGACCTCAACTAGATCAACCCATATGCGGTCACTACAAACATCTACATCAATATCAAAATGATCCCAAATTAAGTTGCATCCCAAAACACTATGTACTTTGTGCCTTCCTCTAGTAGTCTCAACACTGGATCACTATTCATCCTCAGCCTCAACTCTTCAAACGCTAACTAACACTGCTCAGTCTATAAAAATGTCTATTTTTTTGAGTGAGGGTCATTAATAGGGCTACAATACTAGACATGTCTTATAAAAAACTCATGTATCCAAAAAAGGGTTTGGATCAAGGATTCATAAGTGACATGAAATATTTTGGGTGTCCAACACACAGAAATGCATCACTATGAACTCTGTATTTTCAAGCCATATTTCCTCATCCCTCACAACCCTTCTTAACCAAGGCCCTCTTTAACACCTTATTATGTCAAAACGTACCTAAAGAAATGATTTTAAGTAACTCATCTCCGACACCTCGATAATATTCACTTTGGGTGTCATTGACTCATCTACATAGCTTTGGACGATGTTATAAGAATATGTCCTAATGGGGGAAGTGTACCTCTTAATTTAATACTTTATGTAATTTCAACATCACCAAAAAACAGTCTCTAGTGATTTTCATATTCTTCCTATAGAGGTCTCATCAAGAATAACACCATTTAGGGGGTCCTAACCAGGAGGAACCCTCACACCACAGGTTCATTCCAACCCTCATCTACCCGAGAAGTGGGTTTGTCCGACCTTAAACCCTAGGTGATTTATATTACTAAAAACCCTTAGGAACATAAAACATATGTGTTTCATTTTCTGATACCTCTGTATCCAAATACTCCTCCGCAATTTTTTCTAGTCACCATCATGACTATTCGGTTAGTCAGGATCCTCATGATCCAGGAATCCCAGACCATCAACTAAAGCTATTCCTCCACTCCCTAGGGATCTAACTCACTAAGAAAACATAGTGATATCTAACATTGGAACTCATGGATCGGGCTACTCATGTCCATATATTCATCTTATTATTCTAGTACTATATAGTTCTCAATATGAGGGGGCTTTTCTCTCTTCCCTCCTAGAAGAAACACCCCATGTATGGGTCCCTGAACTAAGGCCTCATTAGTCAGATGGTCATCATCAAGATAATGTCTCAAAATCCTATATGTATGTCATAAAAGATACATATTTATCATTATAATGACTCACCATATTCAAATATCAAATTGGGGGAGCTGAATCAAGAAGGACAGTCAAATGACTCAATTCTATAAGATGCATGTACCATTTGTTCCTTGTAATCGATGTCTCAATGTTACAGGCTAACAATATAATATTAAGAGTCCTAGTTTATACATTTGTTAGCCATTAAAATTACACTGGATTTTCTAGACATAAATAATCACTCATGAAACACTGACGTTGTTTCCCTAAGTTTCCAACCAATCATCCACATGGGTCCATCTCTACACCGACCTAAGGACAACCCACCTCTGATACCACTCAGTCATAGCCCAACCACCATGGATCACCTTTCTAGTATAAAGGTGAATCATTGTAACTCTAATACCTCCTATAATAGTCCAGGGGATAGTGATAAGCACTAATAATTCATAACATAAAATGAGTGGCCTTTGCCTAAAGTAAATGTATTCACACACCCTACCATCACTATAAAATAGTATAAAGTAATATAATAAATACTATAAAATATAAATAACACCATGTATAAAATTGAATATTGGGAATATAATAGATTACCATATATATTCAAATTGTAAAAGAAATGTAAAAAATACAATCCCAACAAGAAATTAAATCCAAATTTGAAAGAAAACTAGAATAAAAGAATATTGAGAGAGTCTCACACCTGATCTCCTTGTCTTGGCCATCATACTCTATAAATTCACCAAATTACCATTTAGATCCACAAGTGTCTCTTATTATCTACCCATCATCTACTAAATACATTAAATGTGAATCAAAATCCCATGCATGGTTGCGTATTTAAATACCCATTTGGATTTTCTGAAAATTGAAGAGGGGGGGAAATAAATATATGATAGAAGTCATGTAAACCCAATGAAAGAATTTCAATCCAAAACCCTAGAAAAAACTATAATAATTACCTAGATATGATCCCAATTATTTTCAAATGAGAGATAAATGGGATCTCCATCTCCACAACCTATATAAGAATAGTGACTCTATTTACAACTCCAAAGGTCAATTTAGGATTCCCATCATCATGCGTAACAAAATAAAAATCCATGTGGAGGGGCCCACACCTCTTCACTACACTCCATAGACAAAAATTCTAAGACTATGAACTATTCATCCCATATAACCCCATCATAGTTTTTTAGGGCCCCCTTTTCTCTACAACACTACACGATCGAGGGAGCCACAAATCCCATGGAGGAACCACACATCATCGGAGTTCGAAGATAGAAGAGTGCCACTATGTAGACATATAACCCATGACCAGAGTAAGAGAGTCTTGAATCTACCTTTATAAAGAGTATGGTGTACTAGAACCCTCGTTTGATAGGGCAGTTCCAACCCTGGAATCTCTCTAATGATCCTTCCCTGATCACTACCATCATCAATCATCACATAATGACTCTTCTTCCTCTAAACATAGTTTGTTTCTTCTTGTATTACATCAAAAATTCCACCATCACACTCTTTATGAAGAAACACTCAGGATAATATACTCATGTTTCAAAATCCGAGTCTTGAAGTAGGAGATATGATAGGAAGAAGTATATATTAGGAATATACAACACATCTCAGGGCAGACAGTATGTGACCTCACCTGGGCACATGACTATGTATTATCCTTCACACAAATTGGTTAGTCATGTAGAACTATATATAAAGTACAAGTGGTGCACTACATATCTTAGCCTCTTGGGTTCTACCCATCTGTTCCTGTTTATGCCCATGAATTTTGTGTCATACCCATGTACCTGGTGATGCCTTAGTATCGGGTCATGATTATATACTATAGGAGTACGCTGTGTGTTATCTTACATGGGGTCATGGGAATATACCACCTTACACTTGTCTTGGTCACCCATGGAGGGTCAAAAAGTATGTGGTCCCATCCACATAGTGTGTGATCAATAACTCTTCCTGAAACCATAACACCGTAGTCATGGGGGATTCACAAAATGTGTTCTTTTGGAATACATGGTATGTATATAGAAATTTTCCAAATCCTAAATTTTATTCATTATTTTTCTAAATATGACCTTTCCTCTATAGATCTCACCATTTGACTACCCAAAAATGAAGAGTAATTCCTCTTTCCATCATTTCCTGACCTTCGAGGGTAATAAAAATGGAATTTGATCATCTACTCAAAGCCAACAATGCATCTTGTGCCCATCATGTCACCCATAACCACAATGGATCCCTAATCCATGATGAATTACCCACAATATATATATCTATCCATCTTAAAAACACCAATTGTTTCTTCTTTCACACAATCACTGTGAATTTGAGGGTTTGATCATGCTAAAACCTGGCTCGGTAATGTTGAATCATGACACTATCATCTAACGATGAAGAATACAAATAACGGGTGGGGAAAAAGTAAAAGAACAAATATGTTATCATAATTCATCATATATCTTAAAAAAATTCATATAAATAGGATATCCAGGGTAGTATCCTTTAAAAAAATGAAATCAATAATTGAATTTATTAAAATAGGCACATGATAAGATAAAATTATCACAAATCAAACCCATTATTTGAAAATATAATAAAAAGGTTGTAAACCATAATTAATTATTGAATCTTCAATTTTCATTGATCATTGGTAATTGATTCAATCTCCAGTGAAGGACAAGTCCAACTTCATCTACTACCTCTCGATCTACCTAAATCTAATCACTTGTCATCCTCTAATGCGATATGCCATAGAATAACACCCAGAGATCCTATAACATCTACCTAAGGTTATGCAGATAACAATGGAAATTATTTATAAGTATTAAATTATAGAAAAATAAGTATGTTAGTTCATTTAATAAAATGAATTAAAAAATAATCATTTTTTTTAATTAAATGAAGCTTCCAATGACTGGCTCCACCAGACGTCTAGTGCTGACCAACCTTAGTTCACACATACAATAATCCCCACACTCTTGAATAAATAGTTGTCACATATTTTTGATTCAGTTATCCATTTGGTATTTATTATACTATTTCAGGAAAACTACACACATATGATATTAATATTTTAAATATTTTTAGAATATCATTATCTGGATCAACGGGCCTTAGAGTCTCATGCTGACTTAGAAACTTCTCCAAAAATATTCCATAACATATTTCAAATTAATATATATAAAAAAACATATTCCCTTTAATTCTATACTTATATCTTGGTTTAACCCCCCCAATAAACTTGTATTAACCATAACTATAGTAACATAATTTCACTTATTTTACAATTCACCATTTCAAAATATTAAGTTAAAATTATTAAATTATATTAATTTTTATGTTTAAAAATATGAAATCCATTTTGAGAAATTACTTTTTTATATTTTGTGTGATTTATTTTTAAATATTCATGCAAACCACAATGGAAACCTTTTTTAAAAAACAAAATTAACCATAAAACATAACTTAATACCAATCATTTCCTTGTAAAAAATACAATTGAATTTTAAAAAATATGATTGAATATATAATCATTAAAATTAAATAACAAGGTTAATAAATATAAATTAAGTTACTTTATTAAGATAAAAACACATTACTCGTATGAAAATAGTTTTAAAAAAATGTGATTTAAGCCAAAAAATGAACTTATACCAAAATAAATTATAATGATGGTTATTATATAATTAATTATATTATTTATAATTAAAGTATTATTTTGTTAAATTAAGATAAAATTCTAAACATAATGGTATGTTTACTTGAAAAAAATAATAATGTTTACAAAAAAATCCATATTTTTTAATATTCATTGAAAAATAAATATTTTAAGAAAAAACACAAAAATTAAACCAAATATAATATTATCATGATAGTATAAATTAATTAAAATGTTGATGGGAAAAAATGAGATGAAATAGTTTTTTTTAAAACAACATAATTTTGAAGAAAAAATAACATTACTGAAAATTGTGTACTTATTTATTATGCATTGGTAAATACATTTTCACTACTTAAAACCTTCAAAAATATGTTTTATAATATATTTTTTACTATTAATACATAACAATTTATCATATCAGTTATAATGGTATATTATATCACACTTCATTTACACTCAGGGTTGTGTGTAAGGAAAGCTATGGATTACCACATGTTTATTTCAATGGAGATATATATAAAATATTGGGTTGTTACATTCTAACCCCATTAAAATTAATTTTCCCATTAAAATTATATCAATATAATAAAAATAAATGAGAATTGTTTTTATTCCTGACATCCTCTAATTCCAATGGAGCTTCCTCAAATATCATATTCCTCCAAAGAAAATAAAAAAGGTGAGTATTCTTATTTTATATAATATTATATCTTTGATAAAATATTTATATTGGTTTCTATGAATAGTAAATATCACTCTCTACTGGTAAAACCTATGATTTTAGAACATGTGAAGGATTAGGTATGTACTACAACATGAGAGATACATGGAACACATCCTGAACTTGAGAAAGGTTTCATAGGGGTTCCAATAAATAAGGAATTGTCCCAATATGATAATTAATATAAAAATGAATAACATTACTAGGTCTCATGTTTCCTTTCTTTTCAAAAAAGATATCCTTCTTCTATGAAAAAGTTTATAGGAGTTTCATCTCACTAATGTTGAATTATAGATTTCGCTGACAATTTTCAGAAAAATTCTTCTATCAACTTTGAGTTTTCATGATGCTCTATTGAATGTATTAATACTTTTATACAATTTCCTTAGCTAGATAGGTCCCAATAGATTTATTTCTCCAAATTTATCCTAGTGTATCATAGTTATATACTTATTTCCATAGAGGGATTCATGATTATCTATATAAATTCTCAATTAAAAAATATTATTTTAAGAAAACATTACTAGAGACAAATTTATTTTGGGATGATAAGAAGTACTGAAAAAAAAAATTTCATCTATATATTTCTAATGAATTCTCCATAACATTGAGGTAAACCTTAGAGCCTAATATGATACAATATAATGTGGTTGTCAATGAAACATTGTCACTTTATTAATGTATATCGTGGAATTTTGATTGATATAGAAATATTCTCAAATGAAAATGAAGTTTTACGACTTTATAAGGTGATAAACTAAAACCTAAAGAGAATTATGGTCTTCAGATATTTTTTGGATTCCAAAGACTAAATACCTAGTGATGTATTCCAATTTTCATTCTAGTATGGGTAATGGTTATAGCATCCCCATAGGATTTTGTCTCTCTGTCCTAACATGAAAACAAACCAAGTAGCAAGATATATATTCTTCAATATCTCTCTTAATGATATCCAATTATAATTACTATTTTATATCTCTATCCATATTCATAATTCTATGATGAATAGTGAATGAGAAGTTATAACATTCTTCAAATTGTCCTTTATTCCAGGATAGTATTAATGATAGACATACATGGTTTTTGAACCTTATCATTCCATCACAATTAAGTTTAAACTTGGGAACATTTCTACCCTATATTATAGTTCCACATCATTTTTCTACACCTCTTCAGTCTTTACATGGGTAGATGGTTGAACACTCATTTGTGTAAAATACTATTTTTCTCCTTCCTTTAATATTTCATGGTCCATCCATTGCAAATATATAAATATTTAATTTTTTTATCCTCATCATAGATAATCTAGCAATATCCTTTCAAATAAAACCACCATACACATTTTTTACACTATTATGGTGGTAATAAATTGAGCAATTATAATCTTTAATCATATGAAACTATCTTATTTATAACTTATTTAACTTTTTTTAGGTGAATATATACTACAAAATTTTATTATCACTATATATATCACCCTATTCTTTGTCAATATAATCACCTCACATTATTAATTCATTAATTAATTCTGCTAACTCTAAATCATGTGTTTGGAAATTTTTATAATTAATATTTATTTTTAAAGAGGTATAATTACTAGATCCTAGGAATACTAGTCATCCAAAGGTAAGTACGTGTAAAAAACGGATCTAAAGTTGTCTCCTGGAAATATCATTCATGAAAAATCAAGGGCAATGCACCCCCTCATGACACATCACATAATCATATATAATTATAAGAGTTCATATTCATAGTTTCATATCTCAAAATGATAATAATATTCATGACAATATATGGTTATACATCATTCTAGTCACACATTTACATGGTTTTCCTATCAAACATAAAACCCAGGCCATTAATATTAATTCATAGGCTCTATAGTGCCACCCAGAAATGAAGATCCTAGATTCCCTCTATTACCCATATATAAGGTAAAGGTTATATTAGGCACATATTATGGTCCCCTAAATATCAAGATAATATGGAAACATGAAATGAGTTCATCTATCTCAATCTCATCTCATTGGTCTATTCTGTATCTCAGACTTCATAACATCCCTTAACATCACAATAAATATACTTCATCCATAATTTCTTCATAAATAGGTCGGTAATGGGACCACTTTAGAGAGACGACAAAAATACCATCTCACATCCCATTCCAGGTTATGTCAATCCACTCACCCACCATATTTTATCCTTACCTAGTGTATACCCACCCATGTATTAACATGTTATTTGGGAAAGAACACTCTCCCCAAAAATTGTTCATCTAGCCCAATGGCTATATGGATTCTCACAGTTCTCCCATGGCCAACATAAGAAAATAGTCATAGCTTTCTACTATACACTATAAAGATATGTCTGAGAAAATCTATATATGGGTCCACTATATTAATTGATTTCATTCAATTAATACTTATATAGTTCCATATATCTAAATGAATAACTTTTATGATTAAGCTCTCAGCTATCAACAGCCACTGAACAAAGAAAGTACTTGAGTTTCTATTGTGCCTCTTGAAACATGTGTCTAAATTTATTCATTTTATTTTATAAATAAAAATTTTTAAAAGGACAATCTCACATAGTGGTCAGACCACATATCACATTCCATATTAAATATTAATTTACCACCAGGCACATTTGGCGACCCCTGCATCATTAAAGGAATCATTCCCTTTAAAAAAATCTATAAATCTCCCCCAAACTCATACAATACTCATACATGATCTTATCACTACCTAATAATGTATCTAAAACTAGAAGATCAGATATAATTAATAATAAATATTTACAATTAATTTATCAATTTAACCTAAATTAGAATAGTTTCATAAACTCCCTGAGAAATATCCAATCACCAAAAATGTGCAATGGGGTGTGTTTCTCTCTCTACATGATCCCTTACCTAAGTCACACAAAATAATCAATTCAGATCCCTTTTTAATAGTCAAGTTAACCATATTTAACTAAAAACATTAGAAAAACCCACTTTGTTATGTAAATTCATCAAAATAGTGTGTAAAAATGTATGTTATTTATATTAGTACATTCTCTAGGCATAATAAAAAAAATATCCATCATATTAGAATTATTTGATGATTCTTTAGTGTAATTTTTAATGAAATTCTAATATGGGACATATTTTATTTTGTATCTAAGGAGAAAAAAATCAATGAATGAAGAGGAAGAAGGAACATAACATGAATTACATCTAGAGTATATTTAGAATAACCCCACACCATAGGTAAGGAATAATGGAAGGTGGAGAGGATAATTAAGATGAAATGGATCTCTCTTATATCATATTTACCCAAAATCAAAATGTCTCTAATGATAAAATGATAGAGCACCCCCCACTTAAGAAAACAATCAATCACTAGTTTCGGTGCGACCAACATTTAGGTAGTGGAAACACTCAAGGACATCTAGAACTTCATTGTTTGACCTCTTATTCCCCATACTTCTCATGTATCACCAAAACCAGGTATATGGGTTAACCACTCATTCAAACTCTATCATGGTGTGGCCCTCAAGACCCATGATGTGAGTTTTTCCAATGTAGAATGACCCAAAAACTCATTCCTTCTTCATGGTGTGGTTCACATTGTATATGGAATTATTCCCTCCTCTATATTATATGGATTTGAAACCTCCAGAAAACATGACATGATTTTCTAGAAAATGTTGAAATTTATAATGTATCCCTCATTTACCTTCTCCAACACACACTCAAAAAACTGAGGCACTCACAAGGCCCCAAACCACATCCACAAACTTGTCCAAAATATGTCAAAACACTTTGACTTATTAAATTGTTTGGTATTTCTAGGGATGAAAACTGTTGAAAGGCATATCCTAACGCACTTATGTATCATATAATCTCCAAATCATGATTACTAAATCACTTAAGTCATCCTTGTTTCTTATAAATACCTAAACTAATGTCTAATACTTATATTTGATGAAATTCCTTGGTTGGACCCATGACCAACGAAACCAGTGGCCAGACTCTCACCCTAAGCATCACCTCACCTCTAATCCAACATACTCTAGGATCACTTAAAATAATTCATCATCTTGATACCAAATCATAA
The DNA here is from genome assembly GCA_963277665.1 of Viscum album. NCBI lineage: Eukaryota > Viridiplantae > Streptophyta > Magnoliopsida > Santalales > Viscaceae > Viscum > Viscum album. The sequence continues at coordinate 475,265,453 of OY728156.1, forward strand.
AATCCATTTAATTACATGTCTAAATATCTATTCCATTATTCACAAATAAAACTAGGAAAATTTGGATCAATCTACACCCCAACATCCCAGTTCCATATCTATAATCCAATGACTGGTTTCTACAAACCCATGTCCCAATAAATAAAGGGTTCTCAAATCCATGACCCATGGTCCATCCATTACTACACAAAATTTCTATACATTTTAGTTACACATATTCCATGGAACAATTAGGAAACATCAATAGCTAACTATTCATGGATGTACAAGAATATCACTCATGGTATACACTAAAATTTATATCTATAATTAGGGTTCCACCCTCCAAAAATAAATAGTAAGCTCTATATGAATTTTATTTTGTAAGATAATTCCTTGATCCCAACCTTAGCGGGTTATAGAATCACTCACATGTCACTTGTCTTAATCCATGTTCTCCACCTACCAACCACAAAAACCATTCATCAACATTGTCATCATCATCAAAGAGGGAGACCTCCATGAATTACATAAAAACCAAAGTCAACCATGCCAATCACAATTTTATCAAAACCATCGGTTCTATGCTCACACACTACCATTAATTGATCCAAAACATGAATCATGCTCCCATGATTTTCACATCATAATAAAAAGTCTTGCATTCCTATTAAGTAAATTAAATATATGCCTTATGAAGTTTAGTCTCATTTAACAAGCCTAAGGAATATCACTAATTACACGACCTACCACATGGCCACCTGACACTAACTAATTGTTTTCAAAACCGAAAGTGTTTAACCATACTCTCATCACACCATGGAAATAACATCTACTATCAAAAGGGTAAAGCGTCCTACCGCTCATACCCTCAAAATCAATATTTTATTACAAAGTATCTCTAATTAGTTATATCATGAAATCCTAAGGTGTAACATAACCCAATATGGAACTCTCACATGGACCGAAAGGGTTGGTTATGAGACCTCAAGCATGCCTCCCTGTATGCCAGAGGCTACCGAATTGCAGTCGGGGTGTGAAATGTATAGTGGGGAGACTCTAAACCTAGAATGATGTGTCATAGTAGTAGAAAATGTCATAATAGAAAATAAATATTAAAAGTAAATACATAGAATAAGATAGTATCAAAATTCAACTAAATAGTCCAAAAAATAATAATGAATAATGTAAGGATATGCTATAATGTAACTAAATGTCATGCTAGAGAAATAAAATAAAAACACTATTATACTCAAATTCCCGAGTCTCAAAACCCCACATCGGTCCCATATCCAATCTCTATCCCATCCACAATAAGAAACCAAAATAAAGTCACTTTTCCATTATCCAAACCCGCATCCACATAATCTGCTCAGGTACCATATGGTTTTCTAAATAGGGTGTGAGTATAACTCAGTAGGTCAACACCATTGTGTCTAAAAAACTATTCTAATAATAAGTGTATGAAATAAGGTGACAACCATCTGTATTAAAAAATTTAAAAATTAATAAAATACAAAAACAACCTGCTTCGACTCCATTCTAGAATATCTCTGAGTATGTCTTATAACCCTGAAAACACAAACTACATAACGAAGGTAAATAAACATCTTCGACACCATGCTGAAATTCTATGAGAATATCTTAAGACCATTCTAACCACAACCATATAACCATGGTATAGTCATAATAATCAATTCAAGTCAAATGCCTATAAGTATTATAGTATTTAGGAAAAATGCCTATAAGAATTATAGCATCGCACTAGGCATATCCCACTCTCTATAATCATTATAGTATGGGAATCAGCCGAGACTACTCAATATAAGCATTATGGTATATAAGTGTGTGAGTTCCAGGGTCAAGGCCGATATATACGAATTAAACCATGGCACACAATCCCTGTCGTGCAACATGGATATCATAATATCACATAAAAATTCTCAATGGCTAATTATTTGAACTACCATTATTATTTCATATACCACTTCAAATTTAATCCAAAATTGATTAAAATTATATTGACTAGTAAAAACCACAATTTAGGGATTCTATAACTATAAAAAACCCCATGTCACTTGTCATGCTAAACATAATTTATTCTACTTTCCAATTAAATTATTTTCATGGTTTTCTCCACCCATAGGCACCCATAAGCCAGGTCAGAAGACAATTTCAAACAAAGAACATGAAGTAATAATTTCATTAATTATTTAATTTATTTGGGTGAACACTACGCTGTCACAATAATAGTATTGCATAAAATTGGAAATTATAAAACCATAGGGTTAATATTTAGACCCCTGCCATTAACTATAGATCTAAACATGCTTCCAATGGACAACGGCCATGAGGAAGAAGGTGCAGATGATTGAAAAGTGGTTTAAATTTCAAAATTGATCCGGATCAAATCCAAAAATGAAATTAGTTACAGTATTTCATCACAACGATTGGAGAAGAAGGAACATAAAAAATAAACCAAACTAAAAATACATACCATGTATTTATCACACAAATGGGATGTCCATAAGAGAGGTTGTCACTCAAAAAACACCTAGATAAATCCCTAGTGTCAAGATGAGAGGATATGTAATATATTAAAATAAAAAACATCTACACAACATGTTTAAAATATAAGACTAGGAATTTATATCATGGGTAATGCGGTTATACATTGTGAAATTGTTTTTAGTGGAATTATCAAGAAAAACTATCACCATGGATTTATTTTATTAAAACCATCAAAAAAATTCACAACAAGGAATCCCTTTACGTGGTTTTTAAATGTTATGCATATGATTTTTCAACCCATTTTCCTTGTAAACAATCTGAACCTATTTGCATGTTTCTTAACTCTCTAAGTACCCGTGAAACACTTAATCAATTTATAATTAGAATCAATTAATTAAAAAAAGCATACATATCTGACTTTAGGTCATTTTATCCAAAAAAGGTAGTCTATCTTCAAACAAAACACTTCCACCAAGGATCAAATGAAAATGTTAAAAGAGATACATACCAAAAAAATACGAGATCTTATAACCTCCTCACCTTATAAAATCTTTTCATTGAGCTTCTCCAAGAATCACTTGGAGGTTTCATTGAATAACTCTAGATACTATGTTATCATATCAGAATCACTCTCCAAAGTATCCTCCTAAACTCTACCATGCCTCCACTGTACTGAAACTAATGGTTTAGTCCTACCCCTGATAAAATTTTCACTACATTCCAGAACTTGTATCGGATTCCCCTCAAAGGATGTATCAACACAAAGATTGATTTCAACTATTTATATCATATGGGAAGGGTCTAGATGATATCTATGTCACTCTGATATGTGGAAAACATCATTCATGGAACTGTATTGATGTAGAAGGAATAAGTAGTATGCCACTAGACTGACCCTTTCTACTCTTCCAAATGTCCAGACAAACCCGGGCACTAGCTTTACATATTTCCTGATACAGTGTTGACATAACTTAATTATAACTTGAAGGAAAACATGTTCACCCACATCAAATTAGAGAGGTAATCTATGATGGTCATAATATGATTTATTTCTTGCTCTATGCGGTCACTAATCACTGTTTGATCAACTCAACCAGTTTAGAAGTCTCTTGTACAAGAATTATCCCAACAAATTTTGACTCACCTACCTCTATCAAAAATATAGGATACTGACATGACATGCCATAAAAATCCCAAAACGTTTCCATTTGTATTGTTTCCAAGAATCAATTTTTATATGAAAACTCTATGAGTGTAATATGATTCTCCCATCAACCACCAAAATCCAAAATATAGGCACATAACGTATCCACCAAAAACTAAATTGTCTAACCAGATTAACTATCGGTGTTTGGATGATACGTTGTTCTTAAAATAATTCATGATACCAAGTATTTATAAATACCCTGCAAGATACATGATGTGAAATGAGGATCTCTATTTGAAACAATACTCCTTGAAACACCATGAAACCAAGCCACCTCACTTATGTATAGATTTCACAGATCATCAACTGTAAAGGTTTTCATAATATGTAGGAAGTGGGATAATGTAGTAAATAGATCAACAAAAACCCATATATCACCATTCATATGGGTCTTCATGGGTTGTCCTATCACAAAACCCATCGTGACATCATCCCATTTCCAACTAGGAATAGGTAAAGGCTGCAAAATCCCTATTGGCCTATAATGCTCAGCCTTCACCTGATGACATGTGAATTCTCTATCCATGAATCTTTATACTTCTTTATTCATTCATGACAAATAGTACAATATAAGGGGATAATGATACATCTTTTTTCAACTAGGATACACCACCTATATAGATAATGAAACCCCCTCCTCAACTCCTCAAGCAAGTACATTGGAATCCAATCTTATCCAGAGAAAAAAGAGAATTTTAATAAGCTATAGACTATCTTGAGGGTGTATCCCCACCATATTATTTTTCTCTCATAACTTATCCCTATGTATTAGAAAGTTTCTCGGTCTTAATCTACTCTTAAAGTACTAGTATAACAAATGTCGAAACCATAGCTACTCACACCTAAGATTCATGAACATCCAGATGCATGTTTTCAAAGAGGGTCATTATCTACCACTCATCACAATACTATTGCGCTGCCTATGTTTGTGTCTTTTAGTTCAAATTGTTAAAAATGACATGGAACTTTCCTAGTGTATAAAAAATTAAATGTCAAAAGACTAAAGATACTTGAACCACCACCTCTTCTGAAGGATCATGTCCCGCTGAGAAAGTATGTACTTGAGGATCTTGTGATTTGTGTATACCACAAACCTCCCACCCATGAGATAGTGTCACCAACGTCTCAAGTCATGTACCACATCCATTAACTCTAGATTTTGAGTATGGTAATTCTTCTCATGATGTCTTAGTTTTCGGGATCCATAAGCAACCAATCAATCTTCCTGCATTAGAACTTCTCTGAGTCCAACTCTGGAGATGTCATAGTACACAATATATGCTTTACCCATCATAGGTAAACTAAAAATTGGTGTTGAGGTTACCCTACCTTTTAGAACCTAAAAATATCTCTCAAAATCATCATACCAAAAAAACATCACCCCTTTCTTTGCCATCCAAGACATTAGTTCTTAGAAAATGGATATATCTTTCATAAAACATCGATAGTAACATTCTAAACACATAATGCTCATAATTTTGAAGACTTTATTGGGTTGTTCCAAACATATCGTGGTTGTAAGTTTCTCAATGTTCACTTACACTACTTCCACTGATATATCATGGTCCATGATATCAACTTCATTAATATAGAAAATGCAATTTTTTAGCATGGAATAAGTCCAATGATCTCTCAATGTAATCAGAATGATTTCAAGATGTTTGGAATGATAATATACTAATTGGGAGTTCACTAAGATATCATTAAATAAAACTACCAAAAACTGATCCAAAAAAGGATGAAATATCCTATTTATTAAGGCCATGAATACAGCAGTGTCATTATCCAACCCAAATGGAATCACAACAAATTTATACAAGCCTTACCTGCTCCTAAAAGAAGTATGGTGAATGTATTATAGTCTCACCCTTAACTGATGATATCCTGATGACAAGTAAATCTTGTATAAGATATTACCACTTCTCAACTAATCGAAAAGGCCTTAATTTTATGGAAAAGGATACCGATTCCGGACCATCATCTTATTCAGCCTCAGAAAATCCACACATAAGAATAAATATCGATCATCCTTTTTTCTGAACAGAACTGGGGAATCCCAATGAGATGTACTAAAATTTATAAATCCATTATATTCTAGATCTTCTAATTGAAGTTTCAATTCACAAATCTCTACTGGTGTTATTGGGTAAGGTGAGATGAAAAAATGGATCTGTTATCGGCACCAATACGATCATGAAATCGATCTCTCGCTGAAGAAGTAATCCATATGACTCTTCAGTAAAAAAATACTAAAAATGTTCTACCACTAAAGGAAAATAATCAAGTTTCATTCCACATTATTCTAGATCAATTATGAAGATCTGAGCCATGAGTCATTATAATATTCATTGAATTAGTCCTACATGATGAGCTTGAAGATCCCTCCCACCCTGGTGAGAATATTTTCTTCCTTCTGGAGATATGAATGCAACTCACCACCTATAACAATTCATATGAGCCATTTATAGAACTAAAAAATTAATACTAGGAATAAATTCAAAGTCATTCATTTCCAGTATTGAATAGTTCCCAAAATAAATTGTAACCACCAATTTCTAGAGAACACACCTTTAAATGTTTGATATTTTTTTACCACACTCCCAATGGTGTGTCAATAGTTAAATCACCATCTAATATTTCCAAATTCAATCCCAAACCATTTTCAAAAAGATCAGATAGAAAATAATGTGAGTCTTCTGTATTAGACAAAACACAAGATAAGGCTAGTGAAACAAGAATCGTTCTCTGATGGTAGACTACTGCATCCACATTTTCCAAAGAAGTCTACATAATGTGAAATTGAATTACCCCTCTTCCATGGTCTCCAGCTTGACTACCCTGAGTTGCATCCCAATCTTGTTATTGTTGCTCATTCACTAGGGTACCACATCCATTTATTTAGTCTAAAAGCCCTATGGAGAACCCCCTACCAACCTGTTTAGGGGTAGATGAGTCGTTTCCTAATTTTGGTGCCTCTTCTGATCCTCTTCCACCGATCAACTATAGAAAGGTCACAAAGAACCTATGAAGATGACCCATCCTTCCAAAATATGAAACTTGACTATGGGGTAAAGACATTATGGTCACTTGTTCCCATACATTCCACACTGATAGCACTAGAATAGAACAAGATCTTAAGATGGTTTTCCTTTACCCTAACTATTATTACCAGTACTGCTTTGGCATAAACTACTATAATTATTCTTATTAACACTCGAACAATAAATCCTATATCACCCTGTTGAAATAGATTGGGAACTACCCATGGGCATCTCTTAGGTTCCCTTCTGTGATGAGTTCTTATTTCATCAAATATTAAAATATTCTTAAATAGAAAATATTTACATATGACCTGATCTCATAACAAATAAGGCCATGGAAACATTTCTCCCCATAGATCTCATCATCTTCCAAAGATGGAACAAAGTTCTATAGTTCGATAAAACATCTAACATTTTAGAGTATGGAAAACCCCTCCTGTATCTGATGCATGAACTCATGAACTTCTTCATCCCTCAAAGTCTCAGGATAGAAATAGATCAGGAACTTTATCTTGAAGTACTTCCAATATATCTCATTATTCTTCCCAGATTCCACCATAATATCCCACAAATTCTTGGAAGGTCTATAAATAATATACATAGAAAAATTCACCATGGGTATCTCGAGATGATTGAATATTTTCTTGACTAACTCAATTCAAAACTCAGCTTCCTAGGGTCCCCCTTCCCCAGAAAACATATGTAGATGTTGAAGCTGAAACTATCTTTTCAAATCATTCATAGAAGGAATGGTATGAACAACATACCTTTCTATGGATGACATGAACCTCAGGAAGCTATCTAAAATATTAATATCCATACAGTTTTCTAGAACTACATGATTTTATTCTTCAACCGTGTTAGGAGTGTGAAAATATCCACTCTCTTGATTCTAAAATTGAAGACAGTGAGGAGGTGTTTTCTCTATAAAAAACACACACCTTAGATAACAGGCTTTAAAAAAATTGAATCTAACATGTGACTCTAATTGATAACCACTAACTTTAGGTCTCTCGAGACTAGGCTTAAAATTATTTTATCATGACATGATAACTCATTTCATTTATCTAGAGATATAAATATATTATATCACAATTCAATAAGAAATAATATATTACATGAAAAATAGATATGTTCTTATCATGAACAATGCATGTCAATATATCCCTATGTTCCTATTAAGATGCATACATTCTCATATCTCACCATACCATACCATGAGTGCAAATCTCAAGAAATTATAAGATCATGAAAAAATAACCTCACACGACATTTGAATCACCCTTGGTGAAATAACCTCAGCCTTAACAAGCACACAATACAAATATAAATCCCATCCTAAGATACTTGGATTTCCCCTATACATGGGTTAACGACTCTGATGAACAAGATTATTACCATGTGTTGACACATCCTAGTCTCCTTTATACCTTTCCCAAACTATAATTCAAAAGAAAAGAAAACATGCTTCTTTGATACCACTTTATAACATCCCCTATTCTATCACTCTCTCACATGGTTGGAATAGGTTGGTAACAAGAACTCCAGTGCGACTCCCAATATTATTTAGTCTTACAATTAGCAGCGGGTGTGTGAAATATATAATAGGGATACTATACCCATGGATATGAAGTTTCATATCATTAAAAAAATCACAATAGAATGTAAATAATCAAAGAAAATACATAGTAGAAGAAAAAACAAAACTAAATAATCTAACAAATAATAAGGAATAATGTAATTACATGTTGGAATGCAAGGAAATTCCATGCAATGAAGATACCACAAAAATAATAGAAGAGTCAAACAAAATACTCAAAGTCTTGGGTCCGAAAACCCACCTCGGTCTCATATCCAAACCCCAACCCATCAGCAACAAGAAATCATTAGGAAGTTCCTTTTACCTTGTCTAAACCTGCATCCATGTAATATGATCATGTACCAAATGGCATCCAAAATAGGGTGTAAGTATAACTTAGTTCGTCATCACCAACGTGTCTAAAAAATCTATCTGATAAGAAGTGTATTAAATAAATTAATAACTAGGTGCATTAATTTATTTAACAATTAATAACATATAACAACAACTTGTTTCGGCTTCATGCAAAAATATCATTGATCATGTCTTATAAACATGCCAACCACAAACATATTAACAAGGTAAATAACCTAATTGGGCACCATGACATAATATATCTGAGCATGTCTTACAAACATGCCAACCACAACCATATAACCATTATATAGTCACAAAAATAAATCTGGGTCAAGGATCTATAAGCATTACAATATCTAGGATAAATCCCAAAAATCCTTATAACATGGGACCATGAATTGAATGTTCCCTATATTCATTATAGCATGGGACAGGGCTGATCCTAATCAGTATCATCATTACATCATATAAGTGTGAAAGCATCAAGTCTGAACCAAATATATAAGCATTACAGCATGAAACACAATCCCAATAATACATCATGGATATCACAATATCACATCATAATTATCAATGATTAATTATGGGAATTACCATTATTCTTTCATATACCACTTCTAATTTAATTCCGAATTTATTAACAACTATATCAATAAGTAAAAAACCAAATTTGATGGATTATAAAATAAGAAATCGCCCTCAGTCATATGTCATTCTAAACATACTTTATGTCATTTTATAATTCAATTATAATGATGGTTTTTTCACCCCATGGGTATCCTTAAGCTAGGTCAGAAGCCAATTTCAAAAAATAGAATTCAAGGAACAATTCCATTCATTATTTTATTGATTTGGTCCCACATGACATTGGCATAATCACAATATTTCATAAATATAGTAATTATCAAACTATAAGGTTAGGATTTAGGCCCCTTGCCTTTAACCATTGATTCCAAAACGTTTCCAAAAACCAACTCCTTTCATGGAGAAAGTTCTGATGACTGAAAAGTGGTTTATAGATCAAATGTGTTCAAGATAAAAACTAATAACACAAATGGTCAATGGATTTCACCACAAAAGTTGGAGAAGAAGGAAGAGAAGGAAGAAACCTAACTGAAAAGACTTACCAAGGATTTATCACATAAAAGGTACATCTAGAAGGTATGTTACCACTTTAGAAATACCTAGAGAAATCTCAAGGGTTGAGAGGAGAGAAGCTGAAAAAAAAAATTGAAAATCATCTACACATTAGGTTTAAAATAGCAGGTTATCAATATACATGGTATATACTATGGTTAAATTTCATGTAAATTCTTTTAATGGAATTATCTAAAACACTCATCACCTCGAATTTATTTTGTTAAACCCCTAGAACAATTACACAATGTGTAATCCCTTTACATGGTGTGTAAATGTTATAAAGTTTATTTTTTAGATCATTTTACTTTTAAACAATATGAACCTATTTTAAAGTGTCTCAACTCACCAAGAAAACAAGAAACACTTAACCCACTTATAACCAAAATCCATTAATTCAAACAAGCATTAATCCTCAAACATTAGGTTATTTTCTACAATAAAGGCACTCTGTCTCTAAAGAAGACCCAACACTAAGGCTAAAACCAAAAAATTAAAAGAGATACATGCCTAAAAAAATATGGGATCTTACACCAAGAATATCTATGCCTATATTACACACATGATGAAACATCATTTGGACTGATCTCTTAAAGAGAATAATCTACCAATGCATCCCATCTTTCAGGAATTCACAACTCTGAGCTCAAACCTTCCTCGGGTTTCCATTGTATATCACAAATCATTTCAAACATATTAATCAGATTACTAATATATGAATCTAATTACAAGGGCACTAGGCTCCCCTAACTATCCCGTAAATCGTGTTTCACATAGGATGAAATCCATGATGAAACATCCATTCTCCATCTTCAAATGACATAAAGAAACTCATGTTCCAATGCATCCAGTATGGGGTATCATATACATATACATATATCATGCATCACATGCCAATTTATCCTTCCAAACTAGGGAACTCATCCTCACAAGTAAATTCTATACCATACAACCACCTCAAAGACCATTATTTCATACACATGTATATAACGACATCACCTTATGCTGATTTTTTTAGTAAAACCAAATTCATATTGTTTATTTATTTTGAATGAAACTAAGAATATATATCAGAAAACCATATAGTTGGTTTCTATACTTTAATTAAAAAAATAGATTTTACTTTTATAACTATTTTTAAAGAATCAAATTTCAATCTCAACCAATTGAGGGACATTATGTGTCCCTAACATTGAGAAAATTTATTTCCATTACTAAGTAATATCACTCAGTAATAACCCACATGAAATTTCATCAGAGAATATATATCGTGGTATATCTAGGTAGAATACTACAAACATGTTATATAGAAAATTTTCATATATTTATATTCGATTATTTAAGTAGCTCAAACCACCAACATCGGTGATATTAATCACACACAAGCATATACATTTCACGTGAGTCCTACATTCCATACATGATGGATGTATATAGGACACTTTCCAGTGGTATTAAAGAAAAAAAACATAAATATAAATCACAATTACACACATTATATTACATAAATACCTCAACTATAATATAAAAAATGTAGAACATCAATCACATATGACTTATAACCTGGGAACCCAACCAAACCTATTTTTTTAACACAGAATTATAAGGATTACCACATCGTTCAACACAACCCTAATAATAATCTACAATATACAAAATAGTAAGAAAATAAAAATTTGCTCTGATGCCACTTTGAAAAGCCCGTCTTCCCTAAACCACTAACCAGTATCTAGGCTAGGGATCTACATATCCTCATGAGTTCCTCCCTATATATTAGTGGATTGTGATAGGTAGTGAATTTCTAAGGTGTTACCATGGGATCAAATACCCTAATATCATAATATCAAAACTTTAGAAAAATAATAAGACTATAACAACCAGGTTCTTTATTACACATTAATTCTGGACTAATTACATTAAGGTACACATAAAACAACTGAGAAAATAAAAAATTATAGTTTTTATTTTAATTTGGAGCATTAAATAACAATTTGAAATAGTAAAAACATATTCTTTTTTAAAGACTTCCTCCCCATTCTCACACTTAAAATTTCATGGGATAACCTAGCGACATACATAAGAAAGGGGTGAGCTATAAAGATAGGTAAGGGAATAAACATGGAATAAAATGAAGGGAATAATTCATTTTAGACTATATGTGTATCAATGGGGCATAAAAAGAGTATAAATATTAATCATGAACAATGATATATCATATAACATGATATTCACAAAGTCAACATGGGATATGTGGAAACATCTTAAAACATTTCATAATAAACATAGGTCAAGGATAAATTTCAATCCATCATAATGGATAGATTCCCATAGAGGAATCTGGTTCACTCTTTATCCTATGATGAAATATCAAGATTCTAAACATTACCCATTTCATTGGAGTGCTATATAATTTTGGGTGGACCCATCACATTCATTTCATTCCCATGATTAAGTGTTCCACATAGATCTAACAACATGGACTCATTCATCCTTATATTTTATTCCCTGATTAAGGTGTGGGGATTAAATACATGTAAGTCCCAATTCAAAGTGGTATAAGAGTGTAAAGGTTAATAAAATAGATATTAAATAGGTATGGTATTCACTACACAATTTTTTGGTAAGGAAAATCAAAGCTAAATTTTGTCTGCATAACGACATAAAATAAAAAATAATAAAATTGGTTGATGAGAGAGAAATGTGTATCTCATAATTTGAAAAATATTATAAGGTATGTGGTATATGTAAAAACATAAAACACCATAAGGAAATGATAATAAAAGACATAAGGTACATAAGATACTTGAATAAAGAAGAGAAAGGAAAAGATCCCTTCCTTGAGTTTCTGGCTCCAAATTCTTTGGAGGGGCATCTTGGGAGCTTGGGGGAACTCTATAGAGTGGATGTAAGAGTATGTTCAAGATACAAGGAGTTTTAGGGAAGATAAATTATATACTACAATGTTTTTTTATAAGAAATGAGTGAAATTTTAATATTTTTTAGGTTTTGTATTCTACATAATAAAATAATCAAAATTAAAAACCATACCATTGTTTTTGCACATGTATTATACAATATATGAGATTTTTTTTTTATTTTATAATTATATGTTCTGAAAATAATAAAATAATAACCTTTCTTAAGTTGAGGAAAGCCATACTCTTGAGGAAGTGGTTTTAAAACCTTAAAATATATTAATGGTTTTGGAGGAGTCATAATGGCATTATAAAATTAATAAAATAAACATAAAATAAAATTAGTTTAAATTTAAAACATATATTTGGTTCTGGATAGAATTTATAGTATTTATTACATCAATTTTTCATCATTATGACGTCATAATATACAAAGTATATTTATCCTGCATTTAATTTTCACCCAAAAATTCGATTGTCTCATAAAATTATGAAAAATTTAGTATTTGATAAATTTTATGTTCTGATTCCAAAAATAATATTCATTTTATTTAAATAATTTTAAAAATATTTGCATTTTCACTTTTAAAATATTAATCAACATTTATTGAGAAATATTTGGTTTTTAGAGAATAATAGTTTTTGAAACCTTATAAAAATTAAATTTGATTTCATGAAAATTATATGATCATTTATATTTAATAATAATATTTTATAAAAATATTATTTTTTTCAAAAATCCAATAATTAATCAAAATAAATTTTGTTAATTGAATATGAATATTTCCCAAAAATACTATTTGTGTTTGATTTTATCAAAATAAAAAACCTTTATAAAGAAACCATAATAGGATGAAAATATATTCAATATTATATAAGAAATAATGTACATACACATAATTATAGGGTCTTGATACATATCCCTTTAATACACCAGGAAACTTGGTAACAGTAAGGTCGATGACGATGAGACTTCCATGGGGTGTTTTGACGTACATGGTCTGGTCCATGAGGTTAACGAGCTTCAAATTATACTATAAATGTTTTTTATCATGCTTAAGATTCTTGAAATAATCTTGGGCTTGGTCAAGGAAAATGTTGAGTGATGATGTCTCCCTTGTAAGCACTGATAAGTTGGCTTCATAGGGTATAATCCTACTGGTTGAGGCCATCACTTCTTTTACTATTTCAATTAAATTTGTTAAAACTCTATATTCATACTAATCATGTGATCATTGTTCAATGTCTATTTAATTAATGGTAAAGATTCTTAATATCATTTATATTTGATAGGATATAATAAAACCAAATATGTTCATGTGTTTTCTATAACCATATTACATATTAAGACATTTAATTAAATCAAAAGGGGTTTTTATTTATAACAGTTCAAGCCATTACAATATCCCCCCCTTAAGGAATTTCACCCTCAAAATTTTCATTCCCTACACTAAAATAGAAGATATTAACTTTATTTAATCACTTCCTATAGTTCCCACACATCTTATTCAAACATATGGTTTCTCTACAGTACTTTTACAAAGTGAATTGTCTTATTTAATTTAACCGTGTCTCTATAATCTACACTAATACAATTATGACCTTTAGTGGCTGAAAAAAGCCGTCGCTAAAGGTATATAGTGAAGTTCCCAGATCAGTGTGAATCACTGAGAGGGGGAGGGGGTGAATCAGTGATCCTTTAAAACTTTTTACTAATTGATTCTTAATCAATTAAACCTCTATGGCTAGTTAAAGCCTCGATCCACTCTTCTTGTATCTCTCACCTTTCCATGAATGATGCAGTAAAGGTAAAGGCACTGGACACAAGGATTTACAAGGTTCGGTACCAAAGGCCTACGTCCTTGCCATGCTCTCCCAGCATGTATTCTCACATTATAATCTGTTAGTATTACAATGGTCGATACAGCATCCCACTGTATCTCTCCTGAGTCCCACAGGAGGGTCTTTATACTGCGTCCCACAGTGTTACCAGAGTCCCACTGGCCTGCTCCAGAATCCCACTGAAGACTTCTTCCGCCCTGAGTCTCACAGGGGGCTTCTCCTGGCTCCTCGAGTCACACGAGTAGCTCTTCTTCACTTTAAGCTTCTTCAAGTATCTTCAGCAGTCTGGGATAAAGACTGCTGGCCTTGCTCTGTACCTCTGATCACTTGAGTTGATCAGGTCTTCTCGTCTTGCTCAGGATTTATCTCCTTCTTCTCAGGATGACCTGGCTTCTCTCTTCAACTACTGAATACTCAGACAACTGATATCTTTAACTTCAATCTGGTCTAGTCTCACTTCAATTCAACATCATGCACTGAGTGCATGGAAACTCTTCACCTTCATGCACTGATAGCAAGGCCTTCTCAATTTCTTCAAGATCCTCTGGTCTTGGTCAACTCAAATGCACACTCACTGATTTGAACTTTGTTCACGTGTGCATGTGCATGCAAGCATGCATGCACTCTCCTCTTTCTACTCTTGGTGCAATAAACCCTCAAAGGGTGTAGTAACTTTAAGCACACACCTTTTCTTCTTTTCCTTCACACGTTTAATTCCTTTTGATTACACACATAAATGTGTGTTATACTTTGTGTGAGTCTTCTTCTTCTTCTAAGTGTGTCCACTCCACTTAGAGCACACACATAGGTTCGGCCTTCCTTGTTACTTGTTCATGTACACATAAATTTTTCTTTGTTTTGCACACACTTGACTTTGGCCTCATCCCTCTTCTTGTTGCACACCCTTAACCCGTAGGTTGTTCTTCAATTTTGCACACACAAAATGTGTCTTCACTTGGTGCACACATAAGGCATGCAATCCTCGGGTCCTCTTCTCCACTTGGCACACACACGAGGCAAGGCCTCGGCCTTCTTTGGCACACACACAATGTGTGTAAAACACAACCCGAACTCCACTTGTATGCAGGCGCGCAAGGCTTGCAGCCAAACTTCTCAACACTACCGTGCAGGGTAGAGACACCACGAGTATTCAAGGTGTTACCACGGGCGCGAAGGTGCTACTGCCGCGGCCACAAGAAGGGCGCGCAAGAGCGCTGCCCGAGCTCTCCTGACGTGAAAGGAATAGCACGCAGGGTCTTGGGTACCCTCTGTCGCGCAAGGGGAAGGCGCGCAGGGGTCACCCTAACTTCTTCTTGTCGCGCAAAGGTGTTGCATGCAAGGGACTCCAGCCGTGCAAGTTTACTTGCACGGGGCTTCTTCTTCGCGAGGCAGAGACTCACGCGGGACTCGGATTTTCAACAGAGTTTCAGCAAGCATCCTCGATGGCTCGGCCTCTTCTTTTTATAGGCAGAGGTATGCCCAATCTTCCGCGGGATATAAATCTTGAATCCCCGAAAGTTTCGGGTTATCAAGATTTTCCAAATCTTGATTTCTTTCCTCTGTTTCAATGCGAGTTCTTTTATTTATTATTTTCTTCACGTGCATGCGACTTAGAACGCATGCACGGCCTCTTCTCTTCTATTCCATGCAAAACACGAACCCATGAAGCCTCGGCAACTTCGTTTGCCTCGGCATTCTTCGAAATCTCCCATTTCACGTATGGATGTATACTTTTATGCATGGATGGGTTCAGTAGAGCCAGACGATCTCCATGGAGGTCTCGGTTTGCTCGGAGGTGGCCGGGAACTCAAAAACCGTGCTCGGGTTGCTCCTGGTTCGACGGAGGCACGCGGGGAGGCTCGGGCAAGCTCGAGGTAGTGGACGACTCCTCAACCGTCGGATCCGGAGTTTGAAATACATCGGACGGCTGGATTAGATCGCGGCGCGCGGCAGATGAATCGTGCGGCGCAGATCAAGCGCGAGATCGCTCGGACGGCTGAGATTTTCTCCCGGTGAAATTTCCGCGTCCCACATCGAAACGACGAGCGGATTTTCCGCGCTTTATCACCCTGGCGCTGCCTCAACCCCTCGATTGAACTTCCAACCTCCACGGTGCCGCCCCACACCGTGTTCTCTCTGCGGGCGCGCTCTGCTCCCTGCGGGCGCGCCACTGGCGCCCACTATGCGTGCCTTCGGGCGCGCGCGCTGCGCGGGCTTCACCGCCGCGTAGCTCGGGGCTTATACACGGCCCCGCCCTTCTGCCTCAGGGAGTGCCTTGGCCTTGAGGGTTCCCCATGGGCGTGGCGCCTTAGGCCCATATGTGCCTTGGGTGATCCCTCGGCTGGCCTCTTTGGTGGCCATATTTTTGGCAAAGGCATAGAATGAGGAACTTTGTCAAATACAAAGTTCTCCTATGAGTATAAGCCATATGCCAAGCCCTCTTCCTCTAAGCCATTCTTCTTCTACCTTCTTCTTCATTAGAATTCCTCCAATCCCTCTTCAATATATATTCATCACTTCGGAATGGAAATTCTTGAAGGTTCTTCATCTTCAACCGAACTCCTGAATCAACATGAATTCTCCAATGTGCTTCATTGATCTAATCAGAGATCAAGTTGGATCACTTCCAATTCACATGCACTAAAAGTTAGTACATGGACTTTTTTTATCCACTTCATCCACTTAGATCAGAGATCAAGTTGGATCACTTCCAATTCACATGCACTAAGAGTTAGTACATGGACTTCTTTTCTCCACTTCATCCACTTAGAAGTTGTGGATGGATCTCGTTGCTTCACCTCATGCATTTTTAATATAATGAATGGTCTTAAAACATTGTTGTGACATTGTATCCAGTTGATACAAGTTCTTGGAACTTTAAGAACAGCTCAACAATCATCTGATTTAATAGAGAATGTTTCAACCAAAAAATCCTATGTCACTTAGTGAATCTCCTAAGTGACATGCATCTTAGTACCATGGTCATTCTCCTTCATCACCATCACCATCACATCCTTTGGCATTCACATCTTAACATTCCTTGACATCTATTCATTCCATGACAACATCATGCCTTATTGACAACAAATGCAACACAATGCACTTCAATCTCCCCCTTTGTATTTGTTGTCAACACACTTCTTCAGCACATATGAATGGGTCAATATGTGTGCCAATCTTTTCTCCCCCTTATTGTCAATCAAATGAAAAGGTGTGGTGTGGTTCTCTTTCAAAAATCTCTTCCTCCCTTTGAAAAGTATTTTCTTCAAAATTACTAAGAGAGGGATGATGTCACATTTTCTCTTGAGCAATGAACCTTTAGTAAATCAGCTCTAAGTCTACTTGGGCTAACCCGGTGTAGAAAACAAGAGTGATATGACCAAGGAATTCAAAGTTGTCCATAATTCTCTACACATGTGAGATCATGCTTAGGGGTTTGAAATTTTTCAGATATAACAATAAATTTGCTAAATCCTGCACAACTTCACAAAACTCATTAGAAAGTTCAGGTGCAAAGATAAAGCTCCCCCTTTCATCCATTTGTCTTCAATCCATACTCCCCCTTAATTGAAAAGATAAACTCAATTAAGAAACAAGGGATGAAAGTATGATTGGAATACCTTCACTTTTCTCAAGATGGTATTAATCTCAGAATCCCATCTTCTTCAGATTGGCTCCCCCTCAAGGGGTGCACTCCATTTTGTCCAAACCACTCTCCAGATGAGAATGATCATCATCTTCAATTCCCTGCAATGTTAGAACATGTAAATACAAATGATTAGGGAATAATATGGAACCTCCTTGGTTCATCAATGTGAACAACAAGGTTGAGAAGATTCTCTCAACCGAGATGTCCCATTTTCACCATTCTTCACACTTGCACATTTGATCTTCAATGATGTTTGTGCTGGTGTGGATCTCAATACATCTTCATGTGAAATCTTCTTCTTCCCTTTTGCCTTAGCAATTTCCAGAACTTCATCTTCAGCTCTTTGTAGATCTTTGGCAAGTTGCAACTGATTTGGACATATGACTAACAAGTCATTTGGAAGTGGGGCCTCAGTTTTGGAAATTCCACATGGTTCTTTTGATACTTTCAAGCTACCTTTCTTAGGCAACTTGTTTTCAATCAATCCCTTCTGCTTCTTCTGGATTGATTGTCTGTTTGAGTCAGGTCTGCCTCTATAGAATTTCATGGCTTGTTTACAAAGATCCATGATATGTCCTTTCTTTCCATAGTAGAAGCATGTTTTCTTGGTGGTCCTTCTGGATGCATCACCCTTCTTGGACTGAGACTCCAAGGACTTCTCTTCATTTCTCAAACACATCTTGGGAGCATTTTCTACTTCTTCTTACTTCCCAAGGAATCTCTCTTAGCCAGGTTCTGTGATCTTCTCTTCTTTACAGCTTTGGATACATTCGGAGATTGACATGTATCAAATTGTTGACCACTTTTGCAACCATCCCAGATGTTATCAAGCAATCCAAATCTGTTAGCAGTAAACAGATGTCTCTGAACCTGTGGATGTTGCTTATTTCCTTCTGGCTTGCTCCCCCTTGGCATGGGCTTCCTTTGTGCTTTGACATTCAGTGGATTGTACCAACAATCCTTTGCACAGTGCCCATACTTATTACAACACCAACATTGACCCACAAATATTGACTTTTTGATTCCTTCTGATTGTAGGGTACTTGTCTTGAATTGTTGTGCTGCTTCAGGAGAGCTTTCTTTCTTCATTGTCTTCATCCATACTTGTTTGGAATTATTCTTCCATCCTGCACTTTTTGTGGAAACACAATTAGAAGCATTAGTACAAGATTGTATGGATGGTACCTTCTTTTTAGAAGTTGTTTCCATTTTATTAGAGGATGACTTTCTTTTAGAATCATCCTTCTCAAAGCTCACTTGAGTGGCAACATTTCTTCTTTTAGCTGACTGGGAGGATTCATCTTTGGGTGATTGCAGATTTTTCAATATCACCTCTAGTTCTAAGTATTTCATGTTGAGGGAGTTCTTCTCATCCTCAACAGTTCTTAGCTTTCCTTCCCAATTTTCTTTCATCTCTTTCATCTTGTCATCTTGCACCTTTTTCAATTCTTTCAATGAGTTTTCAAGCTCTTTCACCCTGTTTACTTTGTCTTCAAGTTGAGCATCTCTGACATTCATTGAAACTTTGTGCCTCTTTTCCAGTGCATGGAAAACATCTCTGACCATTATTTTAAAGAAATCTTTCTCAGAAAGGCTCCTTTGCAATTCTTCAGCAGTGTCTCCATATTTATCATTGCAAAGAGAAACAGTTTCATCTTTAGCCTTCACCAGCTTTCTGAGAGTGTTGGTTATGCCAACCCTTTTAGCCAATTGGAATTCCAGAGAATTGGCTTCATCTTCTAGCTGTAATTTTTCTTCTTGAAGATCAAGGATGCCTGTAGCTATACACATTGTCACTTCCTTGGGGACTGTCTTCTGAAGATATTTGATTGCATTTAGAAGATCATTGTTTCTTCCATCTTCATCACAGCTAGAGAAGGCTTCATCAAAAGAATGATAAAAGGAATTGTCATCTGATGTGACTTTCACATTTCTTTCCATAGAAGGAGTTTCTCTGATTGCAACAACCTTCTTCTTCATCTTCTTTTCCTGTTTCTTCATTCTATTTTTCAGAGTCTTGGAAGATATCTCCATTTGAGGCTGTTCTTTCATTTCCTCAAATCTGCACTCCATATAGACTCTCTTGGATCTTTTAGAGGTAACCTTCCCTCTGATACCAATTGAAGTGCCCAGATCAGTGTGAATCACTGAGAGGGGGAGGGGTTGAATCAGTGATCCTTTAAAACTTTTTACTAATTGATTCTTAATCAATTAAACCTCTATGGCTGGTTAAAGCCTCAATCCACTCTTCTTGTATCTCTCACCCTTCCACGAATGATGCAGTAAATGTAAAGGCACTGGACACAAGGATTTACAAGGTTCGGCACCAAAGGCCTACGTCCTTGCCATGCTCTCCCAGCATGGATTCTCCCATTATAATCTATTAGTATTACAATGGTCGATACAGCATCCCACTGTATCTCTCCTGAGTCCCACAGGAGGGTCTTTATACTGCGTCCCACAGTGTTACCAGAGTCCCACTGGCCTACTCTAGAATCCCACTGAAAACTTCTTCCGCCCTGAGTCTCATAGGGGGCTTCTCCTGGCTCCTCGAGTCACACGAGTAGCTCTTCTTCACTTTAAGCTTCTTCAAGTATCTTCAGCAGTCTGGGATAAAGACTGCTGGCCTTGCTCTGTACCTCTGATCACTTGAGTTGATCAGGTCTTCTCATCTTGCTCAGGATATATCTCCTTCTTCTCAGGATGACCTGGCTTCTCTCTTCAACTACTGAATACTCAGACAACTGATATCTTTAACTTCAGTCTGGTCCAGTCTCACTTCACTTCAACATCATGCACTGAGTGCATGGCAACTCTTCATCTTCAAGCACTGATAGCATGGCCTTCTCAATTTCTTCAAGATCCTCTGGTCTTGGTCAACTCAAATGCACACTCACTGATTTGAACTTTGTTCACGTGTGCATGTGCATGGATGCATGCATGCACTCTCCTCTTTCTTCTCTTGGTGCAATAAACCCTCAAAGGGTGTAGTCACTTTAAGCACACACCTTTTCTTCTTTTCCTTCACACGTTTAATTCCTTTTGATTACACACATAAATGTGTGTTATACTTTGTGTGAGTCTTCTTCTTCTTTTAAGTGTGTCCACTCCACTTAGAGCACACACATAGGTTCGGCCTTCTTTGTTACTTGTTCATGTACACATAAATTGTTCTTTGTTTTCCACACACTTGACTTTGGCCTCTTCCCTCTTCTTGTTGCACACCCTTAACCAGTAGGTTGTTCTTCAATTTTGCACACACAAAATGTGTCTTCACTTGGTGCACACACAAGGCATGCAATCCTCGGGTCCTCTTCTCCACTTGGCACACACACGAGGCAAGGCCTCGGCCTTCTTTGGCACACAAAAAATGTGTGTAAAACAAAACCCGAACTCCACTTGTATGCAGGCGCGCAAGGGTTGTAGCCAAACTTCTCAACACTACCGCGCTGGGTAGAGACACCACAGGAATTCAAGGTGTTACCACGGGCGCGCAGGTGCTACTGCCGCGGCCACAAGAAGGGCGCGCAAGAGCGCTGCCCGAGCTCTCCTGACGTGCAAGGAATAGCACGCAGGGTCTTGGGTACCCTCTGTCGCGCAAGGGGAAGGCGCGCAGGGGTCACCCTAACTTCTTCTTATCGCGCAAAGGTGTTGCCTGCAAGGGACTCCAGTCGTGCAAGTTTACTTGCGTGGGGCTTCTTCTTCGCGAGGCAGAGACTCACGCGGGACTCGGATTTTCAACAGAGTTTCAGCAAGCATCCTCGAGGGCTCGGCCTCTTCTTTTTATAGGCAGAGGTATGACCAATCTTTCACGGGATATAAATCTTGAATCCCCGAAAGTTTCGGGTTATCAAGATTTTCCAAACCTTGATTTCGTTCCTCTGTTTCAACGCGGGTTCTTTTATTTATTATTTTCTTCACGTGCATGCGACTTAGAACGCATGCACGACCTCTTCTCTTCTATTCCATGCAAAACACGAACCCATGAAGCCTCGGCAACTTCGTTTGCCTCGGCATTCTTAGAAATCTCCCATTTCACGTATGCATGTATACTTTTATGCATGGATGTGTTCAGTAGAGCCAGACGATCTCCATGGAGGTCTCGGTTTGCTCGGAGGTGGCCGGGAACTCAAAAAACCGTGCTTGGGTTGCTCCTGGTTCGACGGAGGCACGCGGGGAGGCTCGGGAAAGCTCGAGGTAGTGGACGACTCCTCAACCGTCGGATCCGGAGTTTGAAATACATCGGACGGCTGGATTAGATCGCGGCGCACGGCAGATGAATCGTGCGGCGCAGATCAAGCGCGAGATCGCTCGGACGGCTGAGATTTGCTCCCGGTGAAATTTCCGCGTCCCACATCGAAACGCCGAGCGGATTTTCCACGCTTTATCACCCTGGCGCTGCCTCAACCCCTCGATTGAACTTCCAACCACCACGGTGCCTCCCCACACCGTGTTCTCTCTGCGGGGGCGCTCTGCGCCTACTCTGCTCCCTGTGGGCGCGCCACTGGCGCCCACTATGCGTGCCTTCGGGCGCGCGCGCTGCGCGGGCTTCACCATCGCGTAGCTCGGCGCTTATACACGGCCCCGCCCTTCTGCCTCAGGGAGCGCCTTGGCCTTGAGGGTTCCCCATGGGCGTGGCGCCTTAGGCCCATATGTGCCTTGGGTGATCCCTCGGCTGGCCTCCTTGGTGGACATATTTTTGGCAAAGGCATAGAATGAGGAACTTTGTCAAATACAAAGTTCTCCTATGAGTATAAGCCATATGCCAAGCCCTCTTCATCTAAGCCATTCTTCTTCTACCTTCTTCTTCATTAGAATTCCTCCAATCCCTCTTCAATATATATTCATCACTTCGGAATGGAAATTCTTGGAGGTTCTTCATCTTCAACCGAACTCCTGAATCAACATGAATTCTCCAATGTGCTTCATTGATCTAATCAGAGATCAAGTTGGATCACTTCCAATTCACATGCACTAAGAGTTAGTACATGGACTTTTTTTATCCACTTCATCCACTTAGATCAGAGATCAAGTTGGATCACTTCCAATTCACATGCACTAAGAGTTAGTACATGGACTTCTTTTATCCACTTCATCCACTTAGAAGTTGTGGATGGATCTCGTTGCTTCTCCTCATGCATTTTCAATATAATGCATGGTCTTCAAACATTTTTGTGACATTGTATCCAGTTGATACAAGTTCTTGGAACTTTAAGAACAGCTCAAAAATCGTCTGATTTAATAGAGAATGTTTCAACCACAACATCCTATGTCACTTAGTGAATCTCCTAAGTGACATGCATCTTAGTACCATGGCCATTCTCCTTCATCACCATCACCATCACATCCTTTGGCATTCACATCTTGACATTCCTTGACATCCATTCATTCCATGAAAACATCATGCCTTATTGACAACAAATGCAACATAATGCACTTCATATAGTGGCCACCTAGAGTCCGGTAAATAGTGTCCACTTTTGGTCCCTCACTGTTGCTATCAGCGACCGCCATTTGGCGGATGCTAAAGGCAAGCTGGAATGGGCTACAACGGGAGCCAAATGGCGACCGCTTTAGGTTTTCAAATTTTTTTAAATATCAATAATACAATAAAATATACCCACATAAATC
Source organism: Viscum album (assembly GCA_963277665.1). NCBI lineage: Eukaryota > Viridiplantae > Streptophyta > Magnoliopsida > Santalales > Viscaceae > Viscum > Viscum album. Next base: position 475,289,301 of record OY728156.1, read on the forward strand.
TCATCAATCATCTTCCAAGATCCACATCCATCATCAAATATAGCTACATAACAAAATTTAATAACAAAATTAGTACCGAATAAAACCTATAAAAAATAATTGAAACAAATTAAAATATTTCAATTCAAACTTACTGTAATAGATCAAAATTATTTGATTTTAAAAATATATTCATAAATTTCATTACCATTTAAAAAATTTAAAATCGTTAATTCTGTGGTTCTAATTAGATTTTTTCTTTGTGATTTCAGGTCAATCTAATGTCATTTGCTATGCATTTGGCTGTTTATGACACCAGAAGTACATTCTCGGTCACCGTAGGCACACAGAAACTCTAATTATAATGTCTTTAGCCTGACTACTTTACAATTAACTCACCCGTTGTTGTTGTCTGATTTCAAGCCATTCTGACATCATTCGGCCAGTTTGGACCCCCCACCATGTGCATTTATGAAGCACACCCAACACTTAGAAAACACATATTGAGCCGTATAGTGCAAACTGAATGTTATATTTTCGTGTCATATCGTATAAAACATAAATAATAATAATAATAATATTTACCTATGATTTAAGGTCAATCCAATGTCGTTCTCTATGAATTTGACCGTCAAACGCCCGTTTTTGCCGTTTATGACACCAGAAGTGTGTTCTCTGTCATCACAGGCACACGGTACCTCTGATTGACGAGACGTCTACCTAAACACTTAAAAATTCAATCAACCATTGTTTTTGTTTTATTTTAGGCCATTCCGACGTTGTTCGGCTCGTTTGGACACCCCCACACGCATTTATGAAGTGCGATCAACACTTAAAAAACACATATTGAGTCATACCATGAAAACTGCACGTCCGATTGATGTGCTATATCCTCATACATGTACAAAAATAATAATATTATTTCCATGTGATTTCAGGTCAATCCGATGTCATCTGCTATTTATTTGACCATTAAACGGCCGTTTTGGCCATTTAAGACACCAGAAGTGCGTTCTCGGTCACCGCGGGCACACAACACCTTCGATTGATGTGTTGTCTGCCCGACCACATCAAAATTCACTCACCAAATGTTTTCTTCTGACTTCAAGCCATTCTGACGTTGTTCGACTGGTTTGGACCCCCCCCCACACGCATTTATGAAGCACACCCAACACTAAGAAAACACATATTTAGTCGTACCACACAAACCGCATATCTGATTGATGTTATGTCTCCTCATATACGTCACAAAAAATAATTATATTATTTCCCTATGATTTTAGGTCAATATGATCTTTTCCTCTATGAATTTGACCATTAAATGCCTGTTTTGGCCATTTATGACACCAGAAGTACGTTCTCGATCATCGCAAGAAAATGACACCTCATATTGATGTGTCGTCTTCCAAAGAACTTCAAAATTCACTCACTTGTTGTTGTCGTCTGATTTCAAGACATTCAGACATCTTTCGGCTAGTTTGGACCCCCCAAGCGCATTTATGAAGCGCGCCCAACACTTAAAAACAACATATTGAGCCGTACCATGCAAACCACACGTCTGATTGATGTGATGTCTCCTCGTACACATCATGAATAATAATTAGATTGTTTCCCTATTATTTCAGGTCAATCCGATGTCGTTTTCTCTGAATTAGACCATTAAACACCCATTTTGGACGTTAATGACACCAGAACTGCGTTCTCGGTCACCGCGGGCACACAACACCTCCAATTGACGTGTCGTCCGCCCAAAAACTTCACAATTAACTCACCCATTGCTGTTGTCTAATTTTAGGCCATTCTGACGTTATTCGGATGGTTTGGACCCCCCACACGCATTTTTGAAGCACAACTAACACTTAAATATGCATATTGAGTCGTACCGTGAAAATTACATGTCTGATTGACATTCCATCTCTTCGTACACATCATGAATAATAATTAGATTGTTTCTCTATGATTTTAGGTCAATCTTATGTTGTGCGCTATGAATTTGACTGTTAAACACCTGTTTGGGCCCTTAATGACACACGAACTGCGTTCTCAGTCAACACTGGCACACGGAACCTCCAATTGACATTACGTCTACCCAACCACTTCACAATTTACTTACCCATTGTATTCGTCTAATTTCAGGCCATTCCGAAGTCGTTCGGCCAGTTTGGACCCCCCAGGCATGTTTATGAAGTGCACCCAACACTTAAAAAATGCATATTTAGCCATATTGCGCAAACCGAAAATATGATTGACATGTCGTCTCCTAGTACGTGTCTCGAATAATAATTAGATTTTATCCTATGATTTTATGTCAATACGATGTCATCCGCTCTGAATTTGACTGTTAAATGCCCATTTTGGCCGCTTATGACACCAGAAGTGCGTTCTCAGTCACCGCGGGTACACGACATCTCTGATTGATGTTCTGTCTACCTGAACACTTCACAATTCACTCAAACATTGTTTTGATCTGATTTTAGTCCATTCCAATGTCATTCGAACAGTTTGGACCCCCCCCCCCACACGCGTTTATGAAGCACGCCCAACACTTAAAAAATGCATATTGAGCCATACTGCACAAACTACATGTCTGATTGACATGTCGTATCCTAGTACATGTCACGAATAATAATTAGATTATTTTCCTGGGATTTCTGGTCAATCTAATGTTGTTCTCTATGAATTTGACCGTTAAACGCCTGTTTTGGCCGTTAATGACACAAGAAGTGTGTTCTTGGTCACCGTAGGAACACATCACCTCTGATTAATGTATCATTTACCCGACCACTTCACAATACACTCACCCATTGTTGTTGTCTTATTTCAGTCCATTCTGACTTTGTTCGGCTGGTTTGGACCCCCCATGCGTGTTTCTGAAGCACGCCCAACACTTAAAAAATGAATATTGATCCATACCGTTTAAAAAGCATGTCTGAATGATGTTACGTCTCCTCATACACATCAAGAATAATAATTATATTGTTTCCTTGTGATATAATGTCAACCTGATGTCATCCACTATGAATTTTACCATTAAATGCCCGTTTTTGCCGTTTTTGTCACCAGAAGTGCATTCTTGGTCACCGAAGGCACACAACACCTCCGATTGATGGGATGTCTACTCGAACACTTCATAATTCACTCACCCATTGTTTTAGTCTGATTTAAGGCCATTCCAATGTCGTTCAGCTGGTTTGGACCCCCCACACGCGTTTCTGAAGTGTGCCCAACACTTAAAAAATACATATTGAGTTGTACCGTGCAAACCACACGACCGATTGACGTTTTGTCTCCTTGTACACACCAAAAATAATAATTAGATTGTTTCCCAGTGATTTCCTATCAATATGATGCCATATGCTTTGAATTTGACCGTTAAATGCCCGTTTTGGCCGTTTTTGACATCAGAAGTGCGTTCTAGGTCACCGCGGGTACACGACACCTCCAATTGATGTTTCTTCTACCCTAACACTTCAAAATTCACTCAACCATTGTTTTTGTCTAATTTAAGGACATTCCAACATCGTTCGGCCGGTTTGGACCCCCCACTTGCATTTATGAAGCGTACCCAACAATTAAAAAACATATATTGAGCTATACCATGCAAACTTCACGTCCAATTTATGTTTTTTATCCTCTTAAATGTCTCGAATACTATTTATATTGTTTCCCTGTGATTTTAGGTCAATATGATGTCGTCCTCTATGAATTTGACCATTAAATGACCGTTTTGGGTGTTTATTACACCAGAAATGCGTTCTCAGTCACCGCAGGAACACGACACCTCCGATTGATGTGTCCTGTGCCTAAACATATCAAAATTAACTCACCCATTTTTGTTGTCTGATTTCAGTCCATTCCAACTCCTTTCGGCTAGTTTAGACCCCCCATGCATGTTTATGAAGCACACCCAACACTTGAAAAACACATATTGAGTCTTATAGTGCAAACTGCATGTCTGATTAATGTGTCGTCTCCTCATACACATCACGAATAATAATTATATTGTTTCCATGTGATTTAAGGTCAATATAATGTCGTCCTCTATGAATTTGACCGTTAAATGCCCGTTTCGGCTGTTTATGACACCAGAAGTGCGTTTTCAGTCACTTCGAGCACACGACACCTCCGATTGACATACCGTATACCTGAAAAAATCACAATTCAATAACCCATTGTTTTCATCTGATTTCAGGCCATTTTGGCATCATTAGGCTAGTTTGGACCCCCCACATGTGTTTATTAAGTGCGCTCAACATTTAAAAAACACATATTGAGCTGTACCAGGAAAACCGCACATCTGATTGACGAGTTGTGTCATCATACATGTCAAGAATAATAATTAGATTATTTCCTTGTGATTTCAGGTTAATCCAATGTCGTTTGCTATGATTTGACCATTAAATGCCCGTTTTGTCCATTTATGACACCAGAACTGTGTCCTCAGTCACCGTAGGCACACGACACCTCTGATTGACGTGTCGTCTGCTTGACTGCTTCACAATTCACTCACTCTAGAAAGCTACAGATATCGAAATAGTTCTTGGGATTCTACCAAGAAACAATTGGCTAAAGTTTCTCTCTATCCACTAACACACCTTCCTCTAAGATTATTTGACCCAGTAACTATACCTAATCAATACAAAAGTGACATATATATAGCTTAGCATATAGTCGATGCTCTATAAGTGTAATCCGAATGATGTCAAGATATTGGGTATGATCATCATCAGTCTTCGAGTGCACACATATGTCATCCAAAAATACTAAAACAAACTTATCTAGGTAAAAATGGAAGATTATATTCATCAAGGATATAAAAAATTCTATAGAATTCATCAACACCAATGAAATTACTTCATGCATGGGGTTCATACTCATTTGGGTCACCAATATCACTGTGATGTCCACCAGATGTATTTTGAGCCTACAATATATATCAATATTATGTATCTTAAGCATATCAATAAAAGTCAATCTGAGTATGGTTTTTTTATTGTTTACCTGTGGTGCCACTTGTTGCGTCGTCATTTCATCGATATGTGATGACATCTGTGACAACCTCTCCTCATACTTTGCATGCAACTGCTAAAAATGAGCATCCATATTGTGTTGCATATCCTGCATGGAAGCATCTATCTCAGTCTGTGTGTGCATCCCTGAATCTCTGCATGCACCCATCGCATCTGCTCTAACAACTTCACATCATGGGACACCACCACAATAATTCAAAGAATAACCAGGACCATCACACCCCATGGCACGTTGAAATATTTCATCTCTACGCATGGTACTACGACGTTTCCCCTCTAGAAACACACCTAACTGAGTGTCAAACTGAGCCTGTAGCATATAATTATTTAATGAACAAATATTAATAATTTATATAAAATAAAAATACATTTATTTGTAAATAATTTTCTTACTATAACACCGGAATCATCGGGATAACCTGCCCTATGAGTCCTCACCCATATGGACATCTGATCGATCGGCTTGTCACGTTGGTGTAACTATAATAAAGGGGTTCACCATGTTATACTACAATATTTATAAAATATGAATGAATAGAGAATTATAAACTTACACCATGTCTGAGTTGTGACACATGTCGAGTGCCAAGTCTAAAAGGCATGCCCAGCATCGCCCGATTATGTGAATGGCGAGCAGAATCGGTCTACATTAAATTTATTTAATTAATAGACATTTGAAAAATTAGTCATTTATATATTAAAATTAATAAATCTTACCATCGCCGCCTCACTCGGCCAAAATGAAACCAAATCCTTCCACTGTGTTTGAAGAATGGCCGGAGGGACTCACTATAGAATGTATGGCACAACCACAAATGGTGTCCAATGATCTTTTTTTACCATTGAATTTTAATCCATCCATAATTTTTAGCATTTGGACATACATACATCCTGAAACTAATCATGAGAGGATGTCAAATTATCATGTTTAAAACAATTGTCAGTAGATGGGACAATAATAATAACAATATCATGAAAAACAAAACATTGAATTTACCTGAACCTTCCTCCATAATCTGTCCGTCGTATCCTAGGGTAAATAACTCCATTCACAAGTTGTCATAGGGAATCTGTGTGAGTATCAAATCATATTCCCAAACTGATGAATCAATACAGTAGAACCTTCTCCAACTGGATGAAATGTGTCATCAAATAACACATCCAATCAGGATCCAGAGTTCCAGGATAGAACCCCTCTACCAGGACCTCTCTGTCTGTTGAAAGACGCATTAGATCCTGATAAACATAAATTCATAATTCATTTACAATATACATTAATTATTATAAATAGTTAGGGAAATATACATAGAAAATTAAAATAAATTAATTTAAAAAAAATGAAAACATACATACTGACAACATCCGGAGAACCATTGTGACCACTATATGACATACCTACATTAAAAGAAGTTACAGTTAAATCAAGAAATTTGTATACATATATATATCATAAATATTTTTACAAACAATAACTGGGGATATAATTACAATTTTCGCTAATCATGAAAGTCTATCGTATCTCCTTCAACTATCTCTCTGGACCATTGTACATCTTCATCTCGTACATCTACTGTTGTTTGGTCAAGTTTTTGATTAGGAAATGATACATCTTCAGGTTCCTCTTGGTCAATCAGAAAAACCCATCTTCTAGACATTTTCACCACAACTTTCCAATCAGAATCAACGCTGAAAAAGTAAACTTGTTCTTCTTGTGATGTCAGTATGAAGGGATCATTAATTAAATAATTCTTCATGTACATTTTATAAATATTTTATTATTTGTGAGATATAATATCTAAGAAACTTTGTGTGGCTTAATGTATTGAAACATTGAAAAATTTCCCTTCAAAATCAACTACCTTAACCTGAAAATATAATTTCAAAACTAACCAAGAATTGTTTCTTAAAAAACTAACTTTATCATTGTGAATGTGTTTGAAAACCCCCATGGATTTAGTAATAGTTTACCCTTTTGGTCCTTTAATAATAGCCCTTGTGGAATAATATTTAATATGATCCTATTTCACATCCATTTTAATTATCCATTTATTGTGCTTAATTACTTTATCTACTAATTATGACTCATTGTTAGATGTGATAGTTGTTTGGTTTTCATGTCCTATAATTACTATAGTTAGAACTAGTGTTTTATAAATTCCCATGATATTTTTATTTATGACATACTTCATCAACCATTGATATTTCAACATATCATTCTTTTCAAAACCCACATCATGATTAGTATTGTTTGAGTCAAGATCAACATTTTTTAGTTCAATTTAATCTTCAACTTCATTAATTTTTATGAAATATACATGTCATATACATCTATATTTTTAAAATATTATTTTTTAACCTAATAAATAATTGATTATTTTAAATAATAGTAACATAATAATAGTTTATAAACTTTTTCAACTTTTTAGTTCCACAATTTTATCCACAACCACAAGATAAAATTCCCTTGAATTTCTCTTTCTCATCTTTGAAATCAAAATTTCCTAGTCTGAATATTTTATCATCAAAACCCATGGAATTGTTGATTCAAGAGACCTATACTCCAATATCTAGTTCGATAAATACATATTTTACATAATTTCATTAATAAAAACTATAAAATCCTAGATATAACCATCCATAATTAGAAAATTGACAATGATTATTGAGTATCTAACATCCAAAGGATCATTTTAGGTTTAAATCATTATATAATTAGGAAATATCATAAACAAATAAATATCATGTTATTTTTATCAATAAAATGTTATTTTCAATATAATTTAAAATTCTTGATTCATAGTGGTCCTTTAACATCCAACATAAATTCTTACAATGTTCTATCCTTCTACACATGTTGCATCTACTAATTTTCTTCATAACCAATGGAAATAGAAACATATGAATGGGTGAGTCAAAAAACACAATAATAGAAACCTATTGTATCATATTATATATGAAGATAGTTAAATACAATTGGGGTGAATTATATGTTTAAAAAAATAACCTTAAAAGAAACCTACTTTAACAATGTCAAACAAAACATATTCAAAAAACTTCTTAAGTATTAAAATGTTAATCGGACTTTACCCTTGGGTTTGATAATAAAAATATAATAATCAAGTAGATTATGATATATATGTACACAATTATTAAAAATAAATTTATTCTATGATCACATCATATAGAATTTTAATAATAAATTAGTGAAAAAATAATCCAAGTTTAATCATATTCACAGAAGATAACTATTTAATCAAAGTATACTTGATAATAGGGTAATCAAGATGGTTATGATATATCAATGTAATATCATATTCATAGATTTTTGAAAAGTAAAATATTTTTATTAAAATTATGGGAATTATAATAAAAAATATAAAAATATAAATATGAATATAAAAGTATCAATTTCTATTATATGTAGTAGAAATAAAAGACTTGTAATAGAACAATTAAAACAAATTAATACAATTCCTTTAACCCAATGAGTAGGGTATAAAATATACTTGGATAAAGGTCACTTATTTTATAATTATAAGAATGTACGGCTTTTCCCCTTACATGGTAAACACTCTAAATGATGATTGATCCATCTCACTATCCTCGTGACCCCTTGATATGATGATTGACTTCTCTATCTGTCTATCCTTAGCAACCCTAGATCTGATGGATCAGGTTATATCTTGTTATCACCACAAGACCTTAATTTAATAGATCTGATCTATGTATTCCTAACCTTATAATCCCTCGATCATATTCATAAAATTGGACATAAGGATTACAAAACAAGAGACTCTAAATGATTACAAAAACTAAAAACAAGATATCCACTCTTTCAATCTTCAAAGCTCTCATAAAAGAGAAATTTTAAAATAAAATCTATTTGTGAGACAATACTCCAAACTATCAAATATCTTGTTCTTTATAATCAAATACCTAATAGTGATATTTTCTTCCCAATGGTAATATTTCTCCATGTTTATTGCAATGACTTGGACATCTTGCACTCCAACATCTGTATCACAACAGAAATTCTGACATCTTTTTTATTTACACATTTCCTATGAAAAAGTTATACCAATACCAAATAAAATAGTTATCCATATTCATAATTTAATCTTTAGTAAATTTAAGGTAATTTCATACATAATTCCATTATGATAAATTCTATGATTGTGAATCCTATTTTTATTTGTTTTGATATCATATACAGTTATGAACACTATTGTTAGTATGAAGTTATGATAGAAAGTGTTAAATATGAATTGATAAATATAGATCTGATTATTATCATTTTAATACTCAATATAACAATCACAATGATAATGGTTTAGTTGATATTCATGAATACTTCAGAACTATTTATATGTATGGTAAAAATGTATGTTTTCTTCAAAAACATTCTAAAACACTTTGGACGTTGAAGAGTTTGTAATCAGATAAATATAACTAAAGAAATATATTGTTATTTATGAAATATAAGGAATGTAAAATTCATAAATAAACTATTGAATCAACAATATACCCAATTTTAAATCCAAAAAACAAATATTAAATGAAAAATTAATTTAAAAAACATGAGTCCATTATTCTTTTAACAACATCATATTCAGAATTAGACATGAATAATTATCTCCCCCTTAGTTTATAACTATTTTGCATACATTTTTTAATATGAATAACGCCCCCTTAGTATAATAAATCATCATAAAGATCATATTATCTTATATTGAAGATTTATTCTTTAAGAAATTTTGTATCCCACTTAATTAAAGCAGCATCCCCTTTATATAAAATTATACCCCTTTATGACTTTAAAAAAGGAATAATGAATGTCTTGTGATACCTAAAAATGGATAGAGAGAAAAATATTTAGGATAATATAATGAAGTTATTGATCATCAAAAAAATTGAAGAACATTCAGCAAATCAAAATTGTGAGATATTCAAATAATTTGTAATGAGATGAAAAAATACTTCAATGATGAGAATGTTTACAAAAATTATAAAACCAACATGATATAAATGGAATGATATTAATATTTATTTAACATAAAATATTTCATTATTTTATTTGATTTATTAAAATCATTCATATATTCTTCTAGTTTTTCAATAAACACATGTTGTGTCTGATTTTTCTTTTCCAAATACTATATCCATTCATCCTGAGCTCGAATATTTTCAACCATTTCTTTATTATAATTTTTCAAATTAATGACTTCATATTTATAATGATTGAGTCTTGAGATCTTATAATACATGTAATTAAAATTTAATTTTAATTACTTTACATCTTTAGACCAATTTTTAGTTGTTTTTTTGAATTCCTATACAAACTTCACCCATTTTTTTCCATATTTTTTTATAAGACATTGAAGGCTTCTGCAGATTTATCCATGTACATTTTAAATTATTTAATGGGTTAATCCAATGCCTTGATATCAACATCAATAGTATGGGGATATTTTACAAATTTGTTACATTTCTTCATGTGGGATTGAAATCTTTCCTAAAGTATTTCCAGTTCATATTCATACCAGATAACTCTTTTAGATAAAAATTAAACTCTCATTGATTTTTGAATTTTATTTTCATGGACTAAATAAATCTTTTATTCAATCTTGGGAAAGTTAAAAAATTTTCCTTTAACTCTCATTTAATCTTTAGAGATCCTTCAACTGTAATTGTATCCACTAAATTAGATATTTCAATCTCAAGAAAATTAGAATGAGTTGTTCCATCATCCAATTGTTTTCTTTTTCCATTATCAACTTTATTTAACCTTGATTTCTCAATTCCTTATCCAGCCTACTATCTATCATGAATATTAATGATATTATCATCAACAAAAATACTGTTACTACATTTTTCTTTAGATTTATATTATTTTTCATACTTTTTGGATGAAAATTTGACTTCTTGAATTGATGGGGACTTTTGTTTCTCTAGACATATGGATTTTTCTTTTTGGTTTCTAAAGGAAGACAAATATTTTGAGGAATATTGTGAAGTCCTTAAGGAAGCTTATCATATGGGAAATCTTCTTTATTAGTTTTTTAATTTTCTTCATTTTTCTCTCCTTATTCTTCATCATTTTTGCTTTTATTACCTTTACCTTTATTATCATCATTCTCATTATTCTCATCTATATTATATTCACTTCATTCCACATTTTATTCCTGATTTATTTCTAATATCTTATTTATTTATTATACCTTTTATTCATCAGTAATATATTATATTGTTTTTTATTTATATATAATAGTAGGAGAAACAATATTGACATGAATGGATTCTAGGAAAGACAATCTGACATCCATAATTAGGGTTTTAGTAAAATCAACTCAACTATTTTTCTTTTTTTATATCCCATCATTTATTATTATCCTACCCTCAAACTAAAAAAGTTTTCCAAATAAATCATTAATATTTAAATTTTTTATCTTCCTTGATTCATCAACATCTGTTCTCTTAGATTCCCATTTATTGGGAATGATATCGATTATATTTCAAACAAGTATTTCGTCTTCTAATCATTTCTCTCTCATAGATATACTATTGAAAATTTTCATAAACCATATATGTAATTTTGAAACAAGTTCACCAAGAGGGAACTTAAAATCTTTATAGTTGTAACTAAGAATTAAAATTATGGTTTCAAAAACCGTTGACGTAACAAAATAAGTAATCTATAACTTCTATTAAATACAATTAGCATCTTCACATGAATAAATCTGACTGTAAATTATTCTTGTCATAGAACATGATATATTGTTTCAAACTCTTTAACACAATTAATACTCTTATTCTTCCAAATTTCTAAAAGTAGTAACCTCTTTTCCAAGAATCTTATAATTTATATTCACCATAATGAAATTGTCCAATCTAGTATTAATAATGAAATTATTCTTTCTATCTCTTCAATATCCAAAAATCATTACCATAAAAATTAGTGGTGTATTGGGATTGAGGTTGTTAATGGATATGACATTTAATCCTTCCATATTTCAAAAATAATTCTTTTTCATAATGCACATTACTGTAAAAAATATTTATAAAGAAAAATTTTATAACTAAATTTAAAAAATTCAATAGTAATGAAGAAAAAATATTAGCATTTATTTGAGTAGTGGAATCCTGCTTTAATACCAATTATTATATTGTAACATATATCGAGATAGCTAAATAAAAGAAGGGTGAATTTTTTTAAAAAAAATATTCATTTTTAACCTTATAAATAATATACATTAATAATGATAAATGAATAATATTCACAAAGCCTCTTCAGTATTTAAATAATAATTGGACATGACACTTGGGTCCAATAATAAATATATTATAATCAATTTAATTTTGATACGTAAGTACATAGGTCATAATGAGGATTTTATTGAATCATAATAGTGTATAAAATTGTAATTTGAAAGCAATGGTTACATAATACGATTTTAATCATATTCACAGTAGTAAAATATTTAATCAGAGTATACATAATAATATTGTAATAATGAAGGTTATTTTATATCAGAGTTATATCATATTCTCATATAAATACATAGTAATGTTTTTTTACTATAATCAGATCAATTATAATAAAAAATAAAAAATATGAATATGAATATAAAAGTATCACGTTATATTATATGTAGTGGGAATAAAATAATTCAAACGAAACAAGTAATACAAATGAATATAATTATTTTAACCTAAAGAGAAGGGTATATAATAACCTAGCCTAAAGTTCCCTTGTTTTATACTTTCAAGAAATTTGTTCTTTCCCTTACTAGGGTAAGCCCTCGATAAGAAGATCAATCTGTATCTCTATCTGCATGAGCCCTAGATATAATTATTGGCTTCTTGCTCTTCATATCCCTATTAACCCTTGACACAATGTACTATATTCTATATTACTATCCTTTAAATACCTTGATCAAATAGATCATATCTCTATCTTTATTGCCTCAGAATTCCTCAATTGTATTTAAACAATCGGACATAATGAACACAAAACAAAAGACACTAAACAATTCCAAAAACTAAGAAGAAGATGTTCATGCTTGAAATCTTCAAAGATCTCACAAAATAGAAAATTTTAAATTAAATCTTTCTATGACACACTTCTACAAACTCTTCAAATGATTAGGTATTTATAAGAGAATTCCCAATGGTCGTATTTTCTTCCCAATAGTCATTTGGTTCTGAGTTTGTTGTAATTAATTGAATATTTGGAACTCTAATATCGATATATTAAAAGAAAGTACACGGTTTTTTCGATCTACACATTTTCTGTGTAAAATAATTTTCAATACGATGGAAAATAGTTTTCATATTCATAATTTAAACTTTAGTCAATCCAATGGATTTTCATACAGAATGATTCTATGATATTTTCTATGAGTTGGAATCTGATTTTTATCCATTTGAATATCAATTTTGATTATGAAGACAATTTTCAATATATATTTGGGACCTAAATTTTTATATTTGATTTGATAAAGGTGGATTTGATTATGACCAGTTTCATAATCAATATAAGAATGTTAATAAGAGAGTTTTATTTTATATTCATGATTACATTATAACTATTTCTAAGTATGGTAAAAGTGTATGTTTTCATCAATAAAATTCTAAAAAATCTTTAGGCAAAAAAACTGTTAGTAATAAAATATTTATAATAAAAGAAAGAGTTTGTGATCTCTAAAACAATAGGACTGAAAAGGACATAAAGAAACTTTGTACTAACAAAAACATATAAGTAAAGAAATCACAGGATAAACATGGAATAAATATTAATTTGGGAATATGTAAGTAACATGAATCCATAATAAACTGTTTACTAAGATCGCGATAAATTCATAACTATAAATGAAAACATTGATATCAATAACTCTAATCTCATACTATTGGAATGAATAATGTCAGACCTCAAAATCCTGATCTCAAGACCTTATTCTATGAAACATTACTCCTCGTTGAAACTACATTCAAGACATCTTGTTGAATTGGGAAATCATAGACCAAAAATCAAAACCTATTTTGTCTCATGAGAACAATAAATATATCAAGGGGTAAATAATTTTGGGTCCCACCGATCACCGAATTATTTACAGTTAATTCACTATAAGATTCATCAATACCTTTCATTCCATTCCCTAAGTAAAATATTACACAATAAAATTTGATTATTCATTTAATAAAAATAAACTATTCACATACATAATCAACCTATATTTGTAGTCAATAATCTTCAATAATTCTGTTGCTCTTTTCCATGTTAATAAAAGGTAAATAATGATCATAACCAATACAAATAAATAAATTGGACGGTCAAATATTACATAGTTAACATTTTAATAATCATATATATTAGAATCATAATATATATAATCACCATTACTTTTCACCATGTAAATAAAAGTGACAACATGATCATAACACATTCGGAGGAAGAAGGTGGATAGTTAAATAATACTTATTCAACATTCCCATAATCATCTATATTTAAATAATAATAAATGGAATAAAAATACTTTTTACCTATGTTAATAAGTGGTATAACATGATTATGACTTATCTTAAGAATGAAATTTGATGGTTACACTTTCCAACAATCATCTGTTTTGGAATAACAACATATGGAATTCTAATATATTTCCATATATAAATATGAAAATATTCTTTATAGTTGATCATCATAGAATTTTAATAATATAAAATATGATGTCACACCATATAGAGTAATGAGTATATGACTAAGTTGACACTGGAATATCATGATCATAGTCCATCGAAATAATTAATGTGTATGGTTTAAAAATAGCATAAAACCTTTTTAAACCAAGGGAACATAGAAGTTTTTTTCACATATGAAAACATACTTGAAAATAAATGATTTAATGATACCAATAATGGATCCATAATTGGTTTATTTGGTACTTTGAGCTCATTACCCCAAATGATAACTCATATATATCAAAGGATAAATCCTGAAATATAAAACCAATTAGGTTAAATCCATTTCAAAATTATTGGGTAAATTGAAAAGAAAACTTAAAGGAGATTGTAAGAACACTTTTAACATTGATGAAAAAAATTGCAAGTAAATTTCATAAGTAACATTTTAAAAGTTACTATGAAATCATTTATAATCTTTAAATTTAAAAATATTCTTCAATAAAATTTCCTAAAAAATATATAACAATTTCTTGGTTAAATGTGTAGATAAAGATAAATTATTTAAAAGTGAAAGGAAAAATATTTTTTGCCTTTTTAAAAAATACAATTATTCAAAATAAAATTGTAAAAATAGTAATAAAACGTAAATTTTAATAAAGTGTCATATTAAAAAATATAATTATAAAAGTTTCGAAAATAATAGGGTGATATAATCAAATCCCAGGAGAAAAACATTCAAGATAAAACATTATAACTCAAAGATGGAGATTTGAGTTACCAAAAATACTTACTAATGAAGAAAAAAATATTAAATAGCCACATGAATAAGGGAACATGATTTTTCTTATAAATACAATGAAATAAAATTTTATATTAAAAACATATCCATAGTAATTGAATAAACCATACCAAGGATATATGGTCCTTAACATTTTACATGTCTCAAAAAATAAAAATTAAGTCTAAGAGAGATATTTCTACTTGAGTAAAACTTTATTAAAATATAATTAAAAATGAGGGAATGTAATTGAACATAAAATAAAATTATCAAGAAATAATTAATGATATTATATCTCACATTGGTAGTATATAAAACACATAAATGAACTTAGTTTTATAATATAATACTTGTCTCAAAAAAATTAATTTTAGACGAAAACTCATACCATGTATTCCCTATTACTTGAATGCACTATAACGTCATGTATAATGAAAATAAATATCTTAATAAATTATATTATAAAAATTATTATAACAATAATACCATTATTATAATTATTTTATTAATATATATTACAAAAATATCAACTGATTAATGTTTACTTCCATTATCGATTGTTGATAATTTTAACCATTTTTATTAATTTTATAATGTTGATATCGTTACCTATTAACCGAAACCAATTTAATATTTAATATATAATTTAATATACTATAATATATAAATTATTATAATTTATAATTCACTTATATTTTTCCATATGTTTTTTAGTTACTATCTTTGAAAAATAAATTAGTGTTGGCATATTTCATTGATTTTATCAGTCAAAAATGATACATTACAAATAACTTTCATGATTAATATAATATTTCTAGATCTAGATTACAATAATTATTTTATTAATTATATTATAATATTATTATTATTTATATTCTCATATACATCCATGATAGAGTTCTGTATCATCGTTCATGTGGTTGGTTAAAACAACCCAAACTTGAGAATGATTTAACATGATGGGTGAGTATTATTAAGAAGTTTTTATCTAGACATAATTAAATTATAAAACAATCATAATGGTATTATTTATATTTATATTTATTGTTTAAATATATTTTCATATTTCTGAAAAAATGAAAAACTACAATAAAAATAAAACAAATGAATCTTCGTCGAAGCGGTAGATCGCAGACAGACATGATTGATGTTCCTTTTATTCTATGTGGGTGGAAAGAAGTAAATAAGTATCATAACATTAATATAAAAACATATAAGTATAATAATTATTCTTAAAAAATAATATTATTTTTGTTATAAGATATTTTTGAGAGTGTGATTAAGTTGAAAAACTTATTGAGATAATATTTATGTTGGAGACTTGATCATTCCTTGGAAGTCTTGTTGGAATTGAAGGGATTAGGATATTTATGAGTGAGCAGAAGAATATTGTAATGTGATACTTTATAGGGAGACTAAAATTAAGATTTTAAAGACTAATTTTAGGGTGATTTGTATATTTTTAAGGTTGTAAGTGATATTTTGTTATAAGTGAAAGTAATGGAACATTTAAAAACACATTTACATTTCTCAAGAATTCAATGTCAGTTTCACGATTCCAAGATTCCAAAATGAAAACAAGTGTGTGGAAAACATTTATTGGTTTATTAAAATCTCAACCATTTAATTATAGGCATGTTTTTTAAATGTTTTATAACTTTAACAATTGGTTAAACTCAATTAACCACTTTTACTTTTACTGTGATCAATAATTTTTATCCTTAGTAATTAATTTCAATGAAAAAATAAAATTATCAACATTAACTAATCTGAATATTCTGATTTCAATTTTGAAACACATTTTATCAAATGAATTTTTTATAGGTATGAAATTTTAATTTTAAAATAAAAAAACTTAAATGTGTAAGACGGTTTTTTGTTTGAAAAAATAACATTGTTAAGCTTATATATATCTTTGATAAATTTATCATGGTTATAGATTTTAAATCTATAATTTGATTTATAATTAATTTAATAAAATTTAGGAGGCATAAAAGGTTAGAACAAACCAAACCTTACCTTTCAAATACTTGATTTTAATAGAAGTCCAAAAATAGTTTTTTATTAAAATAACATTTTACTTTAGTGCTCAAAATTATTAGTTTAGGTTTTATAGTTACAAATAATATTTAAAATTTAATAATTTTATTCCATAATTTCAAATTTTGTTACATTAATCATTTTTAAATCTTCTAGTTTATTCTTACATAGTGGAAAAATTATAGAAAATGTAATTTTCAAAATTCCCACATTTTTCGACTAAAAAACAAACATTTTGTAAAATGCTCAAATTTTTGTAATAAGTTAATTTTGATATAATTAATTAAAAAATGATTTTTATTTTATCTAATTATAATTATAATATGGAAAAATTTATCTTCTAATTTAGAATTTATATATATAATGTCAACAACTTTTCTAAGAAAATAACTCATATTAACTTTTTATTTTCTGAAGGTAGCGATTTTTAATTTACTTCCATATTAAGTTAATTAGTAATGTTATTATAATATATAGTGGATCATTTACATATGTTTTCATTTTAATGGAAATTTTTTGAACAGATTGACTTATTTAAGGTTAATTAAAATTTCATGTTGTTACATTCACCCACCCAAACTTAAACAAATTTCATCCTTGAAATTTGACTCATAAGATAAGAAAACATTCTATTGGGAACACCTAACAAACCATATAATTAAATATGATCATGGGATTTTTAATGATGAAAAATGAGAGAGATATATATATATATGACAACTCATGATAATCACTTTATAAAGTGACCTATCTCATTCCAAACTTCACATTAAATTCTACTAAGGGGGTGAGATCAAGATCAAAAATAAAAAACTTCCCAAAATCCCAAAAAATGATTTATATGATAATCATACCACTATGTGTTCTTATTAAAAACTCAATATAAAGTTGTTTGTGAAATCATACATGATATAATACACTATAATATATAGAATGATAACACACTTTTTGGATTAATTAATACAAATTTCATTGGATTTTCCTTCTTTTCATACTTGTTGGTGACTATTTCCCTCATTCCCTCATAGATAGTGACATTGAGTCACATAATTCCCATTATCATAAAATTGAATCAATGGGTTATTATATCTTCTCTATTTCCCTTACACTTATGTGTCTAATAACCTTCATCCCCACTATTATAGAATTAAACCCCCTGTTTTTTATTAACGTATATCATTCTTGGTTCAACCAAGATTACTTTGAGTTGAGTTCTATCATACTTATTAACTTAATCCTTAAAATTGAGATCCCAAATTCAGATAAAATTTCATAAAATATTCTAAAACCAATAATAATTGAAATATGTACTCCCAAAACCAACTTACCATTCCTTAAAAAACATTTATAATTCCTACAATCATATTACCAAGTATATATTTACCCTGATAATATACTTTCAATAACATAAATTTCCCTAAACTATTTGAATCTCAAAGTTAATAAACCACAGTGAAGATATATATTCCCCCAAAAAATAACTCTATCCTTAACCTTAAAATGGTATTATCCATAAGTTTATTAGGTCACACACTAGTCAATTTATATCATAATCTTGAAAATGAGATGAACTTAACCAAAATATAATTAATCCATTATCAATCCCAGTGTTACTTATTCTATTTAACTCACTTTTTCAAAAATCGTGATACTTTTTATTATCTCAACATTAATCATATATTAAACATAAGATTTATCCATAACATAATCACCTTTACTCTAATATTTATCCCAAAGTATAACCTTATAATAAAATCACTTTTCAATTATATTTTTACAATTTAATATATTGTTTCGATACCTTTAAAGTAAAATAAAATAAGAACAATCTTTAGATGTTTCACACAATCCTCATAACTTTTAGAATATACAATAATATCAAAGATAAATATCACTCATAATTGAGAACATATAATAGGTAAAATATTATTAAAATATAAATATCACTATATTAATTATGACAAGTAAAGTCTCGTTTTTTATCATAAAAGAAGATTAATAAGGTTCTTAAATACTTTTGTATGACCCCTTTTCGGTTATAAGACATTTTGGTTTCTAAAAACATAATTGTATATTCTTTGTTTTCATGAACCTAATTCAAAAAAAAAACAAAATCCAGATTAGATATGATAATATCAAAAATATGAATATGAAATAATAAATCTGAATATATCTTCCCATATGAAAAAAATTGTTTAACATATTACAGTTTTGGATCTATCTATGACTCTCCATGTTCAATCCTTAGTTATTAATGATCATTTTCTTATTAGTTTATTTAAACAAAAACAATTAAATCCCTTATATTGGTTCATTAGGAGAATGAGATTCACTATGAATATCCCCAAGGAGTGTCTAGTTAAGTGTTAAGTAAGGCATCTTTGTCATGCAGAATGTCGTCTTTGAGTTAATACCCAACACACCCTCTTCTGGGTTATTACCTATAGGTATATATATGCTGAAACCACATCCACTTTCTACCATCTAGATAGTGACTTAATTACTAATAAACCCATATAATCATAATTTTACCCAAACTTCTAGATGTTTTCCAATACATTGACTTATTCTAAAGATTTTCACTAAATATTTCTCATCCTAATACATAAAGAAAATTTTAATTTTTTACCAAGATTTTAATCATATAAAATTAAAAATGTTTTCATATACCATTGAAATTATGATCAGCCTTAGCTTATTAATACATAAATTATCATCAATAAAAAATCATAATATCTAAATCAATCTAAACATTTCCTATTATTCCAACTGTGATGCCTTGTACCCCTACTCCCAGATCTACTGTCATAAAAACATACTTTACATAATTTATTTTATACCAACTATAAAATCCGAGATACAACTATCTATAACTATAAAAAAAATATTTAATTTCTTAAATAAGAAAGATTATTTTAGGTTTAGAACTTTAGAGAATTAGGACACATAATACACTAATAAATCCCATGTTCTTTGTATCAATAAAATATTTTTTAAACTATAAGAAAAACTATATTATAAAAAATTATTCTTCAACATCTCCCAAAATATTATCCATAAAATCTATCCATATAATAATTTCACATGTTCTACTTTTCATCATAACCAAGGTAAATGAAAATATAATAAGAGGTGATCTCAACTAATCAGTAATGGAAAAGGCATAACTGAATAAATTATGGAATAAACAATAAATAAATATTATTAGAAGAGGTAAAAAACATGAAGGCATATTCAACATGAAATTGATATCTTTTTATATCCATTAAAATAACTAAAAACATGGATATCAGTAACATCGATCTCATACTGATGGAATACGTAATATTATAAATTAGAAACTAGATGCCAAGTCCCTAAGATAATTTACTTATCTTTGAGGCCAAAGTCTATATATCTTCCTAAATTGGGTAGATATGCAACAAATAACCAAACTTGTGTCTTCTCATTAGACCTTTAAATTCATCTAGTGTAACACCCTAAGGATTTACAAATTAATTTTAATATAGAATGAAATTCATGAAATACTGAGTCTCTATGTAATGAAACTATTTTTTTAAGAATATATGTATAGCCTAACCGTTAAAATGAATTTTACAGGTTCTATATTTTGATTTTCAAAAAATATACAAACACAGTTGAGATCATTAAGATATTTAGTGTCTGATGGGATCAAGTTAATTTTTGGTGAATAGTAACATGAGCATCTTGAATATTAATATTACCCTTAAATGAAAATTTATTTTCATAAAATGTAATCATAAATTATTATTTTATTATATATTGGTTATAATATAATTTAATGAGACCTTAATAAAATTTTCAAGGTGTTATAAAATCTGTTATAGTTTTAAAATTTTTATTTTTTGATAAATTATAATTTTATTTAAAATTTAACTTTATCATCTTTAGAAAAAATATATATATAATGAATTTAATTTTTGAATTCCACACCTTAAAAAATGGTTAGGGTGAATTTTTGGGACATTTTCTGAAATACCAGAATTTTTTATGAATAGTGAAATATGGTAATTTTCCGTATATATACATTATAAGTTAAATAAATTATTCCTAATATCATGTCTGATTTAATCCCCATAGGTTTAAACTCAAATTCTCAATTTACTATTTTTATCCACAAGAACCAATACTATTTCTTTCCTTGAGAAAAATAATAAAATAATGATTAAAATAATGGAAAACCCTACTCTCCTCCACTATAAATATCACCCTCACCCCCTCTTCTACTCACACCTCTCAAGATTTTTGAATTGCCAAGATTATGAACAAAACACTTCCCAAGCCTTTTAACCACATCCAATACCTTTTGGTCTCACCAAAAGACCAAAACCGAAGGCCTTAATGGGAATATCAAGGAAAATAGATCAAGAGGTAAAAAAACTATTTCATCTTCTTTTAAATTCTTTTCAATTATTTTTATTTTCTTATGTTCTCTTATCCTATCCTTATTAAAGAGGATTGAAAACTCAAGTATCATATATATACTTGAAATTCATCGTGTTAATCTTCATACATCTTCTCCTACCCCTTTTATTATAAAAATAAAAACATCATTTGTGGTGTGTCGAAATATTGACATCGTGGAGGGTGTGTTTTAAATTTATATTATTTTCTTCATGGATAGACATAAAACCATTTTAATGTTTTAAAAATATTTTAAATTTTATTATATAACCTATTTTATGTTCTAGAATTAACATATATACCTAATATCACATTATGTCATGAAAGTAGTTTGGGATTATTGAAGAATCACCAAAATGATCTAAAAAATATCATTAATGTTTAATATAATGATTAATAATAGTAAAAAAAATATTTATGTAATAATTTAATATTCTAGAAACATATTAATAATATTTAATTTCCCTTCTATATTTTCTCTTCTATTTAGTAAGAAAATCCATTACCAACTGGCCATAGAAACTATGTAAAGCACGCACCCAAAATAATGAAAATAAGAAAATATCACAAATAAATTGGGGGGGGGTGTTGTATAAAATTATAACATAAGGTGTTATAAACATTAATTTTTTATTTAAAATATTAATAACTCTTTTTAACCATTATACAGGAGGTGTAGAAACATTTTATGTAAGAAGAACCCGTGGTAAGAGAATTCTTAACCAAATTTCTATTCTTTGGGTTATCCTTCTACTTCATTGATTTTTCCTTTATAAGATTATTTGTAAGGTTAATATTTAATATATTATTTTTTTAGGTGTATTTATAGTGATTATACAAATTCCATTCATTTTATTAATTCTCACTTCAATGATAGGGTATATATAAGGGACTCCTCTTTAAATATCTTCTTTTAAATATCTATTTTTACAAAATTCAAAAGGAAATGTATGTGTTAATGTTTTATAATTATGTTCTAGTTCTTGGGAATTGTTTTTTTATGAATGGGGGTACATATATCTCCCTCCAATGCATTGGGTATGTGTAAGTTTGAGGTCGTCCCTATGGTTTCTCCAAGTTTCACTATAATGGTTACACCATAAGGTAGTCGTGAGGGTTACATTGTAAGGCAGTCATGAGGGTTATAAATCATAAAGTGGTTGCAAGGGTTACAATATTAATTAAGTAATCCCCCAATACAACTTCATGGTTTTATTCATTTTTTCTATGGAAATTTCACGTTTCACAAAGTAAGTATATAATACATTGTTGGTGACCCATATGTCTTCATATGTTTATAAGTACTCCTGGAATAATAATTTTTTTTCTTAATTTTATACCCCTTACTGATATTTTGATGCTCATCCATTGTTTCTAAATATTTTCACAGGTTATAAGGATGTGTAAGAGAAATAATAAAGTCAAGTTAAATCTTTTAAATATTTTCCAATGAAATCATGTTATATTTTATTCATGTTTTAGAGTTTGGAAAAAATGTATATTGTTTTAGTGGTACCCAATTTTTATTCATGTGGGTTTACATGTATGAATTATGTATTAATTTCTAAAGATCTAAAATTAAAAATATCGTTGGGAATGTAAAGATGATAATTATTAAAGAATTTACTAGATTATATAAAGTTTAAGTCTGAGTCCTTATATCTAGGGTCTATAAAAGTATGATCCTCATCCATCATATGATTATATCCAATGAATTCACCATAACAGTCATCAAAACCTTTCATAGAATTTAATGAGGAGAATCATTCTCAATAAAACATGTCTATTATTATAATGAGTACAATGAAAATATAATTCATAATCAACATGTATTTTTAGTGAATAATCATCAATAATTCCAATAATTTTCCCCATGATAGTTAAATAGAAAACATGATAAAACCTCATCTAGAGAAATAATTTTTGATAGTCAAACATTACATAGTCAACTTTACAATAATCATCTGTATAGAAAAAACAGTATATATAAGAAACAATACTTTTACCTATGTAAAAAAAGGACAAAAATATTATATCACATCCATAGGAAGATGTTATATGGTTAAATAATACATATTCAACTTTCCAAAAATAGTATGTATTGAAATAAGAACATATGAAATGACAGTACTATTCCAAATGTTAATAATAGAGATAAAACGACCATAAACCATCTTAAAAAAATGGGGTATGGTAAAATTTTCCAAAAATAATATTTATTTGAATAAAAATATACATAACACTTCAACATTTCCACACGTTAATAAAATAACATACTTTCTAGGTGAACATACGCGAATCAAAATTATGTAAAATGTGATGTTCACACTATATAGAGAAATGAGTATATGGATAAGTAAATTCTATAATAATATTATCAAAATACATCCAAAAAAATAATAAGGAAAATTTAAAAAGAATATATACCCATTTTAATGAAGTAAACCAAGAAGAATGTTGTTACAGATGAAAAACATTCTTGTAAAAGAATGCTTGAATGACGTTACACAAGAAGGGATTCTAAAATGGATTGTTTAGTGTCATGATTACATTCAACCAAATTGTAATATAAATATATATATATATATATATTAAGATTAATCAGGAAATATACACCCAATTATGGTAAATAACATTAAAAATATTCATGGAAATAAAAGTAAAAACTAAAAATAAAATTTAGAAAACAATTTTAACATATTCACAAAATGAATATTTATATGCCACTTGAAAATTTTACTTTTTAATTGTGAGGTGTAAGAAATTAGAAACCTTTAATTTTAAAATAAATTTTCATTTAAATGTCCTTGAAAATTAATAGGTTTTTGATTTGATAAATTTTAGGAGGAAGAAAAGTCATATTAAAGTGAAAGAAAAAACCCTTTTAAATATTTTCAAAAATACATTTCCTCAAAACAAATCATTTTAAAAATTGTAATAAAAAATAAGTTTTATTAAAAAATAATTTTAAAAAAGTGTATTACAAAATAACATAAAATTTTAGGTTGGAATAATCTAATCATATAAGAATAGTGATCAAGATAAAATATTATAACACAATGAATGGGATTCGAGTTTCAAAAAATCATTACAAATAATGAAACAACTATATCAATAGAAACTGGAACAAGGGAACATGATTTTTCTAGTAAATATCATAACATATAAATAATATGAAAAAAATAATATCTATAGGTAGTGAATACACTAATAAAATCAATCATCGTCCACCTAAACTATCGATTTTGACTTTAGAGTTCACAGAAGCTATGGGTCTGTAGAACCAAACCTTGGTGACTTGATTCTAGAATCATCGGTCTTCAATTGATGATTTGTATAGGTTCAAATATAGTTATTTGGGTTTATAGAACTGGGAGATTATTTTACTTTTCAAAAAATAAAACAAGATGATTTATTTTTCTACAATGTACAATTTGATCCTTTCCTGATCTACAACTCCACGATATTGAAATGGGTGTCCTTCTACCTATTTTTTGGGATGCAAGATTTAAAAAAGAACATAGACACTCCAACTATAATGTTGTGGGTACACCATCCAGAACTCCCACTTCATTTTCAGGACCCCTCTATTATACATGTGATTGGAAATCTGATAGGTTTTATTTCTATGTTTTGATAGTAGGAAGAATTCCATTTATCACATCATTTCCCCTTGTATTTGTGTTGATGTTGATGTTTGAAAACTACCGGTGGAGTGGGTTTCGATCATAGTTGGGGTAGAATTCTACTGTAAACATATAGAGGCCTTTGAATCATATATAGATTAATGTTTTTATTGAAAAAATATCGATTATATATTATCCTCATGTGGTCGTAGTGATAGGGATCGACATATGGTTATTGATTCGATATATTTTCAGTCATTAGAGAAAGATAATTTTCATGTCATCATGGTGGATTAGAGAGAAATAAGGATATTCAATATACTTATAGAAATCATAAAAATTTTATACCATTTAGTTCTTATCTGAATGTGGTGGGAATTTTTAAATGCTTGATAAATGATTTGGCTGAATGCAAGTCAGCATAGCATGACCTATTGAGGTTTGGGGTCCTAAGAGGATGCATGTAACAAATTATATAAAACCAAATATGAACCTTCTAAAGGCTCCATCTTATATAGAGGTAGTACAATGTGATGAATGAATTTCACATTAGCTGTCCACATAAGAGAAAAGTGAGAGATTTTTGGAGGCCTCTGCATTCCATGATAATTTTGTAATGGTCTAACCAGCTATATAGGGGGGATGTGGGAATGTTTCGATAAGGTCCATTCCTCAAATTACCTTGTCAATTTTTAATCTTAGAAACTTATTTGAAGGTATGTGAGATGAATGAATCATTCATGATCCAAGAGATTTAATATGGGAATTTGACCCCAATGAAGGAAAATTATTCTCTATGGAAGAGTTGGGAGAAGAGATCTCTAGAAAAAAATTAGCTGATAGTGTTGATGGAATACACAGTAGAGGAGTTCACATGCCATGAGTAAATAATGGGAATAATGAAAATATATATTTCAAGAGTTGTATTGTGAATAATAGGCATAAATCTAAGGGATGTAAGGATTATTATTATCTACCAAAACTAATGTAGACAAGGTATTCTAGAAATATAAGGTCCAAGAAGATGGGTTTAGAACCCATAGAGAATGACCTAGAGAAGAATAAGGGTTCACACCTTCTGGGTAAAATCCTAATGGATGAATCTTTTTATTTTACAGATTAATAACGGTTGTGTAGCATAATGGTAGACCACTCTCAATAGAAGGAGGTATTTTTGACTATAGACTAGTAAAATGCAGAGGAAATAACTATTATTTACATCCCTCCCAAAGATTGTTTGGTTATCCTGTAGTGGTTTGTATGCAAGGGGGCTACAAATAAATACCAAACATTAGAACTTCTGGCTTTCTCAAAGTGGGAATTAGGTGAGGAGGCTGAGGAAAAGAAAAAACCTTGGGATATTATCCTTCACTCCAAAGAATAAATTCTGGGGGAGTCCTTTTAAATTATTGCTTCATAAGAGGATAGTGATAGGATGGATCAAATAATAATTCTATTGGATGAAAACAAGGATAATTGTGTATATATCAACAATAAATCTTGTATTCCAAAAAAATTTCAACTAAAGGACGATAAATGTGGTGGCGTTCATAAAAGGATCAGACAAGATAGCTTACCATTTTTAGGACCTTATCAACAATGATTCTAATACAATGGTAAATACTCTTTATTAGAAATTATATAGGGAGAATTCCTCTTATAATTTTATCTTTTATTTTAATGATTTGGAAATTTTTTATGTTTTCTAATGTATTTTGGTTTAAACTTTCATGGTTTCACACTTTTTCCATAAATTTCTTTTAAAAATAAAAAACTAATTTTCAATCAGAAAATTTTGGTATTGTAAAACCCTATGTTTTTTATGAAATATTCTCTCTTTGAATAATTTCATTTATTAAATTATTTTCATTACATAAAACATTAATTTTAAATGAACCACAATATAATATTGAAATATTATTATAAAAAGTTAATATGATTTTGAGAACCTCGAATTCCAAGATCAGTCCTGTGGTTTTCTTCTCTTCCATGCTTCTAACATCAAGAATGTTGGGCCATGGAAATAGCCGAAATGGATTGGTAAAGGGTGTATCCAAGCATCACGGGAAGGTATTGAGAAATAAAATACAAGGTTTAATAAAACCTAAAATTTGGTATGTTTAAAGGAGTGGTGGAATCAAGAGTATTAGTGGCCTCATCTATGATTAATCTCTTGGTGTTATGAAGGTATTTCTAGGTAATTTCATATGATATTTGGTGAAATGTATAGAGCATGTTAGGTAGAATATGTTGACTTCTATGTATGTCATGTATACTTTGGAGACATTGGGAAGGACTCTCTATGTATTTGGAAGTGGATTATGTGACCTATTAGCATGATTTCTATGTAGAGGTTTCTATGTTTCATCCCTATAGATTTTTTTTCATGAATCCATTCATCTTATAGAAATTGTCATTGTAAATCAACCTTGATATTTATTGTAGTTTAAAGTGACAATTATTTTTTATTCGTTATATAAGAGGGTGTGAATATGACTAATTAAATTACATAAAACATGTGTTTTAAATATAAATAAAATGAATTAATTTTTTATCAATTAATTATAATTGTAAATTTAAACCCTTTTAATATAAAATAAATATTTTTAAAAAAATTGTATTTATGGTTATAATGTACTTATATATTAATAAATTAAATTATTTACTATTGGTGAATCATTTGAAGAATATATATAGATATAATCTAATCAATTGTTTTAACATTATTTTATTATTTTTCTATGCATAGGATATGAATAAACCAAGTTTTATACTTCAAAATGTATTTTTCTAAAAATTGGTTTTCATCGTGTGTTGTGAGCTTATATTAAAATTAATTTTATAAAATTATTAAAATTGAATAAGTTAAAATAGATTCCTTATTATTAATTAAAAGTTTCAAATTTGGTAAATATGAATCATAACCGTGGTAAAATTTACCACCATGGTAAAGGTTAAATCAGGTTAATCTAGGTTAAAAATAAGTGATAAGGCCATAATTTTTAGTCATAATTATTATTCGATGATGTTAATTATACCCTTATCACCTTTGTCTCAAAATTATGGTGGTTACCTGGCACATTTCCTAGAAAAATGACCTATATGATATTTAAATCAAATAATGTTACAAAATTTCACTCTCTTAGTTTTAAATAACTCTTATGTTCCCACATAGATAAAAAAAAGCTATGAGTGATTATAAGTGTCTAATTTGAGCTTAATGAAACTTTATTCTTGATATAAATTTATTCATAATTTTTATTAGCTGTATAATGAATTTAAATGCCTATACAACCCCGATGCAGTATTTCTCCAATTAATAAAACATATAAAAATAATATTACAAATATTAAAAGTATTATAATTTTACCGATTTAAGGTGTGACATGAATTGATTATAATATTATGACAAATTGTTTTTAGGTTAATGAATTATATTTTATTTCTAATTTTTAATTATATATTTTTTGTCAAATTAAATGAATGGTATATAAATTGGAAATAATGATATTTTGTTAAATTAATATTTTATTAAATTACTTAAAAAAGAATAAAAATAATAAAAGATGAAAATGGTGATATTATAGGATAAATAATGTCATCCATTTCCCATTTATATTACATTTGGAACCAATTTTCTGGATAATTACATTAATCTATTTTAATCATTTAGGAAATTCAGAGGTTCTCCCTCCCCTCAATTATAAAAGGGAATCACCTTTTTCCCTTTTCCACACCACTTTGAGCCCTCTAGTTAAACTAAAATCTACCAAGTTATCTTATAAAAATATATATAAAAATTATAGAGTATTTTCTCTTTCCAAAATATCATACCTATAGAACATAATCGGACATATAAAGGAGTTATTTCAAAGAAGATATAATCGCATTAACCAATCACATTATCTTTAATTATTATTTTTTATTCTTTAAATAGGTTATCTTAATTCTAAAAAATAACATCACTATTCTAAATATACTAAAATGTAATTATTATTAGGACCCAGACTTTATTAACCATCTTTCAATCAAATGGGAAGTGAAAATATTGAATGTGAATACGTACGACATCCAATCTCCATCAAGTGATACAATTCATGTTTCACCGCCATCTTTTATGGATGGGTGTTATAATGGTTTTAATATTTATATATGATAAATATGAAATAATTATACTTATTTAATGATAATATCATATCCACATTCTTACCTTTCAAACCATTGTAAAATGATGACATTGATCACAAATACATGTAGGCTACCACTTCCACAAAACGAAGTGATTTTTTTTCATTTTTTACTTTTATAGAAATAAGGATGGATTTAATGAATATACAAAATATATATTTTTATTAATTATTCTAAAATGGTAATTTATTATTTACCTTTATTTCTTTCCATCCATTAAAAATGGTAACAATGTTTAGGGTTATGTTTTACCTACCATATCCATGAACAATGTAATTACTCTTTATGTCCCTTTATTTTATGAATGACTATAAAAAAGTGTGTAATGAATATATATTATATTTATATAATTACTAAAATATATATTTGATTGAAGCATGATCAAAATATAAAGTCCAAAAATCCTGACTTAGAAGATATATGAAAAATGAAGCATATATCACCTAAAATGGTTATTTTAATAAAGTGTTAACAAAAGCCTGATAAATAATGTTTTATGATCTTATAGAACACATATTTTTTTATTTTAATTATGTTATTGGTGGAATTTGTATTTCCATATAACAAATTGGGTAAATTTTTATATCTCTTAAGATAAACACAACTAGAATGGGGAGTGAACCCAGTTCAGTAAGGGATGTTGAGCACTATAATGGTATGGGGAGTGAATCTTGACTACTACAATGGTTTAGGGAGTGAAACCAACCTTCTATGATAGTCTTGGAAATAAAATTTTACTCTTATGGAAGTTATTTTATAATATTATGTGTATTAGACAATACCATTTCTTATATTAATGTTATTGTCTCATGGATCATGTTCTTTGACTCCCTTACGATGCATGTTTTATAAACTACCAATATTATTATATTGATTAATATTATAATCTTTAATATATAGGGTATGTTTTTCTAATGTTAATATCATGTTATTATACTCCAATCCTCATGTTATGATTATATGATCATTCTTATCAACCTTGTTCACACTTACTAAGAATCTGGTCTCATACTTTTCTTATGTTTCCTTTTCCCAATATGTGAATAAGATTATTAAGTTTGATATATCAAAGAAGGGTGCTAGTTTTAAAGAAATAAGTGGTACATTATGTACATATTTTATGAATCGGTTCTCTATGTTTCCATTTTTCCAAAGATACTAGACTTAAATCATTCTAGAATGGATCAAAATGTTATATAATGAATATTTATCTATTAATATGTAATGTTTATGTATGATAATTATTGGAATTTATATTTTTTGGAAGATAATTTTTTAGTTAAACTTTGGAAAGTAGGATTAAAAAACTATAGAAACAACCATGGAGATAGTTCTATGTATATGATAAAATACTAATGCTTTTTAATGATCATAATTGAACTTGGTCAAACCAAAGGTGTAATAGAAGAAGGTGTCTTTGTTTAGACATCCTATAAATGATTTTTCATAACTATATGGTTTCACACCATGATTAATATTTCTCCCACTATGATTTTTTGTTTCATTAAATGGATATAAATCAAAGGAATCATGTTAATTCAGAATGTGATGGACAATTCAATGATTGTCATCCTGAGTAGATAAATGTTATGATAAAAAAGAATGAGAATTTTTTTTCTTATGCTTGCACCCATTTCTCAAGATATGTATGATGATAATATTAAAAATGATAATAGGAGTGAAAAATTTTATATTTAGTACTTAATGAGTTAATTTTCTCCTTCTTTTAGTTTTCTTGTTGATTCACTGTTTGTTAAGCAATGGATCAGTACCATTGAAATGATATTTTCTATTCACCAATGTTCAAAAAATTAGAAAGTTATTATTCTTTTTTATATTTAAAAGGTGAATAATATTGATGGTGGAATCATATCAATAACACAAAGCAATAAGAATAAATTAAATCCATATAGTGGGATAAATTTACAATTTAATTTTTTTAATAGGTTTTTTCCTCAAATTCCTTACATGAAAATGGAGAAGGAATTCCTTGAACTTAAACAAAAGGATGAAGATTTTTTTTGGTTCCTATAATGAAACTTTTAAAAGACTAATGGAATATGCTATTAGGTGTATTATAAAACCTAAAATTATTTTTGAATGATTATTCAGGGCATTAAACCAAGTCTTTGAAGGTAGTTTTATATAAGTGACTTTAATAGCTACGAATAAATCATTTTATGTGCATCAAAGTGGATATGAAGATTGTATTTCCCCACTAATCTCATAGTTTTTATATGAAAATAAACGTGGACCTCAAAGTAAATTAAAAAAACTATGGAGATAAGAAGATTATATTTTCTTTTATGCTCACTGTGTTCAAGGAAATATAGAGGAAATAGTCTTAAGGGTATTGGTAAATGTTTCAAATGTGGAAATTGATTTCATCAGGTACTCGAATGAAAAATTGTTGGGAATAAGTCAGACAATGATTTCAATAGAGATAATGAAAAACATAATGAACCGCCAAAATATTACTTATTTAAATTCAAGGAGTATTGGAATTATTCAAACTAGTTCCCAAAATCTTAAGGTTAATTATTACGATCAACATCAATAAACTCTTAAGTTCGGATACAAATGGAAGTCTCATGAGATCACTATTTACGATGAAGGGTATGATAATGACATGGTGAAAGGTACACATCCCATATACTATATAACTTTTAATGTCTTATTTGACTCTGGATATAACCACCCTTTTATATAAAAATAATTTTCTAAGGGTATCACTATACCACCTCAATGATTAGACACGGATTTAGTGTTAAAAATATCTAATGGTATAATGATTAGATCTCAAGTTTATTATTCTTCTATGATTAAAGTTTTGGTGATGTTATTACATATAATATTATTATTCTACATTTACTTTTTTTATGTTATATACAGAATATATTGGATTTTTTTACATAAATTCCACATCAATTTAAAAGTAAGGGAAGTCACATTTGATATTTTGAACCAAAGTATGATGGTTTATCAGTGTGATGATAAATATTTAATTTTTATGGAATTAAAATTCATTTTATGACTATTAATTCATATTAAAAAGGTTTTGATATCTCATATGATTGGGAACAAAATCAACATAAAATATATTTCTATTATAAAGAAGTTTGTGGATATCTTTGAAAAATTATTCAATGGTTTTCTCCCAAATCATGAAGTTGAGTTTTCAATAGAACTCATACCTAGTTCTATACCTATTTCAAAGACACAATATAGAATATCCTTGATTGATTTTTAGGAACTAAATAAAAAACTCCAATAGATTCTTGAAAATAGAGTCATTTGGACAAGCATTTCACCATGGGGGGGAATCAGTTATTTTTTTAGAAGAAATATTGATCAATGAAAAATTTTATTGATAATAAAGAACTTTAAAAAATCACTATAAGGAAAAATTATCCACTACCATGTATTAAAAAATTGTTTTCTCCAGGATGTCGATATCCATAATTTTCTAAGATCAGAATTTATTTTGGTTATCATCAATTAAGGTCCACAAAGGAGGATATTCCAGAGATAACTTTATATGTAAGGTATGAAAACTGTCAATTTATAGTGATTATATTTAGTCTACTAATTCGCCTTATATCATTACGGATTTAATGAAAATATTATTTAGAGATTACCTTGGTCATTTTATGGTATCCTATATAGAATATATTATTATATATTAAATGATCAATGAAGAGCACGAATATCACTTGATAATTGTACTGAAGACCCTAAGTAAGTAGAAACTTTATAAAATATATACCAAATGTAAATTATAGCTTTAGAAAGTATCATTATTGGGTTATATAATCTCAATTGAGAGTATATCAATTGATCCTTCAAAGGAAAAAGTAATTTAATGTGGGTACAAACCTACCAATGTGACTGAGATCTATAGTTTTTGTAGTTTAGCTGGATATTATCAATAATTTTTAGAGAATGTTTTAGGTCTATAAAATTCACTCACAAAGTTATCATGGTAGGGGTATAAGTTACTTTGTATAAATTAATATGAAGAATGTTTTATGAAACCAAAGAGAAGGTTATTCATCATACTTGTTCACACACTACCCTATAGTAGACAATTGTTTTTAATCTATAGTGATGTATCAAAGAAGGTATTGGGATGCATCCTTGTGAAGAACACTATGGTTATAAATTATAACTCATGAAAATTTCATGTTCATGAAAAAAACTATTCAACTCATTATTTGAAGTTAGATGAGGTAATTTTTTCATTAATGATATGGAACCGTTATCCCTATTGAGAAATCGTTGATATATATATATATAGAGATCAAAAAAATTTAAATTATCTTTCTTACTCAAAAATAGTTGAACATGCACCAAAAAAGATGGTTTGAGTAGATTATAGATTTTGAATACTCAAAATATTACCATCTTAGGAATGTTAATAAGGTTCCAGATGCTCTAAGTAAAAATGATCATGTTAACATATCTATGATATGATAGAAAACGATCCAATCTTTCTAAACATGAAAATTATGGATCCATAAATCTTAAATGATGAGTAGAAATTTTATCATTATCATATCAGTGTTCAACCATCAATCAATGTAAATATTAATGAGGTATGGAAGAAATATGTAGATTTGTAAACTGAGGTGAGAAATGTTCCTGAGTTCAACATCGATTGTGATGAAATAATAAATATTATAAACATTTCATGTGTTTTTTTGGTACCATATATGAAGAAATATATTATAGATTAATCTCATAGCTCTTCATTATCTATTAATTCTATAAGTATAATGATATATAAATATTATAAATTGTATTTATGGTGGGATGGAATGAAGAGAGATATTGCAGATTATGTTTCTCAATACTTGGTATATCAGAAAGTTAAGGCTAAGAGATAGAATCCTAAGGGGATGTTAAAACCATTACCCATACCATAATGGAAATGGGAAAAAATAACCACATAATTTTTCATCAGACTCCAAAAAATTTCTAAAGGGAATAACACTATGTTTGTTGTAGTTGATCTCATTACAAAGTTAAAACACTTCCTTTTCATTAGAGAAGATTTATCACTTGAACAATGTACTTGGTTATAACTAAATAAGTGGTAATATTTCATTATGTGCCATTATCAATTGTATCTGATTGGGATCTGAGTTTTACCTCAATGTTTTGTAGAATGTTTCAGCAAGTTCTTGATATAGAGTCAAGTTTCAAAACTACTTTTCATCCTTCAATAGATTTCCAGTCTAATGGGACTATTAAAACTCTATAATACATTATTAGAGATTTATCTATGTATTTTGATGGATTTTGGGATCAACACCTTCCTTTGGGGGAATTTTCCTATAATACTATTTTTTACTCCAGTATTCTAATGAATCCTTATAAATCCCTTTGTGGTAGGAAGTATAAAACTTGAAAATGTTGGAATAAATTTGGAGGAATAAATATATTTAGACCTAATAATTATAAGTAAATAGTAGAGAATATTTGAGCTATTCAATAGTATATAATATAAAATCACATTTGACAAAAAAGTTATGTTGAAAATCATTGAAAAGATTTTGATTGTGAAGTTGGAAACAAGGAATTCTAATTAATACCTCCATGGAAGTGGGTGATTATATTTGGAAATAAGGGAAAGATATGCACTAGGTGTATCAAAACTTTTGTAATTATTGATTCTATCAGGATGGTAACTTATTGATTGGTGCTTCCATTGAATCTCTCTCAAGTTCATGATGTGTACCGCATATCTCTCATGAGGAAGTATATATATGATCTTGCACAAGTACTGAACATAGACGTCATACCAATGGACTAAAATATTTGTTATGAAGAATAACCATTATACCTTATGTATCATAGATAGACAATTCTCTGAAAAAAGACCACTTACATGGTCAAACTTTTGTGGTGAAACAAAAAATTTGAGGAAAGCTATGTGGAAACCTAAAGTTGTGATGAGATAGAAGTATCTTCATATTTATTTTATCATAGTGAACAATTTCTTGTTAAAAATAATTTCAAGGGGGGTAAAAGGTAGCACCCAAAATTTTTAAATATATTCTCTTTAAATAATTTTATTTATTTGATAGCTTTCATTACACGCAACATTGAATTCAAATGAACTAAACTATACTATTAAAATATTTTTATTTAAATTTAAAGATATCACGTATCTATTGGATTAGAAGGTATGAATATGAAAAAATAAATTATGAAAATCTTATGGTTTAAATTTTACATAAAGTAATTTTTTTGTTATTGATTAATTAGAAATGAAAATAAAAATCATATTAAAGTAAAAGATATACTTTTTGAAAAACTGTTTTTATACCCATGCCATATTTATATCTTAATAAATTAAATTATTCCCTATTTTTAAATGATTTTAATTATATATATATTATAATTAATCAATTTTTTTAATATTAATTTAATATTTTTCTATTCATTAGAAAATAATAAGAAATGGTTTATGCTTAAAAATATATTTTTCTAAAAAATGGTTTTTATCGCATGTTGCGTTATTAATTTAAAATTAATTTATTCCAATTATAGAGGTTGAATTTGATAAAATGGATTCCATATTTTTAACGAAAAGGTTAAAATTCGGTAAAGAAGTCCCTTTAATTTTGGGCAATATAGATAGTAATCATGGTAAAATTTATCGCATTAGTAGAGGTTAAATTGCGTTAATCTAGGATAGAAATAAGTGATAAGGCCTTAATTTTTCATCCTAATTATTCTTGGATTAAATTATTTCTACCCTCATAACCTTATTATCTAAATTTAGTTTTTTAATGTACATGTTTTAATGGAAATTAACTATATAATATTTAAAAAATAGTTAAAAAATGACAGTCGCTTAGTTTTAAATATCTCTTATATATCCACAGAGTTGAAAAAGAATGGTTGGAATGAATATAAGTGAATATTTTTAAATTGATTAAATTATATTCATGATATAAATTTATTTATAATTTTTAATAATTATATAATGTCCTTAAATTCTTATGCAACAATGTTGTAGTATTTCTTGAATTAGTATATATATATATACTTGATTTTAGGAATATTAATAGTTTGATAGAGTTAAGGTGTGACATGAATTTTTTGGTGGATTATGACATATTATTTTTATGTTAAAGAATAATATTTTAATTGAAGCTTTTTATTTATGAATTTTTATCAAAATTAAATGAAAAGTGTTTAAATTAGCAATAATGATATTTTATGAAAATAATATTTTTAAAATTTACATAAAAATCATAAAATTTTTAAAATCAGACAAGGGGAAAACATATTGTAGAAAATTTAATCCCATTAAAATTTGTATTCCATTTTTAGTTAATTTTCTACAGAATGAATTAAATATATTTAAATAATTTAAAAAATCTATTGGTTCCCCTCTAATCAATTATAAAATGGAACCCCCTGTTTCTCTTACTCATCCCACATTGAGCCTTATATGATGAAACAAATCTACCATGTTCTATTATACACTCCCCTATACCAATTATAGAGGTGATTTTATTCCCAATAGACCAACCCAGGAGCCCTTATGAGGAGATCTAAATGAGTTGTTTTAAAGAAGAGATAATCTTCTAAATCGATTAGTTTCATTTTAATTTTTCATCACCTCTTCTAAATTTGTTATATTATTAATAAAATAATAATTTTATGATCATAAATATACGTAAATATTATTATGATTAATAAATCACCGTTATTCTCCTGCATCCCATCAAAAGGGAAGTGAAAATATTGCTCCTGCTTATGTAAGTCTTATCGTCTCCAAATAGTGATACAATTAATTTCTCATCACCATATTTTATGAATTGGTATTATAATGGTTTTAATATTTACATATTATGATTTTGAAATAATTATATTTCATTAATGAGAACATAATATATATATTTTTACCTTCAGTACCAGTGGAAAAATATAATGTCGATTATGCGTATGTGAGGAATACCACCTCCACGAAGTGATGTAATTTTTATTTCTTTTATTTTTTATTTAGAGATTAATAAGAACATATAAAATTAATATAAACTATATATTATATAAAATAATATTTATAGAGAGTTTATTTATTATTTAACATCTTTTAAATTCCATCATTCAAAAAATATAAATGGAATTTATGCATACGTATGATCTACTATATCCATTAATGTTCTAATTGTTTTATATATCTCCATATTTTATGAATGAATATAAAAATTTATATAATGTATATAATGAATATATATATATATATATATGTTATTAATATCATTATAAACATTCTGAATGTCACACAATGTTTTTTTTGTCTTTGTATTGATCCGGTCCTTTGGAAATCTTGATCCTTTTCATGGGTATTTGGTGAGATGAATCATGAGTTTTGAAGTTTCATATATGTCTAACCACCTTAATTTGGGATCCCCATTGTTTGTTTAGTAGTTTTTGATGAAAGGGTGGTTACTTCATGATTTGGGCCAACCGTGAGCCCATTCCCAGTTTTAAAAACCGAATTTGATTCTTTTATAACACTTTTGTTTTTCATACTTTTTCACCCATTCAACTTCCCACTTTTCCTATACTGATATATTAAAACATAGTTATCCGTTTGGACCCATTATAAATTCATAAGCAGGGTAAATTTGGGTTACTTATTTAGGTATTGGGCCAACCCATGGGCTCATTTCCTGTTTTAAAACAAAAAATCGTTTCATTTATATCTTTTTCATTTTTTAATATTGTTCGGGGATTCCACCTCCCCCTTGAAGCCAATAAACATATCCTAACCTTCATAATCTATGTTTCCTCTTTGGAGCTCATATGGGTCGAGGATTAGGGAGAAAATGCTCAGGATACCTCAAATCTTCCAGAATTGACAAGGTGAATTGTATCAGTCATAAATCAATCAATTTGTACTCTTTTGGCCACCAATTTTCTTTCCCTGGTTCGTCCAGACCTTAGGAGTCTCTTAAAGAATTTTTAAGTCATTCATTTGTCTCTAGGGTTGCAGATCTAAGGGAAGACAAAAAGTTTTCTAGGGGAAAGGTGAGATTCCTTCTCCTTTCTCCTTCATCTTCCCCCTCCTTTAATTATTTATTTGATTTATATTGTACCCTAGTATTGATCTACCTAGGGTTTTGTTATAATATTTTTTTTGATGGGTTTTCTGTTTTTTTAGGTCTGGTATTTATTGTTTTAGGGTTTATAAACCCGCGGCGGGTGATTTCGGGTGTGCTTTTCAATTACGCCAAAGATTTGAGGTAGGATATCCCTTGCACATGCCTTTATCATTCATGATTCATCATTTTTATATTTTCCTAGACTGATATAAATGTTAGTTATTGTTTTTAATCCTTTGTATAATTTTCTTTGTGTCCAAAGTGGTTGTTTAATCATTGTTTTGTGAAAGGTAGTGTTTTTTGTCATGAAAGTGCTCAACAAGTGTTTGTTTAAATGTTCCGTTATATTTTGCAAATATTTTGTGAGGTTTATAATCTGGTTTATGGTATTTTTAACATGTTACAGTATGTTGAATGAAAATATGGCATTCAATTGGTGTTTTATTCCTTTTTGTGTACTTAAAATAAATTTTTTTTAAAAAAGGGCATGTCATGTGTTTGATAAATTGCCCTATTCAATTTTATGTGTGATGTGTGATTTAAAAGTTACTTGTTTGGATTTATAAAGTAATTTGAAGAAAGATAAATTGTATTTTTGGGTACTTATATCTATTTCCAATTTGGATTTGTTTTTAAAAAAAAGTGGGTTTTGAATTACAACATATTTTGGCCTGAGTTGCCCAAAAATGGACTGTTTCACATCTTTATGAAAATGGTTGTGTTTTGAATATGTAACCTGAGTATTATAAGAGATTTATGAATGTGGTTTTCTTCTGTAAATGGTGTTTATACATATCCTTAATAAAATTAAAATTCATACCTTCTTCAAAGGTTAGTTTTGAGAAAATGTTTAAAGGCCCGTTTGGCATTTCCTAGAACTGAAGGAGTGTTTTACTTGTATATAACAAGTTATGCAATTGGGATTGTTTTATGGTCTGTTAAATGATTTTAGTAAATGTTTATTGGGATTCCAAATATAATTTGGTTTGGTTTTTTGGTGTTTTTATAATTTAAAGCGTGTTTTTGAAAGTGTTTTATGTGAAAATCCTCAATACACTTCATGAAATTGTTTTACCAAAATATTTAGTGGTTTGTTGATTAGTGTAAGAAATGTGAAGAATGATTATGGGATATTTGTTTTTTTATGGTTTTGGATTGGAATGTGAATGTGAAATGTGTATTTGATAATATTTGTAACTTGATTGAGCACTATAGGGAATCCCGGGTGTCTAGGTGGGCGGACGTGTACTAGTATGCTAGTGATTCTGTGGGGGTTGGCCACTGTTTCACGTAGCAAGTTTGACGATGACAACACTAACTAAAATATGATGATGATGATGATTGGGGACCACTAGGTTATGGGTATGTTCCCTACTAGTGGCTCGTGCATGAGAACCGATATTTATTATGGTTACTTTCACCGAGATACGAGGTACCTGGGGATCACAACTAACTAGTGCCTAGGGGTATTCCCGTGACTAGTGCCCATTGGCTATTTTGTACTCACCGTCAGCATACGGTGTGTTTGGTTGGTAAATTTTGTAGTATGTGTTATTTATTTAAAAGTTAAAATTATTTAAATCAGTCCTCTTGAATACTATTTTCATTTTGAAGTTGCACCTCATTGAAAAGAATTGTTACTTGCATTTTTGTTTATTAAACATGCATCTTTTTTTCTGATAATTATTATAGCATGGAACCTCATTTTAAAACCATAACTTCATATCATTAATTGAAAACTATTAATTGATGTTTCATTTATTTTAAAGGAATGTGCATTGGGAATAGAATATTGGGCTAACCTACTGAGTTTTAATACTCACGCCTATATTCTTCTTCATTTTTTCCCCTTGTGCAGGTTTCATCATTAGTTCGATCAGCTTGGGAGACATTTGATCATTGTTTTGGAGAGTGACCAGAAGTATCACATGGATTTGGTTGGTCATCAGGATTGTTCAGTTTAGTTTTTGTTTTTTTTCTACTTTTAGTTTCTTGTACAAATAATATTTAGTTCAATTTTTTTATATATAAATTCATTTTGGGTTGTCTGTTTATTTACACTATTTGTCTGATTGTTTATTTATGGTCTAAATCGTTCCCTTGTGTACTCTATTGATTCCCTTGGTGATTTTAACCATCCCGGGAGGATCAGGAACCCCTCTCGAGACTTGCCGCAGGCTGGCCTGGATGACCGGTTTAGGGTTGACTCGGGTTGGTTCATGACAAAATGGTATCAGAGGAGGTTGGCTCTTAGCAGACCTTTCTTTTTAAAGTGCCCTTGTTATTTTGGGGATGTCAAGGTAGATGGAGTAGGATTTTTGGGCCTTGAGGGGTAAGTGCAAGAAGAGCGTCGCAAACTCTTTCTTGTTCTAATCCTCTGGTTTCTATGGGAAGTCCGGTTTTATTAGTGTCCTTTGTTCTAGTTGATTTTTTTGGTGTTGGGATATGACAAGGGGAGTCTGACTAATGGCCTCCGTGAGATCGCAGGGCCTGGCAAGCCATGTGGAGCTGGGTAATGGTCCTAATAAGTCTCTCTATGTTGGTTTTGTGTTTGGCATATGGCCGCCAACCATATGGTCAAGTCAACCAGTGACACTAATTCCTTTTTTTGGGGTCTCTTGAACCTTTCTTGAATTCTGAATTTTTGTTTTTAAAATCCTTGTGTGAGAATTGTGGAAATGGGTTTTAATGGAAGGATTAGATTTTGAAAAGAGAAAAATGGGGTTTTCAAAAATTAAATATAATAATGGTTTTGGAAGGTTGTGTTTTTTGTTAAAAAAATGGAGGGAAGTGTAAATGATTTAAAGGGATTGGATTATCCATAATCTAAACTTGTGGTTTGTTAAAATAAAATGTTTTGAAATTGTGAATCATTTTAAGGTGATTCTGAATCATTGTTTTTAATGGCGTATTTTGGGATGTCAAAAAGCATTTGAATGGGATAAATTAGTTTTGGAAATTGGTTTTGATTGGTTGGTGTTTTCCTAGAAAGGGTATTGGTCTCAATGGACCTTGGATTATGAAAATATACCTTGCTGATTTTTTTTAAAAATTAGAAGGGGTTGTTTAGAGTGGCTTGGTTATTAAAATTTTTTTAAAAAATTGAAAGGTGTAGGTTTTTAAGAAAATGGTTCTTAATTAACTGTGGTTTTATTTGTGAAATATGAAAAGGTTTTTTGACTTAGTGGTTGGTGTTACTTATGAAGGTAATTTTTTTTGGAATGATGTTGTTTTGTTTTAGCCTTTGGTGTTTTCATGGGTGCTCAGATGAATGGTTTTATTTATATCTGGAAGGATGGCCTATATGGTATGGTGGTTGGGTTCCTGGGGTGGCATGGAAATGTTCGTGTGGGTGATAATTGATGAAACACCATTGGTGAATGTGGAAACTCACCAAGTTAGTTTGTTTTTTTTAAATTGGTTTGAGCTGAAAATTGTTGCCTTTTTTAAAACCAATGGTTATATGGCATGATTTTTCTATGTCTTAGAAGATTTTTTTATTTGGTCAGCTTCCATGTGTTCTATAATTCATACTCTTGTTCTATCTAGAGATGATATATTGTTGGTGGCTCGGTTCTGGAGTAATTTTCATTGGGTTCTAAAGATGTGTTTGATATTGTGATGTGGCCATGGATAGTTCTCCATTAGAAATCGTTCCTGCTGATCAACCTAAGGATTCATTTCAAATTTTAAATCCACATCTTTTGATGATGCCTCAACCTGTTTGTTGGAATAGAGATCTGTTTGGGATCTATTAAAAGTTCTTCTAGGTTGTGATAATTATTTTGGACAGAGCAGTTGTGTTTGGTGATGTTAATGTGTTTTGTCATATTCCTTGTCCATTATTCCCCTCATTTGGAGTGAGATAGAATTTTGATATGTATCTATGAGTTCCTATTTAGATGATATTTTTTTGGTGATAAAGTGAGGGTTTTTTTGAGTGGTGTGATCCTTATCACCTGACTGCGGTGCAGCAAATGCTTCAAGAATCAGTGCTCCAGCCATAGTCCTCGGAGTGAAGCTTTCCACGCAGTCAGGAAATTGACAGAGATTTGGAGTGCTTGATTAGGATCCTTACTCCTCTATTTTGGTAAGTTAGTTTTTATTTAAATGTTTTGGTTACTCATTTATGTGAATTTCCCTTTGTTGCAACAAGCGTGGGGGACTTAACCCCTCACACAGTGTCTATGGTTATTCCTTCATGGATGTGGGTTTTCAATCAATATCCCTATGTGGACTGCCTGTAAAAAAAATCAGGTGCATTTTTTGTGTTACCTATTCATAGTTGGAGAGTATTGGGTAGTTTCTTTTTTTCTTTTGTGGTTTCAGTGGCCAAAATTATTGGTTCTCCTTCCCTCCCATCCCCAAGTGGCGGGGGTCAAGAACTGTGCTGAATGTGTTGGCCAAGTTCTTATCCCCTCTGTTCGGTAGAGGGTGTTTAATATGTTCATGTTGTAACCCTATTAACATGGTATAGTAGGTTTTTTTAGGAGGGTTTTTTGGGCTTGTGTGAGTGAGGCCCAATTCAAGCTCATGTTGAATTCTTGTCTGTTCGTTGCTAGTTGGTTTCTAATGGTGGGGAGACCCACCATGGGTCTCCTGGATTTTCATCCTAAGAACATTTCAAGTGCTAGTTGATTCTTAATGGTGGTGAGTACATTCTT
Source organism: Viscum album (assembly GCA_963277665.1). NCBI lineage: Eukaryota > Viridiplantae > Streptophyta > Magnoliopsida > Santalales > Viscaceae > Viscum > Viscum album. The sequence goes on from OY728156.1 coordinate 475,332,834, forward strand.
GAATACCTTGTAATATTTGGTTTTTGTGAGTTCTATTTGGTTTGGGTGATGGTTGGGTTCATTGAGAAGAGGCTCAACAATCAGGTTCTTGGCTTGGTTGTGGAGGTGGTGGCTTCATCTTTCCGTTGATTTTCCAGATGTGGTTATGAGTTGTGTTTTGTGTGGGCAAGAGTATTAAGTTGCATTGTTGGTTATTTATATTTCATTATCTTTAGAGGCTCGATTATGTTGGTATGGAATCCTTAGGTGTTGTTTTATTTCAGCTGGAAAATGTTATGGCTTTCCGGGGGCGGAAATCTTTAATGGTGGGGAGAATTGTCACACAAGGTTTTTTTTCTTTGTATTGATCCGGTCCATTGGAAATCCTAATTCTTTTCATGGGTATTTGGTGAGATGAATACTGAGTTTTTAAGTTTCATATATGTCTAACCACCCTAATTTGGGATCCCCATTGTTTGTTTAGTAGTTTTTGAAGAAAGGGTGGTTACTTCATGATTTGGGCCAACCGTGAGCCCATTCCCAGTTTTAAAAACCGAATTTGTGTCTTTTATTAATCTTTTGTTTTTCATCATTTTTCACCCATTCAACTTCCCACTTGTCCTATATTGATATATTAAAACGTATTTATCCTTTTGGACCCATTATAAATTCATAAGCAGGGTGAATTTGGGTTACTTATTTAGGTATTGGGCCAACCCATGGGCCCATTTCCTGTTTTAAAACAAAATATCGTTTCATTTATATCATTTTCATTTTTTAATATTTTTTGGTGATTCCACCTCCCCCTATAATCCCATAACCCTATCCTAACCCTAATAATCTATTTTACCTCTTTGGAGCTTATATGGGTCGCGGATTAACGCGAACATTCTTAGGATACCTCAAATCGTCCAGAATTGACAAGGTGAATTGTATCATTCATAAATCAATCAATTCGTACTCTTTTGGAAACAAATTTTCATTCCCTGGTTCTTTCAGCCCTTAGGAGTATCTCCAAGAATTTTCAACGAATTCATTTCTCTCTTGTGTTTCAGATCTAATGGAAGACGAAGAGTTTTCTATGGTGAAAGTTGAGATTCCTTCTCCATTCTCCTTCCTCTTCCCCCTCCTTTCATTATTTCTTTGATTTATATTTTTACATAGTATTGATCGACCTAGGGTTTTTTTATAACATTTTTTTATGGGTTTTCTATTTTTTTAGGTCTGGTCTTTATAGTTTTATGGTTTATAAACCCGCGGCAGGTGATTTCGGGTGTGTGTTTCAATTACGCCAAAGATTTGAGGTAGGATATCCCTCTCACATGGCTTTATCATTCAATTTTCATAATTTTAATATTTTCATAAACTAATATAAATGTTCATTATTGTTTTTATGCCTTTGGATAATTTTCTTTGTGTACAAAGTGGTTGTTTAATCATTGTTTTGTGAAAGGTAGTGTTGTTTTGTCATGAAAGTGCTCAACAAGTGTTTGTTTAAATGTTCCGTTATCTTTTGAAAATATTTTGTGAGGTTTATAATCTGGTTTATGGTATTTTTAACATGTTACAATATCTTGAATGAAAATATGGCATTCAATTGGTGTTTTATTCCTTTTCATGTACTTAAAATAAATTGTTTTTTTAAAAAGGGCATGTCATGTGTTCGGTAAATTGCCCTGTTGGCTTTTATGTGTGATGTGTGATCTTAAAGTTATTTGTTTAGATTTATAAATGAATTGGAAGAAAGATAAATGGTATTTTTGGGTACTTATATGGATTTCCAATTTGGATTTGTTTTTACAAACAAGTGGGTTTTGATTTACAACATATTTTGGCCCGAGTTTCCCAAAAATGGACTGTTTCACATCTTTAGGAAAATGGTTGTGTTTTGAATATGTAACCTGAGTATTATAAGTAATTTATGAATGTGGTTTGATGCTGTAAATGGTGTTTATACAGATCCTTAATAAATTTAAAAATGCATACCTTCATCAAAGGTTAGTTTTGAGAAAATGTTTGAAGGCCCATTTGGCATTTCCTATAAATGAAGGAGTGTTTTACTTGTATATAACAAGTTGTGCAATTGGGATTGATTTATGGTCCATTAAATGATTTTATTAAATGTTTATTAGGATTCCAAATATTATTTGGTTTTTTTATGTGTTTTTATAATTGAAAGAGTGTTTTTGAAAGCGTTTTATGTGCAAACCCTCAATACACTTCATAAAATTGTTTTACCAAAATATTTAGCGGTTTGTTGATTAGTGTACGAAATGTGAAGAAAGATTATGGGCTGTTTGTGTTTTTATGGTTTTGGAATGGAATGTGTATGTGAGATGTGTATTTGATTATATGTGTAACTTGATTGAGAACTAAATGGAATCTCAGGTATCTAGGTGGGCGGACATGTACAAGTATGCTAGTGATTCTGTGGGGGTTGGCCTCTGTTTCACGTAGCAAGTTTGACGATGACGACACTAACTAAAATATGATGATGATGATGATTGGGGACCACTAGGTTATGGTTATGTTCCCTACTAGTGGCTCGTGCATGAGAATAGATATTTATTATGGTTACTTTCACCGAGATACGAGGTACCAGGGGCTCACAACTAACTAGTGCCTAGGGGTATTCCCGTGACTAGTTCTCATTAGATATTTTGTACTCACTGTCAGCATACGGTGTGTTTGGTTGGTAAATTAAGTAGTATGTGTTATTTATTTAAAAGTTAAAATTCTTTGAAGAATCCCTCTTGAAAACTATTTTCATTTTGAAGGTGCACCTCTTTGAAAAGAATTGTTACTTGCATTTTTGTTTATTAAACATGCTTGTTTTTTTCTGATAATTATTATATCACGAAACCTCATTTGAAAGCCATACTTTCATATCTTTAATTTAAAACTATAAATTGATGTTTCTTTTATTTTAATGGAATGTGCATTGGGAATAGAATATTGGGCTAACCTACTAAGTTTTAATACTCACGCCTATAGTCTTCTTTTTCTTTTAGCCCTTGTGCACGTTTCATCATTAGTTTGATCACATTGGGAGACATTTGATCATTATGGTGGAGAGTGACTAGAAGTTTCACATGGTTTTAGTTGGTCATCAAGATTGTTCAGTTGAGTTGTTGTTTTTTTCTACTTTTAGTTTCTTTTACAAATAATATTTAGTTCAATTTTTTTTATATATAAATTCATTTTGGGTTGTCCATTTATTACCTTTGTTTGTTTGATTGTTTATTTAAGGGCTAAATTGTTCCCTTGTGTACTCTATTGATTCCCTTGGTGCTTGTCACCATCCCGGGAGGATCGAGAACGCCTCTCGGGACTTGTTGTGGGCTGGCCTGGGTGACCGATTTAGGGTAGACTCGGGCTGGTTCGTGACACTGAATATTATGTAACCACTTTCAAAATTCAATGACAATGCTATCAAACCAAAACAAATATAAAAATGAAGAAAATTTCAACTGAAAAAAGAGTTTTAAAAAGTAAGTCTGTATAAATAGGTGTTAATGGGTTTTAATAAAACCAAATATAGTAAAATATATATTTATATGTTTTTTAATGTATTTATAATAAATGTATAATTATTATGCAGTATGTTCTAATGTATATAGAGGAAGTCAGACCTAATGTAAGGTACTTTATCTCACTTTTATTTTTGTGAGACACATTCCATATTCACCACTTGTGTCTTTTATGTGGTGTATATACTACCCATGGGTGTATTTTATGACCCATATTAAAAAAAATTATTTACATGTACATATCTATATAATGTTATTTCTTACATAGGTATTATTATTCAAAAGTTACTGAAGTGGTAATGAGTTTTTTATTAAAATATCATTATTTATCATGATTATTTATGATAAATTTATGATAATGAAATATTATTATCTTTATCACAAAATACTAAAAAAATTATTATCCTAAGGTTATTTTGTAAAATTATATGTTTTCCATTCATTTTTTCACCTTATGTACTCACATGACTAAAAATAGGTTTCTAGGGAAAATCTACTTCATTTCACTCTTCGATCGAAAAACATTTTTCTTCAATAAAAGTGTTTTCTAAAATAGTTTTAATGAAGTTTTCCATTATTATCATATAATTTTTTAATGTAATTGTAACCCATTTTTGACTTTTTACAAAATTGTTTTTAATGGAATCTTGTTATTGTTTTAGAATGAGGTACTTTTTTACTTTTTTAAATAAGTATAATCAGATGTTTTTGTCAACTTATATGGAATGAATGAAATTTCTCACCGTCATGACTAATATATGATTTGAAATATCATTCAAAAGTTCAATTTTTATTTTAAATTATTTTTTTCCCAAAAAAATGTGGAAAATATTTTATTTAAAATGATTTATTTCAACATGAAAGGATATTTTGCTAAAGAATATTTAATAATATTTTATTAGTATTTCTATTCATCAATGAGAATAACCCTTGATTTCACTAATGATATACTTGGTATATGATCTAATGATACCATATTTATTCTTTATATGCATTTTTTTTGTATGATGAAAAAATTATTCTAAAACACATAAATTTCCCAGGGATAATACTGTGATGAAATGATGAAATGTTTATAAAACCTATTCTTTTTTATTAGATTATTTTATGATTAAATTTTTTTGAAATTCATTTCTTTTAGTGGGTTATGATAAGAAGAATGTTTTGTAATTTTTTTCAACATGTAAATATAATTTCCATTATTTGATGGGTGAGAACTATAATTCCCTCTAATGCATTATGAAAAATTGATATCTCATGAGATAAACAAGACTTGAATGGGGAGTGAACCACTGCAACAATATTATCCTTTAGTAGTGTTTATTTATTTATTTGTGGTAAAAAACATTTCCATTTTGAATCATAATATTTTCCCACTTCTAAATTTTTCATCAGCATCCAACTCATGTAAGTTATTTCCATTTATTAGTGGTTTCTGAGAACTATTATGAAATGTTTTATTATTGGATTTTTTTTACTTTTAGTGGTAGGTTCCCCTATCCAAAATTCCAAGGTTGCAGTGGCAGTTTAAATAGCTAATAAACTTCAAAATATATAGCGATGCTGTAAACCGATGCTAAAAATATTTCGGCCTTATATAGAGGTATTATAAACTATCATTATATATCACTGTTCAAAAAAATACCGTTGTATAAACAGAAACCTCAAACCATAAAAAAATAGATATTATATTATAAAAATATTAAAAAACAATTACAATATAATAAAAACACGATTTTAGCTAAACATAATCATATAATCTAGATTCAACTATAGACACTACCCGATGAACTTTGATTGAAATTATCTCTATCTCCATCTCCACTCCCAGCTACGGGATCCTATATGAAAATTTTCCTAAAAGTTAAAAAGTGTGGTATATTTAAAATTAATCATAGAACCAATAGAAGTTTTTTTAATAAATGATTATGAGGATATAAAATTTACCTGATCGCTTAAACTACCCATCAACACAATATCACTGAGGAAACATCCACTCATCTTATAATATAAATAAATCAATGATTTGAGTAGAGTAATGAAATAAATATTAATATAGTGAAAATTGACAAAAAATTATTAAAATGAAAAATGAATTCGTACACTAGTTTCTTTAGTAGGATCATTCACATAACATCCATTAGATTTTGTATGATAATCCAACTAAATTTCTATTTCAAATACATGGTGACTAAAATTATTTTACTACATTAAACAAAGATAAATCATCAATTTAATATATGAAATGGATAATTTTATCTAATAAATATTTATACTAATGAAAATATTACTAGAGTTAATCTGTTTATAGAAAAACTCTTTGATCCACTAGTGTGGGGTTATTTTTTTAGCTCAACCTGGTACATTTTCCCTTGAAATATCCTAAAATAAAAAATCATTTAATTTAATAGTAACATATTTAATGAAATATACTTGTTATATAAAATTATATATATATATATATACAATTATATTAATATAATAATATAAATTTCAATACCATATGATTCTCATGATGATGGATATCAACAATCACCTTCCAGTGCTATCTAGGTAGCCCTTCAGGAAACTTATCATACTACTTATGACTGTTTAATGATGTATCAGTAAATTCATTCCAAAATCTCTATTGAAAATATTTCCATTTATTACCCAAAATTTTTAACATTCACTTTCGTATGATAAAATCAACATCAATAAATTGAAATAACATCTATACAAAGAGATTCAATTTTAAAATATTAGGATTTCATTACAAAATGAGACTAAATTACACCATAGTGTATTAAAATTTCCTTTATCTAGGAATAAAACACTTCATTATTACTATATTATAACCTATTCCTATAATTATAATTGTTAATTAGAATGGTAACTAGATTCGCCAAAATTTTGACCAGAATCTAGATAAATAAACCTACAACATCATCTACGGGGACCCAGTAATAGTCAAATTAGACAACTATATTCATTCCATTTAGATTCCATACATTTTAATTGTTTCTATTTTTATCTATAGTAAAATAAATTGCATATTTTATGAAAAAAATTATTAGTATAAAAAAGTTCAATAACTTTATTAATATTAAAATTTATACCAGTAACTATCTCCCTCCAATATCCTTACAACGAAATAGTATTAAAGACATGTTCTCATAATACTGAACATAAAAAATGGGAGTTCATTTCCCATATACTTATGGGATAGAAGAGGGATTTATAGATGCATATGAAATAGAGTATTTGTGAGATATGATGATGGGAGAAAGATGGAGGGTGTCTAAAATTATATATGGAGGGAGACAGATGGTTCATTAGTTATCTGTTTGGTGAAGGGAGGATCAACTGGGAGTCCAATGGGATCAATGAAATGATTATTCCTTGGACATAAGGTCATTTATTCAAATAAAATTAACTTCAAAACATATATTTCAAAAAATTCATGTAGAAAAAACTAAAAAAAATAACATATGCACAATTATGAAAAACAAAATATGCATATCTATGATAATAAATAACTGCACATATAACTTATGTAGTTGATAAATTAATGGATAACAAAACATACAATCATTATGTCCATCAATCATGCCATTTCCCTACTCCATAATTACTTCATCTACTTCATACACCCTTCAAACACTAATATTTTCAATATCATGATAGAAAAACAAGTTTTGTTTATCTCAGATGAGATTCATTAATAGAGGTAAAATCTTCCATTTCATCACCCATATCATACAAGTCACATTGTTTATGTGAATAATTATATTACACCCTTAATCCATGACATATTTCCATTAATATAATATTTTATCTTAGGATGAGAAGATATATGGATCATGTAATTCATTTACTCCGACATTCGTCAAGTGAGATATGTTCACAAAAGTAAATTGTAAAGAATATCTTTTAATACCCCTAGTAATATCTACCCACTTTCATTTGAATAAAGTAACTAAAAAATTTCAATTGTAGTTTAATTTGATAATATAAGTTTACTTTCTATTGAATCAGAATTCGAAAACTATAAATATGATAGTATTCTTTGTTTTCAAACCCTCTTCCTGATCGACTTTACGAAATTTAAATCCATTCACATTGTAAGTGTTGAATTTTTTATACTATTTTAAAGGACCTTGATCCAAAAACATCAAATATTATGATAAATCACCCTAAGTATCATTATTCATGATCTACTAAAATTAATATACATTATTAGATTTACATAATATCTATGCCAACCTAATATCCATATAGATTGCAGTATTTATGAACTTATGTGACATGAAAACCATTATACAAGATATTTTTACCATCTTTTGTTATATCATTATCATTTAATGGTTGGATTCTCATTTGCCTCTTTCTTTATATCCTAATCTCTTCAATAAATGGATCATCAATTTCACTATTCAATATCAGATATCTATTTGCCTGAAATAATTCTATTTTTATCTGTGTAACATTTTAGATCCTCCCAAAGGATCAGACAATAATAAGAATGATTTTTTATTTCCCTTGGAGTTGAAATTTAGTCGATGTGTCATCAAAATGTGAAAATATATTTAATCTTATATCAATATAATCCTAGTATTTATAACAAATGGTAAGACACTCTTCTTCTAAATAGACTTCATAAATAGATTCTTCAGATTGAGATTTATTTTTCCCATATTATTTCAAATGACCAAGATATCATTGCTGAAAAATAATTAAAACATAATTATGTATTTAATGATGTTCCAATAATTGTTTAAATACGATGAAAAACATATAAATAAAGTACCTCTCAATTGGATACATCCATAGATAATGTAAAGGGTCTCCTGATTTGGTTTCCTTAGCTAAATGCATTGTTAAATGCATCATGAAAGTAAAAATGATAGAAAAAATATCATCTCCATTTCAAAAAGTATTAATTAAAATATCTACTGAAGGTTTTCAAGCTCATATTGTTGTAGAGTTTTCTCACATATTTTTGGTAAGAATGTGAAAAAATGGAGTTCAACTATGGAAACTTTTCCATGTAATAATGTACTCAATACCAATAATACAAACTATTATAACAAAATATATGAATTGTGACTTTTCAATAAATATAAAATATAAAGATTTAAGTATATATACCTCGACATGTTACTTAAATACACATCATATACATTATAATGTTTTAAAATTCTATGTAATGTAGAGTTATCCCTATTTTTCATTGAAAAAATTTCTAGATCTTACATTCCATTCTCATCTGGCCCGATATCACAGTTTATGTTCATTGTTTTTAATTCCTACCAATAATTAAGATAGTCCTTCAATTTTTCATGCTCATCACGAAATGTTAGGATCAAATTTTCACAAAAAAATTTAACAATTTACATAACATCAATATTGTGTTGTAACAAATTAAATTCCCAATATGGATGTTCGAATAATGAACTTTTTTCCTTAATTGTGGTATTCTAATTTAACATGATGATGCACTTAAAAATCATTTCTCATTATCATTAGAAATATTCAAATTATAAAATTCTATTTTAACATTTAAAAGTTTTTACAATATTTTTACAACATAAATAATCTTTAGAGGTTGTCTATGATCAATAGAACCCTTGAATTTTGACTTGTTCAACCAATATCTATGATGTGTATTGGGAAATCTTAGATGACAAAATAAATCCCATTTTTTACTACAAGGTAGTCATTATTGATCTAAATAAATGATTAAAATGGGATAATCCAAACCCATGTAAGTATTTCAACTAGATAATTTCCCAACCCCATGTAATTCATTAATGATCCACATTAGATAATCATGAATTCTGAAACTTAATCTAGATTATTCATTAGATTTCTCAACATCGTTTCTCCATAACCCCTATAATTCTTCAATTAGAGGATGCAAGTACACATCAATATCATTTCATAACATTTTTTCCTAGTAATAATCATTGAAATGATAAAATAAGTTTTTTAATGAACATTCATAGAGGTAGATTTTATGGGATCAAAACAACCGAAAAAATACTTTAGCTAGTTATCAATGTTCCAAATGGGTTGATTCTATCAACATCCAATCCTAATCACACATTTCAAGGATTAGATGAGAAATATAGATGTAATTCATCAAATTTCATTCATGATTTTGAATCTCTTGGATGTCACATTAACCCATCATTGCTATTATCTATCTAAAACAACTTCATGTGCTCATTGGTTTTTTATGACATGATTTATTTTTTAAATCAAGATTTGAAAGGGAAGTAATGAAAAAATCCTTACAGGTTTTTTCTTTTTCTTCTTCTTAATATTATTTTGTTGATTTAGAGTCACAATATCACCCATTGACTTCTATCTAGATGAAGACTTCTTTTTTCGTAATCATGTCTGCTTGAATCCTCTCCCAATAAAGCATACAATAATTGATAAAAGCAGGTATTTTTTAAATAATTCAAACCGATCGTCTTAAATTTTTTTTTTCATTTCATAATAAGACTTAAGATCTTAGTTTAAATAAATAAATCTCACAAAAATTCCAATATCATGGACATCACTTTATTTTAATTCAACATAGGCATTTGATATGGTAAAACATCATAAGAAAAGAATGTTTTGAATATTTCTAATGTACGCCTTAAATATCATTAATTCCACCTTCAACTAAATCATTAAACACGTTTCTCTACTCTGTGAAGTTCCCTATAACATTAGACTCTACATAATTAAGAGGATAATCCAATTATATGTTATAATCTTGATCTAGTTTTCCAATAGTCCCAAAAACATCACATGTTAAGTTACTATTTTTAACACCCTCAACTGGTTGTTTTGATAGGGTTTTATATTGATTTGTATGTCTTTAAATGCAAAAAGAATAATTTATAATGATTTTTATTTCATTTTAAATTTTTAATGGTTTTGGTAGATCATTTTTTTATTGACATCAATACTATAAAATTATTTAAAATTTGATTATCCAAACCAAATTAAACACAAATATTGAGGAGGGAATTACTTCAATATCATATTTTCATAAAACTAATGTCTCTTAAACCATATTCTATGATGTGCATATATTATTTACATATCAGAGCATTGATTTGAAATAGGAAAATCTAAAAACTCTTACAAACCCTTAGCATAAAGAGATGTGTACCTTAGTATGTGATCCAAATTTAATACATATATATCAAAATGTTTCTAAACATTTTTAAACAATTAAAATATGTAAATATTACTAAGTAGTAAAATAGATAAATTTAAGTGAAAAAAATACAACCCAAGTAGTTATAATAAAATTCATATAAGATCTAAAATGATCAAAGTGAAAAATAGGAAATCAATCATCGATACTATTATATAAAATAGAATCAATAGGAAAATCAAACAATCATTAAAAAACATTTTTTTAATATCATTTATAAAATCATACATTGAAAACAAATTTATCAATATAAATTTTTTTATAAAATCACTTTTGAAGGCATGACACCCCTCTTTAAAGAAAATCAACTCATGTCAAGCACCAATTTTTCAAGACCAAACACTCGCCTTTGTAAAGCATCTCAAGACACTATGAGACTTATGGTCTCAAAAAAATTAAAAAATGATTAAAGGTCGGCTACTTTGAATTTCAAAAAATTCATCTAAAACAACACAAACAAGTTTTAAAGAATAAAATTTTATCAAACACATCTTTAAATAATTAATCACCATTTTAATAGCCATTGGAAATTTTAATAACCACTTGGCATGTGAACTAGTTATTTGTAAAGTCCTTAAACCATTTGAAACATTTTAAAGACCAAAATTGGAATTGATTCATGTTATTGGATCATTCCAAGTATAAGGTATTAAATAACTAAAAATAATAGAATATTATGAGAAATATAAACAATTCCAAAGTAATAATACAACTAGCCACTGAGACTTATTAATTGAAATATAAATAATGCATATGGAATTGAATAAGAAAAATTTAGGTTGTACTAATAGTAATAAAAGTAACATACAAGAGGTGAAATAGGTAACAACTGATTCAAATTAAAATTAAACTAATCAAACTATAATATATGACATATGAATCAACTAATTCAAACTTTTAGTATGAAAACAATGGATATAAGGAAATAAAAATAAATAAAATTAACATACTAGTAGAAAAATAAACAAATGATAAGATATCTCATAGGAAATTTCTAATTAGTACAAATAGAATTCCAAATTAATCATAAGATATTGATTAGAAAATAACCAATACATACTTGTAAGAAACCAAAAAAAATTATGAGATATGGTAGAGGACATTAAAAATACGTACTAATAGTATGACAAAAATTATCTAAGACATTGTTTAAGGAATACTAATACAAGTTGTTGTGTTATCATAAACAATACACATCACAATTTAATATTTATTCAAAAACGAATTCATTAAAAATTTGATAACGAAAATAAAACTACGATTTATGTATTTTTTTTAATTCAAGATATATACTAAATTTATTCAAATAATTGTTCACTATAATATATGAAATTATTTCATTTTTATAAACAATACCATGTATAATATTTTAAAATAAAAATAAAAAGTAAAATTTTTGAAGATAATGATGATGAAAAATAATTATACAATCCCCAAGTTATTCTCATGATACAATATTACCACTATTATTTTAACTATATAATAGGGAATGAATGTCAATTAAATATACCTGATATTGTATATTAACAATCATATTTAAAAATAGGAACATACATGAAGAAACTTCCCTTTTATAACATATAACAAAAAAACATTTTTTAAGATTAAATAATGAATTATAAAAGAATTACATAAAAATTATTTCCTTGCATCAAGAGTAAACCACTAAAACATATCTTCTTCGATAAAGAATGAACAATTGTGCTAATAAAAAACTCCTCTACCTAGAAAATCCAAATACACATCATTATAACTTCACTGAACATTTATCCAAACACAAACATTGGTTGTGGTTCATAGGAGTAAAAAAATTTGAGAAAGGTTGCAAGGTAAGAAGGGATGAGATGAAAATAGGAAAAAATGAGGGATTACCCCTATTTTAAATCTAAGGGATGAGGGGGATGGGGGATAAATGGAGATGGGGGTTGGTGGGGATGGGATGTTGGAGAAGGGGATGAAGTTAGTGAGGGTGAGAGTGAGGGATTTGGGGGGTTAAGGGAAACAGTAAATCTTATGAGGGAGAAGGTGAGGGTGAGGGATCGATGGGCTCATGGGAAATCAGAGTGCTAGAAATGGATAGGGTGAGGGTGGGGGTGGGGGATCAGTGGAAAATGGATTGCCGATGAAGTATTGGGATAAAGGGGCTTAGGGGGAACCAAATCACCGATGAGGTATTGGGGGGCTCAGAGGATACAAGAGTTCCAAGTAGGGTTGAAATGCGGTGGTGTCGAGGGATTGGGGTAGCAAGGGGTTTTCAGGGGATAATAGGGGTCTCAGGGAGAAAAACTATTTTTTAAAATAAATAGATATAATTGAGCATATTTTATTAAAAAATATTCTCTATATTCATAAATTTTTTTTGGCGGTGGTTTGATAAACCTCTACTAAATTATGATTTTTTTTGTTCTGAACCCAGTTCAGTAAGGGAATTATTTCACTATGATAGTATTGGGAGTGAACCTTGACTACTAAGACAATTTGGGGACTGAGCCCAATATACAATTATATTCTTTTAAATGATAATTTACGACTAAGGAACTAATTTTCTATTCTTATGTATGCAAAAATTACATGTATTATGTTAATGTTATTCTCTCATAGATCAAGGTCTTTAATTATGCTATGATTAATGTCTTATGATTTTCCAATATTTATTCCATGACATAATATTATGATATTTTATATGTACATAACTATTTTCAATTTTTAGGTTCCCATTATTATACCCCAATTCTCATTTTTATATTATGTGATCATTAATATCTCCCTTATTTACCACTACTGAGCATCTGATCTCAACCTTTTTTTATGTTTCCATTCCCTATGTTATGAAGAAAGGTATTGAGTATTATGTGTCTAGAAAGGATTATTATTTTGAATAAATAAGTGTTTCAAAATGTATATATTTTTTGAACCATTTGATTTCGTATTTATCTTTTAAAATATACAAGACCAAAACGACTCTTGTGTGGATGGAAAAGTTATAAAATGAATATTGATTTATTAAGATGTAATATATATGTATGAAATTTATGGGTTTCCCTAGATATCATTATAAATTAGTTAAAAAATAGTTTTTTTATTATTATATCATTTAATATATTTTAATATATGACTTTCATTTATTTATAATTCTCATTTATCATTCTATAGGGGTTTTAATTTGTATGAAGATGGAATCAATGTTGTCTTATTTTAGAGATTTTAGAAAACAAAGAAGAAACTTTAATAATAATTTAAATTACAAATATAATTTTTCAAAAAAAATACCAAACGTAATTTTTTTATTACATTATAAAAATATTAGTATTTATATTTATGTATCCACTAATGATAGATTTATATTGCATTGTTCATGTTGGTGGTTAAAATGGCCCAAAAATGAACACATTTTAAATCGATTGGTGAGTATTGTTAAGGTGGTGTATATTTTTACATAATCTCATTATAATAGAAGAATAATTATATAATATCTACTATTTAATGATGGTGTACCATTTGCTAAGATGTTAAGATAAATATCGAAGAATTACAAGAAAAATGAAAACAGATTCTCTATTGAGGTGACATTCCTCACCTACAAATGAATAAAGTTCCTTTATTTTTTTAAGTGGATGGAAATTAAGTAAATAAGGTTGGTAACATTGATTTAACAATATATTTGTATAATAATTTTACTAAATTCATTATATTAATAGAGTGATATGATATTTTTGAGATTAATATTAAGAGGAAAGCTAAAGAAAAAGAATTTGGGTACATTGGAGACTATATCTTTACTTGGAAGCCCTATAAAATGTGAAGGAATTATGCTTACTATCAGTGAAAAAGGGATTATATTAGTAGGATAGGATTATAAATAGATTAAAATAGAAGAGTTTAAAGGTTTAATTCCAAGGTGAAATGTATCATTCAAGGTTTTAAGTGGTATATTTTTATATGTAAAAGTAAGGTCACTTTTGGAAACTCTTTTACATCATTCAATAGTGCAGTAAGCTTCTCTAAATCCCAAGCCTCCAAAATGGAAAAAAAATTTGGACACATTCATTCATCGGTTCGTATCACAACCATTCAATTGAAATAACTTTTTAAAAAATTTTGAGGACTATTACACTAGGTTATCTCAATTTACCCTTTTAGATTTACTGTGATAATTAATTTTTATACTTAGTAATTAGTTTTAAAGGAAAAAAATTAAATTTAACTTATTTCAAATTTGAATATTAATCATTAAATTTTTAAAACTATTTTATCAAATAGAATTACTCTATGTGTGAAAAGAAAATTTTCAAATAAAAACAATTAAACTTATAAGATGGTTTAAAAAACACTATTATGATTTTAAATATATATATATATATATATGATTAAATTATCATAGATTATAATTTTAAATACAGATAATGATTATTTATAAATTTAATAAACTGAATGAGGCTTTCATGGAAGTAGAAAATTGAAACTTGTCTTAAAAATACATGATTTATAGAGAAGAACAAAACCGCTTTTATTAAATTAATATTTCACTTTGGTTTAAAAAATGTTTGGCGTAGGTTTTATATGTAAAACTAATAATTTAAAATGCATAATTTTATCCAATAATTTTATATTTGATTTATTATTTTTATTGTAGTTTGTTCATATAAAGTGATAAAAGCATGGAAGTTATGATTTTTATAAATCCTATATTCTTAGACTAAAAATTACCCTTCTTAGAAAATGATAAAACAATCATAATTATGAAATTTTTATATGATGAATTATAGAATGGGGTTTATTTTATCTAATTCAAATTATAATGATTAAAAAAATTTCTTTTAATGTAAAATGATCAAATATATAGGAAACAAATTAATAAAAATTCACTAATATTAACTATTAATATTGTAAAGGTAATTATTTAAAATTGATTACCATATTAGGTTATGTACTAATTATATTATAATATATTGTGTATTTTTTATGATAGGAGATTTGTGAAGGAAAATTTAACAAAAATATTCACTTATTTAATGGTTAATAGAATTTGGGGGTGTCATAGGATTTCTATAATGATGATTTAATTAATATAAATATTAACGATTTAGAACATTTAATATGTATTAATATTGTATTTAGTGCTAATAAATATCCTATTTTGAATTTGTATAAATAAAAGAAATTTTCATCTCTAAAAAATTAAATTATTAATTCTTCGGGCAAAGTTCTTCATATCTCAGCCAAACTTCTATTTTCCTTCTCTATAACTATATTTCTCTATTTATTATATTGAGAAATATATTGATTCATTATTTTATACATACAAATATTGGATTGAAATGAATATCAAGTGATCTCCACTCCGTTATCAGTTCATAGTATCCAGATATAAACTTCAAGCTCTTTCTCAATATCACATATGGAAATACTGAACATCATCACAACTTCTGACATTTGGATTAGAAACATAAAATTAGAAATTATTATAAATTAATCCTTTAATATAATGAAATAATATTCAAATCTTGAGAATTGAGATCTCATCGGACCAAAAAAATCTGAGTGAGTAAATTCATATGGCCTAATGGACATAATTTCAACATTATTTTAACATTTATAATTTTTTTCCATTTAATAGGATTCTTAAATATCACATATTCCCCCACCCATTTGAAGAGATTCACATATAATAAATCCTTCATAAATATTACTCAAACACATTAGAAGATTCTATTGTATTTTGTTCCATATTTTTTACTCATATTTTGAAACCAAAAAAATATTACTTGGGTTCCTAATTTGTAACAAGTTTCCATCAGTTCTTTTTTCCTTTGTGATGACTCTTCCATCATTCATACAGCTGATTATGCTTGAATTAATTCTTAAATTAAAATTATTCTTATCATAAATATGTTGGATAATAATAAAAAATGTTTTTATTCCCATCATCAAATAGAATATCATTGGATTTAAATTTCTAGTCCTCATTTTTAGTTATACCATCTTTTTTTATTTTCAAAGAGCTGTCAATGTGAATAATAATTGAACCTGTATCAGGACCTTATATATTATTTATGATTTTTCTGTATCCTTTTTGGTAATATGAACATCCATGATCACATACCCATCAAAAACCATTTTATTCTTATATTTAGAGAAACATAAAAAATAAATAACATGTCTCCTTTATTGATCTTTTTGAAAATCCTCAGCACTAATAACATGTCATGATTATCCTAGATATCTTTTCAATATTCTTATACAAAATTAACATATTCATTACTTTTACACATATTTCTCATGTAATTAAAATTTATTATTATTTTATATGAAGGAAAAACTATAATCCAGAGATTTCTTTTTATCATAGATTTTTCAAATTTCCCTTGGATTTCACCCCCACAATTAATTCATTATCATACCCTATTTATATATAATTTTCGTTCAAAAAACATAATATTTATAGGCATAGAAAGCACAAAACTATAAGTTTCCATTAAACCATAATCATATATAAAAAAGATATGTCTATCACTGAAAATATGATTTTATTCTTACTATATTT
This sequence comes from Viscum album, assembly GCA_963277665.1. Taxonomy (NCBI): domain Eukaryota; kingdom Viridiplantae; phylum Streptophyta; class Magnoliopsida; order Santalales; family Viscaceae; genus Viscum; species Viscum album. Next base: position 475,350,088 of record OY728156.1, read on the forward strand.
TTAACTATTTTTTTCCTTTTTATCATGGAAATATATCATCTAAAATTAAACCCAAAACCCTTTTATATTTAATTGGATATTTACTTCTTTTTATAAACCCAAAAACTTTCACTTTTATATTTATAACCTTCAGTATAAAATTATGTATTTTTTAACTTTGTAATAAATTGGATAAGTTTGAACCTTATTTTTAAGGGTGGAATTCAAATTAGAATGAGATGATTTTTCATGAAAATACACAACTATATTATATTTTTTCTCATATTATTATATGTTTTGTTTTCTTAAATACCCTAATATTGTTTCTTAACTACCATTTCTTCTATTAGAATATATTTTTCTAATATCTATAGTTTCTAGGAATGTGTACATCACTGAGAAGAGGGGTTGGATCAGTTGTGGTATTTTATAATTTCCTTAATCTTGAAATTAACCCTTTCATCTTGATAATGTTTTGATCCTATAAACTAAATAAAACAACCAAATATTGTGAATAGATAAGAAAATAAATTTAGGCAAAAAAGTTTGGACATTGTTACCCCCCAATTTGTGTGACTACCACCATGTCTAGTTAACTCTCATTGATTCATGGATATACACAAAATAATGATGTGAATACAATGGATCCAACTCTTTTCAAGTAACTTCTATCTCCTAATTATAATCTATAAAATTTTCCAGCAGTTACAATCTCGCTTTATAATTTTGATCCAAATAAATAAAATAATTCTTCTCAAAAAACATTGTCCTTAAATTCTATGTCTATTATAATAACATCATTTCACCAGTTTCTAATGCACCTTAGTCTTTGTCTAGTATGCCTCAATATTTTTTACCTAAATTTAGTTTTCCGCATATTTGTGAATATGTATGATGGTTCCCTATCCACTAAACATATTTCTTGTAAGTTATTTCTGGTATACTCTATCTAATAATCTCAATCTTCTAGGCTCTGTATGGTACCTCTTGTTCAAACAAAAGACTATCATTCAGTTACTCATATTGCTCTCTCACAAAAACTTCAGCACACACACACTTTTTTAATATAAAAAACAAAAACAGACCAATTTTATTTCACCCCTTTATATATGAATTATTCCTTTGGAAATCAATGAGGAATAAAGAGATCACATTTGAATTTATTGCTTATATAAAATTTCATATGACTACTATTAAAGATACTAAAACTCAAAATTCAGAATTCTTTGTCAAATTTTCCTTAAAACATAGCATCAAAAATATCTTAAATGTTCCTTAAATATAAAAGATATTTATTATCATTGAAATAATAGATTATCATCCTCAAAATAAATGAAATTAGAAATTTTGTGAAATATTTTTCAAGCCTCCCTCTAGTGTACAACTACTTTGTCTGATCACATATATCTAATTAGGTTAATATAGTAAAATCATGATTCCTCTATATGGTGATATTTAAATGTTTATTCCATTGGATGTACTTTACATTTCTCTATATTATTCCCTTAAAATCCATCATATAATTAACTTTCATAAAAAAAATTTATGTCACATTCATAACCATTCTTATGTCTGATTATTTCAACTCACTGAACGTAGTCTAATGTGATTCACAAAATTTAATCTGATAGAACATATATTTTATGTCATGTTATGTTCTATATGATGATGTCTCCATAATCCTTCTATTGTAACATTATTGATCATCAATGATCTAATTTCGGTAAACTTCATACCTCCCTTTCCAATGGACTTAAAACATATTGGATCACTGAATCGATAAACTATTATTCTATTGGAGTTCTAAATTTTCTATCAAATTATCCTTTTACCGATCACAAAATTATAGATCAAACATCATTTAGTTGGGCCATCATGAATTTTTATCTTTGAAATATTTAGAGTCTTCATCTTCATCATTTTATAACATGAACTTTGTAAAAACTATCTCTTTCCAGAAAATGTATAATCATTTGTCCAATAGTCTTATATAGTTAATTTGTTTTTTATTCTACCAAGTTATAAAAACGTATTACATAGACAAAGCTCCACTTGAACCATGAGAACCACTTCTTAATCATAATTATAGATACATTGGGGATCATCATAACATCGTATAACTTTATTTTTAAGTGACTCACACTTCATCAACAGCTCATTATAACCTAAAATGAAAAAACATTCTGAAACAAAATTTTGAAAAACATACAACATTATTTAAAAAAACCAATGGATATAAAAACTCCCCCACTGTATTTTGTGGGAACATAATAAAAATATAGAAAATTTTATCAGACCACAACCTTTCCCATGTAAAATGTAATAGAACCAAATTTCCAAATTATGTAATGTTTTTTGGGGGATTCTATCCCCCAGCAACAACGAATGTTTTGGCCATAATATTGATAAAATCCCCCCTCAATATTTTACTCCCTCACTTACTTGATAATTACATCATCAAATTATAAAAATATATAGTAAAATTTTATAAATTTCCTCCCCCTTTTACAAAAAAAGACAAAAAATCATGGGCTTCCACCCCAAAAAAAATTAAGTTATTGGTGGTGGTTGAACATATATTTTCAATTGGAATTCCACAAATTTATCTATTAGAATAAACTTAGTGAAAATGTCATCAATTTTATCTTTCATTGAAATATAGTCAAGAATTATATATCCACCAACAACTTTATTCTTAACAAAATGATATTTAGTGTCAATGTTCTTAGATATAGAATGTTGTGTATACTTTTTAAGAGACCAATGGATCATTGAATATGATAAATAATATTCAATGTTTTTTTCAACATTCACCCTCATTTATTCTTGATGTAATTTCATCCATGTCATCTATGTACAAGACAGGGTTGTAATTGCTTATACTCCATCCATTTTTATCAGATTAAAAAAGTGTTATTTCTTAGAATTCCATCTCCAAAAACTTTATCCCAATAAGAATTATTTTGTTATGTGGATTTTAGGTCATTTTAATCACCAGACTAATCAACATCAGTGAATCCAAAAAAGGATAACTCATTACAATGTCTATAAATCAACTACAATTTGATATTACCATAGCATACCTAAGTATTCTCATTACTTACAGAAAGAATTATTACTTTGGATCACTATGATATATGGTGCATAAAGTTACAACATATAAAATATCTGGTCTTGAAGTAGTAAGATAAAGTACCCTTCCAATCAACTTTTGTATGTCCTTTAGATTAAAAATATTCCCAACTTCACGATTACTCAGTCCCATGATAACATAAACTAGTGTTGAAATACCTTTTTAATATTTCATACCAACCCATTATAGTAACTATTTCGCATACTTTTCTCTTTATTGGATGTTATATCTTCCTTTCTATTTAACATCAAATCCCATAAAAAATTCAACTAGTAGGGAATTATCATTAAAGTAAATCTAATTTTCTTACATGAACATTACATAATTTTAAATATAAAAAAATAAAATCTTACACTAAAAGGATCCAAAGGTTTAGTATCTTGGGAAAATTAGGAACATACATAACTTTTTCCATAGAAAAATTTAAACATTTATTTAATTCCTACTTATCGAGCTTCTTATTGGCCCTCATATTCCTCTTAGTACATATATTCACCTAAGGATATACACCAAAAGAAGGGGTGTGATAAAATCCAATTAAGAGGATAAATAAGATAAATTAAACATGGGTGTGAATAATAATTATCATAATTAAACTATCATCATAAAAATAATGATAAAAACATTAAATAAAGGAATGGAGTATGGAAACTCATAAAAATGAAACATAATGTCTTAGTGGTTAACCACTACACAATTTTTTCACCAAATCTAGCATAATGTTCACACATATATCACATTTTTTCATGAGATAGATCACATTACCCAATGAATTATAGTGATATATAATTCTCTGTGCACCAATCACATCATAACATTTTCACATTCTATTTAATTTCAGGTGCACTCATCACATCATAACATTTACATTATCATGTATTCCACATAGAACGTATATCAATATTGGACATAAAATATCCTAGGTAAATAAATGGGATTCCTATCACATATAATACCTTCATGAATATACATTGGGTTCCAAAAAGAAAGAGTTAATAACATACTCTTTATAAGAATCATCAATCTTAAGTGAAGAAGAAACAATCTCTTGAGTAAAAGATGTATTTTGAAAAGATAAGTTCTTTTGGAAATATATTTCCATTTTTCATAAAACTAGATAAGAAACATCTATATACCATAAAAAAGAGTAAATAAAAAATAAATTATATTTAATGAACATTAAAGGAACATCCATAAAAAATGGAGTGAAAGTGGGAAAACCCAAAGAAAGATAGGTGGGTTTGACAATCACCAAACCTTATGTATAAAATATTTCCTCACTTTAATATCCCATATAACCATATTAAATTAATTAATTTACCAATAAATAATTTTATATAATTTAATTTTATTCATTATAATTTTACTAAGTTTATTTATAGGTTTTTTGTTGTGTTTTATAGTTTAATTTAATCTTTTAAGAGTGTTTGTTTTCTTGGTTTTCATGATTAGTTTGTTTTTATATAATTATTGAAGATCATTTACAATTAGAATGATTCTCTAGAATTTTTATTAATGAACATACCAAAGATAATTTTTTTATATAGATTTTGGTTATATGGTATGAGTATATATCATTAGATATGACATTAGTGATAATCGTTTAGATTATTATGGTGGTTTCTCAATAATCACAAACTAGTTTTGTTTAATTATTTATTATTGTGAATATATGTTAGTTATAGAGCATAAAAAGTTTTATAAAATACACTTTAAAATATGTTATAAACAATTATAATGGTTTTATAACCACCCTTGAAGGAGGGTAAGGAAAATGAAGGCACATCATCTACAATGATATTAAATTTGCACATCACGGGTGATGATTTCATATTTAGAATAAGATAGAGAGAGTGGAGTTTGATGATGGATATTCCATTAACTTGATAGAATTATGGTATATTAAAGGTTTGGAATTATAATTCCCATTTTTTATTGATTATGTGATGAGAGAATAAGAAAAGATAAAGAAATTAAAAGAAATTAAAAAGAAAAAAGGGGATTTTACGTCTGGAATTTCTCATCATTTAGAACCTCCTTAATTAAAAGGTTTTTGTATTTTTATGAGACCAAGGGATCTCGGACATGGTGGAGGGGCTTGAGAATATATATAAGTAGAATTTATAAATTTATAAATGCTTTGAAGGTGTGAGAAGAAGTGGTTGTGAGGGGTGGTATTTATAGTTGTGAAGAGCAGTGTTTTCTTATTATTTTATAATTTAGTTTATTATTTTTCCTCAAGACTATAAATAGTATGAAAATTGTCACTAAATATATTAGAAAAGAATAGTTTTATATTTTGGGATTAAATAATCCTTATTTAATCTATGAATAAATTATTCATGTATTTATCTATTATCGTAAATTATCATATTTTACTATTCACCCAAAAAATTATGTATTTTAAAAAAATCCCAAAAATTTACCCAAACCATTTTTCAACAAGATGAATTCAAAAATGAACTTCATTTTATGAAAACAATTTCCTAAATATGAGAAATATAATTTTTAATTAAAATAACCATTTACTTGGAAAATGCCAATTTTTAAATTATAACAGATTTTATAACACATTGAAAATTTATTTAAGGTCTCATAAAGTTATCTTTTAATCATAAGAAACAAAATACTAATTTATGAACACAATTTATGAAAATAATTTTTTTTAAATAATTATATTAATTATAAAATTAAAAAACAACATTTATGTTGCATAAAAACACCAACACTTAATTAATAGTCATTAAAATATTTATTTAGATATACTATGATATAATTATATCATATTATTAATTATAAGACTCCAAAATTTAATTTACACATTCATAGTTGAGATTACTATTCTATTGGATAATTTTCTATTCTTAATGATCACATTACTATTATAAAGGTCAGTTTACTATTCCAATGGTAAAATTTCCTTAACTTATTGAAATACAACTTATTTCATTCATTGTTAAATTGTTATTTTTGTATTATATTATCAAAGTGATTTTATATGGTTATACTATGTGACATAATTATAAGAAAGTAATTTCCATAGATAAAAATTCTAGTCATTACATTCTTCCCCCTAATGAAATTTCACCCTTGAAATTTTATTTTACATATTATTGAAAAAACAGGTGAGGGTGCTTATCCTTAATCAAATCCTCTATTTAACAAGATTCCTCTTCATACTTATGGTTCCACCATAGTAATTTGACTAAGTGAGTAATCTGGTTGCATAGAACTTTATCTCTATGGTCCATGATCTTCACTGGATTATCCTAGTAAGAGAGATTTTTTTCCAACTATACCACCTCTAAGTTCCTTATATGTGAGGGATCTATAATTTAATTCCACAAGATGGACACATATAATACTTCATGTACTTGATACATGGTAGGTGGAAGTGACAATCAATATGAAACAACTCTGACACAATCCAAGATCTCGAAGGGGTTGATGTACCTGGGACTCACCTTTCCTTTCTTCCAAAATATCATAATCCTCTTCCATAGAGATACATAAAGGAATACCATGTATTTATCCTTAAACTCAAGGTCTCATCAACGATTATCTACATATCTCTTCAGTGAACTTTGGGTTACCTTGATTTGTTGTTGAATGGTTATCTCATTTTCCACCATTTCTACAATCATTTCATGTCCTAGCAGCTACGTTCACTAACTTCATCCCAACACACTGATGTTTAACATAATTCAACACAAAGGGCTTTTTATATATCCATTTGGATTCTCGAGTGGAAACTTTTATTGTAATATAACTCGTCGAAATGTAGATGTTGGTCCCATCCTCCATTGAAGTCTATAGAATATGCTCACAACATGTCTGCCAATGTCTGAATAGTTCATTCATATTGGAAATCAGTTGGAGGATGAAAAGTAGAAACTAAGTTCATCTCAGGTTTTAGATCATGTTAGAGGCTTTTCTATAACATTGAGGTGAATATCATATATCGATCGGATATAATCAATAGTGGTAATCCATGTAGCCTTAAAACTTCTCTAATGTGTATCTGTGAAAGTTGATCAAATGATAAGTCCTATCGAATTTTGATAAAGTGATCTTTCTTTATAATTTTATCCACAATAAACCATGTAGAATTGTTTCCTCTATATGTATTCAAAAGTCTAGTAAAAAAGTATATTGTGATTTTTTACCACTTTCTTATTGGTATGGGTAATGGTTGCATCATCCAATTAGAATATTTTCTTTCATAATTCACTTAATAACATATTATTCACTTTGATGTATATTCTGTGATATCCTTCTTTATATTGTCCAACAAATAGTCATTTCATAGATCTCAATACATATTTGTGCTCCCTAGGTTTAGAGAGAAGGTTTAGCTATGTACTTCATTAAAAATCTCTTTCTTTATCTATGGATCATATTGAACACACTGTCATGACCCAAACCTTACAATTATTTCCTAATAAATTTTAAATTATGAAAATCTCTCCTTTCTATATCATCCACCTTTTTCATAATTTTCACATCATTTCTCTAAGAATCCTTTATTTTCTCTATAATGGATGGTTGAGAAATAATTTGAGAAGGGATTACTGATGTTTCTTCCTTAATGATTCCCATGTCCATTCTTTTAAAATCTAGTTATATTAGATCCTTATCAACTCTCATAATTGATAAGGATACAAGATCCTTTCTACATAGAACATATTCCACCTTATTTTCTATACCAAGATGGTAGTGGATTGAGAAACTCTAATCATTGACGAGCTCTAACCATCTTCAGTGATTAATATTATGCTTCTTCTTTGTGGATATACATTTTAGGCTCTTATTATCTATATATATTTCACACTTCTCCCTATATAGATTATGTAACTATATTTTCAACGCAAAGATAACAGTTTCCAACTCCAGATCATGTGTGGCATAGTTTTTCTCATGAATTTTCTACTACATTGATGAATATGTTATGAAATTATTTTTTTCATTAGTAAATAGCCTAATAATTTATTTTAAGAATCATTTTATACATCAAAGAGTTTCCCACATATTAGAAGTGTGAGTACCGGTGCAATGATTAACGTTTTTAACTCTTTGAAGTAGTCTTCACATTCACTGGTCTAGAAAAACATTACTCCCTTTCGAGTCATCTTGGATAGGGGGTTTTAAAATCACAATAAGTTATTCACAAATAATTTATAATACCATGATAGACAAAGTAAACTATGGATCTCCATTAATTTTTTTTTCCTCAACAATTCATCAATTTCCATTATCTTAAAAGGGTCCACAAATATTCCCTTAATTGTGATAACATGCCCCAGGAATGAAACATCCTCCATCTAGAACTCATAATTATTGTACTTTGTATATAGATTATCCCATTGAAAGTTCTTTATCATTGTATTAAAATTCTTTTCATCTTCCTCCCTTCCCTTAGATTATATCATAATATCATTAATAAAGACTACCAAGAATTTGTTGTGGTAATATATAAAGACTTTATTCATTAATTCCATGAATATTTCCGGATCATTAGTAATTTCTAAAGGCATTAATATTAAATCATAGTATCTGTAATCCCTTCAAAATGTGGTCTTGGGAACATCTTCCTTACTTGCCTTTAATTTACAATATCCCAACTGAAGTTCCACCTTAAAGAAATTCTTAGCATCATGCAGTTGACCGAACAATTCATCTATATGTTGTATGGGACACTTGTTCTTTATCATGATTTTTTTAACCTCATAATAATCAAAGAAGAGTTTAATTGATCCATCCTTATTCTTGACTATGAGTTCTGGTGCACCATATGGTGAAGCACTCGGGCATATAAACCCCTTTTTCATATTCTCTTGAAAATACTTCTTTAGTTCCTCCAACTCAATGGTGGAAATTCTATAAGGTGTATTTGATATACGTAGAGATCCAAGAACAAGTTCAATTGTGAACTCGGCCTCTCAGTGAAGAGGAAGGCAAGAAAATTATTTAGAGAACACATCAGTGTAGTCCCTCATAATGGGAATTTATTTAAGAATGATTCTCTCCTTTTTATAAATCATTTGAGCTAGATATGATTTCTCACAATGCAATAATATCCATGCATGAGATGATGATTCATATTGATCCTCAAAATTTTACAAAATATGAGGATACTTCAAGATGTAAAGAGTGATATCCCTTTATCAATAGTTGATGTTGGATTTTTATAAATATAGTTCATCCATGACAAAAATAGCATCAAACTCCACCAATGGAAGTAATACAAAATTTTCTAGCAGTTTCAATCCAAAAACACTAACCACAGAGAAGTTATATAATGTGTATGTAATAATATTTCTATTTTCTATTATCACATATAACTCAACCTCTATATTTTCAAGTGGTGTTTAAATTTTTGTACTACACTTGTAAGATATGAAATAATTCCTAGAATCAGAATCTAATTGCATGTTCTCTATTCATGAATGAATAACCAGTATACCTATAAACACATAGTTTTCAAGATCCACCTCATTAGTAGTGATGGAATAATACTTACATTGATCCTTTGGTTTTGGTGGTTGATAACGATGATTACCCTCGAGGACTCGAGGTTTAGTTCACTGACTTTAATTGTTCCATTAAACCCTATAGTTAAAGCATTTAACTATAGATGGTTCTCTCTTTTCCTCTATCATATTAGTCAGATTCTTTTTTTCTTATCAATATTCATGACCTTGGTGGCCTTATCTCCCATAATTATAGTATTTACCCACCCTTTGAGGTAGGTCCCATGATGTTTATCCCGAATTTCTGACATGTGGGTGATTAAAGTTTCTTTCCACCATTTTCATTAGATCCCTTGGAAGGAAACTCCATATTTAATTTCATATCTCCATAGCAATTAGATCATTCTATAAACTCCATCTCCATTTTGAGGGAACATTGACCAAATTATTCATAACTCCCAAAATATAGAATTTCTAGTTATTTTTGAAGGTATGGATTTAAACAACTAAATAATCTATCAAATTTTTTACCATTGTTGATAGAAAAACACAAAGCATACCTTGTAAGCCATGAAAAATTTTCTTTGTAGATCATGATAGACTCACCTTCCTTTTTATTCAGATCTATAAATTATCTCTCCATATTTATATGAATATTTATAGGTAAATACCTATTATGAAACATAATCTTAGAGTCTTCACACTCCATATCTTTAACTTCATCCTTCAGTTTGGGGGTTTCAATATACTCCAATCACTAATCAACCTATACATTTAGAAGATAAGTAGTTAGATTCACATTCTTCTTCTCAGAACAATAGAGCATACAAAATATCTTGTATATCACGTTGAACCACTATTCTATAACAAGTGGATCAGAAGATCCATTAATAGTTGTTTTTTGTTTCTTCATAAATGAATGGATAGGCATTTTCTCCCTCTTAGGTGTATGAGTACACCACATATTATTCCGGTTATTGTTCATAACCTAAGAGAGTTGGGTAAGAATCACCATGAAATTTTTAACTCCACCTCCCAAAGCATTGGGGATGTCATTTGGGAAATCGATGACTTGTCCCTTGCGTGGGTTGTTATCCTAGTTTCTCTTATTCCCACCATTTTCTAAAATGGAAATGGTTATAAAAAAAATAATTCAACAAGTCACGAAAAATAATTTATTCATTTGTGCAATTGAATATAATGACATATCTTGTGGGATCAATAGGATTAGAATTTTTATAAAAAAAATCATCTTGGGTACTTACTTATACTTAGTCCCATAATAAGGGATTTAACTAGGTTTCTCAAATTCTAATTCTCAAATTAACTAATTTTTTCTCTTATACAACCTAATGAAACATACTTTTCTTACATGATTATTAAATCATTTTAAAGACAAAAAACATAAAAAGATACAAAAAAACTGGAAAAGGTTTAGTTTCTTGGGAAAATTTGGACCATGCATAAATTTTACATATTGAAACATAAAAATTTATTTAATTCCTTCTTCTCTAGCTTCTTAGTGTCCCTCATGTTCCCCTTAGTACATGTATTCACTTGAGGACATACCTCAAAATAAGGGGTGAGCTAAAAGACCAGTAAGAGGATGAATAAGAGACATTAAACTTGGGTGAGAATAATAACTATCAAAAACAAAGGATCCTCATCAAAATCATGATAGGAAACATTTGGTAAAGGCATGAAATATAAAAATTCATAAAAATGAGATATCATGTATTAGTGGTTAACCACCACACATAGTTGTGAACAAAGATAGAATCATGTTCATGAATATTTCACAATATATAATGAGATAAATCCCATTAAACATTGAATTAGATCACCCATTATATAAAAACATATTCACGTGATATATAATTTCAGGATCTTCTATCACATAATAACATTTACATTATTATGCATTACACATAGAACATATATCAATCTTGGAAACAAAATATCCCATTAAAATAAATCATCATAATTTCATAAAGAATACATTCATTAATAAATATAGGGGTCCCAAAATAAAGAGGTAATAACATACTTGGTATAAGAATCATCAATCTTGAGTGTAGAAGAAATAATCTCAAAATAATTAAAAGATAATTTTTTGGAAAGAAGAGCTCTTTTAGGAATATCTTCTCAATTATCATAAAACCAAATTGGAAAAAAATTGTATCCTGAAAAATGAAATTTAAGGGAAAGTAATTATATTTAAGGTAAATTAAAGGAACATCCATACTAAAAATGGAGTGAAAGAGGGAAAATCCCAAGAAATAGAGTTGGGTTCGAGAGTACCATTACCTTGTGTTCGAAATCATTATTCACTATAATATCCTGGATAATAAAATTAAATTCATTAATTTATAAATATTGAATATTTTAAACATGAATTTTATTAATTATAGTATTATTATGTTCATTTATAGGCATTTTTAAGAGATATATAGTTTAATTTAATCATTTGGGAGTGTTCATTTTTTTATTTTCATGATCGGTTCTCTTATATATGATTGTGGAAGTTCATGTACAACGAGAATTATTATAAATAATTTTTATTAATGAATTCACAGAATTTTAATTTTAATTTTATATTTTTTGGATATATGGTATCATGATTAATCATTATATAAGACATTAGTGATAATTATTTTGATTATTATGGCGGTTTTTTTATCATCACAAAATAGTTTTGTTAAATTATTTATTATTTTGAATATATATTAGTTTCATACCATAAAAACTATTATAAAAACCACTTTGAAATATTATTTCAACCATTATAATGGTTTTATGACTATCCTCTAAGGAGTCTATGGTAAATGAAAATGCATCGTCCATGATGTTAGTAAATTTACACATCACATGTGGTGATTTCATTTTTACAATGAAAGAGATAGATAGAAAACATATTGATGATGTATATTCCATTTCTATGATATAATTCTAGTATATAAAAGATAAAATATTTATCATTCACATTTGGATATATTTGGTATGGAGAGAGTAAGAAAAGAAAAATAAATTAAAAGGAAAAGAAAGAGTTTTTTACATCTAGAATTTCTCCTCCTTGAGAACCTCCTTGGAGAAATGGTTTTGGTCTTTTGAGGAGAGAGAGGTATCCTAGATGTCAGGGAGGGGATTAGGGAATATATTTGAGCAAAATTTAAATAAGTCTCAAAGATTTAAGTTATGATGAGAGGAGGTGGTTAAGGGTGATACTTATAGGGGATGGGAGGGGTGTTTTCTTATTATTTAATTCATTGGTGTATTATTTTAGCTCATGAATATGAATATTTAGAGAATTATAGAAAAATATATTAAAAAGGAAGGATATTTCAAGATTTTATGATTATATCATCCTTATATCCTATATAACACAATAATTTATATATTTATCTTTTCTAAGAAATTATAACATTTTACTATTTACCAAAAAATTAAGAATTATAGACAAATTACCAAAATTTACCCTAACCATTTTTTGATGTTTAGAATTGAAAAATGAACACCATTTTATTAAAATAATTTCCTAAATATCATAAATTTAATTTTTATTTAAAATAATCATTTACTTGGAAAATGATTATTTTGAAATAAAAATTGATTTTATAAAACATTGAAAATTTACTTAAGGTCTCATAAAATTATCTTATAATCATAAGAAAATAAAATAATAATTTATGAATACATTTTATGAAAATATATTTTCTTTTAAAAATTTATATTAATTATAAAATTATTAATAAAGATTTATGTTGTTTAAAAATACCAACACTTAATTAATAATTTTAAAAAATTTATTTTCTTATACTATGATATAATTGTATAATATTATCATTTATAAGATGCATAAATTTTATTTATACTTTCATAATAAATGGTATTATTCTATTGTATTATTAACTATTCCTAATGTTCACATTACTATTGCCATGATTGGTTTACTATTTCATTGGTAAAAGTTCCTTAACTTATAGAAACACATATTATTTTATTCATTATTAATTTATAATGTTTGTATTGTGTTCTAAAATTAATTTCATATGGTTTATAATATATGAAATAATTATAAGATTGGAATTTCCATTGATAAAGAGTTTTGTTCATTATAACCATCTCAATGTTTCTTTTCATTTTTTTATTAAATTCTTTACAAGATTTATTCATGTCTCTTGTAAAAATCATAACAAAAACATAAAAATGAAAATCAGGGTACCTATACTCATATTCATTACATACAAGTTCCTATAAAGTATTAATTTATAAAATTTCAACAACTCTAAGAAATTATCATGTTTTGTATACCACAAACAAGGGGTTCGTATCAAACAATATAATGCTTTATTTAGTTTATAAACATTAGTTCCATTGTCTTTAATTATGAACCCAAAAGGTTACTCAATATTAACATCTTCTTAAATTTAACCATGTAAAAATTCTGATTTATCATCCATTGGATAGACTTTTTAATTTTGATGAGAATCAATAGTTTAAATCATTCTGATAGTGTCAATAAATCCAAAATAAGAAAAAGTTTCTTCAAAATCAAACTTTTTCCTATGAAAACCCATTGCAAAATAGTCATTTATTATTCCTAAAAATATCTCCGAATTCATTGATCTTATTTCTAACCACCCATTTTGTCACTATAATATTATTTACTTTTATTTATTAAACAATATCTTAAGTTAATTTTTCTTAATTTTATCTAACTATGTATCCATCACATTTAACAACTTTGTATTCTAATCTACTTGTGAAATTGGTTATTGTCCCACCTATGTGATAAGTGATGTTTGATTCTCAAAATACAATATTAATATGGATTAAACTAGATCATTTTAATCTTTAATAATATTATCATAATCAACCTATTTTGTAATGTTTATAACTTTTTTCCATTTCCTATAGTATTTCATTCCTCATTACTGGACTAATGTGAATCTGTTTGTAAAAGATTGGTCTCACAATCATCTTCCTTCTCATTAACTTCAATTAAAGTAATCATTATATGTTTCGTTAGTACATGCTCATCATCTTACCAACTTTTATTAAGGTGAAAATGTTTTAATTTAATTTTTCATCATAGGATTCAACTAAAAAATGCAGTCATTTATTCCAACACGTGTAGATTCTTCCACAAGATGAATATCACCTAAAAATTCCTTCTTCCTTTTTTTCAAATAACATTCCTAAATATTTATTTTTTTCATTATTAAACAATGAAATATAAAAATAATTAATTATTTCAGCATAGAACTTACCTTATGTAACATCTCACTAGGAACCAATTTTTGATTCTGAATTAAGAAAATATCATTTATGAAAATGTGTAGTTGTGCTTAAAACTATATCCATAAAATATTGAATGTTTATTTTCAATGAGAATGTTTCTTACCAATTAAAAATACTTATGTCTTTACTTTACACTACAATGTTTTAATTATGAGTATAAAATTCTTTGTTTTGGTTTTAATTTATATATTTTATGATAATGTAATCCAAAGTGTTACTTCTGTAATCATTTCCAATTTTTTCACCAAACTTAAATATATATACACCCATATCTTTCTCAAAATCCCTTTTGAAATTTTTGAACAACTCTAAAACCATTAATTTATCTTTCTTGAACATTATTTTGGTCAACTAAGCAAAATCATCAATGAAAATATAAAAAATACAAATAACATTTTTCTAATTGGATTTTCATCATCCCACATAGATCAGTGTGTATGAGCTCAAGTGTTATGGTGGATTTAATTTTATCTTTTTGATATATTTAACTAACCAGACTTCTTTTTATATATATTATATGAAAGTATTAATCTTTCCTTTTTAGTTATGGTAAGTCTATTATGATGTCTTTCTTCGAGAATGTGCTCATACAGTTATGGAAAATATTCCCAAGTCATTAGTGTCATATCTGGTTTTTATCCTCAGTGCTTAAATAATAAGACATACTTAAATCTTAAATCTAAAATAGATTAACCCTAGTTCTTTATATGTTACTGAAAATTTTTCAATGTTTCAAAATTTTGATGATACATGAGTTATTTCTAAAGATATAATTATTTCCATCATCATAGAGTTGTCTAAAACTCACTCATATTTTCTTTAGTTACTAAAAAATAGAACTCTCTTTTATTTTATCTTCTGATCATCAACCTCAACCATAAAAATTCCTTTAATTTTTAATAAACTATCATTTCTTGTGGTGACTACTCCACCCTCATGTTCTTTGATATTTTTCAGGATTTTAATGTAACCTTTTATATATGAGTAGTAACCATGGTTAATATTCAATGGTTTTCTCATTTAATAATATTTTAGGGAAATCTTAAAAACAAAACAGAAAATATTTTTCTTCAATTTTTCTTTTCCCAACTTCCTTTTAATTTATAGAATTTATAAATTTTCAAAGAATGTTTTTCATATAATCTGGAAAATAATGACTTGGTTGGCCAAACCTTCTAAAACTTTCCTCCAAGTATTGAAATCTATTTTCCCTTGAGATATAGTTAAATTCTAATGACATTAAATTTATTCGTTCATATAAATTTATAGAGTTGGAATTTTTTCTTCCATCATTACTCTCCCTTTGTTCATGCTAACTTCCAAATAGAGACATGTTGTTCAAAAATAATAATGCCTTGTGTTTATATATACTAAAAACCCAAAAATAATTATTGAAACTTTATCATCCATAGAATTATGGGTTTTCCTTATGATAATTTTTCTATGGTTTCATGTATTTTCGAACATTTAATTTCATTTGGTATAAGGAATTATTCTTATATAGTTCATTTTTCTCTCCAAATATTGATATTTTTTTCTTATTTACTTTGTCAACCCAATCACTCCCACCTTTTATTATTATAATACCATGGTTATTATATCAGATAAAATTTTAAATTTAGTGGTTCTAGACTTAACCTAAATTTTGGAATGAGTTTTTCTAACATCTTGATCTATTTTTCCATTTAAATATAATTATTTATTGAAATTATCTATCATTTTCATCATGTCATTTTCAACATTGAGGAATATTTATTGATTATTACATATATATTCTTCTATAGTAGTAAATTATTCATCAATGTATTTCATCATCTTCCCTTTTCCTAAAACGTTTCACTTGAGGTTTTTAATTTTAATAGTGGTACCATAATTATTTTTTATGAATATTCATTTCTTCCATTCTTCTTATCACATTACTTATTTAATATGCGAGATTATTTATTGAATTTTTTTCTCCATAAATTCCATAAGTTATTATATAAACTGATATTCCCTATAAGATTTATCACTTTCGTCTACTACACTATTTGATGTAGCTTCCTTTCTCTCATCCAGATCCATGAAGGTTGTAAAAATATTCATATTTTCATATTTGGATAAACTAATTTTATTAGATTAATATTCTTCACTTTCACTCATCATAGTTATTTTGTTTCCTCAAAAGAACTTTTTTTACTTCTAGTTGACATGTTTTCTTGCAAACATGGTTTCTCCACTTTATACACCAATTTTTTTCTTCAAAATCATAATCATAATATTCTCCATCATTGTTATTAGTATATTTGATTTCCAAATTTATGATTCCTCCACAATAAAAAAAATTATGTTTTATTTTTTATTTTTACTTCCTCCTACCTTGTTGGTAATTTTTTGAGATGAGGGACATAATAATATCATATACATTATAATAATATTTCTTATCAAACAATTTATTGAGTCTCATTTGCTCATATATATTTCCACGTATTAAAATATTCCTTATAGATTAAAGCTATCTCTTCCTTAATCCTTTTTTTAATATAGAATCTTTCATCATTTTATGTGCAATAAAAAAGTTATTAATTTCATCATGGGATAAATAATTTTAATCTTTTAAACTAGTAAGCTTAGGATCATGTCAATCTAGAAAGTTTCTAAATACTTTAAACTTAATAACTCAACCTCACTCATATGAAAATATTATAAAATAAATCAAGTCACACATGTTTTTATAAGTTTTTTCCCCAATGTAGTTGATTAAATTCTTGTTGTGTAGGCTCCATTAAATTTATGGCTATTCAATATATAGTGAAGTGAGTAAAAATGATCCAACTCTCTCCAAGATCCATTTATGTCCCAGTATGAAATTATACTGCTTCCCACTATTAAAAAGTTATGTTTTACTTTGAAGCTGAAGAAAATTAAATCTTGAAAATTTCTCAAAAATGTTTTTTCAGAAATTATATGTCTATTAAACATAGTATGTTTTACCTACATTCAATGCACCTAAATTCAATATGAATCTATCTGATTCCTATGTTCAATGATTCACTATCTTCTACACCTATGTTTGGAATGTTCTATTTGTTATACTATGTTCGAAAATCTCTATCTCAAAGGTGTTATTTGGTACCACTTATTCAACCAATAAAATCCCTAGTAAGCTACTCATGTTGCTCAATCCTAAAAAACAATTGGTAATTATACTCCATAATAATAGAAATAATTAAATCTATAAATCTTATATTTACCCTTTTATACATAATTCTTCCTTTATAATTCAAGGATAAAGTGTGAGATTACTTTTAAATTTCCCTCTCATCTCAACTTTCCTATGACTACATTCAATGTTACTAAAAATATGAATTCAAAAATCCAAATCAATGATTCATAAAATCTTGATGTTAATTATACCATCAATAATCATTAAATGTTTAATATATTTGTGATCATTTAAGTAAAATATCATCATCATCATAATGCATGAATATATAATGTTTTTGTAAAGTTATTCAAGCCACTCCCTAATATATAAAATCACTTACTAATCTAATCATTTAGATTGGATTCATCCATAAATTGAGGCTTACTATATATGTTTTTCTTTACATGATTCCTAAATTGAATTGAATTTTCATTTCTCAATATGATTTCCTCAATATTCACTATCTCATACAACTTCATAAAAGTTCATCTATTACCATTATAAGTATTAATCTATTTGATTATCTCTATCCACTGAACATAGTATGGTGAGCTTTACATAAAATTTTCTGTTATAAAAGATTTTCTTTGGGTGGTTCTTGTTTATCCAATGATGACTTTAGTTTTCCTCAATTACAACTTCACTAATCTTAAAATCTATATATATATATATTAGAATTCATAACTCTCTTTTTAGTAGACTTGTTCTATCCCTATTAGGTGAAATGATGAACCCTTTTTTTGTTGGAGTTATAAAGTTTATATTTGGTCAAACTTTATCTAAAAACGTTAAGATCAACCTTAATTCAAAATAAAATTCCAGACTTAAAGTCTTCGAATAGTTTATGTTATATAACTTCTTCATTTTAAAACTTCATCTTGGTAAAAACAACCTCTCCCCAAAAACATCATATTACTCCAACTAGTATACTTAGTCTATTAACCTCAATCAGTTTTCCCCACGTTCCACTAATTTCTTCCTTTAAACTACTCCATCTTGAACTATGATAATCTTTTAGTAATCAATTTGTTTGAAACACTAAGGATAAATATATCATTATCTGAATTTCTAGGATAAGTAACTCAATATTCTTCATCACCCCATTTTCACATAAAATACAAAAACATTCAAAAACATAATATTGTAAATAAATATAATAATTTTTACAAAAGAAAATCAAAGAATATTCAATATCATTCAATATTTTTTCTTCTTTATAAATTTTCACCTTGATATTATTTATTTCATCCATGTAGTCATACTTCATCAGGTTTATTTCATATTCACCTTCTCTCACCTAATAAAGTCTCCCAATCCTTCATATGTTCATAATGTTTTTATCTATCCATATCTTAATCATATCATTAAACATACATTCATTTTTTTATTTTCATGATCTCTTATTGAAATTACTTTTGGTTATTTATCATTCTTCATTTGATTTTTTTTGAATAATAAATTCCATCACATCATTCTTGGTTCTACAATTCTACTACTTTTAATAATCAATCAAAAAATTATATAATAATAAAAAGTAAACCCATTTTAAAAAAAAACAAATATTTATATTGACTTTTATCTCTTCTAATTTTCTTTGGAATAAGATACATTATTCTCTTATGCACTTATTATGTTTATTTATCATATTTGGATTCTATATATGGTTCATTCTTTTTTCAATATATATTGAAATCCTCTCTTTCCTTAAATTCAATTCCATTCCCCTATTTTATATTCTTTTTTTAAAGAGATTAATATCTAATTTCTTAATAACCATGAATAATATGTAGTTAATCAAGATATAAGTCATTTATGTCATCAAAAATTGAAAATTTTACATAAAATACATTAGGAAAATTAAACATTAAGATATTGAAAATAGTTGGAAAATCTAGTGTACCTACATAATTTATTTCATTAAAAAACCACATTCACTATGACAACCATTTTTAACCCATTGCCTTGGGTTGGGTTGGAGGTACTACTAACATTAGGTGACATTCCACAGACATAATATGATAGAAATAAATATCAAGGGTTTAATAAAAAAATTGAGGGTGAACATTTTATCTTTAAAAACACAAAAATAATGATACATGATAAACAAGATGAAAGTGAAAATATAAAAAATTAAAGAGAAAACTACATAATTATACATGATATAATATATAATAACTCAAAGGATCACTAAGTCAATATCAGAGTAACAATTCAAACAAATGAACCAAAATAGTTATGATTCTAAAGTAGCAGCAGACTTTGGAAACAAGACAGAAACACTCTAAACTCTAACATACCGACATGTTCTAATGATTCATCTCTAAACATCCATGATAAAAACTATGAAGTTCCACCAATACTGAAGTATGAATCCTTTATCTTTATTATATCATGGAATAAAAAAATCTATATATTAACAGAGGTTTATAAGTAGTGGTGAGTATAATAACCTAGTGGGAGACCCTATGAGACTTTTCTTACATGAAAATATGACTTGAATCATGATATATATTAGTTTTATAAAACAGTAGGTTTATCAATGGAAATTTTAATTACTTTGAGAAACTATAAATAGATAATTATTTTTTACCAACTAAGTTGTAAACCAAAAATAAAATGATCAAAATAGTTTTTTAAAAATAAAATTTTCTTTTAAAAGAACCAAAAGTATGTCATATATGCAACATGGAATATCATTTACATGATTCTTATTACACTCTCTTTCAAAACATGGACCCCCCAAAAATGGTCTTATGATCATGGTCACTTCCATTAATGGTCTATTTAAAAGTATTTTATTTAAAGAACCCTCGAATGTAAATCCCCTACACACACACATCCATAACATAAACCTTAAATAAGGTCCTATGATAATGGTTAAATCCATCCATTATCCATTTTATTGATGTACAAGAACTCATGTAACCTAATCCATTCCAATAACAGCTATAAAAACCTCACTGAATTACTAAATGTTTTCTTTTTTGAAAACCTTCATTTTCAAATCTCATGTCGTGTCACACATATCTTAAAACTAAAAATCATTAAAACCAAGGTAATGTATATAAGATTTTAAATTGAGTTTTTGAAATATAATTTTTACGAGTAGAAGATAAAAATCATTCTATGGAATTAGATAATTCATATTAAAAGAAAATTTTAAGGAGGAAAAAACCACTAGCCTCATATCCATTGGGAATAATTATTCTTTAGATAATCTCAATGATATGACCCCTTGATGAAGCTCATAATTTCAACAATATAATTTTTCAATATAATTCTTTCATCAAACCAATTTCTTATTTTAATGGTAATTTCCACAATTTTAGGTTTTATTAATAATTTCATCTTAATTGTAAAAATTTCATAATTTTAGAATTTAAATATTTTAATATAAGATTTGAATTTCAACCATAACATATTATTCAATAATCCAACATAGTGAAATATATATTTTTAGTATAACATAAATTTATGGATACATATCATTAAATATGATCCAAAGCTCAATCTAACATTTTGAGTCCCAAATCAAACTCATAATTCATACCTTGAAATCTATACACATATCCGAAGAATTTTGAATATGGACACATATATCAGAAAGTTATAACCCAAATGACATTAAATTTCACATGAAGATTGAAAATATGTCCCAGAATAACATAATTAACTATGGAAACAAGAAAATATTCCTCTAAAAAGGTCATAAATTCATGGTAAATTTTAGCATTGGAATATGAACTAACTAACGGAAAAATAATAATTTTATAGTCAATCTACCATAAATTTTGATACACATCCAAATTAGCTCAAATTTGCTATTTGAAAAAGGTTGAAGTAGTTTAAAAACATTCTTATTTACCACTTTCCCAGATTATATAATCTATTTATCCAAACAATAAAAATATTTTGTAGGAATTTATTTTGATAAAAAATTCACCCATCCCATGCCTATAAATGTGATCCTCCTATACCATGTTAAGGGTTTGAAACTTTCCCTAGCCATGATGGGTATCTATATACATTTTTTACTAATATAATATTGTAATATATTATAAATACGTATTAGTTTTGTTTTTATCCTCTATGCCACTACTATTTTCATTATTGATTTTGTTTTCCCCCACCATGATCCATCTAATCTCCATGAACATGGAGTATTAACCCTTGTTTTTTTGAGTGGGGTAATAGTGATTTTTTGAGTTCAATGTGATTCAATTTCTTCTCTCTGTTTTTTTATATTTTATGTTCTGGTGAAACAATTTTTGGGTAACGGTTCTCCCCAATTCCTATACTGCTAATTTTTTCTTCCATTTAAATTTACATTCCTCTCCTTCATCATCATAGTGTTGCATAAAAGGTGTATAATCATTATGGTGATGATGTGAGAGAGTATTTTATTACTTGAAATGGTTTTATTTGGATAATAAATACTTAATTATATAGTTTTCAGAGAAAGGTTTGATCTCAAAATTGATTATAATATTGATAATTAAAATTTTATAGAATAATCATAGCATCATAGTGAACTGCTAAGAATAATTAATTCTTTCATATTCACAAACATCCTTGTGTTATAAATTCTTTGTGTTTTTTAATTTTTATAATTTTCATTTATATATTTATATATCACATACATTTATAAAACCCCTACTTTGTTTGTAAATTGTGATAATTGAAAATGGTGAGTTTGTGCGGCCTCCTCAATAGATAGACCCTAAGATGAAAACTATGCTAATTTATTTGGTAATAAATATTTATTGGTGAGGAACCTTTGAAAAATATATCACACTAATTTGAAACCATTTATAGGAATTCCAAGATCTTGTACATGCTTTTTTCAAATAAAATCATAAATTTTAGAAATAAAAAATATATAACTTTATTCTAAATATATATTTTCATGGATCAAAGTTGTAATTACAATTTGATATTTCATATTATTTTCATTTTAATAATTTCTATTAGTGCGGTAGCGAAGAATCATGGATGAATAAATTTCAATATAATTCCATAATGTTTAGAGAATTTAGGATTCAAATGGAAATTATTTCTACATTCCAGATGTAATTGAAATCTTAGAAAGTTTCCTAGGAAAAGGAGGAATCAAATCTTATTTTTCAAAAGAATTCAGAAGAAGAACCATATGAGGATGAAATTATGAAGATACTAAGATTAATATTTTACATATAATTTTCATAGGATGTTGAAGAAGAATACCTTCTAATTGAGGCACATTAATAATATCAAGATGAATTGGATTAATATTGTGTTGATTTTGAAAAATCTGAAAATGTATGTGATTATCCCATGTTTTTTAATGAAAATAAATACCTCTCTACCTATATTGGGATTTAGAAGAATAAACCACTTAAGTGGAAAAATTTAAAAAAAATTAGAGGATATTTACTACTAGCATATATCCACAACAAACATACTATAGGATGCATTGAAAAAAGAATAATTAAAAGTTAAAATTACTAAGGAGATAATATTCTGTTGAAATCATTTAATTCTGTTTTTTTAATTATTTGATAATTAACTTTAATTGATTTAATTTTTCTAATTTTTTAAATACATAGATTTACTTAGATAATGAATAATAAAATGATACACTTATTGTTACTGAGTTTCTAGTGGACATATATGAAGAAACCAATATTCAAGTTGACCCACTTAAATTTGAAGACCCCTTTGTTTATTCTTTATATTTTAATAACATTAATGTTAAAAAAATTGAATTCCCCAATTTTGAAAAATCTAAAATAGAAAGAAATGATATTTTCCTCGATGTTGAATTTGAAGTGTCCACACAAGTAGTGTATGGAAATGAAAAGCACTCATTATTTATTTTTACACATCCTTATATGTTTCTCTACATTGATATGGGGATGAAAATGTTTTACACTATCAATGAATTCATCTAGAACCTGTGTAAATGATTGTACAATGGATGTAAAAAATGTGGTCATTCAAATCATGTAATCCACATCCACCATTAGGTTTTAGGTGACCACTGGAACTACCAACTGAAGGTAGTCAAAAACTAGTACCCACTTGGGTGTCTAACCCAGTTAAATACCTCTCATTTTCTCTTTTAATTTCTTTTTCAATATATTTCTATTGTTTTTTTTTTGTTTTTTATTTCTATATATATATATATATTACCATCTTGAATATAAACATATGGATTTCATTGGAAAATAAATTAAGGTAATAATGTTCCTTCTCTATGGTTTTTATTCCATTTTATTTTTATTTTATTGATCTTAAATGAAGGGTTCTCAAATTTATTTGTGGGGTAGATTTAAATCAACATAGGATACATTGTTTATTTTTATTTTATTTTACTTCTTCTTTTTAGAAACATTGAGTGTCAATGAATATATATTTTAATTTTTATAATTAGAATTGATTTTGAGATAGTTTTCACTATTTTTGATAAAATTGATTTTATATTATTATTAATGTGGAAACTTCATGTTTTTTTATTTTCAAACATTTTTATGAGTTTGAAATTTTAATCAAATCCATGTCCATGAAATAATGACTTAAAATATTTTGTCTCTATCCTATGAGGTAATATATTATGAAACCTTATAACATATTCTTCTTAATACCCACACTTTCTTTAGAGAATCATATATTTTCTTTGTAGGACAGAACGTGTGATTATTATCTTTCATTTATTTAGATATCATAATGGAAATTTTTAATTGAGTCATTCTTTTGGAAATCCATATTTTAACTTGTAACCAATATTTAAATTTACCCATTTGTCCCCGAGAATATAGAAATTAATCTATAGGTTTAAGACACCTTACAAGATGCCCATTAACAACTGACCTTCACACTTAATATATTTTCATTAATATTTCATGTTTGAGTACGGGGTAAGGTATTTTCATGCTTGTTCTTTTGGATTCAGCTTATTGTTGGGTGTGAAAGGCGTGTATCATTATTCGGAGGATATGAATAATTTTAATTATTTACTTTCATTCACTTTCATAATTTCAATCATCTAGTTCTCTGAAAGAAGAAATAAATTATTTTTAAAAAATAGAATGTGAAAAAATAAATAGAAGTGACATTGAATTATTAATTGTGATTAAATTTTTCACCCAGGAACCTCAAAAAAATTATTCCATGATTTCCATTATTTTAATTTTATATAATTTTCATCGCATCCCCCTAAAAAATGTAAAAAAACAAACAAAAAACAAAAAAAACAAACAAAAAGATATTGGAGAATTATCCTGAAATAATTCAATATATTCACTTATTAACTCGTGTATTGAGTCAAAGGGTGAATGGTGTAAAATTTTAAGAGTAATTTAATGATCTATATTTCAGGTGTTTTCAATTGAATATTTAGGTTATTGTATTTAGCTATTCAACCTCCTTTTTTAGACTTGAACTTTAAAATATTATTTCTCCTAATCCCCCAGCCAAAGAATTCACATATAAAAATTCATCTTCATTGAAAATATGTTTATTTGTCATGGTGTGGAGATAATAGAATTTTCACAAGCCAATGGAGATACATGAATTTTCCATGTATGATAATAACTCTAGATTTAATTTAACTTTAGTTAAGAGTGAAATTAACTTTAATGTGAAGTAGATTTAACTATATAATGGATGGATTTTAGGGATTCAATAAATTTAAATGTGATAAATTAAAATTGAATGGAATTTTTTATCATATAAGATACATGATAAAATTCTATTTTTGGAAAATATCTTGGAAATTTTCTAACTTTTTATTTTAGGGTGGATTTGGATTCATGTATTTGATATTTGTCATAGAGTGCAATGTTTAAGTGTGTTGGATTTATAAATATCATAATTTCAAATATATAATTATAAAATTAATTATTTTAATCCATAAAATTTAATTTTTTAATGGTAATTTTCATAATTTTAGTTTTTATTAGTAATTTGAACATAATTTTAAAAATGGCCTAATTTTGGAATTTAAATATTTTTATATCAGATCTGTTTTTCCAAAATAAATTATTATACCTTAAAATTTTTAATTCTTGTTTTAGGATAAAATGATTCATGGTCTGTATTTCATACAACTATAACCAATGATCAATCTAATATTTTTAGGCCAAATAAATCTCACAATTCAGGCATTGGAATCTATGCCTAGATATGGAAATTTTTTATATTTGACCCATATATCATAAAGTACCATCCCAAATACACATAAATATAATGTGGGGATATAAAATATATTTCTTAGAAACTACATTAATTATATAAACATTAAATTTTTCTTCCCTAAAGGTCATAAATTCATGTTAAGTCCACACATGAGAATATGAACAGACATTCATGATAAAAAAATTTCAGAGTAAGTATATCATAACTTTGACTGAACCTATCAAAATAAGATATAATTTTGTGTTTGAATTATTATTAAGTAGAGTAAAAACTTTTTAGTTTACCTCATCCCTTAATACTTTCATTCATAGGTTCAAAAAAGTTTATGATTTTCGAGAAATGTTTTTTTATCCAAAAACATCCCCTCTAATTTCTATAAATGTGAAGCTCCACTTCCATGTCAAGTGTTAGAAATTTTGGTTTCCCATTTTGGGTAGTAATCTTTGTGATGTACTACTTTAATAGTTTTAAATAGTATTGATAAATAATTTTTTTTTCTACCTCTATGAAAATTATCTTTTAATTTTCTGTATTTTTTCCCCAACTATGTTCTCCCAATAAAAATGAAAATATAGAAATAACTGTCATTCCTTTTCAATGTTATTGGTTATTTTTTGAGTTAACTATGATTTAATGCTTTATCATTATTTTATTATGATAATTTTAGAAGTGGATAAACTTGTTTTGGTGAAGGTTTCACCCGGCTTCCTTTACTATTCAGTATTTCTTCCCATTGAATTTTTATTCCTCTCTTTCATCATCATAATTTTGTATATATATTAGAGTATCATTGTGGAAATGATGTGAGGGGGTATTATCCTATATATAGAGGTTATATGTGAGATAAAAAATCAATGGGTGGGTGTTCTGTGATAAGGTTGATCATAGAATTGAGTAAAATATTAGAAATTAATATTTTAAATAACAATGATAGAATCATCATGAACTCCTAAGAACAATGATTTTTTTCTTACTCTCTAACATCTTTGAGTTTTTAAATCATTATATTTTTCAAATTATGCTTCATTATTAGGTAATAAAAATGATGAGTTTGAGAAACCTCCTTGAGAGATAAAATCATGGGTTCACAGTATGCTTCATTAGTAGGTAATAAAAAATTATTAGTGAGTGAAAAATAACAAATATCACTCACCACCACTTCCTTATATTTCCTTTTAAAATCTAAATACAATCACATGAAAACCCATTTGATCTCATAAAAATGAATATAAAATCTATGATCTAAGGTTTTTTCAAGAATAACTGATAATATCCAATATATGAAAGAAAAAATAGGGTCTTAAAATTTGATTTCCATTATCAAACACTTGAGGAATAATAAATTTTATGGTTCAGACGTCTAATATTGATGATACACACTTGGTGAAACCTTTTAAATTAAGATCCTAGATCAGAGGTGAAAAAATAGGCTTTCAAGAGTGTTTCTTATTTTAGGTCAATTTTAAAAAATTTACATTGCATTGTTAGCACACATGTTTTCAAACCATATGTTAGCCATGTAAATCATGTCCCCCCTAAAAAAATCCAAGTAATATGGTTTTTCCAAATTCTGTACCTTCCCAATAACGCCTAAACACCTCACATAGTTTCTAGGATACTTGATCACCTTTTCTCTAAACCATTCTCAAATAATAACCTTTTAAAAATGCTTCCAAAAAATTATGGGACCTTATAGAAACACCACAATTATTAACCCAAACATTTCCTAACATAAAATAAACTATAAAAAAGTAAATTCCAAAAATTGTGGTTGTGGCATTCACCCTTTTAGTTTATTCTCAATATTTTCATCATCAACCATTATAATAATTTCAAACATTTACCTCCAAATCTATAGTGTGGCTTCAGTCACATTTACTTTCCCTTAAAAATATATCTAAAACTTATCTTATATTTCATTTATACCATTGAATCCCATAACATTTGTATGAACTATGTTAGATAAAAAAATTTGTATTGAATTCCATTTATTGTTATCAACCTATATATTCATTTTATATGAAAATTCCATTGGATTATGTCTCTCAATAGTGCTAAAACCATGTATAGTAGCATCATTAAATTCTAGGTGATGAGAATAAATATAAAGAATCATATTATTCTCTAAATAAAGATAAATCATACAATGAAATTTAATTATAAATATTCTTTTGATAGAATTATAATTATACATCTTCAAATTCAAGAATATTAGTATCACTCAAAGGGAACCTAGATTTGATCTAATACCATAGGTAATTATCTAGTAAGAAATTATATAAAATTGAGTAGATGAGGAGGGGTAGGTTGAATTAATTTTAGTATTTCTTTATAATCTCTCTTATCTTAGAAATTAAACACTACAACTAATTAATATCAGGATCCCCTCAAATTAAATTCCTTACAACCATTGGTAGAATTACAATAATGAACATACACCACATAGGTTTTCTAAAAGGATTTCCCATAATATGGGTGTCTTTATCTAGGTTAAGTATTATATTTAGATGAATAACTAGTTTCATTAAGTGGTTATAATGAGGTAAGGTGTCTTCTGTACAATTGAGTTAGTTTCCCCATATCATTAATCTCTATATAGTTATTTATAGAGGTTCCAATGCAATTTAAAAAAATTATCAATATAGAATCTATTAAATCACCATAAACCACAAAGATACATCAATATCATTGATTTATATCTTCTAAGACTCCATGAAATTAAGTAATAAATCAATATTACTCTTCTTATATATTCTTATTTCCAAAAATATAAAAAAAGAATAACATATTGTTAGTGTTGAAATATGAGTCTTATTATCTTTTGAAGTTGATAATTATCATGGAATATTTAACCCTATATTTATTCATCTCTCTCATAAAAAAATTCAATTGATAGAATCATAATTTATATACTCTACTAGAACTTTTTTATTTATTTCATAATTCTAAATTATATAAATTTCAAAAAACAAACCATTCAATATCCTCATTTAAAAATAGGTAAATTATAAACATACTAATTTATAAATATTTGAACAATTTAAAATTAAATAAATTTCAAAATATCATGTGGGTATAACCCCCATTATCCTCATACATCTTAATTTTCATTTCGAATTAAAAATGATCACATTGTTTAACTCCCCATGATCCACGATTCTTAATAAAACCTTTAAAAATACATTAATCTACTGATCCATGTGAGTTATCACATATATTGACCTTGTTTTATCCACATTATCATATTATTAACTCAACTAATATTTCATCACATCTCAACCATAATCATAATAGTACTTATAATTTGATTATGAGCACAAAGTCATCACAATTAGTTATCCCTCTGAATTATACTTCAATAAATTCTCCTTTCAATGAATAGAAAACACTTTTACAGGAGGCAGGTTACCCTTATTCATTTCCTGGGTACCTTTCATACCCTTTAAGACTTCTCAGTTACTCTTATGTAGTTGTTGAATAATATATAATTACTATATGTGTTTAATTTTATAAGGATACCAATCCTTGAACTCTTACTTATGCTTTAGAGTTTTAGAGTTAACATTATGTAACCCTTTGTAAATTATTTTTTACACCATGATATTATAATTCACACTTACACATCATATTGTATCTCAAGTGCATTGAAAAATATCATTTATCCCTCACAGTACGCTTACGTATATATTTTAATACTGTGATAACCCTTAAATAGGAAGAGAATTTATATTATTTATCATAATATTACATGATTCATTTATAATTTCTAGTATGCAGGGTCTAAATACCCTTTCATATCAAGATTAATTTTAGATTTAATGGTATAAACTCTGTTAAAATTTAATAATTTCCCTAGATATAGTGTACTTTTTCAATTTCATCAATAATATGAAACAATGATTTTCCCTAGAACTCTTCATCACCCACATCAATCAACTTCAGATAACTTTAAATGGTTATAACACATTATTGAAAATATATACAACACACCATCCAAAATTTCAGGGGTTCGTCAATATAAATTCTCTCCAATAATATTATATGCATCATCATGATAGCATATGACTTTTTATGTGTAAGAAAAAATCACTTAATGGTTTACAAAACTTCTTTGACTATTATAATGTTCTCATCAACAAATTCATCATCATCCTTTTATATGTATTCATAAATTATAAACTAAATATATAATATAACATCTCTGAAATTAATTTTTTTAATTTTTTATTATCTTCAATATGTACAGTATTTCATAATCCTCTTCATCCAAATGACATTAACAAATTCTATTTCTGAATAACATGAAATATTATAATTATTATGATGATTATCATTCTCAATATTACTCTAATAAAAATTATTAATCACAACATCATCTACCCACTAAACATAACTATTTGTTATCAAATCAGGAACATGAAAAGTAATTAAAAAAATTAGTAAATTTTCCAATAATTATACATTATATTTTTTATACCTAAAAATATAATTAATTTTTTTTCAAAACTTTTATATACTTTTTGTGCATCTAAAGGTTCATAACCATCATCAATATTAAAAGTAAAAATAAACAAAACATTCAACCCCTTAAATAAAGTTTCTCACAAAATGAAACATTAAATTCATCTAAGATGTCAATTTTTTATTTCTTCATGTAAATATTTTTTAGGGCCCTTAAGGGATCACTAAGGGGGTGGGTGAATCAATTAGTTATGCATTTCATGTTTTCAATTCAGAAAAACATTTCTAGTGGTTAATATGATAGAGAATCATTCTTTTTGAATTTCTATGCATATTTAAAAACTAATTTTCAAAAACTTCTTTATATAATTCCACATAAGGAAAAATGAAACAATTAGAATATAGTGTAAAAATAATTTTAAATTATTAATATCCAATTATAATTGAATCATCCACATACGATACAAAAAATATTACATTACACTTTCTACTCGAATCATCGTGTGGAATAAAAAATATCAATTTCTATTCTTAAAACATGTTTCATATAAATTTATCCCAATATATATGTCAATATATTTATCAATATGAATTTTAATAGTTATGTTTTACAAGATTATGATTCATTAATCACCAAATAATAACTTCAATTTTCTATACTCACATTCTAGCATCACGTAATTTATTTATAATCAATTAATTAAAAAATAGTGAAGTAAAACCATTATAGAAAACCAAATGTATTTTTTAATGTTCCTCTACATAATAATGTCATGAAAAACAATTATCTTAATATTAACCAAAGGGGTAAAACTCAGACCACAATTTTATAAGCATTAGTAATCAATGTCTCCTTTAAGAAAAATATGAGTCTATTTATCCAAATATTTCAACTTCATGAATTGATTTGGTAAATAATGTTTAATATAAATCACAATATTTAATTTCCTTTTATATCCCAATATATATTACTCAATGTAAAATAATAAAAAAGATCCTTTATCTATCATGAATTCATTCATAAAATTTTAAATATTAAAAACAAAATCAACAAACAATGATCAACCACTATAAACCTCATATTCAATTCGAACGCATTGATCATTATAACACTTAAAAATCCCACTAAATTTGTTTTAGGGATATTATGTGTTAATTTTTAGATGAAATGATTTAGTAACAACTTATGATCAATAAATGATTAAAAATTCCTGTCTTATATAGAGTAACATTTAAACCCTGTATGATACTACTAAAATTCCATTAGATGTAATTAATCCGAACAAAAAATTATCTAATAAAATAACTCTATTTATGGCTTCTATAAATTAACAGGTTTTTATATTATCCTTTAATTCAAAAACATGGATACTTTAACTCTTCTAAAGGAATCTAGATATCTTTCTATACTTTAGCGTTCATTCTATTTAACTCCTTCACATCAATTTATCTATATAAATCCTTAAACACAAAGCTCTTACATCGATCATAAAGTTTCCTTAAAAATTATTACAAAAAAATTTAATTTATTTGATTCATTGGGAATACATTCATTGAAAAAAATACAAAAAATTTGTAAGATACCATATTTTTTCATATGTGTTCAACTTTGTGTTTTTTGATAAATCACTTTGATTTTGGTTAAATCATTTAATCCATGGTAATATTTCCCTTTTACCTAGCTGTGTTTATGTTTATGTTGTTTTGGGAGGGAAAAAGAGTGAGGAATATAACGTCTTACTATAGGAACTAATTCACACCATGAATTTTTATATCATTACATGAATGGTTATAGAAAGACCCCATGAAATTCAACAAGGGATTTAATGGTTTTATATGGAGAATCAGTTCAAAACATGATATTTCAAGAATGATATGAACCAGTTGTGTGGATTTTAAATCATAGGCAATGGGTTTTCATATTATAAATAACTCCAATGATTTAAGATGTGAATAAAAAATCCCATCCTAAATTAGGATCTCCCAATATATTTTTTTATTTTCCTTTTCCTATGATTATCATAGGTATATCTATTATTTTTCTCAAATTTTGAGCCCCTATGTGATTTTGAGAGTTTTCTTCATTCTAAAGGAATATTTTGTTGGATCTTGGTGTTATAGACCTATAAAATTAAGGTAAGACTCTAGTTTCTTCTTATCCTTTTTATTTCATTAAGCTTCCCTTATAGATAATCCTAGTTCATGAAAACCAAACTTGGATCTAGGATTAATATAATATATTAACAGGGTTTCTTAGATTTTATTCATGGGGGGGAAAGAGGAACCTAGATCTGCCTTGCCCTTTGAAGAATTTCATCATCCTTTCCATTTATGTGGTGTTTTGTCTAGAATAACTCCCTAATATTTGTTTCATTTTTATATTATGTAAAATAACAATGATTATTACGTCATTACATGCACACAAACTTACTTAATTGGTAACCCGTTTTTTTTAATGAAACCATATGCCTAGATCTCCCCCAGATCTATTGGGTCAGTTTTCACTGAAACCATGTCTTACACCCACTAGAGGGGTTTGAAAACCCTTGACTCTATATTGGAACCTAAATGGAATGAAACCATGCCCATTAATTATTTTTATATTGTTAATGTTTTAGGTTAAAGTTTTTAATTGGTTCGGAATGTCAATTAAGAACTCTAATTGATATGTAAATGGATTAACATGGTAATCATGGTGATTTGATTGAAAATAAAGTACATAGATTAAAGAAGGTAATTTGTAAAGTAATTATTATTTCTATAATATATTTATGAATAAGGGATATGATGTTATTTGAAATGGTAATTATATTTAAATGATAATTGAAATGGGAATAGTTTCAATAAATGTGATAATTGGTAACTTAGTTTAAATTGATAATTACATATTATTTGGTTGTTATCATGAATTTTGGTAAAGGGGATAAATGGAAATGATAATTAGATAATTGAGTAATTAACCAAAGAGGATTTATATAACATGTTTGGCATGTTAGTGTATGGTATTATAAATGGATTTGTCTGATTTGTTTCCTATTAAAAATCCTTGATCACTAAATGTATATATAGAAAATTATTGTTTGGACATGGCATTCAACCCCTGATGACGTTATATGTTGGACATAAAATTTTATTCTTTTTAAAATGATGGTATGTACATGGTGTTCCTCCCCATATGACATCATATATTGGACATGGTATTGCTTATATGATGAAAATTTGAGTTTTTCATGGTATTCATCCTTGAATGGAATTATTGGTTGGATATTTTGTTCCTTTCTCAAATAAAAACTATAGCTTTGATGTGTAATTCCTTCCTAGATGAGATATTGAGTTATACATGGTGTTCCTTACTAGATGCGATATTGGGTAGAACATGGTATGCCTTCCTGATTTAAATATTGGGTTGGACATGCCATTCCTTCCTGGGTAATATTATGAGTTAGTCAAAGTGTTCCTTACAGTTATTTCACTATGCTGAAATGAAATAGACATATGGAATCATGATAAAGAAGGTTTTTCATACCCCCAAGGTTCTACTTAGAGATTGAGGTTTGGGAGTTTTATTTGATTTTTTAATTAATTTATAAATTAATTCCCCTTCTGTCAAAATATTGTATATATTGTTTTTTCCAATGGATTAGTTAGACACCATGGTGTTAGAATACTAAGTTATACTCAAACCCAAATAAGGATTTATTTTCGTACCTAGGATTATTTCAATCATTCATATTGGTAAAAGGGTATTGGGCCATATACATGATTTTATTTCATTTATTAATTGGATTGAATCATAGAGATGGGATCGATAATTGGATTCAGAACCATGGTTTTTGAGTATTTATTTAGATTTTTTTTAGTTTTCATGTATGAATTTATAAAAAATATTTAAATTAACATGAATTATAGCATGAAATGGTTTATTATTATATTTTTTAATATTTTGGTTTATCCATTATTCTGCACAAGTTGTATGGTATATTAATCATTTGAATTCGACTATTATTGAAAATCTATATCAGAGGGTTGAGTCTCCCTATTATATTCCTTAAACCATCATGTCTAGTCTATAACCTCTTATATATGGGTAGGCCACATGAGGTCTCATAACCATCTATCTCTTTCATGTGTGGGAGTACTAGGTTTGGGGAATTCCAAAGTGGTATCAAAGGAGGTTTTTTACATTGTTTTACTATTTTGGAAATGTAGAAAAGTGATCTTGGTGTGTCAAGTCATGGTAATGAGATCATAAATTGGATTATATAACTCATGTGTGGGGGAAACCCAAAGTGATCATGGATGGAATTTTTTTTATGTTGTTCATTGGTTATATTTTTTATGTTATTTCACATCATGGTATTCACTTAATGCATGATGTTACTATTTATTGAGATTTTACTTGGGGGTTGTGTGTCATGATATGATAATTCATGAATCATGGAAGGCATGTAGGTATATATTTTTAGAATAATTTTTCATGAAAGTTTTATATTTATTTCATCTGATATGTCATCCTACCAAATTTTTGAAATGTGATCCCTTGTTTTATATGATTAAAATAAATAAATGGAATTGTTATGATATGAGAATTAACTTGTTAATACAATTATAAAGTACAATTAATTCAATAGTTCTCTGTTATTCTTTTCACCTCTGAGGTTGATCTCATTGTATATATTGTGTTTTGAGTAGTTTTTTGACCCTTGTAGGGAAAATACATCCATGTCAACTTAAAGTTATGATTTAAGAGATTGGTAATTAACACAATACTAATGTTGATAATTCAAAACATCCAATGGATCTAGGTAACTGTGTGGATGTTTAGATACATGAAAATTTCATTCACGTTATGAAATAAATGTAGAGTAAGACTTCAAACACCATACCTTCGATTTCTACCTTGAAAGGAGATATTTTTTCTTCATCATCAACCAATATTCACTAGGGAGGGAGGCCCCAAATTATCTGAGTTCTATATATATTTAGTTAATAAAATCATTAATCACATCAAGACAATATAGAAATAAGGGTAAAACTTTCTTATTATATTCCATGTGGACCATCCAAGAACTGGTGGGTAATCCTAAGGAAATTCTAGCAGAATGTGTACCCAACCTTGAATGGCTTCGAGTTAATGTTCTTAAGTCACTTCTATAAAAAGAATTTAAGTGATGCATTGGATTAGGAGCTCATTAAGTTGTTGAAATGGATCATATCAGTGATGAAATATTCTAGATACTTCACAAACCTACGGTTTTTCTCTTCTTCCTTGGATACTAGTGAAACTATTAGGGAGAAGCATTTTCGAAATTTTCATCATTATAAGAAAAATTATTAGGTTAATATATTTTTTCGAAGATACTTCATAGAGTTGTTTAGTCAATATCTCATCATGGAATGGATCCTAAGGAGATCCTAAGTGGTGTTTATTCGGTCTCATAAAGGAGATCATGGAGCTATTTTTAAGGTAGAGTGAAATGATTCTTCAATAAATACTACCAGGTTAGTGGTGGGATCATAATTCAAGTGAGGGAGTATCCATCTCAAGACCATGGACAACTGAAGTTATAGCTATGTGGAAGGGTTTCCTACCAGATCCATTGGTGTCTATACACTATAGTATAGTGTTGTATTGGTGGTAGTGTAATTCATATACAAAGGTTATATAGTAACCCTTAGTATTAGATCTGTATAAGTGAATCACAGTGGGCACTAAAGTCTATAAAAGATTTGACAACCCTTCAATAGATGAGTAGTTGTAGATCCACCAGATTCTCAAGATGGGGTAGGTGATGAGAAACCATGATGTAAGAGTGATAGTACCTGTTAGAGTTAGTATTATAGGGAATTTAAATTAGCTCCTAAGGTAGTGGGGAATGTCAACTTCATGTTATACATTCTACACGAAGAATTTTTGATTTAGAAACATCCACTAAAATAGGTGTGATTCCATTATCATCTATCATTTCATGTGTTTTTTTATATAAGAGAATCATGTTCATTACTATATTAATATTTTGAAAAAAATTTGGGTTTGGATATGGAGATATTTTATGGTGTTATGACCATGGATATGCCTCTAAAGGTGTGATAATATGGCATCAAACACTGTAATGAGTGTTCACTCAAGATTTTTGGATTCTATTTCATTGGTTATCTTTTAATGCGACAAATGGAATGATTAAATTTTATTCTAGGAATGGATTAAAAAGTTCAACTTTTTGCTCAAATTGACTGTTATACAAGGAGAGTTTCCTTAAGACTCAAGAAGGGGTTATCTACACTTATCTGGGGGAATGACATCTTTTGGACTGTCATGCAAGGCCGATTCAATGTTTATTGGATTATCTCATAGTTCAGATAGCATATATTATTTGGGATTATGATGGGATGTAGTAGGGTAATTTTCCCTCTATGGTGGACTATTTCTAGGGCATCATTTAAAAATTTTTCTTTGGCTTTCCACCCAAGAAAAAGATCAATTTTACTATCTAGTTAGTGCTGAGAGTTAAAACAAAATTTATCCTAACATATAGGATTGAAATAACTAATATTAAAAAGCTAAAATTTTAGCTAAAATATTTGGAATCTAATGGTTTTATATGACCTAGTTATTCACTATAGAGTTCCCCCATACTCTTCTCCAAGAAGGATGATGAGAGTTTGTGCTTATTTATAAATTATCAGAGATCAAACCATATGAAAATAAATAACTTGTGTCCCCTTTCTCATATTGATGATCTCTTCAATCAATTTAGAGGTGACCAATTTTTCTATAAGATTTAATTAAGGACAAGGTACCATTATTTGAGGTAGAGACTATCTGACATAACCCGGATAGAGTTTAGGAGTTGATATGGCATGTATGATTTTTTGGTGATGTTGTTTGGTATGAAAATGAACATTCAATATTCATGTGTTTTATTAATTATATATTCCATCCATTTCCAAATTCGTTTGGGGTGGTTTTTTCGACTATATCTTATCATACTCTTAGTTTACAATTGATCATTCTCAACTTCTTAACATTATCCTAAGTAAACTGAGATAGTGACTATTTTATGACAATATATCTAAATTCATTTTTTGGCTAGAAAATTGAAAATATTGGGTTATGTTATCTCTTAAGATGGATTTCCAACCGATATAGATAAGTTTTTAGTCATTTTATCATGGATATAGTTTAATAATGCCTTAGAGATTCATATATAACTTGGTCTAGTAGGATATTACTAAAATTTTATTCATGTCTTCCCATATCCATAAGTACTGACGTTTAGACTGATAAATAAAGGGTGAAGTGACTTTTTTCAGATACTAGTGAGAGGGATTTTTAGGAGCTGAAGAATAGGTTGATCTTACCAACAATTCTCACTTTACTTGAGCTAAGTAATTAATCGAATGTGTACTATGATGTATCTAGAGTCGAATTCAGAATAGTTTTGATAAAGGAAGATAAAGTGGTTACTTAGGGATCCACAAAGCTCATACCAAATGAAAATAATTATCCTATTCATGATATATATTTGGATTTATTTTTACATGCCCTAGGATTCTAGTTTCATTATCTTTTAGCTGAGAGGTTTGTTGTGTGAATGGATCATATGAACCCCAAGTATATCTTTTTTCATGATACTTGAACCTTCGAAAAAGTATTTAGGTTGAGTATCGATAGTCTCTCAATATAAAGTTATCATGAACTCTAGGAAAAGGAAGCATCATTGATGATTCCTTCAGCTGGAAGATGAAAAATAGGGGAAGTATATATAAGGCCCCAGCCTTAAACCTTACATAATCTTGAGTTATTACAAGATTACACATTGAGGATCTTTTCAGGTTTAGAGTTTTAAAGAATTAGATCACAAAACTTTCATTACAGTCCACATTTAAACAAAGTGGTTACATAAAAGATAGTATTCATTTTTCCCATCAATGGAAACATATTTAAAATAAAACATGGATTCTTTCTTGACACTTCCTTCACACTATCATCATATCATGTACCCTTCCCTTGACCTGTGAAAAACATTTCAAAAATGTGGGATGATCATAAAAAGCTCAGTAAGGGATATAAAAATATGGAAAGGAAACATGAGTACATGTATACAAAAGAATCAATGAAATAATACTCTACTCATAAAACATATGCACTTTAACATACCGCATCAAATCAGGAATAAATCATAGAAATCATAAGACATAAAGGTAACTTGAGGCATTCATAACATTCTTACGTAGGGAATATCCCTCTTGGTTACATTTGGAATACCAATCACTGTATATTCCCTAAATCCATTTGGAGAAACCTTAACGTGTAACTCCATCGCGTTACCTAATGCATTGGAGAGCTATATCGGGATCACCCACCCTTTGTTTGTCACGGAACCACCCGTCTTCATAATAATGCCCAAGAACCATAACATAATCGTATCACATAAAACATGCATAAAGGAAACATAACATTTACACTTTTCAATCACAAGATATCAATACAACACATTTATATAAAAACATTATGAAAACCATTTTCAATACCAAAATAATAGAAAAGTAAAACATGGTATTTATTTTTCTTTTAAAAAAGTTATGGCTTGTGGAGGAAGTCGAAACTCAAATAATGGTCACGGTGGCGGAGAAGTCATTGTCACTGCATACGTATGACAAAAACATTCCCTTTTGTCTTTTAGTAAAACTCTTCGTATAAAAAAATTCCTTTTGGATAAACGTAAAAGTCAAATGGGTTTATACACCATATAAAAGAAGGTTATGTATAAAACAAAATATGCCTCAATGAAAGGACATTGAGACGAAGTCCCATACCTCGTATCCGACTTGACTTGATCGTTATTTAATCTCCTGAATAATAAATTTGAGTTAATTTCTACTTGTTTAAGAACCTTTTTCAAGTTCATTATTCCTTTTATATCACTTATTTCCATGTCATGAACACTATGTAATTATTTAAGTTAATAACGGTCGTTTTAACGATCATTGGTACTTGAGTCAAAAATAAACCCTTTATAATTACAAGTTGTTCATGTATCTATTATATCCAAGGTTATAATCATGATGTATATATCATATATATCATATATATCCAGTATATACATGCATTTATAATATTACAGAACGTTTAGAGGTAAGAAATGAAATGCACCGTTCATGGAGACGGTAAGCCGTACGTACACATGAACGCTACTTTCATTTCTATTTCGTATTTTATGGAATGTAATAATAATTATCTAAAGGTATATTATAATTCCAGTATAATATCATATATAATACCATTAATTACATCCTTTATACATCCCACATATGGCATTAACGTATCAAATCACTTTGAGGGGGCAGTAGTCCACACTTCCTAAAATGAAGATATCATGTTTACCCATAATGGAAACCATAAAGGTATTCCATAAATTAAAAATACATAATCTTAAGTAAAACATAAACATATTAGATATCATATATAAATATATTTTCATCTTAATGGACACCTTTGAAGGTGTTAAAAGAATATTGAACAATCATCATTTCGTGAGGCAGAAATTTGCCATCCACGAAAACAGTATGTTCTTTAACCATTAGATGTAGGTTTGTGTAAGTGTAGCTCAAA
This sequence comes from Viscum album, assembly GCA_963277665.1. Classification (NCBI taxonomy): domain Eukaryota; kingdom Viridiplantae; phylum Streptophyta; class Magnoliopsida; order Santalales; family Viscaceae; genus Viscum; species Viscum album. Next base: position 475,390,410 of record OY728156.1, read on the forward strand.
TACTTCTTATAAAAACATCCTAGTATACAGAAGATACTTTTTTTGTTACAAAATAAATTAATAAAAATATTTTAGGGGTTTGGAGAAGCAAAATAAAACATAAGAACACAATAGAAGACACTACCTTTAAAGCGGGTAACTCTTTTTGATTTGAGCTCAAAGGATTCCTTGGGAAGACTTCTGCCCAAAGTGAGGCTCCTAAGAGTTAGAGTGGGATGTGTAGAGACAACATGAGCAGGGTTTGGCCATGACAAATGCTTTGGAAGTGTGGGTAAGGTGGTAGAGGTGGGGGCCTTTTATAAGAGGATAGGAGGGGCACTCTTAGAAAGGAATAAAAGGATACTTTATTATAAAATTATTTTCGGACTTAACGGTCCAAAAATTATATATTTCAAGGATAAGGTGATAATAGTTCTAAATCCACCCATTAAATAGGTTTTTGACATGTTTAGGTCTTAGATTTTACATTATCTTTTCATTTTATTTAAATTGTTAAATAATGAGGTCATCGTTACATCATCATGGTGTCATATATAATTTAATTTATTTAATATCATAAAATTATAAAAAAATATATCATGATGTAGGAAATATTTTTAGATTTCTAATGAATATTTATAGGCAAAAAGATGACTTGTATTACCCAATTTAATTTTTTTAGTAAAATTACTCATGTTTGTGACATTTTTTACTTTTACTTTAAATAAAAGGCATTAATGTCATTATCTTACCCAAGTGGCTCCATTGGGTCCCAAAAATAGACCCTTGGGTTCTCTTGGTCGGCCATGACACATCCAATAAGGGTAGGACATGTTTCAAGTTCATTTCATATTATTAAAACATTATTCATACCTTAAATTACACTAATTACCTCTAATCGCGATTAAAAACTTAAAAGTTACTATTCACAAAAAAATTATTTTAATCCCATTAAACCAAATTTTACTTCTTAATTACAACCTTGTATGTCGGATTTTTGAAATTCAAAACACAGAGGTGGTAAAATTTCATTTAAATGAAAAATCAGGTTTTTAAGTACCACTTAGTGGTTTCACTATTCATCAAAAATTGAAGTTTTTCAGAAAAATACCAAAACTTCACCCTAAGATATATTTGATATTATGAATTCAAAAATTATGTCTATTTTAAAAAATTAAAAACATATAAGTTACATTAATTAATTTAATAATTAATTCCCACTGTCTGAGCAAATAGCGTGTTTTTATGATACAATAAGTATCAAAAGATTGACACTAGTTTAAGTCCAATTTCAAAGTGAAATTAATTAAAATGACCACTATTAGATTAAATGGTAAAAATTTATTCTAATTTAACTTTAAAACCATTTCAAAAGATAATCTATCAATATAATTAAATTAGATGAAAAAGCAGTTTTCATGTAAAATGCAGTATTTTTCACTATTCATTAAAAAATGAACATTGTCAGAAAAATACCAAAAAATTATACAATGTAAATTTCAATGTCCCAATCATAAATAATAAGTTTATTTTGAAAAATAGATCTTATAAAATTGTCAAAAGTTTGATTCGAAAATGGTTTGCCATCAAAAGGCAGTAATACAATCTTTTAAAAATATTAGTGTATTCCATGCTTAAGATTGGATTTATTCTCATTTTAAGCCTCTAAAACACTATATAAATCATAAATAGACATAGATAAAAATATATATTATTCATTACTTACTTGGGATGTTACATCCTTCCCCCCTTTAGATAATTGTGTCCCCGCAATTTATTTACTATTCGACTAAGTGGGGGTATTTATCCCTCATTGCATTTTCAAATTCCCATGGTGCCTCTTGAATCATGTGGTTTTTCCAAAAAACCTTTACCTGATTAATCACCTTATTCTGTAACACTTGCTCCCTATGGTCAAGAATCTGGACCAGTTGTTCCTCAAAAGATAGGTTCTCTTCCAGTTGAACTACCTCTGGACTCAAAACATGAGATGGATCTGGCATGTACTTCCTTAACATTGAAACATGAAAAACATTGTGTACCTAAGATAAAATTGAAGGTAAAGACACTCAGTATGCAACTGATCCAACTCTCTCCAAAATTTCATATGGTCCAATGAACCTTGGACTCATCTTTCCTTTCTAACCAAATCGCATCACACTTTTCCACGGTGAGACTTTGAGAAAAACATGATCACCTACCTCAAAAGAGAGATCCTTCCTCCTATTGTCCGCATAACTCTTCTGCCTGCTCTGAGCTATTCTCATGTGTTTCTATATCAACTGAACTTTTTCTGCCATCTCTTCTACCAATTCTGGTCCGATCAGCTTCCTTTCACCCACTTCATCCCAAAAAGCTAGAGTTCAACACCACTTCCCATATGACTCCTCAAATGGTGCCATCTGTATACTGGAATGAAAACTGTTATTATATGAAAATTCAACCAAAGAAATATGTTGGTCCCAACTTACCTGATAATCCATCGAACAATCACATAGCATATCCTCCAAAGTCCAAATTGTTCATTCTAACTGCCCATCTGATTGAGGATGAAAAGTTGTACTAAAATTTAATTCAGTACCCAATGACTTCTGAAGGCCTTCCAAAAAGTTATAAGTAAACCTGGGATCACGATCAGATACAATGGAGAGATGAACTCCATGTAACCTGACCATCTCTTTAAGATACAAACGAGAAAGTTGATCTAGGGAAAAATCATCTCGTATAGAAAAAAATGACCAGATTTAGTCAAGAGATCAACAATAACCCAGATTGCATTATTACCTCGAGGTGTCTTCGGCAATCCCACAACAAATTCCATGGATATATTCTCCCATTTCCACTCTAGCACTGGTAAAGGCTGAAGCATCCCTTTCGGTAACTACCGCTCTGCTTTTACCTGTTGACAAGTCAAACACTTTACAGTAAAATCAACAATATCTCTTTTCATTCCATCCCACCTGTAACACTCTCATAGATCTCTGTACATCTTAGTACTTCCAGGATGAACTGAAAATGGAGAACTATGAGCTTCACATAACAAATCACTCTTCAACTGTGAATCACAAGGCACACACAATCTCTTCCCAAATCTCAAAACACAATCATTATCAATGTTGAATTCAGGAAAATTACCCTTCTTAACCAGCTCTACCTTTCTCTACAACTCACTGTCTTGCTTAGGTGCTTGCTTGATTCTGTCTGATAAAGAAGATTTCACTAATACCTGAAACAAAACATAATTACATCCTTCACCAACAACTTCTATTCCAAATTTCATCAAATCCTTAACCAAAGGATCACGTTCCAAACGCAAAATTGTTAATGAAGCATTACTTTTTCGACTAAAAGCATCAGCTACTTTATTTTATTTTCCTGGATGGTAATGAATTGTACAATCATAATTCTTGATTAATTCTATCCATCTCCTCTGTCTCATGTTCAATTCTTTTTGCGTGAATATATACTTTAAACTTTTTTGATCGGTATATATTTCACACTTTACTCTATACAAATTATGCCTCTAAATTTTTTAAGTGAAAACAACAGTAGGTAATTCCAAATCATTTGTAGGGTAATTTACCTCATGAGTTTTCAACTATCGTGAAGCATAAGCAATTACATTATCATTATGCATTAGGACACAACCAAGTCCTTTCAATAAAGCATCACTGTAGATAACGAACTCCCCATTCCTGGAAGGTAGTGCCAAAACTGGAGCATTCACCAATCTTCTTTTCAATTCCTGAAAACAATCATCACATTCTATTGTCCAGATAAACTTAACACCCTTCCGAGTTAGATTAGTCATTAGACTAGATAACCGTGAAAAATTTCTAACAAAAATTCAGTAATATCCTGCCAAACCAAGGAAACTAAGAATCTCTGTTACATTTTTGGATCTTGGACATTCTTCAATGACCATTGTTTTTACAGGGTCAACGGTTATCCCATCATTAGAAACTATGTTACCAAGGAATGAAATTTTTTGCAACCAAAACTCACACTTTCTGAATTTCCCATACAATTTCTTTTCTTTTAAGGTTTGAAAAATAACCCTTAAATGTCTTTCATTCTCCTCTTTACTTTTAGAAAACACCAAAATATCATCAATAAACACAACCAACATTTTCACCTAAGTCTACTGAGCCATCACTGCAACAAATTGTTTAGTTCTGATTCTGACTATCTCAGGATACTGATTTGAAAGGTCATTTCCATCTGTATGCCTTACCAGAAAATATATTCTATTTCCTCTATGAAAAACCATTCTTAACACTGAAATACCTTATGTGAAGCAACATGGTAAGAGAAACATGGTAATCTTTAAATGCTATATCATTTCAGTCATACCATAAATTAAATTATAATTTAACAATTTTCTAACTTCTGAAGTTTTCTAAACCGACCTCTGATACCAACTATAATGCCCCAGCCTTAAACCTTACATAATATTGAGTTATTACAAGATTACACATTTAGGATCTTTTCAGGTTTAGAGTTTTAGAGAATTAGATCATAAAACTTGCATTGCATTCCACATTTAAACAAAGTGGTTATATAAAAGATAGTATTCATTTTTCCCATCAATGGAAACATATTTAAAATAAAACATGGATTCTTTATTGACACATCCTTCACACTATAATCATATCATGTACCCTTCCCTGGACCTGTGAAAAACATTTAAAAAACATGGGATGAGCATAAAAAGCTCAGTAAGGGATATACAAATATGGAAAGGAAACATGAGTACATGTATACACAAGAATCAATGAAATCATACTATACTCATAAAACATAATCACTTTAACATATCTCATAAAATCATGAATAAATTATAGAAATAATAATACATAAAGGTAACTTGAGGCATTCATAACATTCTTACATAGGGAGTAACCCTCTTGGTTACATTTGGAATACCCATCACAGTATATTCCCTAAATCTCTTCATAGAAACCTGAACATTTAAATCCTTCACGTTACCTAATGCATTGGAGAGCTATATCGAGCTCACCCACCCTTAGTTTATCATTGAACCACCCGTCTTCATAATAATGCCCAAGAACCATAACATAATCATATCACATAAAACATGCAGAAAGGAAACATAACATTTCCTCTTTTCAATCACAAGATTTCAATACGACACATTGATATAAAAACATTATGAATACCATTTTCAATACCAAAATAAAATAAAAGTAAAACATGGTATTTATTTTTCTTTTAAAAAAAGGTATGGCTTGTGGAGGAAGCCAAAACTCAAATAATGGTCACGGCGGAGGAGAAGTCGTTTTCGCTGCATACGTACAAAAAAAACATTCCCTTTTGTCATTCAGTAAAACTATTAGTGTAAAAAATATTCCTTTTGGATAAACGTAAAAGTCAAACGGGTTTATACACTATATAAAAAAGGTTGTGTATAAAACAAAATATGCCTCAATGAAAGGAGATTGAGACGAAGTCCCATACCTCATATCCGACTTGACTTGATCATTCTTTAATCTCCTGAATAATAAACATGAGTTAATTTCTACTTGTTTAATAACATTTTTCACATTCATTATGACTTTTATATCACTTATTGCCATGTCATGAACACTATGTAATTATTTGAGATAATAACGGTCGCTTTAACGATCATTGGTACTTGAGTCCAAAATAAACCCTTTATAATTACAATTTGTTCATGTATCCATTATATCAGAGGTTATACACATTATGTAGATATCATATATATCATATATATCCAGTATATAAATGCATTTATAATATTAGATAACGTTTAGAGGTAATAAATTAAATTCACCGTTCACGGAGATGGTATGTCGTACGTATGAATGAATGCTACTTTCATTTCTATTTCGTATTTTATGGAATGAAATCATAATGATATAAATGTATATTATAATTCCAGTATAATATCATATATAATACAATTAATTACATCCTTTATATGTCCCACATATGACATTAACTAATCAAATCACTTTGAGGGGGCGGTAGTCCGCACTTCCTAAAATGAAGATATCGCGTTTACCCATAATTGAAACCATAGTGGTATTCCATAAATGAAAAATACAGAAGCTTAAGTAAAACATAAACATATTATATATCATATATAAATATAGTTCATCTTAATTTCCACCTTTGAATGTGTTAAAAGAATATTGAACAATCATCGTTTCATGAGGTAGAAATTCGCCATCCACAGAAACAGTATGTTCTTTAACCATTAGATGTAGGCATGTGTAAGTGTAGCTCGAATAATTCTTATAAAAACATCCTAGTATATAGAATATACAGTTTTTGTTACAAAATAAATGAATGAAAAGAGTTTAGGGGGTTGGAGAATCAAAATAAAACATAAGAACATAATAGAAGACACTACCTTTAAAACGGGTAACTCTTTTTGATTTGAGCTCAAAGGCTTCCTTGGGAAGACTTCTGCCCAAAATGGGGATTCTAAGAGTTATAGAGGGATGTGGAGAGACAAAATGAGTAGGGGTTGTCTGAGCCAAAGGCATTGGAAGTGTGGGTAAGGTGGTAGAGGTGGGGGCCTTTTATAAGAGGAGAGGAGGGGCACTCTTGGAAAGGTATAAAATGATACTTTATTATAAAATGATTTTCAGATTTAAAAGGTCCAAAAATTATATATTTCAATTATAAGGCCATAATAGTTCTAAATAAACCCATCCAATAGGTTTTTTACATGTGTAGGTATTAGATTTTACATTATCTTTTCATTTTATTTAAATCGTTAAATAATGAGGTCATCGCTGCATCATCATGGTGTCATAAATAATTTAATTTATTTAATGTTTAAAAATTATAAAAAATATATCATGATGTAGGAAATATTTTTAGCTTTCTATAGAATATTTATAGTCAAAACTATGACTTTAATAACCCCATTTAAAAATTGTTTTAGTAAAACAACTCATGTTTATGACATTTTTACTTTTACTTTAAATAAAAGGAATTAATGTCATTATCTTACCCAAGTGGCTCCATTGGGTCCCCAAAATCGACACATGGGTTTTATTGGTCGGCCATGACAAATCCAATAAGTGTAGGACATGTTTCATGTTCATTTCATATTATTAAAACATTATTCTTACCTTAAATTACACCAAGTACCTCTAATCGTGATTAAAAACTTAAAAGTTACTATTTACCAAAAAATTATTTTAATCCCATTGAACCACATTTTACTTCTTAATGACAACCATGTATGTCGGATTTTTGAAATTCAAACCAAAGAGGTGGTAAAATTTCATTTAAACGAAAAATCAGTTTTTTAAGTACCACTTAGTGGTTTCATTATTCATCAAAAATTGAAGTTTTTCAAAAAAATACCAAAACATCAACCTAAGCTATATTTGATATCCCGAATTCAAAAATTATTTCTATTTTACAAAATTCAAAAACAATGAGTTACATTAATTAATTTAATAATTAATTCCCACTGTCTGAGCAAATAGCGTGTTTTTATGATAAAATAAGTATCAAAAGATTGACACAAGTTTAAGCCGAATTTCAAAGTGAAATTAATTCCAACAACCACTATTGAATTAAATGGTAAAAAATATATTCTAATTGAACTTTAAAACCAATTCAAAAAATAATCGAACCATATAATTAAATTATATGTAAAAGCACTATTGATGTAATATGCAGTATTTTTCACTATTCATTAAAAAATGAACATTGTCATAAAAATACCAAAAAATTATCAAATGGAAATTTCAATGTCCCAATCATAAATAATAAGTTTATTTTGACAAATAGGGATTTTAAAATTGTCCAAAGTTTGATTCAAAAATGGTTTCCCATCAAAAGGCATTAAAATAATCTTTTAAAAATATTAGTGTATTCCATGCTTAAGATTTGATTTATTCTCATTTTAAGCCTCTAAACACTATCTAATTCATAAATAGACATAGATAAAAATATCTATTATTATATACTTAGTTGGGATGTTACAATATGGGAGTCTTGTGTTGAGGGGAAACAGAGGATGTTATTTAAAGACAAGTATCTAGATATTTCAGAGCCTTGGGGATAAGCATCTTGTACATTGAAATATATTATACCTATTATCAAAGACCATATTAACAGAGAAATGTTATTTGACCCAAATAGTTCGTCTATAAGAGATAGCTTATATGGTGGGAATCCACCACCAGGATGGTCTCTTCATAGTAAGGATGTTCTTCTAATCCATCTCCAATAATGGTTTCATTCGGGATTGAGTGAGGAGATGATGATGGACAATCAAGAATCGAAATGGGTGGTATATCCGGAAAAAAAAATATGTCTCTTTATCTACATCATAAATATAGGTGGCGTAGAATAAATAATTAGATAAGGGGATTTTTGGAATGATGTCTCACCTATCAGTTGGTGAAGGATGATCACCAGAGGCTTGTTGGGTTACTATAGCCTTTTCCCACTCTAGAGTGAAAGTGGGATGATGTCATCATTGAATTTTTTAGATGATAGCTCAATTCACCTAAAACCAATAATAAGTATGGTAGATCATGGATCAACGGATGAAGTAGTGTCACTTCTTTACTATCAGGGAGACCTTCATCAATGATGATCTAGGTAATCTATATGTGTGAGAGCAAGCTTGAGTTCATTATGTTACAAGGAGTACCATTTTTTATTTAGATATTTTTTCACATATCAATTTGGGAATGGCCTTTATAAGTCACTAGGATCATAGATTATTTTGTGTATAGATTACATTCCTATAAATTATGTCCAATTTGAATGGATGGTTTATATTCAAGAGTATATGTTACAAGCCTATGTTTCGGGCTTCAATGGTTCTTTGGATAATAATATAGAACTCATGGAGTTCCCTTATAACCACCTCTTATGGGAATCAATAAATATTTATCATTTTGAGGAATTTTAACTATGGTTTTTTCATTCTCCTCTTTTCCAGTTAGAGGTAGTAGAGTCAATGCCCATTTAGCATAGTCTCATACAAGAGATGTAGGATTAGGTTTGGTTGATTAGGATGCAGTTGGTAACCATGCAGAGCCAGTAAAAAATCTATGATGACCATCGATGTTGGCCATTGTAGTTCTAGGATGGTCATCATGTTTTCACTCATGGGTCACCTATGTTAGGGATACTCTATATTAATAAGTAGGGGAAATTTGATTCTAAATTTGCCAAGACATTTGAGGAAATGGATAGTCTCAGTCCAATACCATACTATTTGTTTCTTCCAAAGTTCTACAATGTCATGCATGATATATTTAATGTGTAAAAAATTTAGAGATATCATCATGACCCTTCTCACCTAATTGAAATTTATTATTTTGATCCATCTATTTATGTGTCTTTTAAAGAGAATTTGATATATATTATAGTTTATAGTGAGAATAATTTAATAAGGAAGATTTTACATCTAATATGAGTGAAGTTTCATCATGAGAATGTGTAAGAGGATACTCCAGAGACGGTTCTAGAAATGTGATCATAGTGGATAGACTTTTTCATTGATACCACACAATAATTCTTTGGATAATAGCTCGTGGATGATCTGTTATATGGTGTGGAGGTTGTAAGATATCATCTTTTTCAAAGTAAGTTTTTCTTTATGTTTTTGGTTAAAACTAGCTATGTTTGGTTAAATCATTTAAACCTTGGAAATGGAGCCATTTTAACCGATTGGGTTTGTGTTTTTGAGGTGTTATAAGGGAAAAATATAGGGGAATATGAAGTTTAGGTTCATGAACTAAGTAACTCCGTGAATATCATTTTTGGGACATGAATGGTTCTGGATAGAACCCATTAAATCCATTGAATATGTGAATGGTTTTCTAGGGATAATCATTTCATGACGTGATATTTCATTCATAATAGGAAATAGTTTGGGTGTTTTTAAAGGAGAAGGAATGGTTTTTTCAATATATATATAAATCCAAGGATTCACAATATGAATCCCAAATTCAGACCATGAATGGTCAAATCACATTATTTTTTATTTATTTACCTTTTACTACAATTATCATACCACTCTATAACTTTTATCTCAAATTATATCCCTCCATTAGGAAATTTTTGGAGTTCACATAGATCCAAAGGTAGGTTCCTTTGGACCTTGGTGTTCCAGGCCTAAGTAATGAAGTTTTTACTCTTAGGTCTTATGGTCATTATTGTTTCCTTAGTTTTCACTTGGGGAGAACCCTAATTCAGGAATTTCAAAACTAGATCTAGGATTGATATCTTATGCTGAAAGATTTTCTTTGTTTTCACTGATGTAAAGGAAGGAGAAACCCAATTCTACCTTGTTCATTGAAAAATTTCTTCTTATACCCTCATTTTGAGATGGGTCATCTAAAACAACTCCCTGATTTTTTTTATTTTTCTAGTATGTGAATTAAGTGAGATTCCATTAGCACATTATTTATGTAACCTAACCAAAAAGGTAACCCACTTTTTTGATGAAACTGTATGCATATACCACCCTCAGACATGTTCGGTCCATTGGTGTTAAAACCATCACTCGTGGTAACCTCATGGATTTTCCATCATTTTAATATAGTTTGTAACTTGTAACCGAAGGAACCTAGATCCCAATGATTAATTTGAAATTGTTCTTATATTGGATTAATAATGTGAATTGTTTTTCTTTGTTAATTGAGAACTTTTATTGACATATAAATGGATTAACATGGTAATCATTGTTATTGGTTTGAAAATAATGTATATGGATTAATGAAGATAAATTTTCATGTAATTGGTATTGATATAATTATATGATGAAAAAGGGATATTATGAGATGTTAAATGGTAATTATATGATAAGTTAAATGGGAATAGTTATAATTACTATGATAATTGGTATCATTGTTTAAATTTAAATTTTATTTTTTTGGTTACTGGAAGGAATTTTGGTAAAGGGGGTAAATGAAAATGATCAATGGATAACTAAATAATTATCTCGTTTGCCTTTTTAAGACATATGGGTAATGTTTTTATATGGAATTATAAATGTATTTATTATAGTTTTTTTATTTTAATGAATCCTAAGTCACATAATTTATACATATGAAATTAGGTGTAGGACATGGAATTCCTCCCTATATGACATTATAGGTTAACGATTTTTCTCATTCAATTATAAAATTTTGGGATATACATGGTGTTCCTGCTCAGAATAAATAATAGTTCATACATGGAATTACTTACTGGATGGAATTATGGGGTGGATATGGTGTTCCTACCTATATGAAATTATACTTTGTACATGGAATTATTTCCTTTCTGAAAAATATAGGTTGGACATGGTTTTCCCTCCTGAATGAGATAATGGGTTGCACATGGAATTCCTTACTAGATGAGATATTGGGTTGGATATGGCATTCTATCCTCGTTTAAATATTGGAATGGACATGGAATTCCTTCTTGGATGAGATTACAAGATATAATTGGAATTCCTTTGAGTTATTTCCCAATGTCATATGGATAGGGACATCTAGAATCATGTAGAAGAAGGTTGTGCGTACCCTGAGTGTCAATTCCCCTGTTTATTATAAATTCTCAAGAACTATTTATTAAAACTATATTTTTGAGACACTATAATTTTGGAATAATTATTTAAAATAAAACCATGTTTTGGTATCATATTGTTCCCAAGAATATTTTATAGATTCAATTTTGAACATTGGAAATGTTCCTTGTTCATGATTTTATTTCTTTGTCAGATGGGATTAGAGCATGGAGATGGGACTGAGCATGGGATTTAGAACTCGGGTTTAGGGGTCTTCATTTAGAGTATTTTTTAGTTTTCTTATATGAATTTTAACATGTGTTTTTGAAAAAACCTCCCTCAATACATTCTCCCCATTTAGTTGAAAACATTTTCATTGATTTTATATTTTTATCTATACATTTTCAGGAAAAAAATACAATGACTATAAGGTAAGGTATGATTCAAAAAAACTCATAAATAATAATAAATATATCTATATAAAATAATCAAGTCCAACCATTGAAAATAATCTTTTTAAAATTGTTTGGTAATAACATCGAACACATTTCTCTTAATGGGAACAAAATACAAAATCAATGTTACATGACCTAAAATTTCATTAAATATATTTGACTTTATATATATGTTATTTAACTAAATGTTTTTGAAATATTTCCATCAATTAATCAATAGTAAATTTATTGACACAACCCAAAAATATATGTAACATCACCCCTACTATGAAATCAATAAGATGATTTAACATCCATATCTTTTTTTTCACATTATATATAGAAATGTTCCAAACTATAATTATAGATAAATTTATATAAATTTAATTCTTTATGTTCCATGAAACATATTTTTTTCTAAAAAGAAAACCCAACTGGATGGAGGCTTCATCTAATCCCCAAATTATAAAAAATATTAATTCTTGTATCCATACATGATTAACATCACTTATAAATAATATGTTAAACCATAATAAAATATACCCTTGATGAACTCTATATTTGGATTTTTTGTGTTGAATTTAGTTTATATTAGTGCACTTTTGATAAGAATAATAACCGTGAAAAAATAATCAATGGATGACTATATTGTAATCAAACAGAGAAGAGTACAATAAGATTTTCAATAATTAATTTTATTTATCTCATCTCCTATTCCTAATTATAAGGATAAATCTTCATTAAAATATGACCATACATCCATTTTCCATCCTCTATTCCAATATTTGTTAAATGTTCTTAGGAATACTTCTCATGAAAATGAATAATGTGATCCTTTTCTAATGAAATTTATAGAACTAATAGATAGTCTTTACACACATATATATCTCAATAAACTCCATCAATTATCACTATATATATTTGTGAGAAAAATTTTCAATTTAATACCATATTATATAATTAATATTATGGGTAATAGTCGTATAGACACATTTACTTTAATTGATATAGAAGTTGTTGAACACTCTTCTCTTAATGAATTTCCAATACATCGACCGTGTATTTTGATTAGAATACCATGACATCGGTTCTTGTTTTAAAAAAAATAGAGACATATTTAACATTAAAAAATATCTATCATCATCTATGATCATTAATCCATAGGGTTATTAATATATATATACATATACACTTCATTTTATACATTTTAATAAATAAAATTGATATCCTTTCATGAATATTAACAGAGAAGTGGTAGAATGATATATCTTTGTTCTTTAGTAACATGAAGCTGGGAAATATTTCTTAAAAATTTAATCCCTACAACCTATGAAAAACACAATGAAATGATTATTTCTTTATTCATCATCATATTACCCTTTTCATTATTCTTGTTATTGAATGCCCACATTGTTGTAATAATGTTTTTATTCGGATTATTTTGTGCCTAATACCATGTTTTGTATATTTTAACATAAAATAATTATATATTAATAGAATCTTCCTACTAATGATTCATTATGACTTCACGCACATTTCTTGGTTTGAATTGATAAATCAATGAGGTATGTGATGTTGTTTTAATTTCATATTAGTTTAATCCACTTTTCAAAGATCACTAATGAAATTTTTGACCTCCATTTTCTCCCATGAACTTGTATGAGCTATATTTGGATATTGTTAATCTCTTATTATTTTTGTTTTATCATTATTTTTTTGAGTATTTATTCAATCCTTAACATTTATTAAATTTCAGGAAATTGTTTAAGGAAATTTTTGTTCTTATTTATTATTTTTTTAATATTTTTTTATTGTTATTCACGCACATTAAATGTTTGTTATATAACCATTACATCAAAATATTAAATAATTAATAATTTTTTTCATTATTTTAGTGGTGATATCCCCTTAATTTAGGAGGATAACCATGGTTATTCCCCTCAGTATATCTTTTCTCAAACTTCCCCATGTTTTCTTCTTTAACATTCTTGATGTAAGGGCATCAATAAAAACTAAAACACTTAAGGCTTGGTGTCTTCTTATATAAACATAACAAGGTCAAGAAATTTAATTTGTTTGATATAAAAATTATTTTGGATATCTACCACTATCCCAAACCCTTATATCTAAATTAAACATTATCTATTTTTATCCACAAATACTGTTTAGGACATATCAAAAAAACTAATATTATTTCATTTAAAGAAACCATTTTTCTAGGGTGCATAGTGTAATATACTCATGTATAAATCCTCAATTATCTAAATAAAGAATAAAATCTAATCATGTTTACTCAAGCCCATTTTTTATTCTTATTATCTTCGAATATCATCAATACACTTTTTCTTCTCTTCTTTAGAAAACATTAAAAATATTCATGGACTTTGATATATTATTCAAAAACTTAATACATGTAATATAATTAAAAAAAATATAAATGAGATAAATTATGCGTCAAAATATATGATATTATTCCTTATAGGCCAATAAATATTTGAATGAATAAGTTACAATAGATAAGGAGACCGAATATGCAAGGTCATTTGTATAATATTTTTCATTATCCTCTTTAATTTTTGAAACGAATATAATATCTATTTATATCATCCATTGGAATATAATTAACTATTTATTTTTTATTTATCATACACATGTTATTTGAACAATAAATTCAAGCCTTGAATTCCATAATTAATTTCCTTTTTTGGTTTAGGTTGCATGAATTTTAAGCATCTCCTACTTGAAATAGGCTAACACTTTATTTTATTCTTATTATATTACAAAAAAACTTGATAATTTTACCATTTGGATAAATCTAAAAAATGACATTATTTAAAATGTTAGAGACACAAAAAAAATTAATTAACTCATAAATATAATGAATGTTATTTGATTTCAACATGTTGTAAACAATACTTATAGAAAAACTCATTGTATTTTTAGAAACCAATAATCCGAAATATCACTGAGCCACCATTTACCTTTTTAACATATTTTAGAAAATATAATTCCTATATAATCGAATATTAATACCTAGTGTCCACAATATAAATACTTTCAATCTAAAAAAATTTAATGCAACATATACCACCAAGTTTATACTCCAACCTTCACTATTTATTTATGGAGTTTTTTATCTCTTTCATTCATAATCAACAAATATAGAAAAATATTGTGAAAAATATCTATATAATTACAAGGATGTTTAAATATTCAATAAATAAAATTCTATATATGAAATTTAATCTTTATTGAAACTTCAAAAATTCTATATTTTTTTCATTATATTCTTTTAGTGAGCTAACTCTACATCATTTCAAACCTTTTCTAATATTCTAGATACTTTGAAATAGTTCTAAAAAATCCTTTATCTCTTTAAAGTGTGTCTAAAACCCCCAAAACATAAACAATATAAATTAAAAACTACTTTTATCACCTTAAATTCATTATTTCCAAAATGTCTTACATAATTTCAGTCACCTTTTTACCGAAATTTTTGGTTCCTTTTTAAAAAATAAATATTTTGGGTACTCATAAAATGCATCCATATATATTAGATTTTTTAATTTATTTTTTAAATATTCTATTTTTTGAATATTATTAATTTATATTAATGATTATAATATATATATATTTCCTAAACATGTATTAATTTTAAAAAAATTACACATTCATCCTAATTGATTAAAATTTAACCAATTTAACAATAAATAAATGACTTTACCTGCCCATTATGTGAGGTCTTTACTAAAATAAATAATGAAATGTTTTTTATAGGCTTTAAATGTTTTACAATTCCAAATGAAATGTCACAAAATTATACTAGACTCTTGATAGTGAACATTAATATATTCAATCATCCATTTGTGATAATTTTCACATTTCACCCCCTTATCCTTAGTTATAGTTACCATTTTTCCTTAAAATTTATTATTTATATCATAAATTTACATAAAGGCTTTATTCTCTATGAACAACATTGATTCTTTTTAAATAATGGGAAAAGTTTTTATTTCATAAAGTTTACATTATAAAAGTAGGTTCCCTATACCCAACTTGAAGAGTAATTTTCTATTATCATATAATTTATATAGTGAGCTATGAATAAAATACACTTACCATAAATGTGATGATATTTCTATATCCACTATTTTCTTGGAAATTCCCACATTTTATTTTTCATATAAAAAATTTTATTGTAGTTACCATGATATAATTATAACCTAGATATATGATGACCTTAATCTTATACACAGGATCGACCCTCGGGAAAGCCCCATGAGCCCCCGGTCTAACACAAAATGAAAACAATAAGAAAAAATTAAAAGGGAAAGGGAAATTTTTTACCATTTCACTGTAGCTCTTAATTAATTTTAGTGAAAAAAAAATATTATGCGGTCTTGGGCAATAGAATTTATCGGGCCGTCACTACTTATAC
The DNA here is from genome assembly GCA_963277665.1 of Viscum album. Classification (NCBI taxonomy): domain Eukaryota; kingdom Viridiplantae; phylum Streptophyta; class Magnoliopsida; order Santalales; family Viscaceae; genus Viscum; species Viscum album. Next base: position 475,406,782 of record OY728156.1, read on the forward strand.
ATATCTTTTATGGTTTAGAAACATCATGCTGATAGAAGATAGATGATGTGTGACTATCATGTGTCTGGTGCTCATATGAACTAAGGAATATTCTTATGAACTTCACACCTAGTGATCTCGTATAGATGAGATCATGAGGACTATCCAGCCAATAGGAACTTGAAATGTTTCATGTGTCATTGGTTGTTCTTATCTACAAACACATGTAATGGTAACCTAGAATGAGATTATTATCATTTTATATTATTTGATTAAAAACATTTATGTAAGATTAAATCTATATCATTGATATCGTAGTGAGGTAGTTTGTGATGGGTGTGTCACTGGTGGTATGGTATTGATTGAATAATTATGACATAATTTATAACTTTTGAAAGGAAGTGATATCTCAGGCCAAGTTGATTAGGAGGGTAGTACCATTCCTAAATCAGTCACTATGGTAGAGTATGGTAAGTCCATCCTGTAAGGTCAATGAATAATAAATCAATAAAGGATGATGACATAAAGTGTGCATCCTGCATTATAAGATATTGTAAGATAAAGATATTATATTTGACATCATGCATTCGTATGAAATTTTTTTTCTGCCATAAAATTTATTTATCTTCTTAAGGTCCTTAATGGGTTGTTAGACACCACTCTTAATCTATGAATAGTTTTCTCTTTTATCAAGATAAGGTCCTAGAGGGTCACACACTAAGTGTTTTCAAAAGTATGACATATTATAATAAATAGAATTATATGACATAGTGGCCCACATAATGGGCTAAAAGCGATGTGAAATAATATACAACTGCTATTAAATAAATAAAATTAATTTTATTCAATTTTACAATATTTTTTTGATTTTTTTATTAAAATTAATAAAATTATATTAAGTGAATACATGAGAAAATATATAATAATTGCATATAATTATTCAATGTTTGTTTAATATGTATGAGAATAATGATTAAAATTAATGGACTACTTTTATCACATAATATACTTATCATATTACATGAAACTTAAAAAGAATAGAAATGATGTCTACAAATTAGTTATTTGGTCATAACACATCATTTATGAAATATTAAGTGGGAAATAATTATTTGAGTTTTGGGAAAATTTTCCAAATATTTTCAACATTGAAATTTATGTGGGGGGGATTTCATTCAAAGAACTATTAATAACATGTATTTGAGAGCCTCTATATTCTATCCCCCTCAACCTAGAGAGATAATATCTCAATACAATTAGTTGGTCTATGTTCTCCTTCACAGATCGAAGGAAGGATGTTGGGGTGATCATCTGGATGATGAAGGCTTCATCAAATTTTTGATCTAGCCATAGGATATTGATGATAGATGATACTATAACCAATTTAAGCTTCTGTGGATGATATCGAGGGATCTTGATTTTGTTACTTTGGGTAACAGTCATCAGTGACAAGTGGTTGTCAAATTTGTCCTAAAATCAAACAAGGTAAAATTCTGACTCAATTTTCATTGTTAAATATTCAAATGAGATCCTCAGATTTTTTATTAAGATGTGTATCGCTGGAGATTAAATAGTGGTGTCAAATGGTGATAAAAAATTCATTCCCTATGCCAAATTCTACTACTATGTGCCCCAATATATTGAATCGTTTTCATAACAAAGGTTTAAAATGTTAAGATAATTAAAATTAAATTTTCATTAATTAAAAAGAGGGAATCATTATGGTCTTGTCACCTCACATAATGAATCAATCCAATATCATATGGCCATATTATAGCTAAATGAGGATTTGAATTGGATTGATATTGGTGTTTTTAGATTTAAAAATTGAAGAAAATGTATATGCATAGATATAAATATATATATTATTTTTACTCCCAACATATTGTTGGTGGTGTTTTTTTCTAGTGAACCTGAACATTGACTGGAATTCCAGTAGCCTAAATTGTTATTTTCAACCAAAAACAATTCCATACAGTTGTGAAAAATTATATAACATATATTTATTCTAATTTATACAAAATATAGTGGAAAATTATTTTGTAAAATAAAAAATAATATAATTAATATATAAAAAGGGGAGACCTATGGGCTAGAGTTGAAATAATTAAAAAGGGGGTGGGGTGGAAACTCCTGGGCATGGAAACCAATTGAAAAAACCTATGGTATAGGCAACTATCCATGTAGAGTAAAATGTAAAAAAATTAAATTTAAAGAGGATTGGGGTGGTACTATCTATAGGGGTATTTAAGAAACCAAAAAACATTTTTTCTTGGGGTGGTAGTTTTTTCCACCACCTTCCACCATAGCATGCTTCCATTGGCCTCCCTTCAATAGTGGCCTACCACATCAACCATCCATACTGGACACCTCCCCGTGGACTCCTAAATTTTTCCACCTCCCTGCACACTAACCCCAGCTCATCCTTCTAATACACATTCCTTATGAAATGATGTCTCATTCTATTTTCTGTCACTTCAGGTGGAACTGTATCCATGCCCGATCAGGACCTCCCCAACCTGCATGGCACATTTTGGTTCTAAAAAAGTCTCGAGACACCTTTTATGGATTTAATGCGATACCCAAAGCCCAAAAAAATTTTTAAAAAAAATAAAAAAATAATTTAAACTTTTTAAAATAAAATAAAATTTATTTTTGGTACTGAGTGGTAATTTTTTGAATTATAAATATATACAATTATTTTAATTCATTATAATTTCCATTGACACTAATTTATCACAAATTTAATTTTTATGATTTATTTAATCTTAATTTTGACTGATGTCAAGAATCCATTGACTGATGTATGTATGAAATTTATTTATTTAATTAAATATTTAAATTTCATGAATCTTGTGTATTAATTAATTTTATTTTTGATGTTATTTGCATAATATTTCCTCTATTAATATATAAAAGGTCATGCAGGTCTATAAGAGTTTATTTCATGTGTGTTACACAATATAGAGACCCCATCGCTTGTGTAAAAGTATTGAGTATTTTGATAAGGATGTTATAAGATGCTCACCATCCTGAGATGATGTGGTATTCTAGAAGAGATATTGATACATTACATTGGGGGTGAAAGCTATAATACGAGTCGGATATGGATTACGTATTATACAAACATGGTTACAATTGGTCCATTGAGTATAAATGGATTAAACAATACCAAATACTAATGATATTTCATGTTTTTTATTTATCTTTTCCTAGTTTATTATAATGTAGTGAATATGAAAGAATATGCAATCACATAAAATAATAAATTAAAATACATAGATTAAAAAAATAAGACATGATGAATGTTTTCTATTTACTACATGGTAATGTTAGGAGTGAGATCATATATAACATGACTATATAATATAAAATGATTCTATTTAGGTTAAAATAATAAAAACACACAAAGAAATATTAATTTTTGAAACCTTGCATCATTTGAATTTGAGAAAACCCAAGAGTATAAGGCGCTCATCATCCATTGCTGAGGTTAACTCCTAATAGAGGGTATTTCTTGTGAAATAAATGGGTTGACTTAACTAATGGAGTCCTAAAAGAAGTATCTATATCTAGAATATTTATATTTTGAGAAAGATTATTGGATAAATATAGTTTACAACTTCTATAATCTAGTACATCACTCAACCATTCAAGGATCCATGAGTTAACATTGTTTCCCTATGAAACACATTCCTTAAAAATCTCAGAGTACTGTAATAGCCATATCTTAGATGATGAAGGGATTTTTCTGGGATCCTTTCACCTAAAATACTCAAGAGGCTCGGTATTCCAAATCTAGTTGTCATGACTACTAGAGTTTGATAAATAAGTGGGAGAAATATAATGGTTTACTTAAATGGTAATTGATATAAAGTGCTCATATACTAAAATTTTATTTGATAGAAAAATGACTATAACACCAAAAGTTCATTGTGATTATGTAACACTCCAAAATTAAAAAAGACCAATATGTTTGATAGTGTATATAACGTGCAACACCGATGCAAAATTAACCACAAAATAATATTATATAAACATGAATATTATAACCTTGTCATTGAATTCGAGGGTATGGATAGTATTAACCAAATTATGAAATATATATAAAGGAAAAAATAAATACAAAATCATTTACTAATACTTAGGAAACAATTACACAATTTGTAGTAAAGTAATTTAATTATTCAAAAATACATTTTTTATAAAAAATAATTTTTATTTATTTTCTTAAAAAATATTATAATCAGTTTTTTGAACTTATATAGAGTGTATTTATAAAAATTATATCATTTATGAAATCAGCATATCAAAATTAGCCTATAAAGAAATTTTCATATTTTTATAAAAACATCAAAAAAATTTAAAATAATTTCAAAGTAAAATTGCTTATTTTATACTATTAATTACCAAATTAAGTTCATTTGAAGCAATTTTATGATTGAATTTTGTATAAAACATTTTTATAAAAAATCCACTTTTTTGAAAAATAATATTTTCCTAAAAGAGGTTTATTCACGTTTTGAACACTGATTTAAAAATTAAATTATGCCGCTAATAGAAATTGAATCTTGAAAAATGGATTCCATATATGTAATTAGGGGTTAAAATTTAGTTAATGGACCCCTTATATTTTTTCTCAATGTGAATATTAACCATGGAAGAATGTATCACCTTCATAATGGGTAAATTGGGTTAATATATGTTAAAAATAAGTGATAAGGTTATAATATTTAATATTAATAATAATTGGATGAATTTAATTTTACCCAATAACCATTGGCTTGAAATTTATTTTTTAAATGGAATATTTTCCCTAAAAAAGTTCAATAAAATAATTAGATCAAGGAAAGTAACAAAATGTCACTCTCTTGGTTTTAAATATATTTTTTGTCTTTACATAGGAAAAAATAAGTGATTAATGAATCACATGGGTTATTCTTAGCATAATGAACTTATTTTTAGGATGTTAATTTATTTTTAATTTTTTATTATTAAATAATTACCTTAGATTCTCACATAACGTCAAAACAAACTTTATTCAATTAATAGAAAAATAAAATAAATGATATTGAAAATATTAAATGAAAAATAATTTGAGTTATTTATCATATTCTAATAATTTTATTAATTAATGAGATGTTTTATGGATGTGTAATTGGATTTTATTTTAGTTCCAATGTTATATTTTAGTTTTAAAATACAAATTTATTGAATAGTTACAAAATTTACAATAATTATACATTATAATAAATAATATTGTGATAAATTATTTAAAATTAATAGAAATATTTAGTTCTAAAAGATAAATGGTATATGGTTTTATCCATAAGCCATGTTCCATTTATGGGGTTTTTTCATTTCATAGTAACATTATCAACCCTCAAAGTGTAGAAAAAATTAAATGTTATTATAATTGTCAAAAGGGTTAATGTGAGTTTAAAACTAAAAGATATGGGTTAAAACATACACAAGGAATGTATTAATTTTATTCTATGATATTATTTAGAATTATTTTTATTTTATATTAAATATGCCTCATTTTTAATCCATTAGTACATGAAAATAAATTTATATTATTTTAAGGTTTTATATAATTCAATGAATTCCCCGTCCCTCAATTATAAAAGGACACCTCACCTTTCTCTTATTTAATCAATTTTGAGCCATATAGATTGAAAAAAACTTGACCCATTGATATTTTAAACATCCTTATCCACATACTTGATGTTATTTCCCTTCCAAAATATCAAATATAGGTCCCTTAAGAAGAAATCCAGTAGAAGTCTACTTAATAATAGGTAATCGTCTTTATCCACTCTTTCTAGTTTATATATTATTATAATTAATGTTCATTTGTTTTACCCATAAAAAAATAAAAAATAAAATATCATAACTATAGTGATATTTAATTATGATTATGGGGTATCCATATTCCATCTTTTTTCTATCCTATTAAAATTGAAAGTATCACTTGTGCGTACATACGGCTTACTGTCTCCATGTGGTGGTGCAATTTGTATTTCATCACCACATTAATAGGATGGTTATATTGATAGAACTAATCAGTATATATCATATTTATGAAACAAATACGATCATGGAACTATAATATCATATATAACTGCTTACCTTGTAATATTTTGTAAAATGATAACGTCACCCGTGCGTATGTGTGGACTGCCCCTCTTTCTGTAGTGATGTGATCTGTTTCTCATTTCCTCTTTGTGTGGATAGAAAAAATGATGGATTTAATTAATATATATGATATAAAATTTATAATAATTATTCTTGAAAAATTATTTTTCACCTTTCTTTCATTTTATCCACTAAAAAATGAAGACAGTGTTCATGTGTACGTATGACCTGCCATCTCGATGAATGATGTAATTCATTTTTCTAAATCTATATTTTATATATGACTCCAAATATTTATGTATTGAGTATTTATGATACTCATAACATGAATAAAATTATGGAAATTATGAATCCTTAATAAAATTATAAGTACTGGAATGATTGAATTGAAGCATACATAAAAATGAAGTAGTTAACACCCAAAATAGGGATAATTATAAAATATTGTTAACAAACAGTAAAAAAAATGTTATAAATGGATCATATGAAATATTATAGATATTTATATGGTTATAGAATGTAATTATAATAAATATAAATTTATTATACTTGATTTTAAATCAGTTTAAACTAAATAGAAATGTGAGGTAATAGATTTTATCTCAATTTCCACTCCAATGAGACATATTTTTTAATATGCACATATTTACAATTATGTGGTGTATACACTACCAATTTTATTTATTTAACCTGAATATATATTTATTCATGATTATTAAATATTAAATTTAAATTAATGTTTCAAGATAATTGTTTAAAAAAATCTCAATCTAATTTCTCTTCTTAATCGGGTATATTTATCTTCCATATCCATATTTTTAAAAATTATTTTATGGAAATCCTTTATATTTATAAAATTAATTTATAAAGGTTCTTTTATGTTATCATTGATTTTTTACATGCTATGAAATTAATATTTCATATTTTTTTCCAAAAATGAGTAATTTTTAACTTTATTTACAAAAATCAAAAAACGAATATTTTTTTACTTATATGGTGTTAGTAGACTTTCCCGCCACCAAAACCATTTTACCCCATTTAGACTATTTTATATGTTTTAAATAGTTTTCAAATAAAAAAAATTAATGAAAACTTATTTTGAATGTTTATTTTTAATCTATTATTTAAAAGATTTGATTTTACTACAAAATCTCGTTTTTGGTCATTTCGCATATATTGATTAATCTCATGGATATTATACTTCTGTAGAAAAATTCACTTTATTATGATTATTGAAAATTAAATATTAATTAAATATTAATTTTGTATATTATTATTTACTAAATTTTAAACAATTTCTACATATGGTGTTTTAATTTGAAAGTTGTTTGCTTAATTGGGGAAATATTGATATTTCATATTCTTTAATCAATATGGATTTTTTTCATAATAAATTTTATTCCTGAATTAAATCTATAATTATATATATAATGAGTTAATTGGACATGAAATGATGGGTGGAGAATAGAATTATCTAGATTTATAATGCATCGATATGTCTCATTATACAAATAAGTAAACTATTATTAAATGGATTATTAGTGCATTATTACCTATAGTTTTAATCTGTCATGGTGAATAGTCTTGATAGTTATGGTATCACGATGCCTAAGATAATGAAATCCAAAATTAATAATTTTATTCACTGTGAATTTAGTTTTTATTATCCATGATATTACTACATGGGTATTATCCACATATGTATTTTCTTCTCAAGTTATTGATTTAAAAGAATTTTTTAATGTTATTTTTCTTGCCATGTTTATTATACCTTATTCACTATTGATAGATTCTTTTATATATAAGCATTATTTATTATCTAAGATCATGATTTTTTTTCATTTTCCCTAGGATATGATGAAAGATATTATGAATAATATCAAGGAAGTAGTAATTCTTTTATAACATGTATTTTATATTTCTAATGTAATATGGGAATTGGGTATGTATTTGGTTCTTCAAGACTAATAAACTATTCATCCCTTTGAGGTGAGAAAACATATATCAAGTGTTAATATAATAAATTAATCACCAGCTCTAGGTTACTATATTTGGGATTTCTATAGTTTGTATTATAGAAATTTTAGTAGAAACCATGGGATATAGATTTTAAATAAACAAAGTTAACATGAGATTTATAATAATCCCATATAGTATTTGAGAAATTTTATAATTTTATAAATTTTTATTTTATGGATCATTATAAATGATCATTATGAGCTATATCAATTTGGAACACTATTCAATGATGGATCATAATGGAAGAAAGGGAATCCACACACGTAGAAAATGTAGATATTTCATTCCTGAGTATAAAGAAAACTTTATAAGACTATCAAGGCATGTTATGGGCTACATACATAATCAATAAAGTAATATTCATCATTTATTTTATGGGATTATACCAAGCCTCTAAACGGTTCTAGTTTCTCATAAATTTTCACCATATGATTAACGGTATCAAGTTCCATTATAGTGGAGAAATAATTATACAATTCATATATTTAAAAATGAAATCAATATAATAAGTGGAAGTATAAATAGCATGGAAAAAGAAATTGGGGTAAGCAAAATAAGGGAAGGATAAAACTTCACACATGTGATAATTGTGGAAAGAAACTACAAGGTACTTGTTTGAAGGGAATATGAGTGTTCTTCCAGTGTAGGGAGAAAGACCTTCAAGAACATGAATGAAAGTGTACAAAAGAAAAAACTAATGTTCTGTATTTTAACTATAAATATATGGTGTGTTATTGAAACAAATTTCACAAGCATCAAGGGAACATACAATATAAAAAACCAAATGTAGAAGGCCAGGCCTATTCTATTACCATAACCAAAGTGAAAAGGTATTTTTTATTAGGATTCATTAATTTCTTATAAGTATTTTTTATTTATATTTTGGTTATAAAAATCATGAAACCAATATGGATTGTACTATGGTAGTTTTTTAAGGATTTAGTAGCATATTTTGAATGGTACCAATAATTAAGAAAATTTACTGAGTGGTAAACTTATATTTTTATAGAATACATAAATAATGGAATGATAACCCCTAATACGTTCCATATATTTAATTATTTATTTTTAATTGTTATTAATATAATATTAACACTAATGAAGTAAATGATATAGTATTTCTAACCTTGATATTTTTTAGTGATTTGACAATAATGTGGTTTATGTTATCAATGATGGAGTTATAACATTTTTTTAATTTATGGAATATATTAGATAATATATTATTTTATTTAAGGACTGAGTAAAGAGTTAATTTTTAGAATAATATATGTTTTCATTTTGTTTTTATGGTAACTTAGGTTATTAACATGTTTTAAGAGAACATGTCAACAAGTTATTCACATTTTTTTATGTAATAATAAAGAGATACTTTATGTTATTTGGAGGATTAGGGTCAAATTGATTTAGTAACCCTTTTATAAATTTTTTAATTTTCAATTTGGTTCGATAAATTTTAGAATTATCTTAAGGTTAACCATTTATCGGATGGATTAAGTTTCACTTTGGTTGTTACTATTGAGGTTTTAGAGATTAATGAAAAATATTATAATTTTTTCAAACCATTTTGGTTTTCAAAAATATCTAGTGATAGGGGGAATGAATTTAAATTATTTAATAGAACTTAGGATCTATTAAAAGTTAATTTCAGTTTATCGAGCATAAAAAATAATATGAAATACATATACATTAGATGAACTATAATATTTTAGTCAAAAATCGATTAAATAGTCAAATTATAATTAGTAAGAAATTATATTCCCTTATGTTCTCAGTTTATATGGAAAATGAATTCTTTATATCTAGGAAAAGAGATCATTAAACATAAAAATTATCCTATAAAAATCATTTATTATAAATTTATTTTCTTTTCATCCATCATATATTTATGGTTTTTTGTTACTTAACTTTCTCATATGACCATGTTCCCTTTCACTCTATATTACTCCTTGGGTGTTATTTTTCTCTTCCATGTCCATGTTTTCACTTCTCGCTAATTTTATCCTATTCATGAAACTAGTTATGTGATGACCTTCTTATTTCCCTTTCCCTATTTTTAAGAGTATGTTTTATTAAAAAATTTCATGATGTGGGTTTTCCATAAAAGAGTTTTTAAATTTCAAACCTTGATTACCAAACATAATCTCAAATTATGAAGATTCAATTGATTAAAAGGGGTAGAATGTAACACCCAATTATTTTAAAATAATTCTATGTTTGACAGTGTATACGACATGTAAAACTAACACAATACGAGTCAAAAAATATTATTATATAAATACGAATGATATAACCTAGTCATTGAATTAGTGGGTATGAATAATGAAGATCCTATGTGTTGTTTTACTAATTTTTTTTTTGTATTTTCTGGAAACAAAATTATTTAAAATAATGATTCCATAAAATAAGAAAATAAGAGTTGTTGAATATTTAGAAAGTTATACAGATGTAGAAATTTTATGAGATGAAAATTTTATAAATTTAATGATATAAAAAATAAAATTAGAAACATGATGAGATGAATTATGTTATAATGTTTTTGAAATGATACAAGTTAGAAAGTTTTGATGTATAGAAATTTATATATATGAATAAAGTTAGAAAATATATAAATTCATAAATTTTCTAGAGATGTAGAAATTGAGAAAGTTATAAATTCATAAACTTTATATAGATGAACAAATTTGGAATGTTATCAAGTTTAAAAAGTTATAATGTCTAAAATTTATTGAAGATGAAGAATGGAAAATGTAAGAAATTTCTTAAGTTACTTTAGAATTTAGTAAAATGATTCTTTTATATTATTTTAAGTTCTTAAAAAATCATGAAGAAGTCATGAAATAAGATGAATGTTGTAGATATAAAGAGAAGTGTATATTTTTCGGGTTTCCAATGATCATGTTTTAAAATGAAATTTTTGTTAGAATGTCTGTACTTCATCACAAAATGAATAGTAAAATTGGAAAAAATTTGTAAAAAGATTTGTACTTCATCATCATATGAATAGTGAAATTATATAAAATTTTCATTATAAAATTTATACTTCATCACTGTATGAATAGTGAAATCCGAAGAACATTTTGTTAGAAATTTTATACTTCATCAACAGATGAACAATGAAATAGGATGAATTTTTCGTAATAAAGTTTATACTACATCACTATATGAATAGTGAAATTAGACAAAAAAAAATTAGAAAGTTTATACTTCATCACTGGATGAACAATGAAATCAGATGAACTTTTTGTTTGAATTTTCAACTTCTTTAGTGGATGAATAGTGAAATCAGATAAAATATTTGTTAGAAAATTTGAATTTTATCACTGGATGAACATTATTATGGAATGAAGAAGATTTATAAACAATAAAATTAAAAAAAGAATGTGTATGAATATTATGATAAGAATGATAATGTCTATGAATAGTATGATTGGATGGAGAGTGTGTTTGAAAAGTATGATGGGATAGAGAAACTGATTGAACAATATCATTGGATGGATAAAGTGTATTAATGGTATGATCAAATAGAGAATGGTGATGAATGGTGAAAATAACTATAAAAATTCTTTCTTTACATATTGTAAAATGTTTAATGTTGAAAGATTACACAATGTTGAAGTTATCAATTCAAAGTTTCATGTTTTTAAAAAGATGAAGTAACAGAGTTAAATGTTAAATGTTTGAACAAATATTGATGTTACAAAGTTGATTTTGGAAGCTTGTATAAAGTTGAAGTTAAAATGTTTTATGATGTTTCCTAACATATGAAGTTAAGGATATTTGAAAATCTTCCAATGAAATTGATTTGAGTGGGAGTATTGAATTTTATTTTTGGTGAGCATGAAAGTAAAATAAATTTCCCGTCCAATATATTGAGAGGAACACCAATAAATAGGAGATAAAAAGTACAATGTATGTGACTGGAACTAACAACATATATAGAAAGTCAAACTGTTGCATGTTTTGTGTTATAATTAGTTCCCAATAGAAGTTGAGTTTCATGTTGAAGAAGACTTTTGGATATAATGCTTTGATTAAAGGAATTAGACAGAGGTTAGTTTAGTTACCACAAATATTACAACTAATAGATTTCCCATGTAAAAAGTTTGTGAGGTAATGAGTTTTATGAAATTGGATAGAAAAAAATTATTTATTAGGATTTGTTTTAGAAAAGTTGTATAATATGGATATTACTAGACGTAGGTACACCATACGTAGAAATTGGACATAGGGGTAGGATGGAATTTTTGAAAGAAATTTTCTAGAGCATAATACATAAAGATACATTTTTTTATTTCATGATATTTTTTAATAAAGATTCTAAACTAAAGGGAGTTAGTATAATTCGTCCTATCAGGAGATAGAAGGAGTCCAATAAGAGTTGGCTAAAAGTTCTATTCACTTATTTCAAATAGTTAATTACCATGTACCCAAGATAGTGGACATGGTAAGGATGTAAGTTCTCATATTGAGGTTTAAACTTGTAAATATTGTGTTCCATGTTTACATTATTACATTTTCATTATTTTTATATTATTATATAAATTGACAATTAAGATAACTCTAAAAAGTTATAGGGGTTAAATTTTAAATAATTAGAAATTTATAAAAATACAACCATTGATTCAACCACCTTCCCCTTATCAATGGTTTCGTGATCCTATTGGAAAACAATTGGTATTATAGGGAATGTTCTCCTATGGATTACTAATCATGGAAAATATCAATTTGATCAATATTATAGGTATTCCTTCCTTCAGGGGGAAAATATAAATGATGAAAAAACTAGATTATTCCCTATCTTTTATCACTGGGACAAGAGGTTATTGATGAAGCAACTATTAGTTTTCTACCCATTGAGAAATATGATCTTATAACTTTTACAGACTAGGGAAACATTGAAGCTTATGTAAAAGATAGAAATTATATTCTTTTTCCATTATTAGAAAATGTATTCATGAAAGTAATGGGTATCAAAATAGCTAATGAAAAATGGGATAATCTTGAAATTATCTTCAATGGAAATACCATTGTTGAGGATGGAAACTTTCAAATTTGGAGAAGAAATTTTTAAGATATAAGGTTGGATGATGAAGAAACTATGTATGAATATTTCACCAAAGTAAATGAAGTTGTTTGAAATATCAATTGTTTCAGAGATGCCTTGGAATATTTTACTATTATTAATAAACTAATGAGAAACTTCCCTAATAGATTTGATTCCAAAAATCTATATTTAGAATAAAAATTTTATTTATATCTTTATGAATTACACAAACTTCATATTTCTTATAATATGAGAAAATATCTAACTATAAAAAATCATATAAATGATGAAATGGATTTTAAACCAATGAGAAAGAAGAAAATACAAGATTTTGATCATAAAATTATTGAAAATAGAGATTCATAAGATAAGAAGATGATGAAATGATTGAAAATATCATGTATCTTATCTCCAATAATTATCAAATAGGTTGAGGAAAGTATAAGGGTAAACTTCCACTCAAATATTTCAAGTGTGGAAGAAGTCAATAGTTTTCTATTAATTTCCCCAAGAATAAATTTGGATCATATCAAGGTGATTATGAAGAAGACCCTTGATAGAAGAACTGAAAAAAAATAATAAGAGAAAATTCCAACTAATATAAGATGAAGTTCATAGGAAACAAAATTAGTATTTAGAGTAAGAAAACTGAATTTGACTCAATTAAAAAAATCTTTAGAAGATGAAAGTTTATAGAATTACAAAAAATTCATTACAAAATTTGGGAAAATAAAATATTCATCAAACAACGATGAAGAAAGAGGTGATGAATTTTACAAAGAATATTAGCTTAAATAATACCTTGTTACATGTCCTGAGAAAAATAAAAAACTCAAGAAAGAAATTATAATAATTAAGAAAGTAGGGAAGCAGAATTTTTATGAAAATGAATATCTTCTTAAAAAGTGATGATTCATATATTAAAGAGATTAAGATCTTCAATTTGAAAATTATAGAACAAGGAAAGGTGGTAGAAACTTTTTTAATATAGTTACTTCCAAGGAAGATGAGGTTTGTAAACTTGAATCCAGACTTATTGAGGTTTAAATTACCTTAAGAAAGATGAATGAAAATTTCAACAATGCTTCAGAAGTAAAATCATATACTATTAAATTTTCTGAGAAAGTTTTTACCAAGAATCAAGTGAAATCTTCAGCTACTAAATGTGATAGTTCATCTGATTTTTCTAACCACGTAGGTTTTAATAAATTTTTTGGGAATGTATAGTTTGATAAAGTATATGATAAATCCATCACATTGACAAAATCTAAAAATAACCCATATAAGTAATATTCTCTTCCCTAGGTGGTAAAGAAACATAAATCTATTATGATCCTTGGAAAAATTTATAATGGGAAGGATCTTACTTCTACAAAAGACCCAAATTTTATTGTTCTTTTTGTGTTAGGGACTTCATGGGATCATTTTGCTGAAAATGTATGAAAACCCTCATGGAATAAGTCTTATATGAAGGAAAATAAAATGAAACTATAAATAAGAAATTTATGGAAAGAGAATTTATTATTGAGACATATCTAAAAAAATTATGCCATTATTGACATAGGAACCTAAGGAAGAAAATAATGAACAAACCTTCCAAAGTTAATGCTATTAGAAATTTACCATAGTTAAAAATAAAGGAAGATGGTTTTTTTATTACTTATTATAAAGGTAATAGGATTGGTAAAAGTAATAAAAAAGTTTAGAGTCAGTATACCAGAACTCTTGACCTTTTTCACTAATATCTTAGTGGAAAGATGAGACATCAATCAACAAGAGGATTTTTATACTTCATCACCTTTATTTATGATTTCAATTGGATGACCAACATTATGTTTATGAAATAGAAATTCAACATTGTAGAAATGTTCAGATTTTTCAGAAGAGATGCAACGAGTTAAATAGGTGTGTATATAATGATACTTATAACTAACAATAGAAAAGACTTCACATTAGATAGTTTTAAAAATTATCTAAAGAATCAATAAATTTAACATTAATATAGTTCTCTAGACACCCCATGAAAAAATAGAGTAGAAAAAAATAAAAACAGAGGTTTAGTAGAAATTGGAAGAATCATATTAGTAGAATATAAACATTTAGGATTATATTAGAGATATCCAATTAGTAGTTTTGTACATATAGAAAATAGATTTTTTCTTTGGACAGAATAAAAATTGATTCCTTGTTAAATGTGTTATAATAAAAACTGATCAGTTAAATATATCAAGGTTTTTGAAATTCCTTATTTTAAAAAAAATAGATCCTTTAAAATTTGATAAAAATTTTGAAGAAGGTATTCACATTGGATATTCACCTAAAAAATTATAAATATTATAATTAAAGTTTTAAAATGTTATTGGATTCCTATAATGTGAATTTTTTTGAAGATACGACTTCCCTAACAATGGTT
This sequence comes from Viscum album, assembly GCA_963277665.1. Taxonomy (NCBI): domain Eukaryota; kingdom Viridiplantae; phylum Streptophyta; class Magnoliopsida; order Santalales; family Viscaceae; genus Viscum; species Viscum album. The sequence goes on from OY728156.1 coordinate 475,422,378, forward strand.
TTTGAAAATTCTATGATGATAAATCAAATAATTCCTTTGAGAATAAAAAAAGTGATCATGAAAGTGATCCAAAATATGTAACTAAGAATTTAGAAGAAAAATTTTATGAAAAAATTGAAGGAGGAATAAAATATTCCAAATTTTGTACCCTATAAAAATAGTTAGAATTATAAAAAAATTCAAAAAACAAAAATCTCGAGTTTAAACTAGATGAAAGTTGAGATTATAAAATCGTACATCGTTGATCTCATTGGTTGAAGAAGAAACAGTTTCAAAGGAATTTGAACACAAATAATGGTGAAATTAACAAATGATGAGTTTGATCAAATTGAGAATAATGAAACATGGGAACTTGTTTGATCTCTAGTGGGAAAGAATATTATCAGAACAAAGTGGGTATACAAAAACAAGATGAGTGAAAATTGAGAAATTTTTTAGAAAAAAATATCAAATTTTTTGTGAAGAATATTAATAGGTGGAAGTTATGGATTTTAAAAAACCTTTTCTCTTATTACAATATTTGAATCTATTATAATGTTATTAGTAGTGGATTAAAAATGTTTAAAGTTTATCAGGTGGATGTAAAGTCATATTTTATAAATGAGGATATTTAGGAAGAAGTATATATTGAGAAACCATGTGGATTTTTACTTAGTGAAGAAGAAACCAAGGGTTATAAGTTAAATAACTTTTTGTATGGGATTAAACAAGAACCATGATCCTAGTACTCCACATTTGATAGTTTTCTAAGAAAACTAAACTTCTCTAAACGGGAAGATGATATAAACTTATATGTAAAGGAGTTAAACATCGGTACCGTGAATTTTATTGTTTACATTGATAACATAATTTTTTGAGGTGTATAGGGAGAATTATCATAAATATTTTTCTAAATAAATGAATATTAATTTTAAAATTCCAACTCTTGGAGAATTTTCTTTCTTTCAAGGTTATAATTTTAATGAAGGGAAAGATACATTATCATATCAAAAGAGAAATATGCTAGGTATTTTTTTAAAAAAATTGGTATGGTAGATTCCAAAGAGGTTTCTACTGCTATTTCAGTTGGCATAAATATGAGGAAATATAAATCTAGTAAAATAAAGACTCAGAAATATTTAAGAATTCTTATATTAATTTTACACTATCATACATCCTTAAGGTGTGGCATCTTATATTTTGTTACTTTGTGTTCGATATGTCAAAGTCATATGAAGTAATATCATATGTTGAGTGAAAAAAATAATTATAAGATATGTTAAAGGATCATATTACATTGGGATATTATATAAAAGGAGATATTTATGAATATTCTCAGAAATACTGATGCTGATTGGGAAAGATATTGGAATGAATGAAAATAAATTTTAGGAGGAAATTTTTTCTTGGGAGAATGTTGTTTGAGTTAGTATAGTAGGAAACATAGGTCAATGAATTTGGGAACAAGAGAGTCAGAATATATTTTTTCCACCAATTCTTGAACACATATGATTTGGATGAATGTACATCTAGATAATATGAATGTGAAAGGTTCTCAACATTTAAAATTATTTTTGATGAACAGTTTTTTATTGATCTTTCATAAAAGAATGTACAACATTGGAGATCAAAATAAATTGATAAAAAGTATCACATTATAAATAAAAAAATGTTATTGGGGAATTTATACAATAATATATTTAAAAATATATCAAAATTATGATGTTTCCATAAAATTTATTCCAAGTGAGATATTTGAATAATTGAGTTTGTAGCTACATTTTCATTGTCTACCAAAGAAATATTAAACAACCTAAGGAAATCCTTTATCATGATTTGGATTATATTAGAAAATGGGGTGATAAATTAACAAATTTATATGGATTTTTTACAGTTATTTATATAAGGAATCTAAAGTTGTCATTGTTATAAAATGGGGAATATAAAAAAGGAAGAGAGTGAAAAAAGTAATATTTAAAAAATATAGAAGATCAAATAGAGAAGGATTTTATCTTAACATGGCTGTAAATTTTATTATAAAAAAGGTATCAAATTAATTCAAAAATATTAATTTATCCAGTAGTGTTGTGTGAAGACACTCACATTAAAGAAATGATGTGTTTTGGTAAAATTGGAAAAAAGAGTTATTAAAAAAATATGTTGTCAAAAAGTCTATGTGCAGAAAAATGATGTGTGTTATAAAATTAAAAAAAAATCAACAAAAAAAGTGGTAGAATGAATATACTTTGGGTTTTTTTACTAAAAAATTACTGAATTTTTTCATAACTACGTTTTGTTAAAGGAAGTTTTTATAAAACTTGAAAATATGAGTTGATGGAAGTTCACAAAGTTCTGTAAAGGTACAAAGTTATAAATTTGTTGTGATGAGATGAAAAAAACTAAATTTTTTTAGATGAAGTAATTTATAAATTTTCTAATATATTAAAATATAGAAATTCAAGAATTTAATAAATTTTTTAAGATAATTAATGTTATAAAAATTATAAATCTATATATTTTTTGTAGTTGTAGAATGTTAGAAAGATAAAAAGTTTAAAAATTTTGTATATAAAGAAAGTGAGAAAGTTATAAGGATAGAAAAGTAAATAATTTAGAATGTTAGGAGAGATATAAAGTTATAAAATTTGTGAATATAAATACATAATAATGTTTTAAATTCTAAAAGTTAAAATTTTTTCATAAATAATATTATAACTAAGTGAGGTGATTTTTTTCTATTCTTTCACGTTTCTAAAACCTCATAATAAAGTCATGATACGAGATTAATATTATAAATCAAAAGAAAATGGGAACTTTCTAGAGTTTCCCAATATCATGTTTTCGAATGAACTTTTTTGTTAAAAAGTTTGAACATCATCCATATACGAATAGGGAAGTCAAATTACTTTTTTGGAAATTTTATAATTCATCACCAAATGAATAGTGAAATCAAACAAAATTTTGTTAGGAAGTTTATGCTTTTTCATCAGGTGAACAGTGAAATTGATGAGAATTTTTTGAGAAAGTATATACTTCCTCATAGGTTAAATAGTAAAATTGGTCAAACATTTTGTTAGAAAGTTAATACTTCATCACCAGATGAATAATGAAATCAAATAAAAATACCATTCAATATCTTGTAATTAATCATTAAATTATGAGTGAAATAATTAGAACTTATTATTAGAAATTATCTACTTCATCAGAGGATGAACAGTGAAATCAAAAAAAGCAAGATATTTTATACTTCATCACCAGATGAATTTTATAATCAGATAAAGAAATTTTCTAAACAGAATGATCAGATGGATAATTTTTATAAATAGTGTGATCGGACATATAAAGCCTATGAATATTATGATTAGATGAAGAATGTTAATGATCAGTATGATCAGATGGATAATGTGCAGAAATAGTATGATTATATGGAGAATGTGTATGAACAAAATGATTTGATGGAGAAGGTATATAAACTATATGACCAGATGAATAAAGAGTGTGAATTGTGAAAAAAATTGTATAAATTCATTCTTTCAAGATTGTAGAAATTTGAAAGTTATAATATTGTATATTATTGAAGTTTCAAAGTTTAAGTCTCTAATCTATGAAAATTTGAAGTTATAAATTTGAAAGATTGATATTTATACAAATATTGACGTTAAAAAGTTGAATTTTCTTGTTTTTATATAGTTCAAGTTACGAATTTTGAGGAAGTTTACTAACATATGAAGTTAAGGAATTTTTAGGATCTTTTAGTTAAATAGAGTTTAGTAGGAGTATTGAAATTTGAATTTGGGTTAGTAGGAAATTAAAATAAAGTTTCCTTCCAAGATCTTGGGAGGTGCACCTATAATTAGGGGATTCAAAGTACATTTCATGAGACTAAAACTATTCAATTTTATGAAAATTTCATGTGACATAAATTTTGTTTCAAAGTGAGTTTTCAACTTATGTTGATTATCGTGTTGAAGATGAGTTCTGGAAAAAATGTTTTGATCATAGAAACTTGACAGAGGTTAGTTCAGTTAGTGAATAGAGTAAAATTGATAAAGTTTATAAGTAGAAATTTTTTGTGGCACTAAGTTTTGTTAAATAATATAGAATATAAGTTATTATTTCTGCACAATTTTAAAAATGGTTCATTGGATATAGATTAATATATGTGGGCACACCATTTGAGTAAATTTGATAGAGGAATCAGATAGACATTCCTAAATAACTTTCCTAGAGTATAATTGACAATGATACATATTTTATGGATCAATATTTATAACAAAATGTTATAAACTGATGGTATTCAGTATAATAATAAAAATTGGGATTTATAAGGAGTCTAATGGGAGTTAGCTCGAAGTTATATTCACTTGTTTCCAATAGTGAATTTCCATGAACCCATAAGAGTGTATTTTTAAAGGATGTAGGTTCTCACACCGTGGGTGAACCTTGTAAATATTTTATTACTTTTTTACTTTATTATATTTTCATACATGTGAAATTGTTATAGAAATTGATAAGTAAGATAGCTCTAAAAATTTATATGGGTTAATTTTTATAAAGTAGGAAGCTTTTAAAGAGAAAACCACTAATTTAACCCCCCCCCACCATTCTTAGTGGGTCAAAAATACTATATAAATTCAAATAGTATTAACAAAATTATGAAATATATATAATTTACCCACTCAAAAAAGTCATTTATTAATTATAAGAAAATAAATACTCAATTTTCTGTAATGTTGTTTTGTTCTTTAGAAATACGATTTCTTTTAAACAGATTTAATTTATTTTATGAACTAATATTATAATTAATTTCTAGAAAATCTAGAAATTTAATTTTATAAAAAAAATATATATTATGAAATCAGAATATCCAAATTATCTTATGGTGAAAATTTTCTCACATTTCAGAAAAATATTTATTTTCCAGTGAATAGGTAAAAATATCGATTTTTATTGGAAATAGTATTTTTTTATTCAACCATTTACAAAGTTCCATTTTATTTTAAAATAATTTAATAGTAAAAAATTATATTTTATACTAATAATAATTCAATTAAGTTAATTGGAATCAATTTCATGATTGAAATTGGTATATAAACATTTTTAATCATAAAAGACATTTTTTAAAAAATCTATATTTTTTCTAAAAGCAGTTTCACCGCATTTTACGAACTTATTTTAAAATTAATTTCTAATAATTATAGAAATTGAATATTAAAAATTGGATTACTTATTTGGAATCTTGATTTTAAAATTTAATAAATCTTCCCCCTATTTTCAATATAAATATTAATAGTGTTAAAATTTGTAACCGTGTTAAAGGGTAAATTGGGGTAATGTAGGTTAAAAAAATTTGATAAGGGTATAATATTTCGTCATAATTATTATTCTATAAATTGAATTTTACCCTTACCAACTTAGTATTGAAATTTATTTATTTAATGGACACTTTTCCACGAAAATTATCTATATAATATTTAAATTAATGAAAGTTAAAAAAAGAACACTCTCTTAGTTTTAAATTTATTTTATGTTCTCACATAGAGATAAAAACAAGTGGTGAAAGAATATCAATGGTTATTTTGAGGATATAATACAGATTTTTATTATTTTAAATTAGTAATAATATTTAGGTATTATATAGTTTCCCAAAATTCTTAAACAACACTGAAATATTTTTTATCTAATTAATTGAAAAATAAAATAAATGATATTAAAAATAATAAGAGTCATATTATTTGAGTGAGTTATAGTGTTACATAAATTTTATAGAAGAATGTATAGTATTTATAATGACTATAGTTTTTATGAATTATTATTTTTGAATAAATTAATTTTATTTGATAGCTAAAATTACACACGAACCTATGTCAAGCTAGTGTTACAGACGACAATGACTATAAACAAAACCATGACCTACTATAAATATAATTATTCAAATGTGATAGTTTTGAACTAATATATTAAATAAACAAATATTAATATTAAATACTATTTTTTAAATATTTTTCATAATGGTTTTAGATAAATAAATGTTATTGCTAAAATGGTACTAAATTTTTCTATAATTTACATATTTGATTAAAAATACTATTTTCTAAAAAAATGTTTATTTTTTGAACATTAATAAAATTAAATTTTTACATTTTTTTAAAAATTTATTCCCCAATATAAACATTATTTTTTAAATCCTCATGTAAAAATTATCTAAGGAGTATTTTTTTGTATTTTTCTAAAAAGTTCCATATTTTGATGAATAGTAAAAAATAATGAATTTTTGTTGAAAAGATCCCTTTTTAAGATTATTTTTAATGCTAAATTATATTTTATATTATTTTTAATATAAAATTTTTAAAATTATAAATTTATTTATCCAAATTAGAGCATATTAATAAATTTCAAAGTGAATTTTTAAATAAAAACTTTTCAAAATTTTCAACATTTACTTCTTAAAAACATTCTTTCTTGTCGTGTATACGAGGGTAATTTAAAAGTAATTTTTTTAAATTATAAGAATTTAATTTATAAAAAATTTATTCCATACTTTTTATAATAATTATTTATATTAACTAATAAGTTTAACTATATTTTTGACCAAAATTATTAGTAAAAAGAATAAGAAAAGATTATTACGGTTAAGGTCAAAATAGTTATACAAGGGGGTTAAACTAAAATGATAAGGGTTAAAACCACCTATAAACTTGTTAAAAATATATTTTATAGAAATATTTTGACAATATATATTTTGGTATCAATTTTGGTCCCTCATTGGAGACCTCTGACATAAAATAACATCACTGGAATTATTCATTTTCAAAAAATAACAAGTGTGCCACTCGCCTTACTTATAAAAGACAACCCAATATCCCCTCATGGTCACACATTCAAACCCTTTTATTTAAAACATGACCTACCCAAATAACTTTATAAATTCTATAATAACATCCAAGAATCCTTATTTTTTTCAAAAATCCAACCTAGGATGTCTATTGGTGCAAACCAAAGGATGATGCCCAAAGAATAGGTAGTGTTCATCATCAAGCATTTTTTTTACTTCTTCCTATACCTCCTTAAATTATTATTATAACTTAACGATATAAAAAACAAAGTGTGTTATATATTATAAGATTTTATTATGTTATGCTTATGAACTAAAACCATCTCTACTTTAATCAAATGGGTTACAAATTCATCATTCATATGTACGGAAGACTACCGCCACACAAACTAATGTCATTAATTTTTTCCATTTTTACCTCTCTATGCTAGACTAAATTGTGGATTTATTATTTATATACTATATTTATTTTATAATTATTATTCTTGAATTATTATATCACACATACCTTCATACTCTCCATTTTTTGGGAATACGACAACGTCGCCCATGTGTACGATGGACTACCGCCTCACGAAGTGATGAGATTCATTCACAATTAAGATTAAAGGTAATAATGATGGTTTTATTGAAAATATGTGATATATATGAAATAAAAATTATTATTTACTTATAATATATCATTTACCTTTCTCTATTTCAATACGTTGAGAAAAAAACAACTTTCATGTGTACATACTGCCTACGGTCTCCATAAATAGTGTTTTCATTTTCTATCTCTCTATTTTATAGGTTCATATTAATACATATATACAAAATATATTGTATATTTATTTAATTTTTTCATTCTAGATATGAATAAAACATTATTAAATTAATTTGACCAAAAATAAAAAATCAATACATGTATGTAAAAATAAAGCTATTATTACACAAAACATAACATTAACACGGAATTATTAATAAATGGTAACAAAAGGTCCTCATAAAATAATATATGCAATAATATATATATATATATATGATATATTTATAACAAAAAAATATTTATTATATACAATGATTGAATTTTTATAATTTATGTGAAGAATTAAGGTAAGGTATTTTTTTGTCTCAATTTATCTTTTTTGAGATGTATGTTATGTTACCAACATGTCTTTCCATAGGAGGTGTACATACAGTACCTTTATCATGTTATATCATGAATTTTTTTATCCTATTGAGTTTTTTAAGTTCCATTTTATATTATTCTTTCATGGGGATCACAATTTAATGTTACCAAAGTTTTAATGATTTTATGTTACAATCTCATCATTTATCAGGATTAATTATGAATACATTTCTGATGATAAGATATTATGACTCATCTATAAATAAATTCATAAATTATATTATCCTATGGTTATTAAGGATAATTTCAAGTATTTTATCATTTTTCCACTCTTTGGAACATAAAAAATTGAGAAATATATTTCAATAAAATATGACTTTATTTCTCCCTTCGATCAGAAATCTATCTTCTTCTGAAACCATGTTTTCTAAAAATGTTTTCAAAAATGTTTTATTATTATATTATTTTTTTTAAAATATATTTTAAACCAAATTTTATTTTTTATAAAAAAAATTGAAAGGAATCTTCATGTCATTTTCCAAAAAATTCATGTTTGGATTTTACCGAAAATGTGGATGTAATCATTGTTTTAATGTGTATATTATGAACAAAACATACCATCATCATGAAAATTATTTTATTTCAACCTCAATTTATAATTTTTCAGGTTTATTTTCAATGAAAAATATTTTAAAAGTGTTTTATGTTTTAAAAAGTGATTCTTTTTCAAATCGGAAAGAATATTTTCCTTAATAAAAGTTTTAAATGATTGATCAAAATAATTTCCCATCTAAGATGACATATTTTAAGGTTACTTAGGCTTTAATAAGGTTATAATCCAAGGATATCATTCTTCTTATTTCTCTAAATGGAATATGTTTATGATATCTTGATTTTAATGAAACCTATTTCTCTTCTATGAGTAATACCCTGATAAACTTCTTATGAAACTCACTTCTCTTTCTATGGCATAGAATTCCAATAATTGAGGAAATTATTATAAAACCTATCTATTTTCTATATTTTATGATATTATGAAATTTTTATGAAACGAGTTTCATTTCATGGGTTATTATATGAAGAATGTTTTATGATCTTGTGATACACATAAAAATATATATTTCATTATGAGATAGGTCGAACCTGTATCTCTTTGTAATAAATCCGGTAATAATTTATATATCATGAGATAGACAGGATTAGAATAGGAAGTGAACCCAATTATGTAAGTGTATTTATTCACCATGATGTTCTTGGGAGTGAACCTTGACTACTATGATGGTTTGGGGAGTGAACGTTTTCTTCTATGATAGCCTTGTAAGTGATCCTTGACTACTATGGAAATGATTTTCTTTACATATATGTATGGCATAAATATATGTCTTATGCTAATTTTATTCTCTCATGGTTATTATTATATGAATATATTATGATTAATTTCTTATAAACTACCAATATTTATTCTATTACTCAATATTTTGATCTTTGATACGAAGGATATGGTTTTAAAGTTTTATGATCGTGTTCTTATACCCTTATCATCATGTTATGCTTATGTATCTCCCTTATTTACAGTAATAGAGCATCTGAGATCACCCTTTATTAAGTTCCTTTCCCAAAGTTATGAATAAATTTATTACTTATAATATCTCTAATAAGGGTTCTAGTTATTAAGATCATAGATCATATTGGGATATGATTTAGTTTACCAAAGCACCATTTTTTATGTTTCTATGTTTCTAAAGACACTAAACTATTATGGTCTTCCGGTTTGTGTTTGTGTAATATAATGAATATTCCTAAAAAATCAAGTAATATATATGTGTGATAAAATAGGGATTCTATAGTTGGGATCAGATAATATATTTAGTTAACCTTTGGAAACTAGTATGAAAAACTTTAGTGAGATACCTTAGGTTGTGTCTAAGAATAAGTATAAAGATGATTAAAAGTATAGGAAAATGTCACGGAGTTTTGGTAAAAGATAGAGTGAGTGGTTTCAAAGAAATTATATTCATATCTGGATACTAAAATGTTATGCGGCTCTAGAAAAGAGGTACCTAGGGGCAATAACTCTAAAAATGGTGCATTGACCTAAACTCTTTCTTCGCCAGGTGCACGACAATGGGCATTGTTTCACACCTAGTTTGACACTCCTAGGGGGTATTTTTAGAAATTCATAAACTCATTATGAACCTCATGATGTATTTAAATTGATAATTAATATTAATTACCTAATATAAACATAAGGTTCTATGATTTATACAATATAGAAGTGGGTTTTCTAGATTTTGTGGTTCCCCACTATGATTAATGTTTCTTACACTACGATTTTTTGTTTTAGAAAATTTCTAGAACTCAAAGAAAATATGTTAATTCCAAGAGTGATGGAAAATGAAATGATTTTCCTCCCAAGAATCCAAACATTATAGGATATGGATTGAAAAATATCATTAATGTTCTTAGAAAAATTTATTAAGCAATGAATCATGTTGGACTTATAAACAAACAATGGAGGGAAAAACATTTTGTTAATTCCTTCAAGAGGAAATTTCCACCTTCTTTTAGTGGGTCTTATGATCCTCCAATTTTTGGATAATGGATCATTACCACTAAAAATATATTTTCCATTCTCTAGTGTTTAAAATATGATACATTCCTTTTGGTTTTCTAAAGTATGTAGGATAAAGCAGATCAAAGGTAGAATCTTACTAAGAATACAAAGTAACAAGATAAATTTGAACCCAAGTATTAGGAGGAGTTCACGATCTTGTTTTTAAATAAGTACTTTACTTATATTCTCCATATGAATATGGAGTAGTAGTTTCTATAACAAAACAAAATGGATGATGAATCAATTGGTACCTATGCAGAAAATTTTATAAGTCTTCTGATGTACACTTCTACTATTATCATCAATTCTAAAATTAATTTTGGTCAATTCTTAAATAAATTAAAACCAAGTCTCTGTAGTTTATTTTCCATAAAATATTTTATTATCTATTAAGGGATTGTTCGGTGTGATATCAAAGGTAAAATTGAGGTTACAATTGTGTATTAATATCATTGCTTTGATAAGAAGAGGAAAATGGAATTAAAAGGATACTATAAGAACCATAGATATAAAAAGATGATATTTCATTTATGGTCAAAGTGTAGGAAGAAACACGGGGTGAATTATCTTAAGGGGACTAGTTAATGTTTTAAGTTTGTAAGGGAAGTTCAACAAGAAATTAATTTCCGATGTGAGGGGAAGAAGTTAACTAAAAATGAAAATAGATATAATTTTTCATAGAATGAACCACCCAAACTCTTTTGTTTCAAATGATTGTTGTAAGGGAATTATTCTAACCAATTCCCAAATCTGAAGGTTAATGGTGATTATTATAATCATTATCCTCTTAAGCTAATAGACAATGGTAAATCTCATGTGATCACTATTTTTTATGAGGTGTGTGATAAAAATGTTTTGAAAGACACACTTACCATCCACTACAGAATTGATAATATCATATTTCACTCTAGATATACCCATTCATTCATATATGATGAATTTAATTAGATTATAAATATTCCACTGAAATGATTAGATGTATAATTAGCATTGAAACTCTTTAATGGTACGATGATCTCATATCAAGTATATGATTCCTCTCTAGTAGGAACTGGTGGGAATGTGATTCCTAAAAATCTTATCATTATTTCATTTGTTTAACTTGATGTTATCTTAGGAATGGATTGGATTTATATATAAAAATACCACATCAATTTTGGATGAAGGGAAGATTAATTTTATATTATAAACCAAATTATGATCTTATATCAATGTGATGCTAAGTACAAACTTCTGAAACTGATCGCATCCATTGAATGGGTATTAATTCTCATTCATAAGTGGTATTTAACTCAAATGGTTTGGGAAAAACATAACATTAATGATATATATTTTGTGATGGAATTTAGTGATGTCTTTCTGGAATAGTTTCTCAGCCTTCCACCAAAACATTAGGTTGAGTTATCAATAGAATTCATACTTGGTTCGATACTAATTTTAAGGATTCCCTATAGAATGGTCTCTATTGAATTTCAGGAATTGAAGAATAAACTCCATGAAATCCATGATAGGGGATTCATTCAACCAACTAGGTCACCATAGGTTGCACCAATTCTTTTTATTAAACGAAAATATGGATTGATGAGACTCTGTATTTATTATCTAGTTTTTAACAAGATCCCAATTAAAAAAAGTATCCTCTTTCCTGTATTGGTGACTTGTTTAATCAATTGTACGGTGCTCCATAATTTTCCAATATTGAACTTCATTCTGGATATCATCAATTGAGATTCAATAAGAAGGATATACCCAATACAGTATTTCTTATAGTTTATGAACAATATAAATATATAATTATGCCATTTGATCTTACTAATTTCTTATATATCTCTATGTATTTAATGAAAAGAGTATTTAGATACTAAATTGGTTAGTTTTTTGCATTCATTATATAAAATATTATTATATATTAAATGATCAAGTAAGATCATGAAAAACACTTGAGAGGTGTACTAAAGACCTTGAGTAAGAATAAACTATATAAAAAATTTAAAAATTTTGAGTTTTCACTAAAAAAAGATTCATTTCTTGGTTATATAATCTCAATAAATGGTATATTAGTAGATCCATTAAAGAAGGAGGCTAGTGAATTATGGCTCATAAAAACCACGGTGTTTGAGATCTATAGTTTTCATTGTTTAGTTGGATATTATTGATGTTTTGTGGAAAATTCATCATGAATATTTAATCATATGAACAAGTTAACATAGAAGGGATCCAAGTTCCTATGGATTGACTAATGTGAGGAAATTTTCAAGGCACTGAAGAGAAGATTAGTCAGTGAACTTGTGCTTACATTGCTCAATTGAATGTTCATCTACCTATCCAAGTGAAGATTAAAGAGGAGTATAATGAAGATGTAGAGATCCAAAGAATGTTATAAATGTTCATGATTTTAACCTTGATCATAATGGAATGATAATTTTTAGAAAATGTGTATTCATTACATCCATACCAACATTGAAGAATGAATTATTATAGGAAGCTCATAGTCCATAATTCTCTATTTTTCCAGGAAGTACAAATATGTATCAAGATTTAAAAGAGTTTTTCTGGTGGGATTGAATAAATAGAGATATCACAAAGTCTATGTCTCATTTCATTAAATATCAGCATGTTAAGGATGAAATAAAAAATATAAAGGGATGTTATATCCATTAACCATACCAGAAATGAAATAGAAAAACATCACTGTATATTTTTTCAATAAACTCCAAAAACATTTAAAGTATATAATCCAATATTAGTTGTTGTCAATCTCCTCACTAATTCAGCACATTTCACCTCTATCAAAAAGTACTTCTATCTATGTCATATTTCGAGGATATAAATTAAGGAAGTGGAATGGTTTCATGGTGTACAATATTCCATTGTGTCTGATCAGAATTTGAGTTTTACCTAAATGATCCGAAGAATTATTTAGTAAGCTCTTAATACAGAATTTAGGTTCATCATGGTGTATCATCCTCAAACAAATAGTAAGTCATAAATAAAAATTCAACCACAAGAAGACATGTTTCTGTATTTTTCTTTTGATTTCAGAGTTATTTGGGATCAACACATTCCCCAATTTGATTTTACTTAGATCAATATCTTTCACTCAATAATTTAGGTGGATCCTTATGAAGCCTTATATGGAAATAAATGTAGTACTCCAATGTTTTGGAATGATTTTTTAGAATGAAATCTATTTGGACTCAAGATAAGTAAAGAAATGGTATATAAGGTTAAATCCATTTTGAAACACATCAAAGAAGATCAGAGTTGGTAGAAAATTTATATTGATAATAACTAGCATGATCTAGAATTTGAAGTTGTTGATAACATGTTTCAATGAATTTTTCTGTGGAAGAATGTGATGAGATTTGGGAAGAAAGCGAAACTAATCCCTATGTATATCTATTCCTTTGAAATTATTTATCATATTAGGATGGTAGTCTATCAATTTTTGCTTCCACTGAACCAATCTGAATCCCACATTTTGTTCAATGTATCTCTCTTGGGGAATTATATACCTAACCCTTCACATATACTGAACTCATATTTCATAACATTGGAGCAAGATAATTCTTATGTGGAATAACAGATGGAGATTCTAGATCATATAGAGAATGATCTAAAAAACAAGATAGAATTTAAAATGGAATATGTGGAGAAGAATTAATTGAATATCATGTGGAGAAGAATAAATTGAAGATGGAATATGTTCCAGCATTGAAACAAGTTGCTAATATATTCACAAAACCATTACCAAAGGAATAATTTTCTAAATTGAAGTTGAAAATGGGTGTCCAACCTCTTTATCTTAAAGGTTGCGGTATGTGTTTTGGCCCCTCTCTCATCTTACCTTTGGATTGTATTTTCAAGAAGGAGAATTGTTTCATTAAATCGATGTATTTCATGTAAAAAGAGATAATTTTGGCTAAGTTATGAACTCAAAATTGTTTTGTGAGTAACCTATTATAACTATTTCTTAGAGTGGCTGTAGCAAAAGAATTTTTTTTGTGTTCTTGGGAGAATAAAGAAAATATGAGGTTTAGGAGGAGATGAGGTGGGAAAAATAAAAAAGTTTTCATAATCACTACTTTTGGACAACATATTTTTTCTATCAGTGATTCTTGTTTCTTACAATGAGTTACCTCATATAGGCATAGAATTGTTTATACATAATACGTTGCTTTAGGATACAAAGATCATTGATTTATGAAACTTTTTTGACAATAAAATCTAAAAGAGGATATTGTTAGGACCAAGCTGATGAGGAAGGAATTTTTTTTCAAGTGTTGTATTTTGTTTTCAAGGAAATATGTTGATGAAATTTAATCACCTCACTTTATATTTGGTTGAAATCATACTAAACTTTGTTTTCAAAATAATCAAACTCGTGTTTTCTGAATAATCAAACTCACTTTTTCCATCATAATGAGTAGAAGATTTTTTGAAAGAATTGACCACCACATCAAGAGAGATAATTAGTCGCATGGATAATGAATCTTGATTAAATTAAATGGTCATCAGATTCACACTATATCTGTTATGAAAGAAATTTTTTCTTTATGAAGTATCAAAGTCTTATGACCATGATAAAATTAATTATGATGATGCTTTAATATTTTATATTTCATAAATCATAAGTGAATTGAGAACTTATGATGCAAACATGATGGAAGAAAAGTGAAAAGAGATCTTCCAAATCATACCCTTATTTATCATATTCAGGGGGAAGAGAAGAAAGATATGTTTCCAATTGAAATGGAATCATACCCTAATTTATCATATTAAGGTAAAAGAAGAGAAATATATGGTGTTGATTCAATGCACCATCCAATCATCCATCTGAATCATAAAAAACTTTTAGTGACCAGGATGATCATACTCAGGCTGAGAAATAAAATATCATACCCCAAATGATCATACCCATAAATGATCGTACCCAAGATAATTACGTTCAAAAAATATTTTAATCAAGAAAATAATAACAGAAAGTAGTTGGAATGAATGGAAAATAACAATACTTTCAAATTTATGTTTGACGATGTTTAATCTTTTCTCGAATGATTTTAAATTCATGAAGGAAGTCATGATACAAGCATAAGTTTTTGAATGAAGGTAGTTGTTAAAGATGATCCCTAATTTGTTTTCCAATTTCCACATCAAGTGGGTCAAGAGTTGAATCACTTTTTTCTCTTCAAGTGAGTTTTTATAGTGGGTCAGGAGAAGAGGATAAGAAGAAGCTTTGTATCTCTATTGAGTCAAGAGAAAAAGTGAAGGAGTGTCATGTATGTACTATCTAGGGGGAGCTCAACATTTAAAATAATGATCGTATTCAGAATTCATGTTGTATTAGTTTATACATATATTAGTTTTCAATTGGTAGAGATCTTTATTTTGATTAATAAAATTCATAAAATTGTACCCAGGTTTGGAAATTGTTCTAGTGATTCAAATTATATTCTGAAGAAAGAGGTGAAGTTTGAAGAAGAATCAAGAATCTTCTAGACGAGTTGATGAAGTATAAATTTATCTTGAGATTTCAAGGGAAATTAAAATTTGTGTGAATTTGTGTTAGTGGGATAGAATTTTGGGATTCCCACCCAAAACTCTAAAGGTTCACCTATAAAAGGATAAGTACTTTGTACTTTCTGACAGTTTGTACTTTTCAATACAGTAGAAAGTGAAGCTCTTGTTTTTTAGTGAGAGAAAGAAAAGATCGTATTGATCTTCATTGAAGACATTATGATGGGAAGAGGACATAGGAGAAGTGACAAGATTTAAATTTTATATTCATCATATAATAGTACTCAGTGATTATCAGGTTCAGTTGATTATTGTATTCATCTTGTCAATTTTATTCAGCTGATCATCTTATCGGGTTGGATTAATTGGATTTGGGATTTACATATGTGGGTTCTCAGACTAAGGAATAATCATATTGAGTTTATCAGGTTCGGTAATTGAAGTGGTGCTGATTCATTTCTATTATTATATGGAAGAAAATTAGACTAGAAGAATATTATTTGGGAACAATCATACTCGAAGTAATCGGAAGAGGAAAATTATACCCAGGAAAATCAAATTGAGAGTCTTTTAACAAAGTCTAAGAAGTTCTTAACTTATTCTGGGAAAGAAAGTAAAGTATTTTATTTTAATTGAATACATTTTTGAAATTGAAAAGAAGCACAAGTAACCTGAGTCATTACATAATCATTTTATTACCCTATTTTTGTTAAGAGGTTGCACACGCACTATTGGAATTGTTTACATAGTGCTACATGAGTGTAAGGGTATATCCTACTTGTTGTAATCTAATGATTTATTTCTAGTGGATTGTATGGTATTGGATCATTTCCATACCATACCAAGGATGTAGATATTCTTATTGAATAGTGATCCTTGTAGATCATTGTGTTCTTGTAGATGTGTGTTGGATTTATTTTCAGTAGGGAATTGAATATTTAAGAGGAGATGATGGTTATTTCATGGAAACATAAAAAAAGGTATCACTAATTCACCCCTCTCCCTATCAATGATACAATCATCCTAAATTATTTTTTAATGTGGTATCAGAGCATTGGTTCCCTTTACATATTCTTTATTGAAGAATAAATTGAATTGTGTGAACAGTAAAGGTATTCTGATATTATATAGAAAGAATTATTATATCTATAAAGATAGAATGTTGTCATATCTTATTTCTTTTGGATATGATTTTATTGAAGCTACAATAGATGTATTTCCTCCTATTAATTATAAAACTCCTCTTACATCTATTAATAAGAAGAATCTTGAGAATGATAGAAGGAATAAGAATTTTATATTATCATCACCTTCAAAAATTGAATTCCTAATATTTAAAAGAGTTTCTGTATCCAAAGGTATATGAGATAAGTTAAAAAATATATATGAGGGAAATATAAAAGTGAATAATAGAAAAGATACAAATCTAAAGATTGAAATATGAAGATTTAAAAATGGTTAATCATGAATCTGTTGGGGAATTCATTACCAGGGTGAATGAAATTGTGAGTAATACTAAATGCCTTGGTTAAAATATAGATGAAACTACAGTTATTGAAAAGATCTTGAGAATCCTACCTGAAAATTTTAATGCAAGAGTTTCTTTATTTGAAGACAAAGATCTTGAAACATTATCTCATGATGATTTTCATATCACTCAAATTACTTATGAAATGATAAGGGATAAATCTATGAAAAAAACTATTTATAGTGAAATTTCTCTCAAAGCTGAAAAGAAAAAAAATCCCATGAAAATTCTTATTGAATATTAAGCTGGCGAATCTGACTCTGAAAATGAAGTATGTAAAAATATTGACAATATTTTATACTTATTTTCTTAAAATGTGAAAATAGGTATCATGAAATACAAAGGGAAACTTCCCTTGAAATTTTTTGAATGTAAATAATTTAGGAACATTGCTAAAAAATTTCCTCAAATAAAGAAAGAAGAGAATAGTGAATAAGAAGAAATAAATTCAAGAAGATCATGGAAGAAATAGGGTGAAAAAATAAAATTGTATTCCATGAAAAGATAAGATATTCTTAAAATAAAAAATAATAATATTCTTATCTAAATATAAAGAAGAAGAAGTTAGTGATTCTGAATCCTAAAAATCAATTGAGTATGGTATTGAAAATACTTTTCTAGCAATAGTTACAGATGAAGAATTCAAATGAAATTTTGATGAGGAAGAAGAAACTCAAACTGAATTCCATTTGAAAGAAGAATTGAAATAATTCATGTGGAATATTATACAGCTTGAAAACAAAAAAAATAGGAAGAAAAATTTTCCCCATTAAGAAATAATGTATTTTTTTCTGATGAGAAATTGAATTTAGAGAAAAATATTGATGATTTGAATAAATATCTTGAAGAAGAAAGGAATCGTAATGAGCATCTATAAGAAAAGATGAAATTAAAACAAGGAGAGTTGTAACTTGTCCAAAAAAATTATCTAAAGGTGAATTTAGAAATAAAAGTTTCTAAAACTATGCTACTAAAGTTGGTGAATTATATCATAATGAGAGATCTATCAAGGTTTAACTAAAGTAACCTTCAAAGGGTGAGAAGAATGATGGAATTGGTTCTAAAAAGAAGATAGCTATAATAGTCATGTATTTTTCCCAAACCAACAATTTTGGGAGTTCATAAATCTCAAAGAAACCTAAATCCATAAAAGTTTCAAATACTTCTAATTCTATTAATGTTTAAAAGAAAGAGAAGAAGGTGGGTGAGAAATTTATTCACAATTCCAATCAATATGGATGTTTCAGAGACAAGTGTTCTTTTTATAGATATTGAGGGTATTTTGGGGGATTCATACACACAAAAATTATATTTTGGTTCAACCAACAACATTATTATTATCTCATAGGTTATTAAATGTAACACCCTGAGATTTTATGAAAAATATTCTTTTTAAATTCATTAATGTATTGTGTTGTATGCTACACCAAAAGGATATTTCACAACATGCATCTTTGACTTGCCTTTCATTACACGCAATTGTGACCTTCCTCGATAGTGTGTGTAGTATGCAATACCGAGTTTCACTAAACAACGATATGCTATTAAAATATTATTAAAACTAGCCGTTATGAATAGTAATAACCACATTTTAAAATTTTAGAAATTTTATCTCTCAAAATGGACTTCATTTTTGGATTCGGAATATCGAAATTAGCTTAGGGTGAAATTTTGGTACTTTTCGGATAACTTTCATATTCTGATGAACAGTGAAAATTACTAAATTTTAATTAAAAACAACTTTTTTAATCAAAACAATTAATAGTGATAATTTATTAATTTGAGTGGTTTTAAAGTATATTTAGAATATATTTTTACAATTTAATACAATTTTGGTCATTGTATGTAATTTCACATTTAAACCAGACATAAACAAGTGTCAATCTTTTGATAGTTATTATCTCTTAAAAACACGCTATTTGTTTTGATGACGGGAATTAATTTTTAAATTAATTAATGTAACTGAAATGTTTTGAATTTCATAAAATAGACATCATTTTTGAATTCATAATATCAAATATAGATTAGGCCTAATTTTTTGTATTGTTCTGGAAACTTTCATTTTTTGATGAATAGTGAAACCACTAAGTGGTAGTTAAAAAACTGAATTTTTCATAAAATTGAATTTTTCATAAAACATAATTTTACCGCTTCTGTGAGTGGAATTTCGAAAATCCGAGAGACACGGTTAATATCAAGGACTAAAATGTGGTTCAATGAGATGAAAATAATTTTTGGTGAATAGTAACTTTTTACTTTTTTTTACCATAGTTAAAAGTAAATAGGGTCATTAAGGGTAAAAATGATATTATTATTACCCTAACACATGTCCTAATTCTATTATATTAGTGTAATTAGACCAAAAACAACCATAGGAATACAATATGACCATTTAAGCCCACTTGGATTAGATTATGACATTTATTATTAATTTATTTAAAGAAGGGTTAAAATAGTTAAAATAAATGTTTAATAAGTAAATAATTTTTAATATAGTGTTATATATAAGATAAATTTAACAATAAATATTCATTAGAAAGATAAAAAGATTTAATACATAATTATATTTTATTTGTAATTTTTAGACTTTAAATAATTTAATTTATTTATGACACCATGATGATGCAATAAATATCTTATTAATGAAATATTCACTTAAGTGATGTTATAAATACACAAATAAATGTAATTTGAGACTTTTTATGAATTACAAAAATTTTATATGTTAATATGACATGTTAGTGTTGATTTAATTAACTTTTTTTGAACTAATAATTCTGTTATTATTTTAAAAAAAATCAATTACTAAATATTGTCAAAATTGACATAAAATAGTTTTTAAAACAAATATTATATTATTAATTATTATTATATTCCTAAAATCTAAGATTCGGCCAAATTACTTAGATAAGGTTATATATATTAATAATAAACAACTTGGGGTTCGTTTGTCTTGTTATAGTAATTTTATTAACCTTATAGTGTAAGAATACAAAAAGACACGGTAAAAGTGAAATTATCTAACTTAAAGTTATAACTAAATTATAAGGTTAAAATAGTAAACTAAACTTTTCCAAATTCTATTGGATGATAGGATTTTGACCCATACCCACCTTAGCTTTGAAATAAATTAATTTGGAGCTATTTAAAACTGAACTTAAATTTATAATAAAATAACAGTTTTAGTTATTCCAAAGGTGCCCCTCTCCTCCCTTATAAAAGGGCATCTCCTCCCCCTCTTCCTCACACCACTTTGATCCTTCATGCTCAGCCAACCCCTGCCAATTTCTCTTCTCCACTTCCCTATAAACATCTTAGAGGTTCTTTTCTTCCTCAAAGACCAATTTTAGTGCCCTAAAAGAAGATCTCAAAGAGGCGCTACAAAGAAGAGGTAATTTCCATTACCGATTCGTTCACCTTTATTTCTTATTTCACTTATTCTTCTTAGGTTGTTTAATTATGATGTAATAACATCAGTATCACTAATATACTGATATGTTATTATAAGTATGAAACAACCTTATTTCACCATCTATCCATCCTACGGAAAAATAAATCACCGCGCGTGCGTACGTACGGAATACCGTCTCCACGCCGTGGTGAGATCTATTTTCCACCACCACCTTCTTGGATGGGTATAATGCTGTAAATAATGACTATATATGACTATTTTAAAGTGATATTGATTCTGAAATAGTATAAATACACTCTAATACAGTCCCACGATCATGAGAACAATATCATCGCTCGTGCGTACGTACGGAATACCGTCTCCATGACGCGATGAGATTCATTCTCCACTTTAACCATTCATGAATGATTATAAAGTATATATAATAAGTAATCATGAAATATATGACATAATAATGATACTGTATTTATGTGTATATATATGTATGTCATCTACTTAATTCCATTCAACTCAATAAGGAAACGAAAACAGCGTTCATGCGTACGTACGGCCTACCGTCTCCATGAACGGTGTATTTCTTTCCATTTACTGATTTATTATATATATGTATATTCTGAATATATATTATATATAAATCATGTTTTATATTCTGGAATTAATTAATCAGGATCTAGGTAATCATATGAATAATTACAAGTCAAAACACGGACGACAAATTAAACGATTTTACCCAAAACGCTCTTTAACATGGAATTTACAAAAGAACGGGTAATATAAAGTCATAAGTGAACCATATATGTTATCACAACAATGATTATGATTCTGGAATAAGTCAATGACATTATTTAAACCATTATACCGGAGGTTTGGACACTTACGAACCAAATCAGACCTAAGGTAAGGGAAATATCACAATCTCATTTTTATCCGAGATTGTTTATACTTTGGTATTTACTAGGGTGTATTTTATCATCCACATCTATGTTCCCTCAATATGTAATATTGTTTACATCCACTAAAAATAGTTTAAATCCAATTTTACCCTTCGGTGAGTTTTTAGTAAAGATATGAAAGTAATCTTTTGTCGTTTTTCGTACGAGGTACTTTTTGACATTTCCGACAAAAATAAGAGAAGAATGTTTTTTTAACTTATACGACATGAATGTATTTTTAAAAAATTATTTCCAAGAATATTCCTTTACAAGTTTTAAAGTTCATTTTTAATCAACTTCTTTTAGTTTAAAATTGTAAGACATGTTAAGAAAGGAAAATGTTTTTGAAGTAGAAAGGATATTTTCCTCAAGAATGGAGTTAAAGTGTTTTATCAAAATTATTTTCCATATAAGATAATATAGGGTTCTGTTTCTATCCCAATTATTACATTGATTTGATTATGTTGTGATGGAATTATTTTTATGAATTACTTTATCTTATATGAATTGTTTTATGATGTCTTGCTGTTTAAGAATCCCATTTTTATTACATGGGTTATGCAACGATGTATGATTTATGATTTTGTGGCACACATAAGAATGGTATCATTATGAGATGGGTGGGACCTATATCTATCTCCAATGCATTGGGTAAAGATTTTATATCTCATGAGATAGACATGGCTGGAATGGTAGGTTATACCGGTTCAGTGAAACAGGACTAAAACGAGGAGTGAACTCGATTCAAAAAGGGACTTTGTACACTAAGATAGTCTTGGAAATGAGTCTTGACTAATAAGAAATGATTCTTTATGATTATGTGTGTATGCCACAAAGTTTCAGGTTTTAAGTTATGATTATTGGGATTACATTTCACTACTATTATTTATCCCATGTTATGAAATTATGATCTCTTTTGCAGGTTAAGATTTCCAAAAGATATCTTCTTATGAATATGATGTGATTGATATTTCTTTTGTTTACCCTTACTGAGAATTTGAGCTCACCCATTTATGTTTTCTTTCCCCCAGGATATAAAGAAAGGTTTTAGGAAAGAAAAAAAAGGGAAGATATTTATGGGAGATGTTTAAGATCTTTCACCATGATTAGAAGATTATGTTCCGAGTTTCTAAAGACACTAAACTATTACGGTCCTTGTGTGTGTTTTTGTTATGTAATAAGTATTCCGCAAAAGTATTGTGATATCTATGTACATCAAGCTTCGGGTCTCTACATTAAAGGAAAAGTTTAAGGGGGATTCATTTCCATCAAAACAATAAGACTAAGAAAGTTATTGTGAAGAAGTCTTAAAAGAGTGGAATGAGGATTGAAAATATGTTTCAGCTCTTGGAAACTATTTTTGAAAGATGTGATAAACCTGGGAACCTTGAAAAAATATTCCTTATTTTGTTACCAGCTCAAAAAAGACTTCTAATGACAATATAATGTCGGAAGTGAATAAAAAATAGAAAGGATAAAATGATCTTGTTGTTGAAACTGCATTGAAAGGCACAAAATGAAAATGACCTTGGATACTCGATAGTGGGTGTTCATCTCATATGATAGGTGAATTGAGACTATATAACAATGTAAAATATTTTAAAGAAGGAACTGTGAAATTTTTAAATGATTAATCATTGAAAATAAAAGGTACTGGTTTAGCCATCGTTGGAAAATAAAAAGATGAAATCCAAGAAAACAATGTATTTGGATGGGATAAAACATATTTTTATAAGCATTTCCCAATTTTTTGATGGGGGTAACAAATTTATCCTTAGAAAATATAGGTTTTTTTGAAGAGTAAAGAAGATGGAATATTTTTTACAAGAGGCCAACTTGCAAAAGGGAATTTGTTTTCAGTTTGGTGAAATATAGAACTCTTGTTACATGTGCTTGGTTGAAGATAATCAGTTATGGCATAAAAGGACGGAAAATATGTTTCATAGAAACATCAAAAAGTTATATAAAAGATATATTTTCCAATAAATTATTGAATTTCCAAAATGAATATATTGGTGTTTCACTATCTTCCATAAATGAAATATTACAAATGTTGTGCATAAAAAATTTGAGATTTTTTTAAGACTACACCTGGACCTGATTCATTCTGATATTTATGGGCCAATGAGAAAACAATCAATAAATATAGATAATTACTACATTAATTTCATTGATGATTTTACTCACATTACTTGTGTTATGTATATGAAACACAAATCAGAAGCTTTGAAATTTTTTAAATGTTTCAGATGGAAAGATGAGAAAGAATGTGATTATTTAGGGAATAAGTTGCGAACAAATAATGGTGGTGAATAATGAAGTTAAGAGTTTTAATACTATATTTTGAATAATGTAATTTGTAATGAGTATAGTTCTCCATACACTCCCAAAAAAATGGGGTTGCTAAAAGAAATAAAAAAAATTGGTGGAAATGGGAAGAACCATGTTACTTGAACATGGCCTCTCTCTTTACTTTTGGAGGTAATCCATGAGTAATTCTATTTATATTCAAAATCATTGTTTCTATAGGCCTCAATTAGGTATGACACCATATGAATTTTTTTATGGAAAGACTCCATGTTTAAGAACTTTGGAGTTTTTTGGATTTCATGTTTTATAAATTAGAAATGTGTAATTTTTTGTATGTTTGAGTAAAAAGATAAAGATGGAATCTTTCTTGACTATGATCTGAAAGAAATAGGATATACATACATAAATAAATAAAAAATAATAATTTTTGATTCAATTGGTGTTAATGTGATTGAAGGATCTGAGAAAGAGAAACATGCTCACGAAGATACGAAAGATGACCAAGTTGAAGAAACAAATTATTATAAGGATATAAACAATTGTAATCCTTCTCATAAAGAAGAATCAGACTCAAATATTTCAAGTGATGAAGAAGATAATAAAAAATCTCATCCTAGCCTGAGAAACCTAGTAGAGACTCTAAATATTATTGGTGATCAACATCAGAAGGTTCAAACTAAATGAACAACTAATTCAATTACACATACTTCTATATATAAAAAAGTGGAACTGAAAGATGTGAAAGTAGATTTTGAGCATCTAGAATGGGTTCAGGCCTGGAATGAAGAGTTGGATCAAATTGAAAAAAATAATACATGGTATCTTGAACCTAATCCTAAAAACAAACACATTTTTGGCACATAATTGGTCTTCCAGAACAAGTTGAATGAATAAGGTAATGTGATAAGAAACAGAGAAAGACTTGTGTGTAAAGGGTATTCACCAATTGTACGTATTTTTTATGAAACCTTTTATCTAGTGAAAATACTTGTAACAATTATAAACATTATTTCTATTTTTTCATAATAAGGCTACAAGATATTTAAAATGGATGCTAAATCATCATTTCTAAATGGAGATCTTAAATAAGAAGTTTATATTGAACAACCATGTAAAATTATTGTTGGGAAAGGTGAAAGTTATGTGTCTAGATTGAAAAGGGATCTGTATGTACTAAAATAAGATCTGAGGGAATGGTATTCCAAATTGGATACATTCTTAAGGAAGATTAAATTCAATAAATAAAGAGTAGATAGAAATCTCTACATTAGAGAAAGTCAATATTGTTCCCTCATTTTGATTGTTTATGTTTAAGACATTATCTTTGATAGGAATGATGAAAGAAGTTGTGAAAGGTATTCTGAAGAAATGAAAATTTTATTTTAAATGTTCATGCTGGGGGGAAATGAAATACTTTCTTATGTTATAAATATTGTAAAATAAAGAATAGACATTTCTTTCTCAATAAAATTATTCTAAGGAACATATGAAGAGGTTTGTCATAAAAAACTCAAAACTGATTTCCACACCAATATCAAAGGGAATTTTTTTCTAAAGATGGATAATAAAAATAATTTGATTAAAAAAAGTATTGGAAGCTGATAGAAAACCTATTGTATTTGACTTCCTAAAGACCCGACATTGTTTATGTTGTTTTTGTATGTGATGGATTTTAGTGTGAACCAAAATAATAACATTTATATAGTAGAAAAATAATTTTTAGATACATATGAGGAACAAAAAAATTCGGAATCAAGTACTTTAGCATAGATAGTATTTTTTTGTTAAGGTGTTCAGATGCTGATTGGGTAAGAAATGTTCATGATCGAAGATCCACATCTCGTAGAGTATTCTTTTTGGGAAAGAATCGTGTCAGTTGGAATTCAAAGAAAAAAGTTAAGTAAATCTCAGTATGGATAAAGATGAGTATGTTGCTTCCACTCAAGCAAAAACACAACTCATGTCGATGAAAACTCAATTGGAAGATTAACTTGTTGAAATGAAGCAACCCTTGATCTTGGGTTGTGAAAATCAAAGAACAACCAATCTCCCCAAAAATCCATTTCAACATTTTCATTCAAAGAATATTGATATCTAATATCATTTTATTAAAGATAAAGTGTAGAATAATTAATTGAATCTAGAAAATGTTCGAACATCGGAATAAGTTGCTGACATATTCACAAAACCTTTACCGAAGGAATAATTTTATAAATTGAGGTTGAACATGGACCTCTTTATTATCAAGGTTGAGGTATGTGTTTATGTCTACTATCTCATGTTACCTTTTTATTGTATTATCAAAGGGGAATTTATTCTTTAAATCAATGTATTTAATGTAAAATAGAGAGAGTTGTGGGTAAGCTGTAAACTCAGCATTTTTTGTGAGTGAACTACGATAACTATTTGTTGTATTGGTTATAGGAAAATAAATTGTTTTTTATACAAAGTAGAATGAAGAAAATATGAGGTTTAGGAAGATCTAAGGAAAAATTGAAATGTGTTAATAATCACTACTTTTGGACATTATATTTTTTCTATCAACGATAATTCTTTCCTATAGAGAGTTAGATCACGTAGTCTTAGAATTTTAAATAAGTTATCCACTACTTTAGGATACAAATTTTAGTGATTTCTGAAACTTGTATGAAAACAAAATCTAAAGGGGTAGATTGTTAGGACCAAGCTGATGTGGAAGGTATTTTTTTTCATGTGTTGTATTTTGTTTTCAAGGAATGATTTTAATGTAAGGAAATCACCTCACTTTGTATTTGGTGGAAATTGTACTGAATTTTTTTTAAAGAATCAGACTCATGCTTTTAGAATAATTGGACTCACGTTTTCTATCATAATGATGAGAAACTATTTTGAAAGAATTGATCATTGTCTGTAAAGAGATAATCAATCATATGGAGAATGTATCTTTCTAGAATTAAATTTTCATCGAATCCTCACTAGATCTGGTATGAAAGAAGTGTTTGTATTGATGAAGCATATGAGTCTTCTAACTATGATAAAATTAATTGTGTTAATTTTTTTGTATTTCATAAATCATAAGTGATTTGGAAAATTATGATGAAAACTACATGGAAGAAAAGGGAAAAGAGGTATTTGAAATCAGACCATGATTTGTCGTATCTAGTTCAAATAGAAGAAAGATATGTTACCAATTGAAAAGGAATCGTACCCAGATTTATCATATCTAGGTAAAAGAAGAGTAAGAGATAGTGTAGATTCTCTATAGAATTTGATCATCCATATAAAGCATAAAAACCATTTTTACCTAGGATGATCATACTCATGCTCAGAAAGAAAAAGATTATAATTAGAATGATCGTACCCAGAAAATATCATACACAGCCCAATCATACTCAGAAAATATTTTACACACTACTAGAAATACAGGTATTGGCAACGGGTCATTTGCGATGGGATCCCGTCGCAAATGGCCTTTTGCGACGGGGCCCCGTCTCAAATGACCCGTTGCGGAAAACGGCGTCGCAGCTAATTTTTTTTGCGACGAGACCATCACAAATAAATTTTTTTGCAACGAAAAATGGGCCCGTCGCAAATAGATTTCTGTTTAAAAAAACAATTTTGCGACGGGCTCGTTGCAATAAAGTATTTGCGACGGGCCATTTTCCTGTCGCAAATAGTTTCTTCTAAGAGCCTATTTGCGATGGGCCCATCGTAAATAATAATAAAAATTTTTAAAAAAAATTAAAAAATAATTTATTAGTATTTAAATATATTAATCTATTTATATTGATATAAATATAATATTTATTTTATAAATATGTTTTTGAAAGAATCTATAATATTATTTTATGGGATATTTAATAAAAGAGGATTATTAAATAAATTAAAAAATATTTTTAATTAGTAATTATGTAATTTTTATCAATTAATAGTCATTTAATAACTCTTTGAATATAAAAAATAAAAATAAAATTAATAAAAGATCCAAAATAAGTTGAAAATGAAACCTAAAATTCAAACGTCCATAAATTTTGATCCGGGACTCCGTTTGAGCTCTACAGCATATCAAATCAAAGCCTGCGATGAGTTGTACATCCAAGGTTTTTTTGAGGCCAAAAAAGGCCCAGAATGCCTCCAAAACTGAGTTTTTAGTCAGGGTACCCCGGTTTTTTACCATTCAAACAGCTATAACTTCTGAACCCGATGTCCGATAAACTTGTACCATATATCATATAGAAGATCATTTCATGGTCTTAAATTTTACTGATTGTAAAGCTAAAACGGACTCCTGGATTAGAAGTTATAGTCGTTTTAACATTCAAATGGCTATAACTTCCGATCTGGATGTCTGTTTGGCCTGTACCGCATATCATATCGAATATTATTTCATTTTCTTCGATTTGACTGGTTGTGGATTTAAACCGGACTTACGGATTAGAAGTTATAGCCGTTTTAACATTCTTGATGGATTTTCACCCCCTCATTGCAATGTATTCATTCATAACTATACATATATATATGTGTGTGTGTGTGTTGTATATATGTATGTATTTATTTATTTATTTATAAATACACATAAAAAACATATTTTATAAATTTATTTGAAACTAAGTTTATAAATATATATTAATATACAAATAAATATACAAATAAAAAGTTATAACTACATATATATATATATATATTAATATATGAATAAATATAACTATATATATATAAATAGATCATTAAATGAATAAAAAAAATGAAATTAATTAGTTATAAAGGTTAATGCGTGCATGGAGGAGGTTTCTTAATAATTATTAGTAATTATTAGTAATTATTTGTAATTATTAGTAATTATTAGTATTTTTTCTCAATTTTTGTAATTGTTCCTAATTATTTCCTAATTATTCTAAATTATTTCCTAATTATCTAAATTATTCTAAATTATTACTAATTATTAATATTTATTCCTAATTATTAGTCTTTATTACTAATTATTAGTATTTATTCTTATTTATGACTAATTATTAATAATTATTCCTAATTATGACTAATTATTATTAATTATTCCTATTTATTATTAATTATGTTTAATTATTATTAATTATTCCTAATTACCATTAACTATGAACAATAAATACTAATAATTTAAATGTATTATATAAGAAAACAATCTAAACATAATTAAATTAAAACTAATTAAGAATAATTAAAACTAATAAAAAATTTAAAATAATTATTAAATTAAAATGAACATAAGTACCTTTAAATTTGATCTGAGTTTGATCTATGATAGTTTTTGAAGACATCAATGTCAACTCCGGAAATAAAAATTAAATTTAAAAAACTGTGAACTCTAAAAATAGAGTTTTGAGAGAAGTAGAAGATAGAGTTTGACAATGAATGAAAAAAATGGATGGGGGTATTTATAGGTTAGCATATTTGCGATGGGACTGCCCGCATTTATAATGGTGAATGGTTAAAAAGTTATTTGCGACGGGTCCCGTCGCAAATAATAACGTGCTGACATACTATTTGCGACGGGGGTATATTCCCATCTCAAATATTTTTTACCACCGCCAGTTATTTGCGACGGGTGGTAACCACCTATCGAAAATATGTTTCTAATGGGACTATTTGCGATGGGATTTATCTCCGTCACAAATAACCCATCGCAAAAACCCCTTTTTCCTGTAGTGACTCAGGCTAAGAAGAAAGAAACAAGCATGAATTAATGGAAAGTTACAATACTTTACAATTGAATTATAGTGATGTGGAATATGTTATCAAATTAATTTAAAGTCATGAATGAACCCATCATACAAGTACAGGCCTGTCAATTAATTTATTTGTGGAATATGTGCCCCAATTTGTTTTCAAATGTCATCATCAAGTGGGCCAAGAGTTGAATCACTTTGTTCTCTTCAAGTGATTTTTTCAATTGGGTCAAAAGAAGAGGAGAAGAAAAAGTTTTGTATATCAACTATGTCAAGAGAAAAAGTGAAGGAGTGTTATGGATTTACTATCAAGGGAGAGCTAAACATTCAAAATAATGACCGTATTAATCATTCATAAGTGGTATTAATTTCTTTATTTTTTCAGTTTTTAGAGAGCTTTGTTTTGATGGAATCAGATTCAGAAAATTGGACCTGTGTATTGAAATCAATATGGAAATTCAAATGAAATTGTAAATAAGGAGATGAATTTTGAAGAAGAATCGAGAAGCTTTGAGAAGAGTTGACAAAGTCAAAATGCATCCCGAGATTCAAGGGGAAATTGAAATTTTGGTGAATTTGTGTTAGAGGTAAATATTTTTGGGATTCCCGCCCAAACCTCTCAGGGGTCTCCTATAAAAGAAATGGTACTTTTTACTTTCTGACAGTTTATATTGTTCTATATAGTATATATAGAAGCTTCGAGTTTTCAATGTGATAAAGAAGATTATGTATTGATATTTTTTGAAGATGTTCTGATGGGAAGAATAAATAGAAGAAGAGACAAGATCTCAACATTATATTTAGATAATAATCATACTCATTGATTATCTGATTTAGTTCATTACCATATTCGGCATGTCAATTCTATTCAGCTGATCATCATATCAGGCTGGATTAATTAACATTTGGATTTTCATAATGGGGTTCTCGGACTGAGGAATAATCATACTGAGTTTATCAGGCTCAAGAATTAAAGTCTTTCTGATTCATTTCTATTATATTCCGAAAGAAAATCGAACTGGAAGAATAGCATTTGGGAATAATCATACTTAGAGGAATCAGAATAGGAAATCATGCCTCAGAAAATAGGACATAGTGTCTCATAACAAAGTCCAGGAAGTTCTTACATTCTTCTAGGTAAAAATTGAATAATTTTATATTCAATTGAATAAATTTGTGGAATTGAAAAGAATCACAAGTAACATGATTTGTAACATAATAATTTTATTACCCTATTTTATCGGGTTTACACACACTATTAGAATTGTTTACATAGTTCTACATGAGTGTAACGGTATATCCTACTCATTGTAATTCAAGTATTGATTTCTAGCTTATTTTATGGTATTTTATCATTTCTAAACCATAGAAAAGATGTAGATATTCTTATTGAATATTGGACCTTGTAAATATTGGTGTTCCTATAGATGTGTGTTGGATTTCTTTTCAGTAGGAAATTAATATTTAATAGGAGGAAAGTTTGTTTCAAGGAAAAATAAAAATAAAAAGTATCCCTCATTAACCCCTCCCCCTCTTAGTGATACAATTATCATGAATGGGATATTCCAAATAGAAGTTGTAGAACATTACCATATACTTTTCCACTATAAATTTGAATAAATCAAAAGGAAACAATTATATATTGGTGGTTTTGTATCATCTTACAAAAACATATCACTTTATTATAATTTAAGAGGATTTCTCATTAGTTCAACTTTCACAGATATATATCAGAGAAGTGGTACGGAAACATAGAGTACCACTATCAATTTAATCTTATCGGAATCTAAGACTCACCTCCATGTTCTAGAAAAGTATCCAACATGCTCTAAGAACTAATATGAACTTTAATATGGCCTATCATCCAAATATTGATGGAAAATATGAGATCACTATTCATACACTGGAAGATATGTTGAGAGCATGTTCTTTGGACATCAAAGGAGGAGGGGACCAATACCTGGCTTTGGTCGAGTTCTCTTAAAACAATAGTTTCCACTCGAGCATCCAAATGGATTCATATGAAGCCCTTTATGGTAAAAGATGTATAACACCAGTATTATGAGATGAACTTGGTGAATGTAAGCTGCTAGGACCTGAAATGGTTGATGAAATGGTGGAGATAGTGAAAACCATTCAACTCCACATCAATGCAACCCAACCTTAAAAAAAGATCTATACAGATGATCATTAAAAAGATATTGAGATTAATGTAGGATACATGGTATTCTTCCTCATTTCTCCAAGGTATAGGATCAAGATATTTTGGGAAGAAATGAAAGCTA
This sequence comes from Viscum album, assembly GCA_963277665.1. Taxonomy (NCBI): domain Eukaryota; kingdom Viridiplantae; phylum Streptophyta; class Magnoliopsida; order Santalales; family Viscaceae; genus Viscum; species Viscum album. The sequence continues at coordinate 475,454,582 of OY728156.1, forward strand.
AGTCACAGGTACATCGGCCTCTTCAAGATCCTTAACTATGGAAGAGAAGTGGCCTATTAACTAGCACTTCCACCAACCAAGTCTTAAGTACTATATTTATTCCATGTATCCCTCTTGATGATGTACATACAAGATCCTTCACATGTACTGAATTCAGAGGTGGTACAATTAGAAAATGATCTCTCATACGAGGAGTATCCAGTAATGATCTTAGATCTTAGGGATAACATTCTACGCAATAATACTACTCACCTGGTCAAAGTACTATGGTGGCACCCTAAGTATTAATAGGAAACATGGTAACCATAGGTGGTGATGAAGGGGAAGTACCCTCACTTATTTCATCATAGTTTGTAAAATGAAATTTTGAGGTAAAAATTTCTTAAGGGGGAATAATGTAACTACCCAAAATTTTATCATCGGAAACACCCTTATTATAATTAAGTAATATAGTATAAACCACATAAAATAACTTTTAGAACATAATAAAAACTTTATAAATGAAGAATAAATGAAATATTTCTGGAATTTAAGGATCCTATACCCACAAAATAATAACATGACCTTTGGAATCGTAATGTGACCCTTTAAATAGTAAAATGGACAATTGAATACTAAATTCACTAGTGAAAGTATAAATAAAATTTATCCATCTTATATGTGATAATATTATATAGTTATATCATAGTAGAAGTAAATAAACATTTTAAAAATTATTAATTAAGTGTTGGTATTCTTGAAAGCCTTTCATATTTAATTAAAATTTTATGTTTAATTTCATAAAATAAAATAAAATTTATTTTCATAAAATGTATTAATAAATTTATATTTTCTTGTCTCATGATTATGACATAATTTTATAAGACCTTAGTTAATTTTCCAATGTGTTATAATATTAGTTATAATTTTAAAATTTTTCTTTTTTGAGTAAATGTTTTTTTAAATTAAAATTTTAATTTATCATATTTGGAAAAATATTTTCATAAATTGCAATTATTTTTTTTATTTTACATGTTTAAAATGGTTAGGATTAATTTTTGGGTTTTTATAAAATACTTGAATTTTTGTGAATAGTAATATATAATAATTTACAATAAATGATAAATACATGAATTATGGAGTCATAGATGATTTTTAGATGACGTAAGCCCAAAATATAAAACTATAGTTCATTATATTAATATATTTAGTGATAATTATAATACTATTCACAGTCTTGAGCCAAAATAATAAACTAATGAATTAAATAATGAGAAAACACATCTCTCCTCCAATATAAATATCATCCCACACGGCCTATTCTCCTCACACATTCCAAGATTTTATCCATTTAAAAATTCATCCCAATACTCTTCCCTAGACCTGACTGTATGTCCAAGAGCTCTTTGTCTCATTAAATTACCAAAACCTTTTCCCAAAGGATGTTTTCAAGGAGGAGAAATTCATGTGGTAAAATCCTCTTTCATTTTCTTTTTATTTATTTTCAAGTTCTTTTATTACTCTCTCCTAACCTTACCTAATAAAAATGTTATGATAACTTCATCCCTTCACATATATTGTAATATTATAATTCCAATGTAACAATATATCACTAAAACCTTCTACTATCCCTTTTATTTCTAAAAAATGAGAATTTTGTTTCTGAGGTGTTAATTTATCTCTTTCAAGGATGATACATTTTCATTTTCCATTAATGTGTACAAGGCCAGTAATTAAAAAGATTTATTGTTAAACAAAATTATAAAATATTTATTGAAGTCTATGTAATGTTCTGAAATCATTATATACTCATGATTTTAAATAATAAAACAAACAAGTTTGTTGTGAGTGAAAACTGCCCAAAATAATCCAACTATTATCACTAACTTATTATCTAATGATTCATCCTCACTCAATATAATAAAATGATTTATATGATAATTTAACCTTATGTATGTTCATTGATAACTTATAACTTCAATTCTATATTTCTATTTCCATTTTACATGAACTTCCATACTCACATACAAGCGAACTAGTCATGAAAACTAAGAAAACGAGCACCCCCAAACGAGGAAATTGAACACCATAACTCGTAAAAAGGCTATAAATGAACATAATAAAATTATAATAAATCAATTAAATTTATAAAATTTATATACTTATTAATTAATTAATCTAATTTTATTATTTAGTACACTATTATCAAGTGTGAACCGTTTCAGACATAAGGTAAGGGCTTCTACCCAAACCTCCATTTTTCTTAGGGTTACTCTTTCTCTCTCTTTACTAAAATGTTATGCTTCTTTATTTTTATATAAAACATATACATTTTTTGTATATGTTTCAAAATAAAGTATCCAAATAATATCATCCCTTTTTTATGGGGTAATATGTGTTTTAGAATGGTTCCCTTTTCAATTCTTCCCGATAAGAAAGCATGACTCAAAGGAAATTTCCAAATTTCTTACCAATTTTCAAGTGATCTCCATAATCTATTTTAAGCCACCATTATTTTTCTAAAAACCATAATTTTATCATGAAAATATATCCTGGTTAAATTCTGGTTTTATATAGAATATTATTCAATTTCCACTTTAAATACTCTTTAAAAATTTCCTTTAAACCCGCACTAAAGTGGCTAATTTATAAAGATTCATAAACACTCTCTCAATATGTTATCACCTATGTTAGACACCATTTATCATTATATATACCTATTTCCCTTTATTATTGTAAATATATCTTTTAAATCAATTGTTTGATGTAAACTTCTATGATACGCCCATTTGTAATGCATTATGATATGATTATGATACCCATTTCTTTCTATGGGCAATCCTTATGTTATGTTTTATTACATATGTATGGTTCTTAATTTTTACACATACTCATGAAAATATTATGATTTTTATTCCCATATAGTACTCCAATTCATTGGGTAATGTTTAGTCACAAGATAAGTCATGTTGGTACTAGAAGTGAACATGATTCCGTTGTGGGACTTTGTTCATCGTGTTGTATAGTCTTGGTGGTTAGCCTTAACACATGGTTATGTCATGTTATATGATTTTTTCATATTCCTATGATTCCATGGTTATATTTTCCCATATTATACATGTTATTATTCCTTATGTTGATTCATTTTTCATGCCTTTATGTCATCATGTTATGCCTTCTAACCCATATTCTATGTTTTATTCTTATGATTCGTCCCTTATTGGGATTTTTAGCTCATCCATTTTTTTCATGTATTATACAGGTTATCCTATGAGGATATATAAGGTAAATGGAATTTATTATCTCTTTATTGATTATTAAAATAATGATTTTTTATTCTATTTCCATGTTTTCAATTTTAGGTACCTAATCATCCAAAGAAACTAGAATATATGATCCTTGGCTTGTAATTTTATGTTTAATTATGATTAAAATCATATAATAAAATCTGTAAAAGTATAGGGTCACTATAGATGTTATTATTATTATGTTACAACAATATTCTATCACTTTTCAATCATAAAAAAGAAAAAGCATCGCTCATGCATACATATAGCTTACCCTCATCACGTAGAGAAATAATTTGTTTTTCATCACCAAATTACTTAGATAGATATAAAGATTGAACTAATGATTATATATGTTATTTTTTACATAAATATTATTATAAAACTACAATATCATATATACCTTCTTACCTTCAAAACTATTGGAACAATAATGTTTCTCATCTGTACATGTGGACTACCACCTCCACGGAGCGATGTGATCCATTTTTCATTTACAATTTATGAGGATGGTAATAAGGATGGGTTTAATGACTATATTATAAATATATGGTATATTAATTATTTTTTTAATATTAATTATTATTTATATTTCTTTCATTTTTTCCATCAAAAATTTAAAACAATGTTCATGCATACATACAGCCTATTGTCACCATGAACGGTGCAATCCGGTTTTTCTCTATATATTTTATATATTAGAAAAAAAAATTTATTAAATATATATGATATTAATGAATTGAATAAATCTCAGAATATTATTGAACAATAATATAATTACAAGGACCAAAACTACTGAATCAAAAAATTCAAGAAAAATGAAGTAGTTGACACCCGAAATAATGATAATAATAAATTCTTATTAAAAAATTGGTGATAAAATGTAATAAATGGATCATATATGATATTATAGATAATTATATGGTTATAATATGAAATTATAATAAATATAAATTTATTATAATGGATGTTAAATAAGGTTCATGTAATGATAAATGACAAATAATATATTTCATCTCAATTTTCACTCCATTGAGACATATTTGGTAGTATACACATATTTAATTTTATGTGATGAATATACCACCCCTTTGAGTTATTTAACATGAATATCAACTTATTAATTATGATTAATTATTTAATTAAAGTATCTTTTTCTAGTGAAATATTTTGAATAAAACTTAAGCTTATTTCTCTTATTGATTAGGTATACTTTCCTTCTATATCCATATTATTCAAAATTATTTTATGAAAATAGTTTTTATTTTCATAAATATTTTATAAATAATATTTCATGATATAATTTAATTATTATATGCTATCAAATTAATATTTCTAATTTTTTTCAAAAGGTTTCTTTTGAAACTTTCTTCACAAAAATTCAAAAGGAATGTTTTGTTAATTTATACAGTGTTGGAAGAATTTTCTACCACCATAACATTTTTATTCCCTTTACATTATTCTATATGTTTCTAAAGGTTTAAAATGAGAACTATTTATTGAAAATTATTTTAAATTTTTAGTTATTTATATTATTTAAAATAATAAATTTTACTACAAAATATACTTTTTTAATTTCATCTCCCATCTCTTGATTAATCTAAAGAATATTAAATTTCTCTTGAAACATTCAAATTCTTATGATCATTCAACTTAAAATTTCCTTTAAATATCTTTTTTCTATATTATTATTTCCTAAAAAATATTCCATTTCTACATATAGTGTTTAACTTTGAATTTTTTTTATTTACTATAGAAATATTTATATTATATATTATTCACTAAAAATAGATATTTGTTTACAAGGCATATTGTTCATCGATTAAATTAGTCGCTTGATATATCATGAATGGATTATAAATGCATTGATAGGTAGGGACCAAAATTATATAGCCCGTTGATGCATTGATAGATCTCATGAGACAAATCAGTAAGATAACATTAAATCGGTTCTTAGTGTATGCTTACCCATAGTTTTAAATTTACTTTACACAGGGAATTGATTGTGAAGGTATCATGTTGCCTAATATCATGACATAAAAAATTAAGTACTTATTTCATTAAGAATTAATTTATTATTACCAATGATATTATTTCCATGATATATTATCTATGAATGAATATTTTATGAAGTTATTGATTAAATAGAATATTTTCAAATTATTTTACTTTCCATATTGATTACGACTTATTTACTCAGGATATATTCTATTTTATATAAACCTTACTTAAAATTTGATATTATCCTTCTATTTATTTTATTTTCCCCAATATATAAAGAATGATATTATGAATAATATTAAGGATGATGGAATGATTTTATGATATGTATTTTATATTTCAAATGTAATATGTGAATAATGTATGTATCTGGTTCTTCGAGTCTAATAAACTATTATTTTATTTGGGAATATCTAAATTGTATCTAGTGATAATGAAATAAAGTAACCATCAGATCTAAGTTAGTGGAGTTAGGATTTTTATACATTTATTCTGGATAATAAACATGTCCAAATCGACACCAATTTCCATGTTTAGTGAAGGAACTTTCATAAATTACTATGATATGAAATGCAATTCTAAGTGATGGATTCCCCACTACCTATTAAGATACCTCAAGAAGAAAGGGTGAGAAATATACTTAAAGAAGATATATGTATATCACATTCGATTTTTATATCATAATTATATCATAAATGTCTAATAATTTGTGCATACATAATGAGGATATGGATTGTTATATCCTTTTGTCTCATCTATGAATACTCATTGAGGAGAAAGTGAACAAAGATATAAATGAGGTTATGAATATAATGAATACATGTAAATTGAAATATGTATCATGAACTTTAAATAAATTAGTTTATTATATAACTTTCACCCACTTGCACTAGTTTCTTTTAAGATTAAAAATATATTATTTAGAAAATACTTCATTTACTTTTGGGTAATGTTCATAAGGAAGATAAGAAATTAAATAAAGATTAATATTTAGTTATTCTTTTGTAAATGTTTAAAGTAAGGTGAAAAGGACAATGGAAAGTGTAATGTAAAAGTCACCTTAATAACTTCCTTTAAAGAAAATAATTTGACCATTATAATAATGTTTATTTCCATCACATGTCATGATATAAGACTAAGGAATATTAAATGAAATTAATTAAAATAGAATCAATTGGAGGCTTCCACTTAGTGTATAATAATCATTGTATGTGATATTTCTATCATACTTCTTAGGTATTAAATACAATATTCCTATAAAATTTGTTTATTGAAATACATAAACCAAGTAGGAAAATAAACGTTACCAGAATTAAGTTGAATTTTACAAGATGCTAAAAAAGGGGGATTCCTAAGTCAACGGTGTGAAGTATACAACTTCTAGTTTCCATGTTTAATGGTTCAAGCTAAACTGTTGTTAGGTATTACCAAAAAAATTATCCCATTTGTCCATCATAAAAAATGGGAAAATATTCTAGGAATGAATGAAAGTTGTTTTGGGGTATCTAATACTCAACAAATATTAAGGGTTAAGTCATTGGAAAAAATTTATGAATATAAAATATAATACTCGGTTATACCAGGTGGTGGAAAGATAATTCTTTATCTAGTAAAACAAATTAGTTGTCATGGATATACACTGTATGGCTTTTGGAAACATTATAATTAAAACCCATAGGTATTATTGATGTATTTACCTAACTAGTATTTGAATAAAATATTTAGAAATAAATGTAAGCCACAAATATTTTGGAATTTGTTCAGCTAGATATATCTAACTATTCAAAATTTTAATCTGTAAGTAAATTTTTTTACTTCTTAATATTCCTCTAAAGTTTTTATGGATTACAAAATTAATGTTCTAAATATGCATGCTTATAAGATATGAGTTTTTTCAATCCAATGTGTTGAAGAATATCCTGACCAAGAATTCAAAGATAATTAAAATATAGTGTGGGGTAATTCCAAAATTATGATTTACTTATACACATTAGATTCATGTTGTTACAAAGCAAGATTTATGATGAGTCTTATATGAAAAAATTGATCATTAAAATATATAATGATGTAATTCATGAATTCACGTTTCTTTATACATATCATAAATATAAAATATGTAAAATGAACATCAAGGTTAAGATTCATATGCATTTTAGATACTTCATTTATTTTCCATGACATTCTTTGCACATATCCACATTATTCCATAACCAAAATCCAAAAATAATGATGAATGGATATCATATGAGTTTTTGTATGATATAAATATATCATGTCATAATAACAATATTCTTAAATGAAAAGTGTTTGATAAGGATATAAACAAACAATCATCAATTAAAACACAATGTGCATCACTATTGGTACCCAAATGTTCATATAAGATATTATATAAATCACTATGATAGAAAAGTTATATTCAAGTGGTAGACTATACTTATATAAAAGGGTGAACTTATCTATTTGAGGTAGTGGGAGAAACATTGAATTAAATTTATTCAATGTTGTAGATGCACATATAGTTTACATAGGATTAATTTCTATGTGAGCTTATGGAAAAGAAATATTCCAGAGACAAATGTTGTGTAGGAAGGATAAAACCTTGGTAATGGTTTTACATTCACTATTACTAGTGATACATTATTCATTGAGAATAATAAATACTTCTAGTAATATGTAAGTGAAAACAATATAATATTGACATGTTAAATTAAAGTTCAATAATGGATTCTATGTATCAAAGTATCATTTCATAGTATTTTAATTATTTCAATTATTAATAGAAAAGTGGCTATTAAAAGGAGACTATACAAGGTTGGCACAAGTATGGTGCCAATGAGGATCAATTGGTTATACTAATTCATCATTCCAAAATACATCAGAATTATACTTTTCATAGATAATTTCTAAGATAATTTTATTTGGCATTGAATATCAAGACCATCTTTCTTGGAATGTTTTTATATGAGACTACCCAGAAGATTGGTGACACCAAATAATTCCAATAAGGGGTTAAAGATACAAAAATAAAATTTTGAATTCATGTAATAAATAATATCATTCAATATTCATTTGGAATAAATTTTTCATATGTTACTCTATGATTTTAGTGGAAGCATCACCATTTTCCAAGAAAAAATAAGTTTGATAGCATATGGAAAATAGATATTGGTCTTCAAGTTATTCAATACCAAAATAAAAGAAAATATATAGATATTGGCTTAAAGTATCAACTTATGTTCTGGGGAACAATATCCACTAAGGTAAATCTAATGGATTTATTAAAACAAGTAAAAATACATATAGTGTCATGGTATTAAAAAAATTAAATCAATTTGAGAGGGAATTATTACCAATGTAACACGGCACAAATCTCTCTAAGAAATGTGGTGAGTAGAATCCTATATGATTCTATGATGGATCAATAACATATTAATTAATATGTAATAAATGTAATATTTCCAACATATACTCTATGGTAGGTAAATATTGTTCTAATCCCAGAGAACTATATGAGAAGTTGTTAGACCTATAATATTGTACTAGAAAGAGTACAAGAGGTATGTTCATACTACTTTGAAAGAAAGGGACAGTTGTTATAAGAGGACACATTGTAGTCTTCCTTTGTATTTATTTGATCTAATATCATAATCAGGCAAAGTTAACGAGGAAAATAAAATTATTCAAAAAAGTTGTATCCATATCTATAAATAATGAGTGTGTGGTAGATTCTGATGTAGCTAAAAAACCATTATGAAATTATTTTTTTGAGTTCTTAGAATCTCAAATAGTAAGTAAGGTTTTATCATAATATAAATTAAGATAAATCTACTACTGGTACAACACAAGATTTAATATTTTTAAAGTGTAATAAAAGGAATATACATAGGGATGTCATCTCTTGAGGAGTATTACTCAAGGAGGTGAAGTCATGCATAGAAAAATAACCATGTAGTGGAGATGTTGCAAGCCCATTCACTAAATCCATACTTAGGAGAATCATTACCCAATCATGTAAGACATATAAATAATAGTTAGAAATTTGGATCTAGTTCAAGGTAGGGTGTTGTAAAATTGTGTACCATAGACCCAACATGAAAATAACTTTTCAATTTCCATATCATATATATATTGAGTTATACATTATTTAGACTTATCAAAATAGTAATGATATTTTTGTCCATAAACATCATGCTGACATGACACATATGATGTGACACTGTCTAATGTTAGGGGGTTTATAAGCATTGAGACTTCTTCTCATATAATTTTCATTTGGTGATGTCATGTAAATAATATAATTAAGAAAAAAATCCAATAGCAAGACAACATGTTTCATGTGCTATTGGTTTTTCATATCATTGAACACGTGTTATAGACATTAGTATTGAGATTAATATCAGTGTATACTACTTGATTACATACTTTTAAGAAATATGAAAGGTAAGGAATTGATGTAGTAGTGAGTTTTCTTACATTGGGTTCCTCTAGTATAATGACATTTATTAATTATCGAGACATATATTTTCATTTCTAAAAGGAAGTGATATCATAGACCTAGTTGATTATGATGCCAGTACTTTCACTAAACCAATAGCCTTGGTAGAAGAAGGTAAGTCTATCTAGAAAGGTAAATGAACAATAATGAAACAAACTTTGAGAATAATATGTGTGTCCTACTTTATAAAATATCTTTAGATAAATAGATTATATTACATTACATGTGTTCAAAGGAAAGGTTTTAAATTTTGTAACTTTTCCTTATCTCCTTAAGTTCCTTGATGGGTTTATAAACCATTATCCTTGTCTCTAAGTATTATTCACTTCTATTAGTATAAGGGATTAGAGGGTCACATTATATGTGTATTTATAAGTCTAGAAAATTATACTAAATATGATTATTTAACATGGTGATCCCCATCATGGGGTCTCAATGATGCTCGAGAATATAAGAATACGGGGGAAAATACAATTCATATTATTTGAGTTTTAAATAATTTGTATTGAATTTATTTATTAAAATTATTCACAATATATTAAGTGACTACATGAGAAAATATTTAATTCATGAATATTATTATTCATGGTTCTTTTAATATTTTATGGAATGAAGAGTTGAGTTTGTGTCTTTCTTTTATCACATAATATATTTACGATTTTACAAGAAAATTATAAAAATATAAATGATGTTTATAACACATTTATTAGATCATAACATGTCATTTATGGATTATTCAGTGGTAAATAAACATTTAGGGGTTGCAGGTCTATTTCCATTTATTTTTAACCTCTATATAAGTGGGGGGTGGCTCTCATTTGTAGTATTATTTATCACATGGATTTAAGAGCCTCTCTCTCCTATCTCTAATATCCAAGAGATAGAATATATTGATCTAATTAACTATTTTAAATTTTTCTTCATGGATTGAAGGATAAACGTATTGGTTACCATCTAGATGTTGAAGGCTTCATTGGATCTCCATCCTAGCACTAGAATATGAATGATCTATAATCCCATTGACTTTCAGAGAATCTTTGGATGATGTAGAGGGATCTAGATTCTATTCCTTTCAGTAACAGTTGTCATTGATGAGTGGTTATAAAACACATCTTCGAATTGAATGAGAAAATTATTTTGTTAACTTTTCAGGCATAAATATTCAAATGAGATCCTCACTTATTGTACCAAGATGTGCATCGCCAAAGATGAAGTATTTATGTTAAAATTAATAAGAAATTTAAAATTATTGGCTTATATAAATCCTCTAGGTGAACCAATATCTTTAATTGGTATCATGAATATCTCATTAAATATTAATCTATTTAAAATAAATAAAAATTAAATCGAAAGAGGGAATATTTATGGTCCCATCTCCTCTGATAACAGATAGCCATGTTGTGGTCATCTAAATACTTGAATCGGATTGAAATTAGTGTTTAAAAGTTTTAAAATTTAACATCATGTATATATTTGTGTGTGTGGATAATTTGTACCCTTGAGATGTCACTGGTTGTGTTTTTTCTAGTTAACCAAACTCTGTCCCTAATTCAGGTAGCTGGAATAATGCTTTTCAATGGGAGAAAATTCCACATCATCATGGAAAGTACAAAATATTATTATTATTATTATTATTATTATTTAGTAAAAATACTATATAATGGAAATTTGGAAAAGAAAAATAATATTATTATTATTATATTCAAATAGGGTGACCCATGTTCTAGAAACAAAAACCTTATAAAATGGATGGGGGTGGTAACTCCCAGCATTAAAAATAAGAAAAAAATAAAAAAACATATAGAATAGTTAGATATCCATTTAGAGGAAAATTTAAAACATAAACAAATTAAAATGGGATGGGATATGCAATATTGGTTGGAAATATATAATAAAAAATATATATTGGGGTGGAAGCACTGTATCCCCCTTCCACTATGGCCTGCCACCAAAGACCCCCCTTCTACAGTAGCCCACCATGTTAGACAGCCACATCAAACACCTCCCCCAGAACTTCTACATTCAGCTACCTCCCTTTGCACCTTCCCCCAGCTTGGTCTCCCACTAAACTATCCTAACACATCACCAACTCATGTCATGTGTCATCCTTACTGAACGACCAATGACCTATTCGAATTAGGCCTTACCTAACCCACCCGGTATAATTCTGGACTAGAAAAGACTTAGAACCCCATTCAAGGGTTATCAGGGATATCCATAGACCAAAAAAATTAGATATAAATTCAAAAATTAAACTAAAATTTATGGAATAAAATTTAATTTAATTTTGGACCAAGTGACATGTATTTTTGAATTAAAAATATATTCAATTATTTTTATTCATAATAATTTCCATCAACATAAATTTATCACAATTTTGATTTTTATTATGAATTTAATTTTCATGCCAACTAATCATGAGTATCTATAGATCGGTGTATGTTTTGAGTTTTTTTATTTACTTAAATGTTGTAATTATATTTGATGTAAGTAATAATTAATTTTATTTTTTATGGTTTGTGCACCATCATTCCTCACTTAATATGTATAATGGTATTCACGTCCATGAGAATTGTATTACTTGTGTATTATGTATTCTCAATACCCCCATGTCATCATGAAAGTTTTTATGTATTATTATGAGGATTTTATAATATTTAGGCCATGTAGATTAGAGGCAGTATTCAAGACATGATGTAGATACAATGCACTAGGGGTGCAAGTTCCAATATAATTCAAGCACATCTCAAGTAGTATACCCCTAGGATCTTGGTTGATCCATTTAACGTGAATGAATCAACCAATACCAAATCCATAAGATTATTCATGTTTTTTATTTATTTATTCATAAATTATTATTATATTTTTAATGTTCATGTTTATGCAATCACATAAAATAATAAAATAAAATTAATAGACTAAAAACATTAAGATGTTATGAATGTTATCTGTTTACTTCATAGTCATGTTATGAGTGAGATCATATAGAATAGTCATATCGAATAAAAAATTTATATTGTTGGTCCTAAAATAATAAAAACTCTCAAAGAAATATTAAGTCGTAATGACTTCCATCATTTGAATTTGAACAAAAATTGGGTGTATGAGGTGCTCATCCGCTATAGTTAAGTGTGCCTCAAACTACTAAAGAGTTATTATGAGGGTTATTGGTTGACTTAACTAAATATGGAATCAAAGGTGTGTTCTTAGCTTTATTTTTGTTTCGTTAGAGGAAAATAATTGAGTAAATTAGGATTACGATTTCAAGAAGATGGGAATTTACTCAACAGTTCAAGGATCTATGAGTTAAAGTTATTTATTGGTCAAAAACCAACCTTTAAATTCTATGAGTAGTGGAATAGATATATCTTTTCATATAAAGAGAGGTTTCAAGGATTTTTTCCACCATAATACTCAAGAAACTAGGTATTCTAAATATAGTAGTGAGGAAAACAGGGGTTCGATAAAATAGTGGGAGATGTATAATGATTTAAGTAGTCGGTAATCAATATAACCAACTCATTTGATAAACTTTTATTTAACAAAATAATTACTATAACACCAAAAGTTCATAATGATTAGTTCTGCATAAATAACATGACCAACTTGACACCAATTTCCAATTTTAGTATAGGATATTGAGCAAATTACTAGGATATTAAAGGAAATTATAAGTGATGGAGTTCTCACTACATGTTGAGGCACATTAGGAAGAAAGGATATGAAAGATTCATATAGAAGACAGAATTATATCACATTTTATGTTTAGATCATAATGACATAATAAATTTCCAATGATTTTTGGATACATAATGAGGTTGTAGGTGGTTATATCATGTTATCTCATCTCTAAAAATTCATTGAGGAGAATGTAAAGAAATATATGAATTAGGTGATTATTATAATAAATAGTTTCATATTTAAATATGGATTAAAATAATTCAATACATCCCTTTATTATATAACTTTAACCCACTTACTATAATTCCTTTTGATATTAAAAAATGAATGTAGAGAAAATTCTTCATTACCTTTTGGGTAAGGTTTTTCAAGAAGATAATAAATTAATCAAAGTTTAATATTTAGTTATTATAATGAAAAAAATTGAAATAAAATTTGAAAATACCAATAAAAATTGTAACTCTAAAAGAAATATAAGAAGATATATCAAATAAAAGAGTATGATAATCATATAGGAGGTTATTTACTTCAAATGTCATGAGATAAGTCTAGGGAAGATTGAATGTAATGAATTGAAATAGAAGGAAGTAGAGGCTACCACATATTGTATATCCACCATAAAATTTAATGTTTCTATCACACTTTTTGGGTATTAAATACAATATTCCTATCAAATATGTGTATTGAGATATAGTAAATGAGTTATAAAAATTAAAAGAAGCAATTTGAATTCAATAAGAGGATGATAAAGGGTAATAACTAATTCAACGATGAGAAGTACACAACTTCTAATTGCAAAGTTTAATGGTTCTAGTTAGTATTTTGATAATTATTACCAAAAAATTGGTCTCACATATCCATTGGACACATGGAGACATTATTCCATGAATGATTGAATGTTTTTTGTGTTATCTAATACTAAAATAATATTTCATTGATTATTTAACCATTCTTAATAACTGATGAATATAAAATGCAAGACTCTATTATATCGAGTTGTGGAAAGATATTTCTTTTTTTAGTAAAAAAATAATATATCAAGGATATATCCATTATAGTTTTTAGAATATTTAGAGTTAAATAAATTGGGTATTATTGAAAAATTTACATATCTTTTTTTAAAAAAATAAACCTTTTTCAATAATGGTATGACACAAATATTTTAGAAATTTTTCAGATAAAGAGAGTAACCAATTATAATGTTTAACCTATATGTAAATTCTTGTAATTCATAATATTCTTTTTAATTTTTTTAAGGAATGTAAATGTTAATAAAAATATGAATGGTTGGAAGATATGAGTTTCTTTGGTCCTAGGTGATGAAGAATATCTTGAAAATAATTCATTGGTCATTAAAACATTGTTTGGAGTAATTCCTAAATGCGCATTTCCTTATGCACATTAGAGAAATGATTTCACTAAGGTGTATCTATGATGAGTATTACATGAAAAAAATGATCACTAGATTTTAGTGTGGATTAATTCTTATGTCAAAATTTCCTTATGCACATCAAAGCCTTAATGTAAGTAAAAGGATAATTAATGTTAAGATACATATTCATTATAGAAACATACGTTATTTTTCAACACATGATTTGAAAAAATTGGTTTTATACCATAACTATAAGAAAACTATAATTAATATTTTATATCATGTGAGTTTTAGTATGATATAAATCTATCATGTCCCAATAAAATTTGTTTATAAAAAATTAATTTTTAAGGATATAAGCAAAATTGAATCAATAAAAACATGAATAGTATCACTATTCGTATCCCAAAGTTCATATGGGATATTATATAAATCTAAGAGATAGAACAATTATAGTCATGATATAGGATAAATTTCTGTAAAAGAGTGAACATCTATATTTGTGATATTTGGAACAAGATTGAATTTGATTTAGTCAATGTTGAAGATAAAAAAATAGTTTATATAGGAACAAGTTCCACCTTATCTTGTGGAAAAGGAATATTATTGAGACACATACTGTGTGGAAAGGATAAAACCATGGTAATGGATTTAAATTCACCATGGATGTTGATATATTATTCATTGGAAATAATAAATCTTACTAGTAAAAATAGATGGAAACAAGATAATATTGAAAAGTTCAAATGAAATTTAATTATGGATTCCACATCTCAAAGTATATGTGATTGGTATTTCTACTATTTAAAATCTTGATACTATTATGGGTATTCAGGATAGACTATATATGGGTAGAAAAAGTATAGAACCAATAAATATTTATTGGATATACCAATTTATCATGATTAAAATCCATTTGTATTCTACCTATCATAGTTACTTTCTATTATCATTTTGTTTGGAACTGAATGTCAAGGCATCCTTTTCTTGGAAACTTTCTACTCAATACAACCAGAAAGATTTAGTGACATTATAAAATGACAATTTAGGTTCAATGTTAGTAAAATATAGTTTTGTATTTATGTAAGAAATAACATCACATAATATTCATTTGGAATGATTTTTTGGCATTTTTTTACAAGTGGTTAGTGTATAATCACTATTTTTATGGAAAAAATATGTTTGATCACATAAGGAAAATAGTTATTGGTCTTATAGTTAGTTTTTACTAAAATAAAAGAAACTATACAAATATTTTCTTAAAGTATAATCCAATGATTAATGGAATGAGATCTATTGAGGTAGATCTAATGGGTATTTTATACAAATTCAATGTACATACACTAACATAGTATTGGAAAATTAAAGTTAGAATAATTTGAGAGAGAATTGTTACAAATATCACATAGGATAAATATCTCCAAGAATACATGTATGATGCATAGGAGGAGATTAATGTGATGAGTATAATTCTATAAGATTCTATGATGGATCAATAAAATATTAAATTTTATGAACTAAATGTGATATTACCTACATATACTCTATGGTAGGAAAATATTAGTATAATCCAAGAAACTGCATGGGATGAAATTTGAACTATCCAATTGTACTTGAAATAGTACAAGATTTGTGATCCTGGTACTTTGAGAGGAAGATACACAAGTTATAATGGGTCATAAACTACTTTTCCTTTTTATATGTTTGATCTAATATTGTAGCCATGAAAAGGAAATGATCAGGTGAAGCCCACTCAATTGAGGGTTATCCATATCAATAAATATCGGGTGCATTGAAACTTATGGTAACACTTAATAAGCATATAAAATATTAAATGATTTTTTCTAGTTATTGGAATAATAACTAGTAATTAATTTTTTATCATAATATAACTTATAGTAATCATATTTCCGGTACTATCTAAGATTTAATGTTTTATTGTAGAATAAAAGGAATATTTTTGAGGATATCGTATCTTAAGGAGTCTTACTAAAGAAGGTGGACTTGAAGATACCACAATAACCATGTAACAAAGAAGTTTAAGTAACAATGACAAAAGACATAACTTTTCAAAAGCATGATCTTATCATGTGAGAGCTAACAAGGATAGTTAGAATGTTAGTACTAGTACAAGTGGGATTGTCCTAAAAAGTGGTTCCCTAAACCCAACATGAACAATATTTTTTGATTATCATAACATTTATATGGTTAGTTATGCATGATGTGAATTTTCTATAATATTAATGATATTTCATCATCCACTATTTTCATGAAAATTTTCATAAACTATTTTTCATATCAAAAAGGCTATAGTAGCTCCCATTATATAATGAGTACCTTTAGAAACTATGAAATTAAACATAAACATGCATCTTATAGTATAGAAACATTATACTAATAGGACATTGATGATGTGTGATTTCCATGTGTTGGGGGCTCATATTCATTGAGACTTATTATCATTAATTTCTCACTTGTTAATCTCAAGTAGATGACATCATGGGGACTGACCTGCCAACAGTAAAATTTCATGTTTCATATGTTATTGGTTATTCCTATCTATGAACATGTGTAATGGTATCATAACATGAAATTATTATTAGTGTATATTATTTTATTATGTACTTTTATGCAATAATAAAACTATTTAATTGATATTGTAGTTAGGAGTACTGAATTTAGTGTTTCATTGGTTGTATGACATTGATTGAATAATCAAGACAAATTTGTCTCTTCTGGATGAAAGTGATATCTCCAGACTAATTAATTAGAATGGTAGTACCTTCACTAAATAATTATTAATGGTATAATTAGGTAATTACATCTAGTAAGGTTAAGAAAATTAATCAATAGAGGATGATTACAGGAAGTTTGCATTGTACTTTATGAGATATCATGAGATAAAAAGATAATATTACAGTATGGGTGTTTATAGAATGGATATTGTTACTACAGCTTGTACTAATCTCCTTTGGGGCCTTGGAGGGTTTCTAGACTCTACTATGGGTTTATAAATAATATTCACTACTATCGAGATAATTTCATAGAGGGTTACAGAATAATAATATTCAAAATTCTCGTCTATTCAAATGAAAATGAGTATAGGATGTAGGGGCCCACCATTGGGTCCAAGTGATGTCCAAGAATATAAAATTTCCATAAAATAAATGAAATTAATATTATTATAGTTTATAACAATTAGTATCTAATTTATATATTAAAATTATTCATAATATATTAAGTGAATAGCTGTAAAAAAATTAAAAATGCATATTATTATTAATGGTTCATTTACTCT
This sequence comes from Viscum album, assembly GCA_963277665.1. NCBI lineage: Eukaryota > Viridiplantae > Streptophyta > Magnoliopsida > Santalales > Viscaceae > Viscum > Viscum album. The sequence goes on from OY728156.1 coordinate 475,472,698, forward strand.
TTGTGGGAAAGATGATTTGAGTTAATAGATCACTTTTATCACATAATATATTTATTGTATTAAAATAAGGTAATAAAAATATAATTTAAATTTATAATATTGTTAATTGTCCATAACACGTCATTTTTAGATTATTTAGTGGGCAATAAATATTTGATGGTCGAGGAGCAGTTTCCTGGTATTTTGAACCTTACTATATAAGTTGGAGGAGGATCTAATTCATCGTACTATTCATCTCATGAATTTTATATCCTCTATATCCTCTCTCTCATATCCTTGAGATAAATTCTCTTGATCCAAGTAACTAGTTTATGTTCTCCTTCACAGATCAAAGGATCGACATAGTGGTGATCATCACGATGGTGAATGCTTTATTCGATCTCCATGCTAGAACCTAGATATCACTGATCAACAACCCCATATAAATTTTAATCACATGTAGATAATTTATAGGTATTCATAATTAATTCATGTGATAAATGGTCACTGGATATGAGTGGTTGTTGAACTCATCTTCAAATCAAACAGTATAATTTTTTTAATTATCGTGGTTAAAACTTCACGCAAAATCATCAACATTCATACCAGGATATTCATTGCAATAGATAATTTAGTTAAATAAAATGGAGATAAAACATGTTAAATACCATGCTTATATTCTACCACTATGATCATATTACCTACTTTTACATAAAATTCCTTCATATTCATGTTCTTTTTATCTAGAATTGTGATTTTTAAAACACACATCTTAAACTCTATCATTATGAAAAATTAATTTCACATTATTCATCATTTCTCCATAATATACATCAAAATTGAATTTATATTTATTTTATATTATAATTAATAACATATCTTCAAATTCACATAATGTTCAACTTCGATGTCATCATCATAATTTATTCATCATCAAGCTTAGGTATGAAATTTATCTATTTTAATTTTGAAATATCCATACCTGTGGTATTTAAAAGAAACTTCAACATGAAAAATTTTGTAGATTTATATATAGAGTAATTACTTTTAAACTCATTACCACTAATAATTTATTCATCCATTAATATTGAAAAATTATCTATGATATTTATAATGGATCAATATTTAAAGTACTTTAGCAGGAGGTTACCTTTATAAATTCATTTTATTTTTCATAAAAAATGATAAAAATTAAATTTTATTGTAATATTTTATCTCAATATATTCATTTGAATCTAAATCCAATTATTATTTTTTGAATTTAATTCATCACTTTTTCCACTTTAATAATTAATAATAGATTTATTTTTTATCTTTATTCTTCATTTCAATAATGTTTCTCATTTCAATTTTATGTGTAGTCAATATGATATTAAATTCATCCTATAAAAATTTACTAAAATCATGACATGAGATGAAAACTTATAAATAGTTTGATCTATAAATATTCATGAATCGTCTTAATCATTATTTATTATTCATGAGTCACACAATGTTTCTAAATAGTTCTCACAACATAATAGGATATGGTAAATAATTTTTCAATATATTTATGACCATTAATATTAATGTCAATATTCACTAACTACTAAATCGTGAATTGTACTCCTTTTAAAAAAAGAATATAATTTATCAATTTTTCCCAACATGTCACATATTAATTTATCAATCATTATCTACATGAAATTGGAATATTTATTTTACATTTGAGATAAAAAATCATTTCTTTCGCATTTAAAATTCCTGATAAACATTCAATCATCATTCAACATTGAAAAACCTTCCACATGGAGAGAATATCTATTTATTTTCACATAAAGCACTCCAAAACAATTTATAAATGATATGTTAGGTTTATATCCATTCAAATTTTATTATTTTTATAGTCAATATTTATAACTCCATTTTAATTCAATTAATCAATAAAATCGACCATGAACATAAAAAATTAGAACTAAGCACATCTATATAAGAGGGAATACATTACACCACTAACACCCAAAAACATTATGATCTTTAATGGAATCCTTTAACATCACTAGGATATCAATTATAGAAAACTAAATGTCAATATGTGTTAGTTTACTCAAGGATTAACTAAGGGGGTATCTAGTGAAAATTTATTATTTCCTCATTAAGTATAAACTAACATTTTCAATTGGTTATGATGATTAAAAATATTTATATATTAGTTTTCATACTTCTTTACCACTATAGTTTATTGAATTTTATAACTCAATTCACCAAACATTATATTTGTATCATGAAAAAATAGTGGGAACATAAATTAACATTTATCACAATTTAATATAAATAGATCTGTAATGACAAAAATTTTCCAAGGCCATTCCTTTGTGAAAATCCAATGCTTCTGGTATTCTTAGGGGTTGTAGTCGTTTGTTTCATGAGTGTTATAAAAATCCAGATTCACCTGATAGTTTCACCATTGTGGTGGCACCGTGATGGTGGCATAGTGAGAAAGTGGCACCACAATGGTGGCACACCAACGCGGTGGCATAGTAATGGTGGCATCGAGATAGTGTCACTCTGAAATAGTTGAACACCAAATAGTGTCTCACCCTTTTCCAAATTTCCAGTTTTCTCAATTTTTCCAAGTTTTTCCAGATTCTCCCCTCTTATGTTTTATTTGACATAAACCAAGTTTAAATACTTTTTGAGTGTTTTTAAAGGGTTTTAAGAAAAATATTAAGTATATCTGCAATATCCTAATGTTCCGGTGACTTTGAGATATTCAAACTGAATGATCTTGACCATGATCCCATGTCAGTTACTTTTGAAACTGTTTCTGTTCAATTGATATAGGACCTGGATTTTTCTAAAACCTAAGGTCCTCTATTCTCTTTTCTATTGGTGTGCCTAAATCCTTCCTCTCTATACGTGTCATGTTCATGGGATAAATCCCCCTCGTGCTCAGTTTTCTTGGAGTTTCCTACTGCTCGTGTGATCCCCTGTTTTGGAACAAGGAGGATTTTTGGTCTCCTGTTGTTCCAGGTAAAGATTCTTATTCCTCTATTTATTTTTGTATCATGAAGGGTGGGTTTACTAGTGATTCTTTATGAATAATGGGTGAATAGGTTTCTTGAAAAACTAATAAATTATGGGGAATTTGATTATCATAAGATAACAGGGGTCAATGAAATAACAGGTAGGGAATTAAAGATGGTTTGATGTTTGTCTCTTGTTTTATCTACCATATTTGTATCTTTTTATGGTTTTTAATGGTTTTATGCCATCTTAAATTCATGGTTTTTGGTGGTATTTTCTTTCACACTGGTGATGTTCATAATTTTTTATGATACTTTGATAAATGGTTTTAACATAAAATCTTCCTAATCACATGTACATGGTTAAATAAATGGGTGACCTAGAATGAAAACCCTTCTGTGATCGCCCCTATTTATAAAAGTGTATTCAAATAATAGTGTTTTCCAAATTTTAATACATATTGTTTGATATGTGTGGTTGTGTGAAGTGTTCTATTGGGTTTTGCAACTTTTTGTGGGTTATGTGGTGCTGCTATTGAGACCAAAGTTGTGGGTGTGGGGTGGAAAAACGGGATGATCGTGTGTTTGGGGGATGTCATGTTTTATCATCGGGGATGTTGTTTGGTGGTGTTTCTCTATGGGATTTGTGTATGGGGTGGTATAGGAGGTGTGAAGGAATCTCATGTTGAGAGATTGATTGATTGTGGAATGGATGGACTTGTTATGCAGTGGGACTACATCTAGATAGTGGATGGGTAGTGGGTCTGCAGGACTAGGTTGTTCCTTGATTTCATGTTTATAGGTGTTATAGGTGTGGTGTTGTTTTACAGTGGGGCTGCTGGGTTTAGTTGTGAGGAAATAATTGAGTGGTATAACATTGAATAATGATAGTTGGTAGTGGTTTAACATATATCTTGGAAAAAAGGGGTGTTCCATGGGACTGAAGGTTGGTTGTTCTCTATTCTTTTTATGAATAGTTGTTAAAATCGACTTCCTTGACTTGGCCCCTACCTCCTTGTTTTTCATGGAGATGTTTAGTATCCTTTATCATTCTTAAAATGGTTATATATGTTTTTCATTGTAGTTTTCCTGGTTAATGATGAAATAAAATAAATTGAAACCCTTAATTAATGAATAGAAAGTGGTTAAATGAAAAGGGGTTCGGATTTTGTTTAATTGTGGTTATTTGAGTGGTTGTGCATATAGGGGTAGTAGAAAAGTTGGTTTTGTGTGGGATGGTTGTTTGTTGGAAACCCCCAGATTGGGATGAGTGTTTTATCACCTACATGTATAAATTTTATTTCCTTGTTATTTCTATACACACCCCACCCTTGTTGAGACCCATATATCGAACACCCCCTTTTCATGGGGGAGGGTGTCTTTCCCAACATCCTGGTGGGAGGATGGATGGAAGGTTACTAACTTTCTTACTCACACACTATTCTTGTTCCTTACTTCTTGAGCATATTCAGGCATGCTATAATGGCTTGATTTTTACCATAGTCCAAGATCATTCAGGTAGTTTTTGTAGTGGATGAGGGCTCCAAGTGTTTTGGGGATAGGATTATTTTCCCAATTGTCTTCGAGATGAGGCACTGGTGTCTTCGGGCAAGAGGCATGGTTGTTGTGGCCTAGGTGTCTACGGGCAGGACGTGTGGTTGTGGACCAACTGTCTGTGTGTAGGATTTTTTTGTGGTGTGAGGGTCAGGTGTTTGTAGGCATCATGTGGTAGTGGGACTTCATTTTGGAAGAGTGGTAGGGTCAAGATGTTAGTTGTTAGGGATGAGCAGCTAACCAGTGTGAAAGTGGTGTGGGCTACCCAAATTTCGATGTGCTTATACTACTATTTTACTTTAATTGTGTTATTTTGTGAGTGTGACTTGGTGAGGTTGGGTTGGTTAGTACTCCTTGGTAGGTTCTTTGTGGTTCTACTGTTCTACCATAGGGTCATTAGTATGTTCCCCCACTTATGAATGGGTGACTTTATTTTTCCTACTAGGTACACTTGTATCCTCACACTGTGTTTTAAAAACTATTTTTAGGACTCCAAGAGGACTTTGAGGACCATGCTAGACTTTACTTGCTCGGGAATTGAAATAGATGTTGTGTTGCTGCTTAGTCTCACTTTTTTTGATACTCTCTTTGGTGATTTAGTTTTACTTTTGTCGTAGTTTACATTGAAATCATGAATGGGATGGATTTTGGTTTCTTTTATATAAATTTTTGGCTTTTTTGGATTATTACCATCTTATCTCTCAATCCTATTTTTACTAAAAAGGGTAATGCCTTCTGTTTCGGGTGATATTTTATAGCCTTAGTGCTAGTCGCCACTCTGGGGCCTATTGAAGGCGGGACTCGGGGGGTCATTATCTCTCCTTCATCTACTGAAAGGAAGGGTGTTTCACTTTTTTCCATTCCTTCATCTTGAAGAAGGCGGGTCATGATAGAATGGAATCAGAGGATGATATTTTAGAGATAGGATAAATTTTGGAGTTAGGTACAATGAGAATTTCATGGGATGGTTGGAAAATGGTGTTAGAAAATTTTGGTTCATGAGATAGGCTAGGGAATACTGGCTAGGACATGGGATTTTAGAGGCCCCTGTGATTTTATTCAAGGACTCTGAGCCTACTGAATGACCAAGTGAGGCGGCAATGATTACAGGGTAGAGACCCTAGTAAAGGTACATGCATTATAATGACTTGTTTTCTTGTGTTTCTTGGGTGGTTTGATTATATAAAAATAAATGATAAGTAAAAATGAAATTTAAAAGAATACTTCAATACTACCCAGGATTATGATTTACTTGTTTACCCTTTCAGCTATGGAACCTGGACTTTTCCCATGTTTGGTATGAGATGTTGAGGCCCAGTAGAGTGGATTGGTTGATTAGTGGAGGGACAATAGATAGGAGGAAGATGAGTTGTGGAAAAATACACTTCATGATTTTCATCAGAAGGACCTAGGGAAGTATGAAGTCATCATTTCAAACTTAGAGACGAAGGGTTATCTTGACGAGATGACAACCCCCTTTAACTTGATCAGTGATCCAAGAGAGTACTCGGTTCCTCTGAAAGTGAGATATTTGTGAGGAGTGGTGCATCAGTGGTGGATGATTTACCTTAGGAAGAGGAAGGAGACTGAAGTATTATAAGATGACTTTGAGAAGGATTTTTGGGAAGAGTTTCTTTCCTCGATGATGAAGGCCAAGAAGAGGCAAGAGATAATCTCCCTCCAGTATTGGAGTTTGTTGGTGAGGGAACTAGGGATCAAGTTCATGGATCTCCAATGCTTTTCTATGGATCTCCTTGTAGAGGAGGAGTCGTGGGTGTGACGCTTGGAGAAGGCACTCTGATCTCTTCTTCAGTATTTCATCACTACCTAAACCCTACTAACATATATAAAAGTTCATAAGAAAGCATAAGTAGTGGAGAGGTTGCACTCACTGGGAGGTTTACCCTGATAAAGGAGCCATGCAAGTTCGTCAAAGGGGAAGGTAGTTAGCAGCATGTCTCTGGTGTCAGGAACTTCTAGGTTTTTTCTAGCATGAAGTAGTCCTCAGTTGTTCCAGTTCTGATCTCCTGGTCCTCTCCCTTTTTCCCATGGGCTCAAGACTGAGGTTATTTTTATGTGGAGGTCTTGTATAGCTTCAGATCCAATGACCAGTTCAAGCTTAGTATAGTGGGGGTTGGTAAGTTCATCACCCACCTTAACTGCAGTAGTTTCCAGTAAGACCTTCCCAGTAGTAGGGGTAGTAGGATCCCACTCCACCTAGGGTATATGGTGCTGTAGGAGATTGACCTTAGGGTTATCCTTAGGGACCTCAACCAGGGTGTGGTCGGGGAGGCGGTCGACAGTAGAGGGGTAGAGGAGATAGGCATAGGAAGTTACACACCGCTAAGGCATCAGTTCTAGTAGGGTTGTAGGTTGTTTGAGGTATGATCAATCTTTTTAGTACTCTTGTGTATGTTTTGATAGATTCAGAATATTTACACTCATTTTTTGAACCCAGTCTAGCCTATGCCTTGGTAATTGATGTTGAGAGAATTTTTTTTCCCTGATGTTGAGCATTCTAGTTGGAGGTCAGACCAGTCTCTTTGATATTTTCTAGAGATAGAGACTAATGTTGGGGGCACATAAATCCATTGGGGATCTACTTCTACTATAGATGTGGCCATATGATCTCATCCTTGGCATCGATTGGTTGTAATTTTTTATGTTTTTATCAACTGATTCTGAAGGAGAGTTGTGTTTTCAAATATGAATGGCCACTGTGTAGCTTTTTTTGGTGAGCGTAGTTATCAGGACGGAAGTCAATGTCTAGAGCCTCTTCTTTCCTTGTCGATTGAGTTGTCATTAGGATCAGAAAACACAAATTTGATAGAGGTTACATGAGTTTTCAGAGAGTTCCTGGATGTTTTCCCTGAAGAGGTTGTGACTCTAGCCTATCAATGTGAAGTTGATTTCAAAATATACTTCCAACTCAGTGCCCATCCAATTTTGATGGATCCCTATCGGATGACACCTTCTAAGTTGCAAGAGTTACGGATTCAGGTTGACGACCTAATGAAAAAGGGTTTTATCTGACTGCACATGTTGTTGTGGGGTGATCCAGTCTTATTCATAAAGAAGGAAGAAAGTGGCCTGATGTTGTGCATAGTCTACCAGAGACGGAATTAGGTAATGTTCAAGAACCCTTACCCTCTCCTGAATAGAGAAAATATTTTAGAAATGTTAAGGGGAGCAGGTTGGTTATCCAAGATCGATATGTAGTCTAGATATCACAAGTTGAGGGTGAAGGAGGGTGACATCACGAAGACTACTTTCAGGTGAAAGTATGGGAACTTTGAGTTCATGGTCATTCCCTTCGGTGTTACGAATGCACCAGATGTGTTCATAGGTATTATGAACTCTATATTTTTCAAGTTCCTAGACTGGTTTTTCATTGTGATCAACAACAATATTCTAATTTACTCAAAGTCATAGGAGGAGCATTCTGAGCACCTCAGGATAGTCTTTAGAGGTCTTCTGGCACCACCATCTCTATGGGAAGTTGTCCTAGTGGATGTTCTAGATGCGATAGGTGCACTTCCTTGGATATGTGGTTTCTCGGAATGGGATAGTAGTGAATACATCAAAGATCTAGGTGGTTGTTTCTTGGGTAGTTCAAAGAACATGGAAGAGGATCACAGCTTCCTGGGTCTAGTGGGATATTACTGGAGGTTCATACTCAAATTCTCTCGAGTTGTGGCTCCATTGATAGTTTTCACCAGAAAAAACCAGGCATATGTTTGGAGTGAGAAGTGTAAGGTAGATTTCAGCTACATAAAGGGGAAGATGGTCAATACTCTACTGCTTATGTTTCCATAGGAAGGGGTGACATTGGAGGTGTTCTTTGATGCTTTTGGTCTAGGATTGGGATGTGTGATGAGGTATTAGTGTGGAGTGATCTCTTATGGATCTAGGCAGTTATATCCACATGAACGTAACTAAGCCACCCATGATCTGAAGCTTGCATCGGTCGTATTCGTACTGAATTTGTGGAAACATTACCTTATGGTTGAGCGCTTTGTGGTATCCATGGATCACAAGATCTTGAGGTATATATTATCTCAGTAATACCTGAACTTATGACAGTGAATGTGGATGGAGTTTCTACAAGAATAAGACTTTGACATCTATTACACCTCAAGAAATGGGAATGTGGTGGCCGATTACTTATGTAGGAATTCATAGAATGAGGTAGTTTGGGAATCCACAGACTATTTGAAGGAAATGGAAGAGTTTTCCTTTTTTCACCTAGATGTATGGGCAGATAGTGGTAGAGACTATCTATTTCAGATGATTGTGTTGTATTACTTGGTTTTTTTAGTGGAGGAGTCTCATTAAGTATACTAAGAGACTAAAGTGATGTGTGATCGCGTTTTCTAGGGTGATGCTTTTAATTGAAGGTCAGAGGATAGTCATAATCAGATATTGTTCTGCAGGAAGTTTTTTGTTCTAGTATAAATGGGCGAGGGAGTTTTCTGTGAGTCCCATAACTCACCCCTGAAAGTGCATCCTATCGTTTTAAAATGTACTGAGGATTGAGGGAACAGTTTTAGTGGCCTGGGGTGAAGTGGGTAGTTGTGGAGTTTGTGGAAAGGTTCCTAGTGTATCAGTGGGTGAAGGTTGAGAACTGTGTTCTTAGCGGTCTTTTTCTTCCCTTAGACATTCTCCAGTGGAAGTGGGATGAAATATCAATGGATTTTTCGTCACAGGACTACCCAAGACATAGGGAGGATGTTATTATCTTTCGGTAGTAGTGGATTAGTGGAATAAATCAGCTCACTTCTTTGTGATCAAGGAGTTGAGTGAAGTGGGTGCCTTATCATGGAGGTATGTCGATGAGGTGGAGCGGCATCATGAAGTTCTAAGATTCATTGTCTTGCATCAGGATACATGTTTTACATCATGAGTCTGGATGGGATTGTAGCACCCCTTTGGCACTCAGTTACACCTTAGCACTACTTTCCACCCTCAGACGGATGGAAAGATAGAGAGGACCATTCATATATTAGAGGAGATGTTACAGGTATATGTTCTAAAATTTAGTGGGTCTTGGGTGTGGCATTTTCCCTTTGTATATTTTTTTTAAAATAATATATATCACTCTTCAATTGGTATGGATCCATTTGAACCTCTATATAAGAGGTCATATCATTCACCCTTGTGCTGGATAGAAGTTGAAAAGGCAGCTATTATTGGACCAAAGGTGGTGCAGAGTACAACAGAGAAGTTGTATCTTGTCCATGAGAGGATGAAGGTATCATAGAACCGATAGACGTCATATTCTAATCATAGGAGGAGGCGTTTGTAATTACAGGTTTGGGACCATGTATTCTTGAAGGTTTCCCATCGACGTCGTCAGTGGATGTTTGGAAGATGGGGAAAACTTTCTCACAAGTTCATCAGACCATTCAAGGTGTTGGGAAGAGTTTTTGAGGTGGCATATCAATTGGAATTGCCACCACGGTTGGAGAGGATCCATGATGTATTCCATGTATCTTAGCATTGTCGATGTCTACACGATTACTCCTACGTCATTTACTAGAGAGAGTTGGATATCGAGGATGATGCGATGTTCAAGGAGTGACTAGTAATAATCCAGGATTGTGAGGACAATGTGATTATTGTGTGGACTATTCTGTTGGTTCATGTGTTATGTAGGTCTGGTGGACTTGAGAAGAGTACTTAAGAGTGAGAGGCACAAATTCGTGCCTAGTACCTGGAGATGTTCTGAGTTTTTCTCTTGTGTTTTTATAATGTACATAGTTTTATGATCTAATTATTAACCTTATTCATTATCAGATGTGTTGTCCCCTTGTTCTCACCTTTGTGTAGAAAGTCCCAACATGTGGATAGGGGAAGTCCTAATCCTGAATCTATATGCATTAATTTGTATTTTATTACACCCATGCAGGTGATTCAATGCGGCCATGAATGGATAGTATCTTGACATGGAGGAAGGGATTCCATAATCCATATGTCTGAGCAGTGGAGCCTTAGTATTCATATAGTTTTTCAAGAGACAGATTTCAAGGAGGTGTTTTTCGATGTTAGGGTTTTCACTCCAGTTTTAGATCAATACAAGGTGGCATATCCTTGAGAGGTATCTTATGGGACGGTTGTACGAACCCCTCTTTCTTCTTGTTAGTTTTAAATTCTCAAGAATAAGAATAGTTTGAGAGGTATCTAATGTAATGACTTGGATTTTCCAAGACTATTCCTTTCTGAAAATACAGTTATGGTGGTGTTCAAGGGGGGTCACAGTTGTTTGTTTCAGGATTTTTCCAAAAATCTAGTTCCACCAAACGGTTTCACCAAAATAGTGTCACCAGGATGGCGGCACACAGATATGGTGGCACCATAACAGTGGCACTGTGATGGTGGAACACTGTAATGGTGGCACCAAAATGGTGGCACACCGAAATGGTGGCACCGTAATGGGGTCACGTGACAGCAACACATCAAAATGGTGGCACACAAAACGGTGTCTCACCCTTTTACAAATTTCCAGTTTTCCCCCTTTTCCCCAGTTTTTCCATATTCACCCCTCTTACAGTTTATTTGACGTAAACTGAGTTTAATATGTTTTTTATATGTTTTTAAGGGTGTTTCAAAGAATATTAAGTATATCTGTAATATCCTAACACCCCTAGTAGTTTGAGATATTCAAATAGCATGATCTTGAATATGATCCCACATTAATGACTTTTGAAACCATTTTTATTCCGTTGATATAAAATATGGATTTTTCTAAAATTTGAGGTTCTATATTCTCTTTTCTCTTGGTGTAACTAAATCCTTTCTATCTAGACAAGTTGGGCACCCATGCTAGTGCCCCCTCCTTCTCAGTTTTCTGGGAGTTTTCTACTACTTGTGCAATCCCCTGTTTTAGAACAAAGAGGAGTTTTGGTCACCTGTTGATTCAGATATGGATTCTTCAACATCTATTTATTTTTGTATCATGTGGGGTGGGTTTACTAATGATTATTTGTAAATAACAGGTGAATATTTTTCTTAAATGAGTAATAAATGAGGGGTAATATAATGATCAAAAGATAAAGGGGTCAATAAAATAACAAGTAGGAAATTGAAGATGGTTTGATGTTGATCACTTGTTTTATTTGTTATCTTTGATTCTTTTTATGGTTTGTTGTGGTTGTATTAATTATAAAAATCATGATTATTGCTGGTTTTTTCTTACGCACTAGTGATGTTCTTTTTTTTGTGATGCCTTGATAAATGGTTGTAACATAAAATCTATTTAAACACATAAACTTGGTAAAATAAATGGATGACCCAGGAGGAAAACCCTTATGTGATCACCCTTATTAATCAAAGTGGAGTTAAGGAATAGTGTTTACCAAATTTGAATAAATCATGTTTGATAGGTGTGGTTGTTTTCTATGTTCTGTTGGGTTTTCTGACATTGTGTAGGTTATGTGGGTTTTGTGGTGGTTTTGTTGGGAGCACAATTATGGGTGTGGGGGTGTAATAAGGGGATGAACCTATTTTTGGGGGATGTCCTATTTGTGCAGCAAGGCTACTGTTTGGTGGTGTTTTTCTCTGGGATATGTGTATGGGGTGGTATAGGTGGTGTAGCAGAATCTCAAGTTAAGAGATTGATTGATTGTGGAATGGATGGACTTGTTATGCAGCGGAACTACATTTGGATTGTAGTTGGGATGCGGGGTTGCAAGACTAGTTTGTGTCGTGATTTCATGTTTATAAGTGTGTTTGGTGTGGTGTTTTTTCTAGCAGGGATGTCGAGTTTGGTTTTGAGGGAATAATTGAGCAGGATAACTTTGAAGAATGAAAGTTGGAAGTGGTTGAATGGGTGTCTAGTAAAAAGGGGGTGTGTCGTGGGACTATAGGTTGGTTTTTCTCTATTTTTTTATTAATGGGTGTTAAAATGGATTTCCTTACCTTGGTCCCTAATTCCTTGTTTTCCTTGGTAGTGTTTAAGAGCCTTAATCCTTCTCAAAAAAGTTTCATATGTAATGCTTGTAAGTTTCCTCAGGTAGTGTTGGAATAAATTAAAGTGAACCCCTTAATTGATGAATGGAATGTGGTTAAATAAAAAGGGGTTAGGCTAGTGATTTATTGTGGTTGTTTGTGTGGTTGTACATATAGGGGTAGTAGAAATGGTAGTTTTGTGTGGGATAGTTTTTTGTTTGAAACTTTTATATTAGGATGATTGTTTTGTTACCTATATGTATAAATGTAGGTTCCTTGTGATTTATATACTCACTCCACCATTTTTGAGAACCATGTTTCAAACACCCCGTTTCATAGTGGTGGGTGTCTTTCCCAACATCCTGGTGGGAGGATGGATAGATGGATACTAACGTTCTTCCTTGCACCCTCTTCCAAGTTCTTACAGCTTGAACATCTTTGAGTAGGCTTTAATGGTTTGAGGTTTACCATAATCCAAGATCCTTTAGGCATTTTTTGTTTTGGATGAGGGTCCCAAGTGTTTTTGGGCTAGGATTGTTTTTCCAAGTGTCTTCAGGATGAGGCCCAAGTGTCTTTGGGTGAGAGTCATGGTTGTTGTGGAATAGGTGTCTGCGGGAAGGATGTGGGGTTATAGACCAGGTGTATGCGGGTAGGATTTTTGTGTGGTTTGAGGCCCATGTGTGTGTGGTTTGGGTGTGGTAGTGGGAATTCATTTTGGAAGAGTGGTAGAATCAAGAAATTATCCATTAGGGATGAGCAGCTAACTAGTGGGAAAGTGGTGTGGGGTATCCAAATGTCCATGTTTTTATATTACTACTTTACTTGACTTGCGTTATTTTTTGAGTGTTCCTTTGTGAGGCTAGGATGGTTAGAACTCCTTGGTAGGTGCTTTGAGGTTCTAATGTTCTCTCACTAGGGAATTAGTGTGTTCCCCCACCTATGAACAAGTGTATTTAGTTTTACTACACGGTATACTTGTATACTAACCCTACATTTATAAATCTATTTTCAGGTTTTCTAGTGGACTTTGAGGACCCTGGTGGAATTTACTAGCTCAGGCGTTAGAATAGTTGTTGTACTACCGCTTAGTATCTTTCTTTTTTGTACTCGAATTGGTGCTTTGGTTGTACTTTTGTCACGGTTTGCATTCAAATGATTCATTAGTTGGATTTTGGTTTCCTTTATATAATTTTTTGGTATTTTTGGGGATTCTTACTATCTTATTTTCGGATTCTGTATTCATTAAAAAGGTTAATGCCTTTTGTTTTGTGTGAGATTCTATACCATTTTTGGTATTCTCCACTCTGGGGGCTATTGAATGCGGGACTCAAGGGTTGTTATCTCACTTTCATATTGAGGAAGGAAGGGTGTGGCACTTTGATGTCCCTTCCCTCATCTTGAATAAGGAAGGTCGTGATAGGATCCTTTAATGGAAATATTGGTAAAAATAAATATTACAATTTCCACTATTGTTACAACCTTGGTTTCTATAGTTTGATCCTTTGAATATTTCAATATATATTTTTGGATTTTTCCTGAAATTCGGAATTATTTTTGGGAATCGTAAGACATCAGAATTAACATATTAAAAATATTAACATGTATAAAATAATGAGAATGAATATTTTTTTTAATAAATGTTTTTCATATTGATTGGGACCTCGAATGGGAAATCCAAGACCATGGTTGTTTTCAGAACATTGATTTTACCCATGGTATAACATAAAGTTGATCGGTGTCAGGCATTCAATTGAAGCCGACTATTGGCATGTATATTAAGTAAATTAAATAATATATTTATTTAATTTATTTCAATGGCCTAAAACCTAAATACACCTCTATAAATTAATTATTATGTAAAATACTTAGGGTTTGTTTTATAACGCTTTGATATTAGAGAGGAGGAGGAGGAAGGATTCGTTGGAGTTGATGACCCAATAACGTGGATCGAAAAAAAAATTCAAGGAGAATCATGAAGAGAATGATGATCATAGTATGATCTTCATCATCACTACTATTGTATGTGTTCTTAAACAATTATCAATTAATTCTTGATGTAGGACTTGTTATTTTGTATATTTATCCCTTTATTTAGATTTCTTCATCCTAATTTATTATATTTTTAGTACCCTTGATTTTCCTCTTTTTTTTTAATATGTAATTTTTTCCATGATCACATTGTCTAATTATGATCTCACATCATTCTTTTTTTCAAACTACTATTTTTTGTGTTATTCATTATTGCCTCAAGGTCATGGATAAACATTACAGATCCAAATTTGAGAAAGATAAAACCTAAATATTCATGAAAGATGTAAAAATGAATTAGGTATAAGTGATTTTTGGATGGATTGAGATGGAATTGTGGGTTGCAAGTGATGGATTTAAGGATTGGGACCCAGAACGGTGATGGGAGTCACAACAATTACCACCCGGGTAACACAAATCCCATTTTCTTGCCACTAAAGGCTGGAAACGATGATTGAAGATCACACCCTTCACATTAAACCATTTTGGGGTAGTTAATAGGTGTAAAGGGAAGAGGAATGATTAAAAATTGTATTTTTATAAATAGATTTTTAACTATCTATGAGAAATGTGACTATTGAACATGTATCCCGAAGGAACACACCTAATGTATCTTGGATTCTCACAACAGCTAGGGTTTCATCCCAAGTTTAGTATCACAGTATATGGGGTATGGACCACACATCATGTAACCTTACCTAGGTATCTAAATCAAATAGTGAGGGAAAGTTCCTAAGAACCAAGTTGGGAATACATTTCATGTCCCCATAGGAAAGTCATGTGGATTTACACAGCTATTGGAGCCATGTGTCGAGAGTGCGCACACAGGATCCCAAGTGAACAGACACACAATGTCTCATTATGTAAAAACCTTTTAGATAAATATTCTTATCCATGTTTAGTCAAGTGAAGGACACTCCTATTTGTTAGATTAGATTCACATGTTGTGTGACCCTATATGCACACTGTATACTTTCCCCCAAGGAAGTCTACCTTGTGTATCCATTTCTTCAGGACATAAATTTGGGCCCACGAGTATCCTCTCTTGAGTATTTTTCTATGTATTAAATGATGGTAGAATGTTTTTTGCAAATAGAGATTTAACATGAGGTGTTACGAGTTGGATTCTTCTTCTAACAATGCTTGGTGGATAACATTGATTGGGCTTGATCATTAGGGAGGTGTTGGGTTTGGTAAGCCCCAGTTTCCCAAGGGTGTGTGTCCCCTATACTCTTTACACATGTATATTTGGTACATTCCCACACTATAGAGGTCATGGATCCACTATATATGGATTTTAACTCCCACTTCATAAAGATCTTGTGGGGAATGGGTCCTCTACTGAAGATAGACTACCTTGGCTGTGGAGCATAGTGGTGGGGAGTGGTCCCTCCACTTTGATTCTTCGGAGGTTGCCCATGGTGATGGGTATCAGAGATGGGACCTTTGAAGCTATGGGAAAAATCATCCAAATCCTTATATAGCTATAGATATTAAAACTTCTCTTCTTTTTATGACTAGGATTTCAATATTATCATTTATGATGTTGGGTTTCATTACCCTCATACCTTATAGGTTGAGATTACTAATTTGATTTTTTTTATTCCCTCTTGGTTTTCAGAGCATCCTATTTGGTATGTATATACTCACCCCTTCATGGGATTTTCCTAAACATTATTTTTCCTATGAATATTATAAGTATATTAGTGGTGACTTCAGTGGACCTGGGGTTGAGGAGAATACCAATGTTAGAGGCAGTGATCGAGTTTTTTGGTTACCCTTAGAGATTTTGAGCCTGGATCTCTTCTATTTTCCCTATTCCATTATTTTTCAATTTGGTACTTATTTTCTTATTGGGAATATATTTTCCCCTTTACATCATTTTTATTACCTTTCTACACTTTTGTATATTTCCAATAGGTTGTTTCATGAATTGATTATACTCTAGATGTCTTGGTATTTTATTTTATCTGTGCACTATTACATGGATTTGTTCATGTGCATGCATACATGTACCTTAGTCTAAAGCCTCCCATTTTATCTGTATTCCTACTTGGTGCTTATTACCATACCCTAGCCCATTATAGGAGAGATTGGGGTGAAACCCTTTGATTTCTTACAACCCAATTAGGGCCTGATGAGTTGGATCATGAAAATTATAGTTGATAATTTGAATAAAAATATATAAGGACTATCTTAAATTCATCATATATAAATATTTCCCAAGACTAATATAATGTTCTCCCATATAATAAGAATTTTATTTATCTATTGGTATATGAAAATTTCCTTTATTCTCCATATTAAAACTACAATTTGATATATATATATATATATATATGAATTCCATAATTAATTTACATCTTTATGTAGAATCAATTACAAAAAAAGTGAAGAAAAAACCATTTCTGATAGCCAAACATCATCTTCAACCTTCATATGAGTGATATTAATGATAAACCAACAAAATGAAAACGAATTAAATAGTATAGTCTTATAACTCCATTGTATAATCAATAATATTCAATATATTCATCAATAATATATTCAATATTTATCTCCAATTGTTTCAACATCAATAATTGTTTTGGTGAAGACATATTACTATCAATCATAGTCTTTTATTTCTTCATTCTTATTTATATACATTACACACACTCCAATTCTTATAACAACCTCTTTCTTCTTCTAACTACAGATCCTGCATTAAATATTTATCTTTAAATTAAAAATAAACTAAATATTATTCATCACCATCAAATAATATTTGAATTTGTTCATGTGAATAACTCCAAACAATCAAAATATCCTTAGATTTTCTAAAGGATCATTGGTGATTGATTTGATTTGTTATAGTTTCTACCACATTTTCCACATTATAAAATTCACCAAAATAGTTTTTTCCTTTCAAATTATACTCAAACCACACTAGATGCCAATGGAATCCCACTAGAAGTAAATTTCATCAAATAACCTCATTTTTCTAAAACCAAAACTCTAATAGTGTAAATAAAACATTAGTGTAAAGATTATTGGATTTTTCTAAAATTCATATTTTTAAACCCTAAACCTGAATCACTATGTCTAAAATAATGTGACACATAACCACACACACTCCTCTCCAATTTAAAGTTTTTATTGACTAGAAGTGATGGTCTATAGATTACATGGAGATAATATCCCCTTGGTAATCATAGATAACTAAACAAAATAGTGTAAAAAATAACATAAATATGATATTATAACATATTTCATGCCAATTCATGCAATAATAGTCAATAAAACCCCTAATGTGGTAGGTAAACAGGTATAAAAGTACACCTATAAATAAATAAAAGATGACACAGTAGATTTCTAGAGTCTGGCTCTGTACTACATCCATTTTATAACTCCGAGCTCCTAAGAAATCTATCGGAGGGTCCTTTCCCTTCATTAGATCCATGATCACGATGTCTACATGTGCATCAATATTCCCATGTAGTGTGTGAGTATAACCTAGTTTGAAAACACCAATTCTTCCTTAACATATTTTATCATATATATACATATATAAAGGTGTATGTAGTAATGGAAAGGTAAGTGCACACACAAACATACAAATAATCATGTATCGAGAAATTGTGTGCTAACCTAGACTCCATGAACCTTGGTTTTAAATTATTGAGTGCCATGCCATAATAAATCCACAAGTAATCAGAACATGGATTTGATTATTCTCTATGTTTATCATCTTCCCTTGAAGACAATATATGTTTTATATTTAAGGAAAAACCCCACCCCCACTTTTAAGGCAATTTCACACCCATGACTCTTGAATTTCTTCTTATTATATATACACTTGGATTGCCAACACAATTTAAATCTAAACATACATTAAGATGTTCCCCAATGAGACATAATGCTAGCCTATGAACACTCTTCTAATGGAATTTGGAATTCCCCTCCCATGGGATAATCAAATGCAAGGCTCTACTTTTATCTATCCTATGTCCTTATACATAACCAATGAGTCATGTCATCCAAGATTCCCCTCTATGGAACTGGTTAAATCCATCAATTCCACCAATCAACTTGAAAATAAAAATAGATATTCCACTAGCTAAGTCAAAATCCATATATAAGGAATAACATTGAGAGGAACAATATATCACAATAAGTATTCTATGGCTATTAAATATTACACAACTAATAAATAATGAAGGAAAAAACTGAAAATATAATGGAATAAGTATTCCATATTCTATAAAATATTAAACAAGTAATAAACAACATATCAAGGAACAACATGGCATATCAAACATTCCACTGATTTTTAAAAAACCACATATAAGGTTCGAAATAGAATGGAAAACACAATCCACAACCAAATGTCTCATAGGCCACCCTATACACATCAAAGTGCCTATCATGAAAGTTAATCTAAACTAGGGACATAAACACAATCCAAGCATGCAAAAAATCATATAAGGGCCCAAGATGGTGACTACTTATAACCTTTAGAGCATTGATGCTAAATTCTAGGATCCATTGAGGAAAAAACTAAGATCACATACCCTCACTAACTTTCACTAGAATAAGTACTAATCCATTATCGTATAACCTATTGGATTGTAATTCAAGGAAATAATCATGCTAAGGTATAAAATACACATCAACATACTAAATGATATTCATCATTATTGGTATATCCAGATCTTCTTAAGGGAACGATGTCAATTCTCTAGATCGGTTTTCTATCCAATAATCAACCAAGAAAAATATATTGATGCATGAAATAATCCATATATTTAGATAAAATATAATAGATATATGATTTCTCTAAATTAATAAAGAGGTTATAATAGATAGATGTGAATATTTTCTTACCAAGAATCTATAGGATTCAACACTCTAGATCCATCATATTTAGGGTATAGAGGGATAAAACCCACCAAGAATCACCACTGAAGTACCTAGGTTTAAAATTCTTATATGTAAGAGGAATAATGATAGTTATTGGAGAAATATGGATCTTAAAATATAATTTTCGAATAATTAATATCCTATGCAAGGTTTGGTCACATTGTTTTCCAAATCATGTGAAAACCATGCTTTCACCACTATAATGAGACATGTGGTTTTCAAGGAAACTTTACAGGGTTATATTTAACTTGTTAAAACCATTATTTTCCCACTATATATCTCTAATAAAAATTCATGGTTTCCTGGGGAGAGTATCATGATTTCCCTAAACTAAGGTCGAATCATGACCCCCCCCCCACCAACTATAAGACCTATAAAAACCACAAAACCAACTAGAAGCTACCCATGACTTCACAAAAGAAAATAATAACTCAAAGAAGAATAAATAAGGGATGAAAGTTAGTTATAAGATACCTAAAAACTCTTTTATGTTACAATCTCCCTCTATTAGGACCTCTCATCTATGTGAAGTGTCTCTATAGTTACTACTTAAACAACTCAGTATATTGATATCATATATTAGATTCACACTCCTAAGTCTCTTTATGGATATGTCCATATAACCAAAGGACTATGAAAAGTGGACTATCATTTCCTAATAACACATTCTCACTCTGGTCTATAATCAGAACACGACACTCCATGAATGATCCATCTAGCTCAAGCTCAAAGTCCTCACAATCGATCAAATGATTAGGATCAAGAGTGACCCATTGAAGTTGAGATACATGGAACATAACATTAATTCATAGATATTATAGATTAAGATCCAAAAAAATCCATATATCCCAATATGTTCAGAAACCCTGAGAATTCTAACAAAACTAGTCACTAGCTTCCCATTATTTCATAATCATTCATTCCCTAGTCAAGGATTCACCCATAAAAAAACTCATCCACCCATTGTGAACTCCAATGGCCACCTTGTCCTATTGAAATATGTTTTTTTTTCTACTATGATCAATGAATAAACACTTTCATATCAACTTTATCCTCACATAGGACTAATGTACAAAACTCAACCACACAATTGCAGCCTCACCATCCTCATGCCAACATAGCAATAAGTGATATAGTCGACCATAAATAACCTCAAAATTTCTCATCTGAATTGAATCCTAGAATTTTTTTTTCACAAACACAACTTAGACTAGTTTATCATATCAACTCCATCAATGACCAGAACTCATGACAACAATATATCCTATAAAATTAATATCATTCTATATGAATTCCCATCAGTTTATAATTAATATGTTGTACTTAGTTTTAAATTGGTAAAAAAATACTTTTGTAATACCTACCAAAAATATGAAATGAAACACCACTTTGTTTGATATATTTCTAAATGGATGTATATGAATTTTTATAGTCACCCATGCATACTACATTCCCAACACATCCATTGAGTGGTTCTATTGAATTAGTAAGAAATGAGACGCTTTCTATGGTATATCAACTACCATACAAGAAGCATCATGAATCCTTAGGTTCCTAGGTAACCCCATAAAAAAATAAATCATCATTGCATCCCACTTCTAGATAGGAACCAGATGTGGCTGAATCATAACACTAAAATGAGGATACATGGCCTTTACCCTCAAACATGTAAGGCATCGAGAGACCAAACCAGCGATGACCCTCTGACCGCGTTGTTATGAAACATAAAATTTATTATGATTTAAAAATGATTATATATTTTATTAAATACCCTATGTCATATCTCAAGGAGTTTTTATAGGTTTAGAGTGTGTATTCTTAATAAAATTACAAAAATAGGGGGTTTTTTGAAATAGTTTAAAGAAGATAACTTAGTTTAATGTGTTTAATAGTTGAAGAACCAAGTGGATTTTGAATAATATGAGACAAATTGTTCATTCTGATTTCACTACAAAAAATTATGTTCATATTTATTGGAGATTAAATATGGTTTTGTGTAATCCTTTGGTTGAAATTAATTAGAATCTTGATTACCTCCCATGCTTTTATATCAAATCACGTTGAGACAATCCTTGACATAACAATCATATAGCCTAGGTCCAGATATATTGCATGGTATAATAACTTCCAAAGAAAATTAAAATCTATAATAAGTGGGGAAGAAAATTATTCTTGTGCTGTCCAATCAGAACAATAAAAGTCACACACTCAAGACTTCACATCGGTCTGTTAAAAGTAAAGATCATTCCATTCGATTCAATCAAACAAATAACTCAAACACGAATAAAAGTAAGATAAATCTAAATTAATTTTTTTCAAATCCAAAAAACATCAAAATAGTAGTATTACATGTTCTATAACCTTATTTACAATATGTGTATCTCCCTCACAATGAATGCCCATCGTTTAGACAAACATCAAGAGGAGAAGGAATGTCGGGTGGAACTCCTTATTCATCCTTGATCCCCCTATGAGGATAGGGGCCTCCAGAACATCAAGGATAAATATAATAATCCAATGTAACTCCAAATTGGTAGATCTTGGATCTTGGTTTGAACTTACTAATTAGGTTCTCAAGGTTCCCTTGTATATCCCAAAGTGGGAGTGTTTTTGGATACCTAGTTTTTGAGATACCACTTGTGTATCAGTTTTGGAAAAATAAACAGCCATGTCACAACTTTGATTAAAGTGGAGAGTTTTTTTACAGAATCTTGAATGTCACCATGTAAAATTTTGTGGTCATTGGACATTTGTATTGGGAGATATTATCAAAATACCGAACCTAAATTTTGAATTCCTGTAGATTCTATCCCACGAACATATTGGTTCTTATGGGCTACCAGATGGAAGAATATGGATTAGGTTTCTTAAGATGAGTTGATTCCCATGAATTTTTGGATGTTCCCACAAAATTTCAGTCTTTTTAAATTCCCTTATTTGGTGAAATATGCAAAATAGTGGACTGGTATCCTTGAAATTCCATGCAGTTTGGCCCATTTTTCTTCTAGATCATCTCTGCGGCCTCCAAATCACCTCCACCTACAACGAAAATATCAAAATGAGTATAATTGAACCTTTTAACAGTTATAAATATTAATTAATGGAATAAAATATTAATTTCAATTTGATATTATATTTTTATTTTACAATACAAAACTAGTTTAATATAATAGTGTAAGGGTGAAATAAAATAGTGGATCATGGTGCGATCACACCCCACACCTAAAAATTTGCACTTCTGAGAAAAGTCATATTTCCAAAGAAATATGCATGTAGATATTTAAAACATCATAAATATTTAAAATTCAAGAAAAATTTAACTCCTGATAGAAATGTGATCAGAGAAAAAATCACATCGAGGAGTTATTATTAGTGGTTGTGGAAAAAGATGTCTCAAAAATTGTATCAGAATGAAATTATAAGAAATACATGATAAAAATAAAATAAAATAATTCAAAAGTTAATCATGTAACTTATTCTCCACGTGTGTGTGTGTGTGAAAACCATCTCATGCTATTCGTTCCATTTTCTATCAAGTACATATAAGTTGTTTTAAAATGGTATACTTACATGATCCTTTCCACCGAACATGCCCAACATCCTTTGCAATAAAATTTCAAGACCCACTCATATAATAATTCCTAGAAGTCAAACCAGAAGATCCCGACCTAGATATCCTCATATGTTGTACATTTCATCACTCCCCTCATTTATTATTTTTTTCAAAATTTTCACCAAAATAAATCTCACACTCTTCTCTAAACCTTTATTTGATCTCCTCACAACACTAATTGTAATATTTATAACAAGATAAAAATTTGAGGAAGGGTGGTTTTTTGACCTACCTAATATAATACCCTTATTTATTTTAATTTTTTTAAGTGCGTATAATATTCAGATAATAGTTACACACGCATAGGTCAATCTAGTACATTAATGAAATAGATCGGATAAAGAAGGAACGTATGGAAAAATAATTTTGGAAAGTTGAGAAAAAGTAACCTAACTTATATTTACCTTCTATTAAGTAAGATATTTTCACACATCATGGTTGTGTGCAATAGTGTGTAAAGAAATTAAGCGACACAATTTTCCATTAAACAACTCACACAAAGGGCAACATTCTTTTCAAATGTTTCAAAATGATACAACCATTTATATCATCGACAAAGAAACAAATTTCAAAATAAAGTCACACCATAGTATTGAATTCTTACTAAAACGCATATTTTATCAAAAAAAAAATTGACTGTTAAAACAATATGAAATATATAAATTCCCTATGAATTTTCAATAAATTCCATTATTAAGTGGGCATCATTTTCCATGATAAAGTGGGTGTAAAAAATAATATTTTGACACAAAATTAAAAGGGTAAATGAGGGTGGGAAAGTGAAAATAATATACAGTAAGATGAAAATAGAAAAATAAAGAAAGAAGATGAAAATTACTATCTAACCCAAGAATATATCCATCCCCCCACACCTATTTTGTGTAGTGTTCTCAATGTAATAAAATATAATGTGGGAAGGAAGGATAAAACCTAGTGGGTTTCATTAATAGACAGCTTCTTGAACATGGAGTTCCTCCATCGGGGACTCTGGAATGGCATCGTGGAAGTGCTTCAACTGCTTCCCATTGACAATGAATATTTTTTTGGTTTCTTTATTTAGAATGTGAACAAAACAAAATGGAGAGACATTAGTAATAGTGTATGGTACAAACCAGTCGGAATGAAGCATACCTAGATGAAACTTCATCCTTATATTGTATAGAAGGACCTTCTGCCCAATGTGGAACTAATTATGAAGGATGAATTTTTCATGGGTAGTCTTTGTTCGCTCTATATAAATCATAGATTTATCATATTAATCTCTATTCATTTCCTCCAACTCTTGATTCTGCAACCTCCTTTTCTCACCTTCATCTGAGAGATTCATATTACATTTTTGACAGCCCAATATGCATAATTCTATACCTCCACTGGGAGGTGACATGCCCTTCCAAACACAATCTTATATAGTGACATTCTGGTCAGGGATTTAAAATTTGTGTGGTATTCCCAAAGTGCATCATCCAATCATAAGCTCTAATCCTTCCTATTGGGTTGTACCATTTCTTCCAAGATTTACTTCACTTTCTAATTTAATATTTCTTCTTGTCTATTAGTTTGGTGGTGATATGAATTGGTGACTTTATGAACAACCCCATACTAACAAAGTAATATTTTCATGTCAAAATTGAAAAAATGTGAACTCTGATCACTAATGATGAATCTAAGAAAGACAACCCTCCTGAAAATTTGGGACCTCACAAAAAAAACCACTCAAGAGTCATCATTCTATGAGGATTTTTCTTCCACCTATTTTGAAAGATATTCAACATACAATAATATTAAGACAAAACCAAATTAATTTGAAAAAGGCCTCATGAATTCAATGCCCCATGCACCAAAGATCTCAAGAAATAACATGTCTTGTTGTGGCATTCCATTCCACTTTGAGAAATTATCTGTGAATTTACATCATTTGAATAAATTAAAAAATTGATGAGAATCCCTAAAAAATGTAATCCAATAAATTATAGAGTCATGGACCTTTCGATCTATATGTTGAGATCCAAATTGGGCCCCACAAACCTAAGTTTGGAAGAATCAAAGGAAAGAATGAAAATCATGGTCTGGGAAACACCTTCGAACAACCAAATCACTACAAATTCTCCATAGGTATGGATCATCCCAAATGTACAATCATGACTCATGCCTAAGTCTTCATGATTGAGAAGTGATAAAATCTATGTGGACCCTAGATACTTCTAGAAAGTTCACAATGTCTGTATACCAAGGGGTAAGTTTGACTACATCACAATGGTTATCATGGGGAAATAATTCTCTAATGAGGATGGATGAGTCAACATGGTGGTCCAATTGTGGGTAAATCCTGATAATGTGGTCATATTAAACCTCTCTTGTCACGAATCTCAAGTTCAAACTCCTAGAGAAGGACCATCCACTAAATGAGGTGGGTATTAGATTCATTTTTTTAAGAGAAAACGAAGGGAATCATGATTAGAAAACACAATTATTTTTTACCCAATAAGATATTAATGGATTTTTTCCAAGGAAAACCCAATGTAAAGGAGTTATTTCTCAGTTCTCGTGTAGTTTTCCTGGGTCGGTTCAAGGTTATGTGAGGCATATGCAATGACATAAGAAGACTTATCAACCCTTTGTGATAAAACTGATCCAACTACAAAGTTAGTGGAATCACACATAAGTTTGAAGGGGAGATCCCACCATGGTTGTTAGATGATGGGAGGTGATGTGAGACTCATTTTTAGTAAATTTAAATAATCCTCAAAAAAAAAATTAAAAAAAAATCAGAATCTTTTTGCAACAATCAAGACATGGTAAGTGTGATCTCACTAAAGTCATTAATGAATCAGTGGTAAAACCCATTTTTACCCAAGAAAGATCGCACCTCACAGACACATTTTAGATAAGGAAGGGTTGAAATTAATTCAATATTTTATTTATCCACTTAAATTCATTAATTTGTAATAACATTCCCAAGAACTGTCCCTTTATCAACCATGAAATGTAATTTCTCATAATTTAATATGAGGTCTTTTTCAATGCAATGATGGAAGAAAAACCCTAGGTGTTCCAAACAATCATAAAAGGAAGTTCTATAAACTTTGAAATCATCAATAAAAACTGCCATACAATTCTCAAGGTACTTAGAAAAAATACTCAACAAACATCACATAAAAGTACCTAGAGCATTACATAGACCAAAAGGAATCCTTATATATGAAAATGTACTAAATGGATAGGCAAATGTTGTCTTTTCTTGATCCTTAGGGTCACTATAGATTTGGAAATAACCCGAATAGTTATCAAAGAAACAATAATGGGACTTACCATCCAATATTTCTAACACTTGGTCAATGAAAGGTAGATGAAATCGATCCTCTAATGTGGATTGATTTAGTTGATGGTAGTCAATACAGACTCACCAAATGTTTTGAACATTTGTTGGACCCAATTAATTCCTTTCATTTGACACAATTGTTAATCTACTTTTTTTAGGAACAATTTTCACTTGGCTTACCCATTTACTATCGGATAAAGGATAAATGATCCCAGCATCTAGTAATTTACTAACTTATAATTTACCACTTCAAGGAGAGTAGGATTTAATCAGTGTTGAGCTTTCTATATAGACATAGCCTAATCATCTAAAAGTATATATGGTGCATACAAAAAGATGGTCTAAACCCAAAAATATCATCCATTTTCCATACTATCTCATTTTTTTCACTCTCTCAAAAGGTAAAGTAGTTTTGATTCCTACTATGGAGAGAGGTTACTTTCAATAATAATGGTAAATTGGTCAATACTCTCAATATAGTCACATTTTAAATTAGATAGAAGTTGTTTTTGTTCCAAAACTGGTGGTTTTTGGATTGAAGGAGGTTATTTAGGGGGAGTGAGGTTCATGAAATTGTATATCTACTCATGTTTATTATCTAAGAAATGATAATATATATAAATGAGATTTTTAGAATCATCTATAGTCATGGGTACCTCATAATAAACAAACTCATCAATTAACTTAAAAAATTTACATTTTTCTGAACCCACACAAAACTCAAAAAAATATTCAAAACTCAAACCATCCAATGGTGAAGAAGTGGAAAAGTAATTAGAGCAGGGGTCAAGGAGATATTTGGGTGTGTGTGTGTGTCATTAGAGATAACTTCCATCAAATATATAGGAATATTGGAGTTCTATTCATTAGGTTGTTTCATATCATCAAGGATGTTAACACTCAACTTTTCTCCATCGAACTCCATGGATAGTGTACCATTCTGAACATTGATGATCATCTTTATTGTCTTGAGAAATGGCGTCTCAAGTATGAGAGGGTCATGTCATTAGGTTGGGGTATCTTCCATATGAAGAATGTAGAAGTTGGTGAAGAATATTATATTCTTCACTTTTATGAGAACATCCTCGACCACACCTGATAGGTGTGTTGTGCTTCAGTTGGAAAGTTTCACTATGATGCCTGTCAGTTGAAGCTCTCCAATCTACAGAGAAGTGTACATAGAGTAAGGAATCAAATTAATTGAAGCACCTAAATATAGAATAGAATATGAAATTAATTTATACCCTATGGTGGAAGGTATAGTGAAAGTTCTTGTATCCTTGAATTTGGTTGGCATTTCTTGTTCAATAAATGCTTAGACATTCCTTCCTAGGTTGACCCTCTCATTCCCCTTCAACCTTCATCTATAGGTGAAAAGTTCTTTAAGAAATTTTTCATAATAAGGAATTTGTTTAACTATATCCAATAAAGTAATGTTAACTTAATCCTTTTTAAATGTATCCATTATTTCTTTATCAATGTCATTATTAATAAAATTATTAGATTTAGTGAGTCTTTGAGATAAAGTAAGAGGAATAAATTGTTCATCGGAATCCTCAATGATAATTTGATTACCCTTTTTTCTTTTTTTTATTTACTTGAAACATTTGAGAGCTATGAAAGAGAGTTTTAAAGAGGGGGGCATACGAATTAGTTAGAATCATTGGATGAAGAAACCTATTTACCACTACAAAGTGTGATTGAACAAACATTACCATTGTCTTTTGGATTAACAACAGGTTGGGATAGTATTTTTCCATAACCTTGAATCTTAATCACACTGATGGAATTTTATAATTGTCCCACTTGGGATCGTAGGTATTGAATGACCGATTTTGTAGTATGTTGGAACTAGAGAGTGTTGGAAGTCATTTTTTTCATCATGTCTTCTAGGATAGGCTCAACCTTTAGAGGGGGGTATTGGAAAGGCCTTCGGAGTGGTTGAGGATTTCTGGGTGGTGGTGGGTGACTACTCTACCCCTATTGGTTCTGTTATTGTTGAGGTTGATTTGAATACCCCACCCCCTTCCTATAGTCTCGGTTGTCTTTACAATGAGGGTTGGATAGATACTAAGGTTCTTTCCTAAAGGTTTGGTTATAGGGGCAGCCTAGAAATATTGCCTCAAAACTCTCAGCATTTTCTCTCGGATTGGGAAGTTTTTTAGAATAACGATTGTTAGAAGAACATATACAACAATTGATGGGAGGAGGAGGGTGGGATTTTCCTTGGGAAAGAGGAAGCTGTTGAATAAGGGTACTTACCTCTTCAAACTTTGTGTCCACCTTCTTCTCAAATACAGTACTCTACACCACATGGAAACCTTGAATGGGTACATGAGACCTTGAACCAAATTGTTATGTATTTTGTACCATGTTATCAATTAAGGTTCTCACAGCAATTGGGGTCTAATCAATAAGTGCACCATGTGAAGCTTCATCAATCATATTTCAGTCAATAAGAATTAGACCTTCATAAAAAATATTGTATTTAAAGTTTATCACTTATTTATTGGTGTGGGAAACATGAATAAATCCTTTTAAATATTTCTCAGTATTCATGAAGTGTTTCCCCTTGATTATTTCTTATCCCACATATTTATTTCTTTATTATTACAATTCTAGAGGCTAGGAATTATTTTTCAAGAAAAAGGTGTTTCATGTATTCTCAACTTCTAATTGGTGAATTAATATAATTTATCCAATCCTTTAGGATGAATTCAAATAAAAATGGTAATTCTCTAAGCTTAATTTTTCTTCATCCACATTAGCTGGGTTTAATACAAAACATAAAATATGAAATTATTTTATGTTCTTATGTGGATCTTCTCCAGAGAGTCCATGGAATCATGGTAATAAATGAATTAAACCTTATTTAAGTTCAAAATTGGGTTCTTAACCTTGTAATTGAATATAAGTGGGTTGGATATAAACACCAGGGGATGTTAGTTCTTTTAATTTCCAATTATTTTCAACCATGTTGTGAGAGTTTATTTCAGTTTTGATTTTGGTTTCAGAATAAGAAGAGAAAGGATCAATAAGTGTGTTGATGTTTTGTTTGTTCTCATTCAATGGTTTGTTTGGTGCTTCTTGGTGTCAATGATGTAAGATCTTCTCTTGATCTTGTTTGAATGCAAGTAGTTCCTCTAATGAAGATTGCATCATTCAAAATTACTTAAAATATTATTTTAGAAATCACCATTAAAAATTAAGGAAGAAAAGAAGAGAACATATACTTACAAAATACGCAATACTTTTATAAAAAACACACACTAAAACCAAAATCTCTCCTCAGAAACGGTGCCAATATTTGATTGTACTGTCATGAAACGTCAAATTGATTGTGATTTAAAGATGAGTCTATATTATAGGGAAGACTCTAGTTTGTATCTCAAAGATAATTGATAGGTTTAGAGTGTGTATTCTTATTAAATATTACTAAAAGAGGGGGGATTTAAAAAGGTTTAAAGAAAATAACTTAATTTAAATACTTTAATAGTTGACGAAAAAAGTGGATTTTGAAAAATATGAGACAAATGTTTTTTTAATTCACTAAAAAAATTCAATTTCATCATTCTTGGAGATTAATTAGGGTTTATGTAATCTTTAGCTGAAATTAATTGGAATCTCGATTACTTCCCAAGTTTTTATATCAAAGCATGTTGAGAAAAACCATAACATAACAATCATATAGCCAAGGATCAAATCTCATGAATGTTATAATAAATTCCAAAGAAAATTGAAATCTCTAATAATTAGGGAAGAAAAGTATCCTTGTGTTGTCCAATCAGAACAACACAAGTCACGCACTCAAGACTTCACACCGGTTGGTTAAAAGTAAAGAGCATTCCATTTGATTCAATCAGAAAAAGTATTCAAACATAAATCAAAGTAATTTTACTCTAAATGAAATGTTTTGAAACCAAAAATACATCAAACTAGTAGTATTACATGTTCCTAAATACCCTTTACAATATGTGTAGCGCCCTCACAATGAACTCCCACTATTTAGCCTAGCATCAAGAGGAGGAGGAATGTCGGGTGGAACTCCTTATTCATCCTTGATCCCCATATGAGGATAGGGGCCTCTATAACTTATTGAATGAAGAGAGGGACTATATAGAACTCCAAATTGTTAGATCTTGACTCCTGGTTTGAACTTACAAATAAGGTTCCCATGGTTCCCTTTTATATCCAAAAGGGGAAGTGGTTTTGGGAACCTAGTTTTTGAGATACCAATTCTATCTCAGTTTTGGAAAAGTAAACTTCTATATCACAGGTTTTTCAAAATAAGAGAGTTTCTTCTGTCCTTTTAATGCATCCATGTCAAATTTGGAGGCCATTTTACTTCTATATTGGAAGATATTGTTAAAATATCGAACCTAACTTTTGAATTTATGAGGATTATGTCCCCTGGAGATATTGGTTCAGATGGAGAACCATATTGAAGAATTGTGATTTTTTCTTGTTATTATTTGAAGCCCATGAAGTTATAAATTGTCCCAAAAAAATTCACATAATTTGAATTAACCTATTTTGTGCACTGTACAAAATAGTGTACAAGTGTCCTTGGGTTTCCATGCAGTTTGGCCCGTTTTCCATCTGGATCATCTATGGGGCCTCCAAATCACCTCCACCACCTCCACCAACAATGAAAATGTCAAACCAAGTATGATTTCCCCTTTTAAGGGTGATAAATATTAAATAATGGATTAAAACATGAAGTTAATTTTGATAATATATTTATAATTTACAATTCAAAACTAGTTTAATACTATGGTGTAAGGGTGAAATAAAATAGTGAATCACGGTCCAATCACCCTCTTCATGATGAACCAAAAAAACTGATGTTGGATATCATGGTAAATCTTCATTGATCATGAATTCATATCTCATTTCATAACATGAGAGTCTCTTATTAGATCCACTATCTACAATTTTAGTACTACTACCCTCTCATGAATGTAGACCAATTCATCATCATCTACAGAATATCTTCAGACTAAATAATCCCCATCCAAGCACCCATACATCACCACGCACTTAAGATATGAATCATGGTTGGAATTTACCTATTCCATTAAGGAATAAATGATGACTAAAGTTTCACATTTCAAAACTTTATGATCCTCAAATGCATCAACTAACCACACATCGAACATCACTCCTCCTATGAAGGCTACTCTCCAAACTATAGTTTCTCTATAATTTTTTTATTAAGATCATCTTTAATGAAATTACCTTTCCTAGAATAATATCCCATCATAATGTAAAATGTTTAAAGATTCTCCAACCATTGCCTCTATCTTAGATTGAGACCCCACTAAGAGAAGATATAATTCAATACCTTGTGGTCTGTGTGGATAATAAACCTTTCCCCAAGAAGATAATTTCTCCAAAACTTCAAAGAATGGACCATAGATACCAACTCTTATGTGCTGGGTAGTTTTTATCATGGGTTCATAACTGGAATGATCCATAAGTCCCTACTTAATCCCCATACGTCAACATATATTCCAACCCAACAATTGAGTCATCATAGTACACTAAGTATCTACTCTTAGGATCTATAAAGATGAAGAATGGATGTATTTTCAATCACCTCTTCCATTCTTGGAAGGTCTCTTTTCATTGATTAGACCACTCAAACATCACCCCATTTTTGTACAGCTTCATCATCAGTTCTTCAAAATGATAGAGGTATTATATGAAACATTAATATTACACCTCAATCCCAAGGAAACTAATGATATAAAACATGATCATGGGATGTTTCCAAGAAATTAAAGCCTCTACCTTCTTCGATTCCACTGAAATTAGCTCCTTTTAAATTAAATTCCTTAGGAATCTCACCTCCAAAATCCAAAATTAACACTTCAAAAGTTTATTATAAAGCTGATGTGCTTGAATTGTACTCAATACAATGTCAAGGTGTATTTCATGCATACATGAAGACCTTAAAAATATCATGAAATAATTCATGAATAAAATGATAAATGAGTCAATATATGGATGAAAAATCATGTTCATGAGATCCATGAACACCACATGAGAATTTATAAAGCAAAAGGAATGATAATATACTCATACAGTCTACATCTACTCCTGAACATTATTTTGGGAATATCTTCCTCTTTAACCCATAGTTTATGGTAGACTAAAAAAGATCAATATTAAAAACCCATCGAGCTCTCCATAACTAATTGAACAGATCATCAATCCTGGGTAAATGGGTACTATGATTCATCGTTACCTAATTCAGTTTCATGTAGTCCACATAAATCCAAAGACTACCATTTTAATTCTTGGAAAACAAAATTAGAGAACCCCAAGGAGAAGTACTTGGTTATATAAATCCATTCACCTTTAAATATTCTAACATCACCTTCAATGCTATGAACTCAGCTAGTTTCATATGATATGGAGGAATTTATACCGATTTATCCCTATGTATAAGATCAAACTCAAATTCACTTCCTCGATTTGGAGGGTGAACAGAGAATTAAAACAGGATATATCGGAATAACGATCCACCACTTGAGGGAAGATATTGGGGTCTATAGTATATTTTACTATTAGATCCATGCTTGATACAATTACTATGATAGAACCAATCATGCTCTGGTCCATTCCCATCCTACCTTCTCTAACATCCCACTCAATATTCAACAAGAAACTCTCTCCTCTAGGTGGGAGAAAGATATATGTCTCTGGTTACAATTGATATGAGCACCAAAACTAGTCAACAAGTCTATTTTGAATATCACATCAAAACTAGTCATCCCTAATGACATGAATTCCCATAGATTTTCATAGCTGACAATAATTATGGGACACTCATGAAATATATGGAGATGTTATACTTTCTTTCCCAAGGGAGAGAGATTTACTCATAAGAGAACCTAATAGGTAAATCTATGATAGTAATTACATGATAAGATATAAAAGAATGTGAAGTTTCTATCTTCTAAAAAGAAGTAGATAGTATGGAGGCATTCAGAACCATACCTATAACTATAGAAGGTCACTAAAACTTAATCTATCGTATACACCATGCCTCCCTTTGGTGAATAACTTTGCCTATATGAGGCATGAATCACCTGAGTCACTAAATTTTATGGTTCATGAGTCTTCTATTGAGGACTCTTACCTTCACTTAGACTTGACCACATCAAGTCTATATTTTTCTCCATAGAAAAAAAGGTTTTATAAATGAACCAAATTCCCACATTGGTGAAATTCCATTAATGGTTTTGTGCATAATGTACCAAAGTGTCATTTATTTCCATAATTATTTCACTTGGTAAAGGATCCTCCCTCCAAGGGAGTAGAATAATCCATACTCTACTCTACCTATCTACTACCATTCTGTCCGTCCCTAGTATTCCACTTCCTACTACCAGAAGAGGAAATTACTGCAACACTAGTAGGTATATTTTTTAATGCACTATAAGGTATAAGAAAACCTGTAAGCTTGTCCTTATTTGTACCCTTCTCAAAATTTCAGGCCTTGATAAGAACCGCAATACATTTAATCAGGTCAAAGTCTCTAACCTGATGTTAAAGCTCTAAATGAAGGCAAATATGAAACATCCTAGACATATGTTCATCATTACCATATAAAATAAGATAAAATAATATCAACTCTATAAAATAAGTAGTGTATATATAAACAGACATTATCCCCTAATGAAGCCCCGTAAACTCCTTTTCTAGTTTTGAAATTAACATTTTAGGAAGGAACTCCTAAAATAAAAACTCCTTAATGGCCTCCCAAGTAATACCATCATAATTTCCTACCATACCAAAAATGTCCCACCACCTTGGAGAAAGTCCCTAAAGCATAAATTTATCCATTATCGCATTTTTATCCTTTGGAGTCTCTATTATATTTAATATTACTTTTTTAATGTAAATCCATTAATCTTTATCCTGAGTAACACTGGTTCCCTAAAATATTGGTGGATGATCAAGTTAAAAAACTCAAGCATAGTCAATAATTTTCCTCTATTCCCCTCCACCTTGAGCATGTAAAATCTATAATACTCTAGGATGGGGTTGGTTTACCGACTGAGCCACTGAAGCAGTTGCAGGAGAAAACTCAAGTGTGTACTCTAACATAGTCTATGTTGGAACTAGTGTATACCCCCTTGTAGAAGTAATCTAGAATATTTGAGGTGGTGTTTTCCTGAAATTCCAAATATAATCTTAGATCACCTATAATAACTTTCTTATGAGTAAAACATAATATATTTAAAGAAACACAAAGAGGGATTGTGTTAGAATACATATCCTTAGAGATACCCACACATAAGGTATTAACCTCCAATTTCTACCCAAGGTTCAAGCCTAGTCCTCCATACATATATGATAGTCAAAATCAAATATATATCATAACATCATTCCCAATTTCAACAAACTAATGCTATTATATATTAGTCACAAAATAAGAGAATATACATATATCATCAAATAAACTAATAAAAATAAATTCATTTAATTAAATAACTACTATGTTTCACACAATAGGTATATATATATATATATACATATATATGACATGTGATCCTATGTGCATATCCATGATACAAGAACACATCCAAATTCCTTAAAAATATAACCAAAATACAATCTTCAGTAACTCAGTGGTTTGTTAAAAATGAGATGGCCGGAAATATTGAAACTCCCATACTCTTATTCCAGAAAACTCATCTTCTTTCTGCGATAATAAAAAAAGAATGAAAGAAAACCTCAAATATGATAAAATTTTATAACACCCCGGCATAGATCAGCGGGTCTAAGCTAAAGTACCATATGAACTCATGCATGCCTCCCCATACTCAGGAGTCTATTGACTGTCGGTAAGGGTTTAGAGATTAAATGAGAATACTATACCTTCAGTAATCCAAGATATACACTATAATATAGCTGTATATACATAATGAAACTAAACATTAGAGTTGAAAAATAACATAAATGTGATTCTATAATAGATTTCATGTCATGTAATACAAAAATAATAAAATGAACCCCCACTATAGTAGGTTAATAGATATAATAGTATAGATATAAATAAACAGATAAAAGATTCCACAAAAATTTTCAAGAGTTCATCTCAGTACTTCATCCATCATCTAAATCTAAGATCCTAATCAACCTATCACATGGAACTTTCCCTTCACCAAATCTCTTATCATGATGTCTACATGAACACTAAGATTTATATACAGGGTGTGAGTAAAACCTAATAGGGCACCACCAATGTTTCCTTAAAATAAGTACACATATATAAGGATATGCATATCATGATATAAAGTAAAATGTTCTCACTAGTATACAACCAATAATGTGTTGAGAGATCATGTGATAACCATTCTTCCAAAAACCCCAATGTTAAGAAAGTTTTGTTTTCAACAATACATAATATTTTTATTTAAAGAGGGGGAGATTGTTGAAAACAATACTCTTTCTCTATGATGATTTTGATGCTCACAAATACCCTTAATTGTTTTCTAATGATTTTATTTGAAGTATATTTCAGGAATTTATTATTCCTTATATTTTTATTTCTTGAAGAAATATTTAAGTTCTTGATCAACAAGATTTAATTGCTAAAGTATTCGCATTAGTGTGTTCTGGAAACACTGTTCATCCTTTACATATTGGGCAATTTCTTAAGTGTGTTCTGGAAACACTATTCATACCCTACATGGAGAAACGTAGCATAAGGAAGAAATGTGGTGTATACATTATGAGTTATCAGAAAATTATGGTTAATAAACCATACATTATTGGAAAAGTATGGAAGAATAACCCTATGTTAGGAAGGAACCCTAAGTTTGTGATATTTAAAAGTACAGTTCATCAACCTTACTTTTGTAAAAAACCTTACGTTTCATAAAAGGTATGGATCATGTACCTTACATTTGGAAGATTTTAAAAGTATGGATCATTTATCATACGTTTGAATGTTGAAAAGAAAAGTATGGTTCATCAACCCTACATTTTTAGTCAACCTTACATTTGAAGGATGTGAAATCAACCCTACGTTTGTATTCAACCTTACATTTGAAAGATGCATGCTATATAGTTCAACCTAACGTTTGGCGTCGGAGAATTAAAGATGATATTATTATGAAATGATGTGCAAGTGGATTATTAGGCTGATTTCAATCCATATTAAAAGATTATTTTTAAAGCATGTATTTGACTGATTCAAATCCATTTTATCTATGATTCAAAGAATCAATTTAAAAGGATATTTTTATGCTAAATTTTCAGTGGAGTTATGACTGCTCTATTATTTTGAATTTTTGAATATTATGAGTTAGAAGGAAACTTTTTTGGATCTAAATTTTCAAGAGAAGTGCTTTTTGTTATTTTATATATATATTTGATATTTACACAGAGAATATACAGAATATTTTCCAATCCAGAAAGAAGAATATAAAAAAGGAGAAGAACATAGACTATCAAGAACACAAATCTTCTGATTATGAAGAGCGATAAATCTATGCCTATTGAAGAAGAAAAATAAAGATAGAATATCCACTCATTATACATCAAAGATCTACTTTGAATCTACTACTACTGAAGTTGTGAATTAAATTTCTATATCTACTACAACCGGATCGACTCAGAATGACTCTTCTTGAAAGATCATTATTTCTGAAGGAAACGATCCATATACTGTCAATTTCATTCTTTTACAACTGTGAAGAACAATGGAAAAGTATTTTCAAAGTAAAAATACCTTTGTTTTTATTCTTGAGTGACAGGATTCTCATACTAAGCCGTGAAGGTTCTGTGATTGAACCAGAAGGCTCTGTTTTGACTTAGATTGTAAAGTTGTCAACTACATGTACTTAGTTGTGGAATGGTATGTTGAAAAGAGGACCAGCAAGTGAAAATCACCAATCTCATGGAGTAGACTGTTGGTATTGTGGACTAAGGGCCTTATGTTCCCTAAACCACTATACATCGTGTGTCTCTACTATTTAAATTTCTATTGCATTAATCAATGTGATTAAAGTCAAAGGTTGGAACATGATTTTGCAAAGAATTTCTAAAATACACAATTCACCCCCCTCTTGTGTATATTCGGTATATCCTGGTCCAATAATTGGTTTCATAGGTGGAGCTTTCTGATAATTTCTTAACAAGATGAAAGTGATTAAGGATTATACACAGAGCAAGATGGCTGATACAAGAGAAGGGATGTCTATGGTCATTGCATCATACTTCAATAGAGAATATTATGTTTGCTGGAAATCAAGAATGATAATATATCTAAATAACAATGTATAAAGAGTATATTCTAAGATTATGACTCCATATGAAATACCAGAGAAACCTGAAACATGGAGTGCAGCCACTAAAGTAGAATATGATATGAACTCGAAGCAAATGAATACAATTATATGTGTTCTAGGACCTGATGAATTTAACAGAGTATCTCAATTCCTGACAACATATATGTTGTGTAAAACTATTATGGTTTCTTATAAAGGAACTAAAAATGTCTGAAAAATGAGATATGCTACTGCTAAGCTTAAATTTTATACATTCAGAATGTTTGAATGTGAAATCATTACTCAAATGAATGGAAGATTGATAGAAATTGTCAAAAATATATCTGTCTTGGGAGAACCAACCAAACAAGTTGATCAAGCTTTAAAAGTACTGAAATTACTTCC
The DNA here is from genome assembly GCA_963277665.1 of Viscum album. Classification (NCBI taxonomy): domain Eukaryota; kingdom Viridiplantae; phylum Streptophyta; class Magnoliopsida; order Santalales; family Viscaceae; genus Viscum; species Viscum album. The sequence goes on from OY728156.1 coordinate 475,510,738, forward strand.
TACTAAATGGAATCGAATCTCTACTACAATCAGACAGTCAACACCAGTCAAAGACATAACCATGAGAGAGTTCATTGGAACTCTTATGATGTATGAAGCCGAGATAAAAGATGAAGCAAACGAGCATAAGGTTCTGATCAATAGAGAATTCACTGCCTTAAAAGTGTCATCTCATGGGAAAAGAAAAAGCTAAAGAAAAAATAAGTAAAATTGAAATCAAAAAGTACTGATTCATCAAATTCTGATATAGAACTGGCTCAGCTAGCCAAAAATTTTAGTAAATTATACATAAAGAAGAAAGGTTTCAGAAAAACTTTCAAAAAGGAAGAAAAGGAAGTTAGATGTTATTAGTGTAAGAAGATGGGTCATATCAGACCAGACTGTACACAATAAAAAGAAGAAAATAAGAAGAAGTTCTTCAAAAGGAATGATTATGAGAAAAAAGATAAGAAAAAAATGAAAGCTACATGGGGTGTGTCTGAAGACTCCAACATCTATTCAGGATCAGACTTAGAGAAGTAAGAGTTAAATTTTAAAGGCAACATGTGCTTTATGGGAGAAACATATTAGGTACAATCATACTATTCTTATAACTCCCACTCTAGTTCTGAAACAAGCTATTATTATGAAAAACAATCATCCTATTACAACATGCTTGAAGAAAAATATGATTCTCTTTTTAATAATCATAATTCATTAATGAACATTCACAAGGTTGTTTCATATGAAAAAGATACAATACCAAAACAATTTAAAAAGTTAATTGATAAGTATAATTCAATTAATATTAACTATACAGATTATGAATCAAAGATAAAAACACAACAAAATGAAGTAGAAACATATAAAAGTTCAGCCCTTATTTTTAACAAAGGATAAAACTCCTTGAATGAAATCCTTGGGAAAACTGTCATTAAGAAATAAAGATTTATAATTGGAAGTAAAGGTGAAAAACTTAAGCTATACAAAAATTATTTTATTCCAAGTAAAAAAAGATTAAATTTTAATAATTGTGGAATAAGGGGACATATTTATAAAAACTATTTATTAAAAAGACCTCAAATAAGTGGTATTAAGAAATATTTTGCCTCAAATAATTTATCTGATTCTTCTGAATTTAGAAAAACAAAGAAAGTCTGGATTCCCATATTTTTTCTGGTTAACACAACTGGACCCAATAGAATATGGGTACCATGTCAATTTGTTTAAATGCCTTTGCAAAAAGCAGGCCAAATAAGAAAAAAGACCATATGATATGTGGACAATGGCTTCTGAAGTAATTTGAGTGAAATCTCATCGAATTTCTCTACACTCATTGAAAAAGATGGTGGACTTTTCACTTTTGGTGACAATGCCAAAGGGAAAATCATTGGCATTGGAACAGTTGGAGATCCAGAAGCTATCTCAATAAACAAATAACATTATGTATAAGGATTGAAACACAATCTAATAAGTATCTCTCAACTTTGTGATGATGGTTATGCTGCTGATTTTTCTAAAAATTGTTGTTTTATTTTCAAAAGTAAACTGCTTAAATTTAGAGCACCTAGAACTAACAACGTGTATACCCTTGAATTAAATTCCTTGTGTAAACAACAAGTAAACTGCTTAACTGATAATATAAATGAATCATGGATCTGTCATAGAAGACTTGGACATTGGAATATATATTCATTACATAAATTATCCAATAAACAACTAGTTTCTGATTTACCTAGTCTCAAGTTTGAAAGTGATAGATTTTGGGATGCATATCACCTTGGTAAATAGCACAAATCATCATTCAAATATGTTAACAAAATTTCTACATATAAACCCCTAGAACTTATCCATATGTATTTGTTTGGACATTCAATAGTAGAAATATTGGATGGTAAACTATATTCATATGTTTTAGTTGATGAATATTCTAAATTTACATGGATTTTCTTTTTAAAATTTAAAAATGAAACTTTTACATTGTTAGAAAGTTTTTGAAAATCTGATCAAAATGAAAATGGTTTTAAAATAATTCCATTAAGAAGTGATCATGGTGGAGAATTTGAGAATCTAGAATTCAATTCATTTTTCTCAAATATGAGTATTAAAAACACCTAATCTGCACCAAGAACACCTCAACAAAATAGAATTGTTGAAAGAAAAATAGGAATATTCAGGAAATGGCTAGGACTATGCTAAATGAATATAGTCTTCCTACCTATTTTTGGGCAGAATCTGTAAGTATATCTTTCTATATAATGAATAGAGTTTTAATTAGAGAGATTTTGAAAAAGAACCCCTATGAACTCTAGAATAACAGAAAACCTAAAGTAAATTACTTTAAAGTTTTTGGATGCAAGTTTTACACCTTAAACACCAAAGACAATCTTGGTAAGTTTGATCCAAAATCTGATGATGGAATTTTTATAGGATATTCTGCTACTTTCAATGCTTATAGAGTTTTTAATAAAAATTCAAGGATTGTTTAAGAATAAGTTCCTATGAAATTTGATGAATTTGATCCCTTTGAGAAAAGGATAGATCAAATAGATGAGCCTGATTCTAATGATAACATGAGACTTGAGAACCTAAAAGATTATTTTGAAAAATATATAAAAGATATTAAGTCCAGTCTGAAAAAACATCACACTGAAGAACCTATAAGTGTACTACCTAGATAGTCAAGGACCCTAAAGAATCACCCTTTAGAAATTTTGATTGGAGACTAAGAAACATGAATAAAAACTAGAATAAACATAGGAAATCTTATTGAGTTTTCTACCTTTATATCCCAATTAAAACCCAAGTCTATATAATAAGCTTTAGATGATGAAATTTGGTTGATAACAAAGCAAGAAGATTTAAACCAGTTCAAGAGAAATGAAGTTTGGAAATTAGTTGAAAGACTACGGAATTATCCAGTGATTAGAATCAAATGGGTTTTTAGAAATAAACAAGATCATCAAAGAATAATAACTAGAAATAACGCAAGACTATTAGCTAAAGGATATAATCAGGAAGAAGGTATATATTATGATGAGACCTTTGTACCTATAACTAGATTATAAGACATTAGAATTATCTTAGCATATGCATCTCATATGAATATTAAATTATTTCAGATGGATGTTAAGTCTACCTTTTTAAATGGATATTTAATGGAGGAAGTTTATGTTGAACAACCTCCAAGTTTTGAAAATTAAAAAAAAATAGATTCTGTTTTTAAACTTACTAAAGCTCTTTATGGCCTTAAACAAGCACCTAGAGCTGGGTATGAAAGATTAGTCTCTTTTCTTTTGAAAAATGATTTTACTATTGAAATGGAAAATCCAACACTCTTTAAGAAAACTATAAATTCTAACATTTTATTGGTTCTAATTAATATTGATGATGTAATTTTTGGATGAACTAATATATCTCTTTGTCAAGAGTTTTCAAATCTAATGCAAAAAGAATTTGAAATGATTATGATGGGAGAATTAAATTTCTTTTTAGGACTTCAAATTTATCAAAAAGATTTTGGAAATGTTTTAAATCAAAGATAATACATTACTGATTTGATATATAAATTTGGACTTGAAAATAGCAAGACATATACAACTCCTATGTGTACTAATATAAAACATTATTTGGATAAAACTAGAAAATCAGTTGACAAAAAGTTATATAGAGGTATGATTGGTAGTTTATTATATCTTACTGCTAGCTGGCCAGATATAATGTATTGAGTATTTCTTTGAGCAAGATTTCAATAAAATCCTAAAGAATCTCATTTAACTGTTGTTCAAAGAATTTTTAGATATTTAAAGGGAACTGTTTTTCAATATCTTCTTTATCCCAAAACGTCTGATTTTAATTTAATTTCATATTTAGATGCAGACTTTTAGATTTGTAGATTAGATAGGAAAATCACTTCAAGTACTTGTCACTTTTTAGGAAAATCTTTAGTGTCATGGTCATGTAAAAAACAACACTCAGTTTCCCTGTCAACAGCCGAAGAAGAATATGTATCTGCTGGCAGTTGTTGTGCACAAGCGATGTGGATGAAAAACACTCTTATGGATTTTGGACTAAGTTTTAATAGTACGCATATTTTATGTGATAATACTAGTGCTATAAATATTTCAAAAAATCATATTAATCATTCTGGGACTAAGCATATTGATATCAGACATCATTTTCTAAGAGACCATGTTCTTAAAAAAGATATATTCTTAGAATTTGTAAGTACTGAAATTCAATTAGCTTATATTTTTACCAAACAACTTCCCACTTCAAGGTTTGATTTTATTAAGGGGGATCTAGGTTTATTTAATTTTAAATAATGTTTTATTTTATTATGTTGTTTCTTTCTTTTAATAATTTTTAAAATTAATTAGTTTTTTTCAAACAGAATATGTTTTTCTTTGCACGATGATTTTTTTTAAATCTATGTAATAATTATTGATGACATGGGAATCAAGGCTGTTAGAAACCTTTCAAATTCTAAATCATTTCATTTCTACCAAAAACCCTTTCGAACCCGCAGCGCTTTACCGCTCTTTTTCTATTCAAACCTGAATATTCGAAACCCTAATCCTCTTTATTTCCTTCAGAGATTTTTTGACAGAAATGGACAAGACCAAAAGAACCAATGAGGATAAGACCAGCACTTCCAAGAGGAAGTGCTCTGAAGGAAGGAAAATTTTGCAAGGAAAGGTCAAACATCTAGAATGGTTATATCAGATGAACTTGTTGCTGAAACAAGATCTTCCATTTCTAAACCTTGTACAGAATTTTAATAGATATTTTATGGGGTTTCTATATAAGGTAGAACTTCATTATTTCTTTAAATCTGTTCAGTTTAGTCTGGGGGAAGATGAGGATACTATGGTTGATAAGATTAAAGATATATATTTTTTGATATCCTCTACGGAGATTGGTCAGATTATGAACTACCCTCATGAGGGTGTATTTCATTTTGATTTGAAGAATATAGGAGATTCAGTACATAAGTCTGAAAATATTATGTTCTTTCTGTCATGACCCATCCCGTGGGGCCCGTGCCATGACTACCCAAAGCTTGCCTTCCATAGGCTTGGGGCTGGAGAAAAGCACCAAGGGAATAAATCCATAAAACTGGGAAGGAATTTCCTTTATAAATTAAAAACACACACACAAAAGAGTACGAGCTGAAAGTAAATGCTAAGTAAATCTATATACAAAAGGGTGATGAAAATTAAAGGGGCCGGAAATACAATCCCAACCGGAAAGTGAAAGTACATCTGAAAAACAAGTACAACTGAAAAGTAAAAGTAGCTACTGGGTTTTCCTCCATGGTTCCTACCTAAAGGGTAGGTACATATGGCCTCCTCAGTACTCCATATCTGTCAGTCTCCTCCGTGTACCGACTTGTCATAAGGTCCACCTCCAGGTACCATCTAGTCCTGCTACTCAGCCTCAGTCAGCGATGTCCGTCGTCTGCATCCAACACAACAAGGTGCAGGCATAGCCCATACAGGGGTGAGTATAATGATACTTTATAGGAACCCTGAGACCCTCAAGGTCTCAAAATCCAAAAAGGATAAACCACAGAGTATGAAATCAACAGATAGGCTTTACATAGGTATATGCTCATACATATACCTAAGTTATCATGTAACCCATCTCAATCATGAGGAAAACACAGAAGTCACTGACTCAGATCACATAGGTATAAAACTTTTGTAGAGAGATAGAGATGATCAGATGTAGTCACTGAATCATCTAATCTGTCGGACCCACACATGATCCAGGACCAGCTATTCTATCAGACTAACACATGATCTAAGAATATAAGTCAGAACTGTCAGACCAACACATGATCCAAGAATAGTATTCAGAGCTATCAAACCAACACCTGATCCATGAGTAGCTATTCTATCGGACCAACACATGATCCCAGAATAGAAGTCACAACTGTCGGACCAACACATGATCCAGGAACAGTCATATGTGCACAGCCATCCTCAGGGTTTCCACCAACATGCTTGATTCCAGGAGGGTCTGCTCCTCAATCCAAGAGTTAATACATAAACTTCCATGTCATCCCAAGTTAATATATCCTGAAGTTTCTTCTCATCAATAAGAACACAACGCGACAGATGGTGCATCAATCGGACGCTCAGAATGAGAGTTATTGGTATTTCTATTCCGAGGGCCCGTTTGGATTTAGGTTCAATCTAACCCGACCATAACCTAACTGCATCCAAACCTTAAGTGGGGTAATCCTAAAGAACCGCCTCACTCCAAGCTTTTTTTCTCCACATATGGTTCATCAAACGGTCACCCATAGACCAAGTTATGGGAAAAAGGTGAAAACAGACCAAAATGGGTCCGGGTCCGGTACGGCCCAGTCGGACCAACCTGGCCCAACCCGGGTCTGGACTAGAATCCAAACTGGTCTAAAGGTCCAACCTAGCCCGAGAGGGTGGTCTAGCCCATGGGGACGGCCCCACCTGTGGGGGCGGCCCGGCCTGCGCTCGGTCTGGCCTGACAGCCCATGGGGGTCTTCCTAAGCCGCCTCCAGGGGGGAGGATGTGCACCCCCTCGAACTCCCGAATGGCTAATCCATTCAGGTGGGAGCCAAACCGATGTTAGGTGGCAGCGGCCCAAATCATGTGGGACCCGCTAGGTCCCTCTCCTCCCGGCTGGCCGAGCAGCCAGCCGCTCCCACTCCGCTGGCCGCCAGCCCAGGCGGCCGCCTTTGCTCCACCGCCGCGGCCAGGGGCAGCAGCCCATTCTTCCACGTGTCACAACAGCGCCACACCCTTCTGGCGACCCGGTGGCCCTGCGTCGCCAGTTTTCTTTTGTGGAAGGTCTGTTGCCGGCCGTCGTTACTCTGATGCGGCCCGTCGGCCATGGACCACTCCAGCAGCGCCATTGCACTGCAGTCGTCGTCAACAAGTGAGGAAAAACAGAGGGGGGTCGATCTGTGTTCATGCGGACCCCACCCTTCGCGTTATGATGATAACAATCAGCTAAACATAACCCAAGATTGAATGATGAAGAATGATGACAAATTCAAACTCAAATCCCCTACCTCGGGTTCGTTGTTCATCGATGATGTCATGGAAAGGTGGACATCAATTCATTGACATTGGAAATGAGGAAGTCGAGGATGTCGGCGGTGTCATTTTTCAAGGACGGAACTGCCTCCCTTGTTCCAGTTGAAGATCAAAAGATGAGAATGTTTGTCGTTGGCGGATGTAGTGTCTTTCATTGGGAGAAACAATTTCTCCAAACTCTCTCCTCTTTCCAGGCACCACCAAAAGAAAAATGCTGACAAAATAATAAATTAATACGTCTTATTAAATTTTAGGCATAAAATTCAAAAAGGTTTAAATTAATTAATTTAATGTGTTCAATTAATTAACTGAGTGGGTTAGGCACCATAAAGAGGGGAGTTCAAGGGTTCTCCCCACTTAATGGAGAGTTTCAAGGGTTTAGAAGCAGGGTGGCCCCACCACATTTATCCTCCCATGGGAGGTTGAGTTCAGGTGGGCCCCACCACCATAACCTCTCATGGGAGGTTAAGGTGTGGTGGCCCCCACCTCCAACCTCCTCTTGGAATTTTTAACCAACAAGAATAAAAATAAATCCATAACAATATTTTTATTAAATTTATTCATAAAAACCCAAAAAACTAACTTTCATTTTCAACCAACTACTGTCGAGGTGAATGTATTCTTAAGAGAATATCGGTGCTGCGAGTTCAACGGCGCCCTTAGATTTTAATTTTGAGCATCGTTTCAAAAGTTACAAAATCCCTCTTTTACGTTTACTAAACATACTCGAACAAAACATTAGAAATTGATTGCATGCACATTGGGAGTCGGAATCAAGCGCCGTCAGTTTTAGAGGACTCGTAAAATTCCCATGTATTTAAAAAAAATCCACAGGAATTCCAGGTCTTTATATTCTCCCCACCTCAGGGATTTACGCCCCCGTAAGCTACAACTCTAACTAGGGGAACAAATGGGGGTACTGAGCACGCATCTGAGCCTCCCGCTCCCATGTTCTCTCCTGAAGGTTCACATGCTGCCAGTGAACGTGACCCAGAGGTATCAACCATCCACATAAGACCCGCTCCTGTCGATCCTCAATCTCCACTAGAACCTCTCTAAAGTTCACCCCATTGTCAAAATCTATCTCTCCATGGTGGATGATGTGGGAAGGGTCGTGCACGTATCTCTTCAGCTAAGATACGTTGAAGACTTCTTGCACCCGGTGAAACTGAGGTGGAAGAGATAAGTGGTAAGCAACCTCACCAACTCTTCTGAGTACCTGGAATGGTACGATGAATCTCGGAGATAACTTTCCACCTCGACCAAATCTCCGTAGACCTCGTCGAGGTGAGACCTATATGAAGACAAGGTCGCCATCCTCGAACTCCAGAGGCCTCCATCTCCTGTGAGGATATGACTTATGCCTGCTCTGTGTAGTCTTCATCTGCTCCTGGATGATCTGCAACTTCTCCATGGAATCTCGTACCATCTCTGTTCCCACCAGTGCTGACTCCCCAAGGTCTGTCCAGCACAAGGGTGATGTACAAGGTCGCCCGTATAACTCCTCAAAGGGAGCCATCCCTATGGTGGAGTGATAGCTGTTGTTGTAGGAAAATTCTACCAAAGGTAAGTGATCCTCCCAGCTATGACTGAAGTCGAGGACACAAGCACGTTGCATGTCCTCGAGTGTCTGAATGGTCCAGTTGTTCCGACCATCTGTCTGAGGATGGAAGGCGGTGCTCAAAAGAAGCTACGTTCTGAAAGCCTCCTGCAACCCCTTCCATAGCCGGGAAGTAAAACGTACATCGTGATCGGAGATAATAGAATATGGTACTCCATGTATCCACACAATCCCTTACACATATAAGCGTCTCAAGATCTCTATTGATCTCTTCTCTCTGATTGGTAGGAAGTGGACCGACATGGTGAGTCAGTCGATGATCACCCAAATCGAGTCATGACCCCTGGATGTACGTGGAATACCCGTCACGAAGTCCATGTATATATCATCCCACTTCCACTCTGGAACCTCTAAAGGCTAAACCAAGCCTGCTGGTACCTGGTTCTCCACATCCACTTACTAACAAGTGAGGCATTGAGAGACAAACTCTACTACCACCTTCTTCATACCTGGACACTAGTGCTGTCATCTGAGGTCCTGATACATCTTTGCCACTCCAAGATGTACCGCTAGACAGAGTGTGTGGAACATCCTCAACACTTCCTCTTGAAGTGCTACAAGTAGCAAGGTACATCCTCTGAACAGGATGATGTGCTCCCCACCTTTATAAAATCCATCAAGTGCCTACCATGTGGATATCTGAGCACATCCTGTCTCGCAGTCAGCGTCTCCACGATGCGCCTCCCTGACTCGTTGAAGAAGTGGGGGAGTGACTATAAGAGACTATAGGGAAGTTGATCCATCTCTATTCACAACGGATATCTGTAAGGCAGCCAGATTCTCTGTCGCCTCGCCTAATAGTTGTATACCAGACCTCCTGCTGAGTGCATCTGCAACAACGTTCCCCTTTACAGGGGTATAGACTATCTCAAAGTCATGGTCCTGGAGGAACTCAAGCCATCATCGATGTCTTAGGTTCAGGTCCTTTTGAGAGAAGATATACCTAAGACTCTTGTGATCAGAGTATATGGTAAAATTCTCACCCATCAGGTAGTGTCACCACATCTTCAAGGCGAAGACCACTGCTGCTTACTCCAGGTCATGGGTAGCGTAGTTCTTCTCATGTTGTCTCAACTTCCGAGAACCATATGTGATCACTGCTCACTCTTTCATCAGGACACACTCGATTCTGGTCCCTAATGCATCGCAGTAGACTACATACCCTACGCCTTCCTCTGGGAGCATCAAGATGGGGGCACTAGTCAGCCTCTGCCTCAGATCATGAAAGCTCTGCTAGCATCTCTCTGACCACACAAAGGGTTTCCCCTTCTATGTCAAAGCTGATAGTGGTGCTGCAAATCTGGAGAAGTCTGGCATGAATCTTCGGAAATATCCATCCAAACCCAGTAATCTTTGTACCTCTGTTACACTCCTAGGTGGCTCCCAAGCAAGTAACACATCAATCTTCACTGGATCCACTGCAACTCTAGCCTCCGAGATGACATGTCCCAAAAAGTGAACCTCCTGGATCCAAAAATGTCACTTCGAGAGCTTACCACAATTCTGGTTCTCTCGAAGTGTGTCCAATACTACCCTCAAATGGTAGACATGGTCCTCCTCAGTAGTTGAGTAGATCAGAATGTCTTTAATGAAGACTATGACAAAGTTATCAAGGTATGGTTGGAAGATCTTGTTAATGAGTCCCATGAACACTACTGGGGCATTGGATACACCGAAACACATAACCAAGAACTCATAGTTTATATACCTACATCTGAAGGTCATCTTCTGCACATCCTCATCTCAAACTTTGACCTGGTGATAGCCTGATCTGAGGTCTATCTTCGATAACCACTGTGCTCCATTAATCTGGTCAAAGAGGTCGTCAGTCCTTGGGAGTGGGTACTTGTTCTTCACGGTCACCTGATTCAGGCAATGGTAGTCAACACAGAGCCTTAAGATCCCATCCGTCATCTTGGTGAACAGAATCGGAGCTGCCCAGGGAGAAACACTGGGCCGGATTAATATCTTCCCATGCAAGTCCTCTAGCTGTACCCGCAGCTCGTGAATCTCTGCGTGATCCATCTGATACGCTTGTGTAGATATCGGTGCCATCTCAGGGTACAAGTCAATGTAGAAGTACACTTATCTGTGAGAAGGTAGACCTGGGACATCATTAGGGAAAACATCCGTGTACTGGTCCACCACTACAGGATAGCTCGGACTCTCTACATCTACTGCTCTGAGGGTAAGTCAGGCCAACTGATGAGTGACCGGTTGCACCCTTCTCCGAGTAAGTTTGTTCTGTGCTGAAAAGGCTCCCTTATCTCCAGTGAAGGTGAACATTGTCCCATCTATGCGGACATACCGCACTTTGTGCCTAATACAGTCGATATGAGCATGGAATTTAGATAACCAGTCTATACCCAAGATGATGTCGTAAGTCCTTGACACCGCTATGAGGAGATCCCAGCCAAAGCTCTCACCTTCTAGAGTAATCTCAAACTGCTGGAACCAGTGCATAATTATTGATTCTTCTCCCATAGGAGTCTCTAGCAATAAGGATCGAGCCAATGGATCTGTAGAAATCTCTGAGCTCTGAACGAGGGCAGTGTTACTCTTGCGGCGGGAAGGGTCACCTGGCTTGTGACTGTCCGACCCGCTGAACTGATAATCAAAAGATAGTTGAGGGACCTCCCCGGTAGAGGAATAGGTTCAATCGAGTCATACTGTAGGGAGCAGGCAGACATTGCAGAGGAGTTGGTCGTCCCCTGAGGCCTGTTCCGTGACTACCCCAAGCCTATCTTCCATAGGCCAGGGGCCGACGACTAGTACCAAAGGTGTAAATCCCTAAAACTAGGAAGGAATTGCCTTTATAAACTGAAAACACACACACAGTAGAGTACGAGCTGAAAGTAAATTCTAAGTAAAGTTGTATACAAAAGAGTGCAAAAAAGTAAAGGCCCTGGAAATACAAGCCCAACCGAAAAGTGCAAGTAAAACTAAAAAACAAGTACAACTGAAAAAGAAAATGAGCTACTGGGTCATTCTCTGGGGTTCCTACCTAAAGGGTAGGTACATATGGAATCCTCAGCACTCCACATCCTTCAGTCTCCTCCGTGTACCGACTCATCGTAAGGTCCACCTCCGGGTACCATCTAGTCCTACTACTCAGCCATAGTCAGTGTTGTCCGTCGTCTGTGACCAACACAACGAGGTGCGGGCATAGCACGTGTAGGGGTGAGTATAACGATACTCAGTAAGAACCCCGAGACCCTCAAGGTATCTCAAAATCCAACAATGATCAACCACAGAGTATGAAATCAACTGATAGCCTTTACTTTGGTATATGCCCATAAATATACCTAAGTTATCAAGTAACCCGTCTCAATCATGATGAAAAACACAGAAGTCACTGACACGGCTCACACAGGTATACAACATTTGTAGAGATATAGAGATGATCAGATTTAGCCACTGAATCATCTAAGCTGTCGGACCAACACATGATCCAGGACCAGCTATTCTATCGGGTGAACACATGATTCAGGAACAGATGTCAGAACTGTCGGACCAAAACATGATCAAGAAATAGTCGTCAGAGCTGTCAGACCAATACATAATCTTGGACCAGCTATTCTATCATACCAACACATGATCCAGGAATAGAATTCAGAACTATCAGACCAAAATATGATCCCGGAACAGTCATCTGTACACAGCCGGCCTCAGGGTTTCCACTAGCATGCTTGATTCCAGGAGGGTCTTCACCTCAATCCAAGAGTTGATACATAACTATAACATCATCCAAATTTTATGTATCTGAAATTTTGGTCTCTCCAATAGGAACACAACGTGACAGCCGGTGTGTCAATCGGATGCCCGGTCTGAGAGTTATGGCAATTTCCGTTACGAGGGCCTGGTTGGATTTAGGTTCAATCCAACCCGACCATACCCCAACTTCATATAAACCTCAAGTTGGGTATGCCAAAATAATTTTCTCAATCCAATCTTTTCATCACCACAGAAGGTTCGTCAATCGGTCACCCTTAGCCCAAGTTATGGGGAAAAAGGTGAAAATAGGCCAAAACAGGTCTGGGTCCTGTCCGACCCAGTCGGACCGACTCGGCCCGACCCAGGTCCAAACTGGAGTCTTACCCAGTCTGTGGTTCTGACCCAATTCGCGGGTCTGACTCAGTTTGAGGGGGCAGTCTGGCCCGCGGGGGTGGCCCTGGCCACGTTGGGTCTGGCTTGCATTGGTTTCGGCCCACAGGGGGTTCGCCTAAGCCCCGTCTAAGGGGGAGGTCGTGCGCCCCCTGGAATTTTTGAATGGCTAAGTCATTCGGGTGGGAGCCAAACAGGTTCCAGGTGGCGCCTTCCCACATCACGCGGGACCCACTGGGTCCCGCTCCTCCTAGCTGGCTGAGTGACCCGCCACTCTCGCTCCTCTGGCAGTCGGCCCAGCCGGCCGCCTTTGCTCCACTGTCGCGGCCCGACGCTGGTCGGAGATTCTCCCTCTGCGTGGCGCGATGGAGTTGTGCCCCTCTGGAAGCCTGGAAGCTTCCCCTGTGCACCACCATGGCCTGGGGTCGTGTCCCGTTCTTCCGCACGGCGTGACGGCATCGTGCCCTTCTGGCTACTCGGTGACCCTACACCGTCGGTTTCCTTCGCAAACGGCCCGACGTCGGCCGTCGTTGCTCCGTCGTGGCTCATCGGTCATGGCCCACTCCTCTAGCAGCGTCATTACACAGCTGTCATCATCAACAAGCGATGAAAAATGGTGTGGGTCAGCCGTGTTCGTGAGGCCCACACCCTCCGCGTTATGATGATAAAAATAGGCTAAACATAACTCAATATTGAACGATTAAGAACGGGGAAAAAATCAAACTCAAATCCCCTACGTCGGGTTCGTTGTTCGTTGATGATGTCTCGGAAAGGAGAATGTTGATTCGTTGACTTTGGAAATGAGGAATTCGAGGACGTTTTCATCAGTGTTCTTCAAGGATGGCACTTCCTTCCTTGTTACGGTTGAAGATCAATAGATGAGGATGTTCGTCTTTGGCGGATGTAGTGTTCTTTGTTGGGAGAAATAATTTCTCCAAGCTCTCTCCACTTCCGAGGCTCCACCAGAAGACAAATTCCAAAAAAATAATAAATTAATACATCTTATTAAATTCTTGGAAAAAAATTCAAAAAGGTTTAAATTAATTAATTTAATGTGTTCAATTAATTTAATGAATTGGTTAGGCACCAAAAAGAGGGGATTTCAAGGGTTCTCCCCACTTAATGGAGAGTTTCAAGGGTTTAAAAGCAAGGTGGTCCTCACTGCATTTATCTTCCCATGGGAGGTTGAGTTTGGGTAGGCCACACCACCATAATCTCTCATGGGAGGTTAAGGTGTGGGGACCCCCACCTCCAACCTCCTCTTGGAGGTTTTAACCAACAAGAATAAAAATAAAGCCATAACATTATTTTTATTAAATTGATTCATAAAAACCCACAAACAAACTTTCATTCTCAACCAACTGTCATCGAGGTGAAAGTCTTATTAAGTGAATACTAGTACTGTCAGTTCAATGGTACCCTTGGATTTCAATTCCAAGAACCGTTTCAAAAGTTATATAATCTCACTCATACATTTACTGAATGCACCCAAAAAAACATCAAAAATTGATTCTAGGCACACCAGGCCTCGAAATCAAGCACTGTTAGTTTTAGCAGACTCGTAAAATTCCCATATATTTAAAAAAATTACATGGGAATTCCTTGTCTTTAAACTTTCTTTTTGGTTCTACATATATAACGAAGATGTTCATAAAGGACTTAGAGCCAGATCAGAAAATCCTAGTGAAGTTTGTACAAACAGAGATTGCACTAAGGATTTCTAAGATGGAGAAAATCTTGTATCCAGACATGTATATAATGTATATATTAATGAGTGATATAAGATTTATTTTTCCTAGTTACAAGGTAAGGTACCTTAATTATTGTTTTCAATAAGAAGCACGCATGAATTTGTATCCGTTTGGTAGATTTATATCAAAAAATTTGTTCAAAAAGGATAGGGTGAGGATGGTGGAAGCCAGAGTTAGATGTCATCATAGTAACATTTTTGGTTCTGGGACCCTAAGAAATATTGGTTACTTCTGGAGAACATTGAACGGAAACCTTTTTCTAGTAGGAGCTGAAGAAGAGGAAGAGAGTACTCAAGATCATTTTTCTATGTACAAGGAGGGAAAGGCTGAATCAAGTGTGAGCACTGTTGTAAGAAGAATAAGATTTAAAACTGAAGAAGATCAAGAAAAAAGTAGTCAGGAGGGACTTTAGATTCAAAGGAAAAGAAATTCTAATGTTCATGAGTAACTTGGTTCACATGTTTTAACATCAAGAGATTTACTCACTTACAGTTCTTTTAGAGAAGCAGCTGTTGAGAAACCAAAAGAAGGGGATATTGGTCAAATTAAAGTGACTCCACGACTACAATCTAAAATTCAAGAAGAAGCTGAAACTGAGACTCAAAAATAGGTTGTGGTTGTAACTGTAATTGAACCTAAAATTATAGTAGAATCTGAAGTTACAATTGAAAAAAAAAGAGCCAGCGCCTGGTGAAGGAGTGGACAGTCCTCAAGAAAATCAAGAAGATATCATTTTAGAAAATACAATGGAAGAAATGATTACTGATATTTTTGATGAGAATGTTTCTGAAGTTCATACAGAGTTAATTCATGAGGATTTTTCTGTGGATGAGTCTCGAAATAAACCTGAAAAAAGGTCTATGGATCAGCTAGATAAGCAGGAAGCAAAAGAAAAATCCGATTCAAACTCTTTTCCATTAGTACTGCGGCATCAAGTACAAGCTGAGGATGAGAATCAATCATAGGGTGCATCTGATTTAGTGAATAAGGAAGTAGAATATCTATACATAATTTTTTTTAATTTTGAATCTGAAAATGTTTCTCTAAGGATATCCTTAGAGAAAGAACAGTTGAAATTTTAGAGACTTAAATGAAGTACAGTTTTAAGGTAGGAAGTTGAAATTTTTAAGAAAATGATGTTGACAGAAGTATCCAAGCTGAAATCAGAAATAGTGATGAAGTTAGATCTCTCAGAGTTTAAAGACTATATGGAGACACAGTTTGCATCTATCAGGACTGGTGAAGCTAGTGGATCAGGTACTTCGCCTAATTTAATCATAAGATTTCAGGCTATCACAGCAGCAATGAGTAATAGGAATGAAATATTTCATGATTTGAAATGCAATAGTGCTCCACTATCAGTTTTATTAGATAATCAGATATTTTTGGTTGACCAGCTGACCTCAAGTGAACCAAGTATTAGAAGATGCTAACTCAGTTCACAGAGAAGTTAAATCTATTTATGGACAAGGAAGAGAGACTTCATGAGTTTTTCAGAGTAAATATGATAGAATACATTCATATGACTCAAGATAATAGAGATCATATTAAAAGCTGGGAGATGGATTGATGAGAAGGCTAAGGGAGTAATTGACTGAAATCAAGGTTGTTGTTCAGAAGAGATATACCTTATCTCATACCCTTACTACACCTTGATTCCAGAGTTTACCATAATTGTACCTGTTGAATTTTATTTTAATGAAATGTTATTTCATTCTATATTTGTGTGTTTTTATTTGTTTTACTCTTTTTGTTCTAATATGCCAGTAATCCACGTTCGATTATTGACAAATGGTTAATAATAGCATTTACTTCAGTTCACTGCTATATTAAAATGTCTTCTATTCCATATTCTATAAATCTTTTTGATATCACAAAATGGAGGAGAAATTTGGATAAACAAAAAATTTTATTTTTTTTATATTTTCACATTGTACTTTAATTTTTTTTATAAACTCTTTATTGGGGGAGAAATATTAAGTGTTTTCTTAATCTTTTAACGGAGATAAATTAAGTTAAATCTGATATTTTATTTATCTCTGTAAAATTAAAAACTATATGTAATTAATTTTTTAAGTTAATTTCATTGGTTATTTTATGTGTTTTATGATCATCAAAAAGGGGGAGATTATTCAGAATGTTTTTTTTCAACAATACAAAATATTTTTATTTTAAGAGGGGGAGATTTTTGAGAACAATACTCTTTCTCTATGATTATTTTGATGCTCACAAATACCCTTAATTGATTTCTAATGATTTTATTTTTAGTATATTTTAGGATTTTATTATTATTTATAATTTTATTTCTGGAAGAAATATTTTTGTTCTTGAACAATGAGATTTAATTGATAAATTATTTTCGTTAGCATGTTCTGGAAACATTGTTCATGCTTTACATATTTGGGAATTACTTAAGTGTGTTCTAGAAACACTATTCATACCCTACATAGAGAAACGTAGCGTAAGGATGGAATGCAGTGTATAATTTATCAGTTATCAGAAAAGTGTGGTAAATAAACTATACGTTATTGGAAAAGTATGGAAGAGGAGCCCTACGTTAGGAAGGAACCCTACATTTGGATTATTGAAAATAATGGTTCATTAACCTTACTTTTGTAAACAACCTTACGTTTCATCAAAAGTATGGATCATATACCTTAAGTTTGAAATATTTTTTAAGTATGGATAATTTATCATACGTTTGAATGTTGAAAAGAAAATTATGGTTCATCAAACCTACGTTTGTATTAAACCTTACGTTTGAAAGATGCATGCTATACAGTTCAACCTTATGTTTGGCATCAGAGAATTAAAGGTGATATTATTATGCAATGGTCTAGAAGAGGATTATTAGGCTGAATTCAAGACAGATTAAAAGATGATTTTTAAAGAATGTATTTGACTAATTCAAATTCGTTTTATTTATGATTCAAAGGATCAATATAAAAGGAGCTTTTTATACCAAATTTTCAGGGGAGTTATGACTTCTCTGTTATTTTGAATTTTTAATATTGTGAGTCGGAAGGGGAATTTATTTGATCTAAATTTTCAGGAGAAGTGCTCATTTCTATTTTATATATAGATGTGAAATTTACACAGAGAATATATACAAGATTTTTCGAACAACAAAGTCGAATATAAAAAAGGAGAAAAACAGAGACTATAAAGAACACAGATTTACTAATTACGAAGAGCAAAAAAGCTCTGTAAATTGAAGAAGAAGAATCGCGATAAAATATTCACTCATTAAACATTGAAGATCTACTATGAATCTATTGTTGTTGAAGTTGAAAATTATATTTCTATATCTACTACAACTGGATCGACTCAGAATGAATCTTCTTGAAAGATCATTATTTCTAAAGGTGATGATCTATCTAATGTCAATTGCTTTCGGTTGCAATTGTGAAGAACAATAGGAAAGTATTTTCAAAGTACAAATACCTTTATTTTTATTCTTGAGTGACCGGATTCTCGTACTACACTATGAAGGTTCTATGATTGAACCAGAAGGCTATGTTTTGCCTTGGATTGTAAAGGTGTCAACTGCCAGTACTCAGTTGTGGAACGATCTGTTGACAAGAGGACCAGATAGTGAAAATCACCAAGCACGTGGAGTAGAGTGTTGGTGGAGTGGAATAGGGGCCTTCTGTTCCCCGAACCATTATACATCGTGTGTCTCTTCTATTTAATTTTCCACTGCATTAATCTATCTCATTAAAGTCAAAGGGTAGAACATGATTTCGCAAAGAATTTGAAAAATACACAATTCACCCCCCCCCCCCCTCTTATGTATATTTGGTATATCCCAATCCAACACTCAATTGTACTTAATATGAATCCATGTTGGAATAATTTCACAAGTAATCATTACATGTATTATAAAATTCTATATGTGTTCATTTAGACTTTTAGGACATCACTGGTTCTTCCATTAAGGAATAACTATAATCCCACCTTTAAGGTAAAGTCACACCTTAAGAATCATGAATATCCATTAATGGTGCACTCACATGAAATTTACAAACAAAATAACTCTACACATAGTCAAGGATGTTCCCCAATAGCACATCATGGTCACCTACAAACCCTCCTACAATGGTGTGTGGTGTTCTTATCCCATGGGATAATCAGATACCAAGATCTAGATCTATCCATACTATATCCATAGTTACAACTAATGAGTCTTATCATTCATTCTCCCCCCTAAAAGGGATTCTCTAAATTCCTTAGAGGAATCTGTCAATTAGGGAACTGAAATAGAGATATTATTGTCCATGTACAAATAAAAAAGTAAGGCATAGCATAAAAATATATCACAATAAGTATTCTATGGATATGAAATATTTCATAGGTAATAAAAACATATAAAGTAATAACATTTAAATATATCACAATAACTATTCCATATGCTATAAAATACTAAAAAATAAATACACAACGTATTGACAAATAACATGGAATATCAAACATTCCACTAGCTATGAAATAACAACATATATGGTGATACGTATTAAGGAAAACATGATCCATAACTAAGAAAAGTATCATGGTCCACCATATGCATGTCAATGTGCCTATCATTCAATGATATCTATAATAGGAATATACACTCAAGACAAACATGCCAAAAAATCCATAAAAAGGTCCAATATAGTAAAAACTTCCTATTGTTAGTGTGTTGATGCCAAATTATAGGATTCATTAAGTAATGATACCTAAATAACATTCATGATCCATTTTTCTATAGAAAAATACCTTATCCATAATCATATAACCTCTTTGATTTTAATTCAGGAAAACATCATGATAAGGGATGAAATCCACATCAACTTATCAAATGATATCTTCCATCAATGGATGATATAGATCTACTCAAGTGAATGATGTCAATTCTATAGATCATACATCTATCTAATAATCAACTAAGAAAAGTACATTATAATATTAAATAATCCTTAGATATATCTAAAATATCTTTAATCTATGATTAATTTCAAGAGATGAAGAGAATATCAAGGATGTATATGAAGAATATAGGAATAAATAACTTCATACCTTGAATCCACATGATTCGACACTCTAGATCCATCATATTTGGAGTTTGGAGGGAGAGGATTCACCTAGAATCTTCAATGGAGTACCAAGATTTGAGATCCCTATAAGTAGAAGGAAGAATGAGAAGTTTTCTAAAGGTTTCAGGTGTAAAAAAAATTCTTAATAATTAATATCTTTCACAAGGTTTGGTCATCCATCTTTTCAAAAAAATTTCCAACCATGATTTTACCCCTATACCAGTTCACATGGTTTTCTAGAAAAATTCCCAATAATAATGCACAAATTTTTCTTTACCATTTCCCATCTTCAAAAAAAGACACATTGTTTCCTCAGGAGGACCACATGGTTTCCCTAATTGTGTGCCAACCATACACCTCCCCCTTTAAAACCTCTCAAACCAAACAAAAGCTACTCGGTATTTCACCCAATAAAATAATAATTCCAAAAATTGGGTAAAATTAATGAATAAGTTACTTGAAAAATACTATTTTATTAAATATTGTTGACAAAAACTCAATATGTAGCTACCAAAACTCTACTAGTAAAACAATGTGTATTTATTTATTTTCCGTAAAAAACTGTACCACTAATATTAAACTTATTTAAACAAGATATACAAAATATTATAATATTTGTTAATAAATGTGTTGATATCCTTTTAAAATAAAACCAAAAATAATTTAACGAATCACCATTTGAATTCTTTGATTTAGCAATCATCATTTCTGAATGGTCATCAATGGATACAATATAAAGCTTCACAAATTATACCAGCATAATCAAAGTAGAATAAATGTGGAGGATACAATTATTGTAGTAGTGTATAACAGTCATGTATCTATACTTGAATGTATCACTTTTTCTTTCATTTATAAATCCAATCATAGTCTTGTTTGATTCCACAATTTTCCAAATTTCACAGTTTCTATATTAATTGAAATATAAATCTATTGGGGATTATATATTTTCCATATTTCTATAAAAATTTGATATATATACCCATATCATTTTATGTTACAAAATTTTATTTATAATAATATTTTATATCACTAGACAATAATGCATTAAAAATGATCAATCTCAACATTATTACTTATTAGATTGTTCTTATATTAATACTGGTCCTATTTAACAATTATAATTTGTTCTCTTTATGTCATTGTGAATATTGTTTTATGATAGATCATTAGAGTTACATAATTATCTATATCAATGAATGTATGATTACACTTGATCGTCATCACTATCCTATATAAATACTTAATCATTAATATTCCTTATGATGTTGTCCAATAAGAAAACATACCAAAGGGTGGCCTTATGATCTTAATGTACAGTGATTAGCTTGTTAGTGTTCCCAATATTTAATTCACTATTCTATCTCTATCCTCTATTATATATCCAATACTAAATTTTCCCAACTAGAAATATTAGTATGCTTTATGCATTGGGGTGAAAGAATCTTGGGAAATAACATAAAATGGAATTGTTTTTAACATAATATCATTTTCAAGTCTCATATTATTCTCATTGAAATTCATATCAACCAGACTCTATTAGTGTTTTTATAAATATAATTTAGTCCTACGTTCATTCAAATAATAACAAATAAGTTTATAAGAATCTAAACATGGTTATAATTATATCAAAAAGAACAACTAAAAACTATTGATTTAAAAAAAATATGGACAATGATGTTGAAATAAAACATTGATAATATTGTGTTTCATGAGGAAACTAAATTTTTTAGATCTAATAAAATCCTTAGATTAAATGTATATGACATTAATTCATTATATAGTAAGAAAATGATGTCAAAAAATAAAAGGTTGAATAAAGACAACCCCAAAATATCATGACGTTTTAATATTAAACATTTTACTTTAAAAAACAATAGTTATTAGATTAGAGATAAAATAATATTAACTTTTATGAAATGGAAATAAAAATTTAATAAAATTTTAATTAATAATAAATAAACAAATTAAATTCAGAATAACATAATATAGGAAACATATAACCAATGTAATCCCCTTTAATAACTGATATATCACTATCTCACCCTTTTTGAAGTACTCAAACTTCAAAACATTCTCCCATTTTTCAATAATCATGGTCAATGATACATTTACGTGTATAATATTATTTCATACATTATTGAATGAAGTAACATAAAATAACTATCATAGGATAGTAAATGAGTATATAGAATGAAAAGATGATTATGCTATTTCTTATGTTATCTCCCCCAAAAACACTAATTAATTCGTTAATATTTATTTATCATTTTTTGTGTTATTCCTTTACAATTGAATTAAAACTTATTCCATTAATTAATATTTTATTTCATCGCACTTCATTTCATAATTAATTATTTATATTTCTTTAATATAATGTTCATTAACTATTTTATGAACTATCATTTGGAAAGGAAACTATAACGTGGTAGATTATATACCTATTTGTTGTTTATTTTATTCTAAACAATTTACTAAAAAATCAAAAGGAATTGAATAACATATATAATATATTTATGAAAATGGTTCTCTATTGTATAAGGAGGGAGATTGCTCTCTATTTATGAAACAACTAACCTAACATCTTTCAAATGTCATGGCTAGAGAAGTTAAGTTTACTCAAGAAATAGATTTCTATATAAACATTCATCATATGAATTATTATTAATTAGAGAAAAAATATAATTTTTCTACTATATATCATTCTACATCAATGGTCATTATTTATCAATAGTCATGATTTTCTTAGATTAAGTTTCTTCTTTCAAATTTCCTTCCTTTTTTTGTTTATTAAACTTATTCATTTCCCCCTCGATGATATCTTTCATTAAATCACCACCCAAGATTAGTTATTAAATAATTTTAGAATCTTAAACACGTCTAGATTGAGGAGGTTCAGTATTTTGTTTTTAAAAAAATATTTTATGAAATAACTTTGACATCTTGAAAATTACTAAATAGATGAACACTCATTTCCTCTATTGAAAGGAGTTACTATTATACTTATTTGTCCAAAATAATTTTATTTCTAAATATAATTTCTAATTTTAGTGTCTGGAAACATAAATATAGAAAAAAATTGATATTAAATGATTAATCATAACCTATTTTATGAAATGAAAATTTTCTTATCCTTATGATTCCTAAACATTAAAGATATTTAAAAATTATACTATTTCCTTGAATAATCAATCTAAATTATTTCTTTACTTTATTAATCATTCTATTCAAATGTTTTATTGAGAAAAATTGATCTATAGCTTTATAATATTTTTTATACATCATACATAAGTCTTTATCTTATTAAGTAGTCAATGTAATAATAAATATCTCTCTAATATTTTTGGTAAGGGAACTCGGGTCCATAATTACCATTTATTGAAATTGGAGTATCTCTTTGGTTATACTCCTTGGATAGAACAAGGATAAATAAAAATAATAATAACCTCATAGATCCCATGAAATACTCATTATTCCCAATAGAACTTCACTAATACAATGTGCTTCCGTAAGAATTTTACCTTACTTCTTATCTATTGGGATATAAATTTTTTATAGAATGTAAAGAGTAAATACCACATAGATAAATTCCATATTTTTAATTCACTTTTTAGAAGAAATAAAACGAATCATCTAAAACATAATAATAATTATATTTAGGTTTTCCTTAAAATAAAGAAATTAATAATGCATATATTAAACATTAAAACATTAAAAAATATCAAATTCTATGTGGCACTATATATTGTATAAAATTTTCAATAAATTGATGAATTAAAATAATTTTAAATATAAATACCCATTCAAAACAAGATTTACATGTTAAAAGATTCTATATACCTTCTAAAACAATTACAACTACATAAATAAAGACCATAAATCTTATTCTATTAGTTCTAGTTTATGTAATTATAAATAAATTTACATTTTTGGTTAATGATAACTTGTTATTACAATGAATACACATTGGAAGTAATGATAACATGATCAGTCATGTAAAAAAACATGAATTTCATATAGATCTTCCAAACCTCTTTATAAATTAATAGTTCAATATCAATGAATCATAAAATATATTTCAAGTTAAGAAATTGAATAATTACCACTAGAAACATTTATTACATTACCACTAAATATGGAAAATTCATCCATTAATTACCCCCATTTATTCTAATTTTAATTAAAATCCTAATGAATAATACAATAGTATCAAAGATATTTTGATGGAGTCAATTATTTCATTCCTAATTAACATTTCTACATTGAATATGTAATCTTGATCATTATGTTCCCTTTTAGTATCATTATTGAGAATGATTCCCTCCCAAAAATATATTTTTATTCACAAATGATGTGATTCATTTCTATTCCAAGATCTATAACAAAATAATGAAATTCAAATAAAAATTAATTATATATGAACATATATTTTATTATGATGAGATGTGAAAGATAAAATTCACTAAAAAGTGATATGAATGTTAATAGTGACAATTGATGTCGAGATGAGATCCTCTAACCAATGTAGTGATTTGTTAAATGTATATTGTAATTTATTTATCAAATAAAATTAATAATATACCTAAAATTTAACTATTGAGTGGTTTTTCTTACATCAGAAACTGATTATGTAATATACAAGTTGATTTTAGATTAGATACCTAACCACTATTATTTTTTCAATATATTATGTGTAGAAATCTGGTATAGTGTATTAAATCTATCATAGTTATCATAATAATCTCACTATGCATTTACAAACTTTTATACACCATGTTTTTTTATCTAGTGTTGTGAGTTAATGCACACAACATTTTTTATACCAACGCCATCTAGAGGTAGATTAATTTGGTGATTATGCATCTAAATTTGTAGAAATATTAACATAACATCCTGAATAATACACACTTTATCACTCCTAGAATTCAATGATGACTTTTGTAGAATAGTTGATAAATGGGTCATTAGAAAAGATGATAGTTACTCCTAAATTAAAACATAATGCTTTACATTTCAATGATTCATCTCAAATGGATGTAACATTATAATTAATACACACTTCAACACAGAAAGTGTTGAGAATTAATGTTTCTAGTATATTTTGTGCATATAGTGTTAGAAAAAAATTATTCTTTCATATAAACTAACACATATATACATTTATATGTTATCATTATAACATGAGCTAAAAAATAATACATCAAATGTAATAAATATTTTAGAGGTCTGAAACTATTAACATTAAATGATTTCTCTATACAAGCCATTGAGGCACATAAAATTCATCTCTTTTCACCCTCTTCTTCTTCAATTTATACAATATTCAATGAATAATTCAAGGATATGTAATACAATGTAATGAATTATAAAACAATAAATTTTTAAAAATTATTTATATTAGATGTGATATTCCATCATTTAAAATTCATTAAATGGTCAACATTTATAAGATCAAATTTTTATACTTACAGAGTCTTAGTGAATATATATTCTAATTTAAGGGATCAGATTTTTATTTGGAATGATACCTGAGAAAATTTTTCATTTCCACACATGATCCATTTTGAAATTCAACCTATCATTAAAATTCATCATTATTAAATGTTGAAGAGGATACTTTAAAAAAGATGTAACTTAAGAGTTATAACAAATGATAGGTATTTTGTTAATGAACAATGAAATTTCTAATAGATTATATCTATTAGGTAATGTTTTTTATACAAAATTGAATTAGCTATATTTTTTCATAGTTGACAATGTAACGAAGTGTTGACTCTTTAAACACTATGATACTATCATATTTTAAAAAAAAATTACATACCAATAGTTTTTTATATAAATTTTTTAACCTCTATAATATTATTTCAATCAGTTCATCAACTCAAAAAGATTATACAATTATAATAAAATCAAGATTAACTATCCATTTATCATACATTTGGATTATTTTAACTACATTCCTATAAGATTCATCTAGTTTCACATATAATCATTCCCAAAATCATGGAATAATCATCAAATACAACTCATTATATCCAAATTCCTGATACGTATAATTATCCATCAAAAAAATTCCTGTCAAATAATTTATATGTTATATCAACACTCAATATACATTGAGTTTTCATTATACTTCTCAGAATCTGTCTTGATTCTAGTTTAAATATTTTCACATTTTCATTAGAGTAACTTCATTGATTAAAAAATATTCCAGCATACCATTTATATATCCATAATCCTTGAAATAATCTAAGTTCACCAGGAGGCTTATTTCAAACCAACGAGGTATCCGAATTAAAAATCCTTAAATAAGGGAACTGATTTATTCTATAAATAAAATATAATGAATATATTTATTTTAATAATAAATATTTGAAATATTTCTTAATTGATGATGTATGGTCTACTTTACCATTTCATTATGTGGTTTTTTAATACAAATAATATAACACATACTAATCCCATGGGGATGGAAATGTGCATAGAGTTCCTTTGAAAGATTGAAAACATGTTGAGTACATTAGTTATGGTAAAACATATGTGGTTATCTGTCATAGAAAATATAATTTATGAATACTAATAAGAAATTTCTCTTCAAATCCATCTACTATAACATAAATATAATGTGGTGAACACAAATTAGTAAGATCCTTATACCTTTAAAACTAGTAACATGTGTAATTTTTAAATTGTATTATATTCTATAATCATTACTATAAATTTGATCACATTATTTTTATTTTTTTATTACATCCTGTCATGCTTTACAAAACTTGATTTTGAATATCCAACTAGTTCAAACAAATTATTGACCATTGGAAGAGTCACTGTGTTTCCATAATTTTTTTTAGGAAAATTGATTCAATTCATCTTGCTTACCCAACACCCAAATAATGCTAATTAAATCTTATGATACTTCATTAGGCTAAATTATAAATAATTTTAGAATCCCCACATAGATATCTTACTCTATTATTATATTGAATCCAAGAATCCATATCTCCAATAACTATTTCTATGGGTCTATTATTTTCATTATTTTATAATCCTAGTTGATATTCCTCAAGAAAATCATCATATGATAAATATCCTCTCATTATGAACCATTAAATACATTAAGATTCAACATGAATAGGATCTCAGAAATTATTTTCAAACTATTACATGATATTATAATTTTATATGAGGATTTTCTCATCAATACTAGTATCCAAGAACTCTTTGACAACAATAGTTTTCTTATACTAAAATATGTAAGTTTTGAATTAATATAAAAACCAAAAAAATCAACATTAGAATTATCATCAATCATATCATGGTGTTATTTACTATTTATAGTCAATACCATACAAGAAAACCCATAAATAAAACTTACCATAGTGTTTCTTCACTTACATTATTCATATTACAGTTTTTTTGAAATTTATTCCAAGATTAATTTTATTAAATATATAGTAAGTTATGTTAATATTTTTATACCTATAGCACTTATGAAACATGTTATTATTTAACATGGAAATTATAATATCATGAATAGTCTCACTCCCTATATCATATATTACATTCATCTTAACTATTATTGGAGCATATTAATAATGATAATAAATATTTTCAACAAATAACATATCAAAAAAACATTTTTTAACACTTCAATATGATTACATGGAATAGAAACATTAATTAAACCCTTTCCCATTTTTTACCAAAAAATATTTGGGCAAGAATAGTCCAAAAATTTCACTGTTATGTGCCATAAAGTATATCCAATTGAATCTCATATAATCAACCACAATTACAAATTTAAACCCAGTAACTCTATCCCATTATATATAAACAGGTCTAATTATTTCCAAATTAAAATAGTAAACGTATTATAGTGATCAAATCAATGATTAACATGAATGATTCCTTTTAATGCTTCCTAATAATAAAATTTTCACAAAATTTATATTTATGTCCATCTTTATTTCAAGAATTTATAATACATTTTTGAGCATAGCCATATATAATAGAAATATAAAATTATAGTTACTATGTATTTAGGGCTATTAAATAATATTTCTATAAATAATTCAAACACATAACTTTTTGTATAGTTATATAATTAAGGTTATTATTATAAACATTATGAATTAATTTATCATAAAATTTTTGTGAATGATATATAAAAATAAAAAATTTAAAAATATTAAATTTAATATATAAACCATAATGTACTAATTTTAAAATACTAATCAAGTTATTATATATAACATAAACATAAACAATGTTAATAATAACATTAGTGTCAATAAAACTTCCAAACTAAATCCTTCGATCCTTAATTAGAATTTTCTCAAAATATAACACGGATTACCTCACAAAAGATAAATTTTTTGAACTACTATAAGAATATTTTCATGTTCTTTGATCACCCGCTATCTATATTTCATATTATATTTATGATTCATCCATGTATTTTCTCAATAATCAATGAATCATTAATGT
The DNA here is from genome assembly GCA_963277665.1 of Viscum album. Classification (NCBI taxonomy): domain Eukaryota; kingdom Viridiplantae; phylum Streptophyta; class Magnoliopsida; order Santalales; family Viscaceae; genus Viscum; species Viscum album. The sequence continues at coordinate 475,538,840 of OY728156.1, forward strand.
GTTTTGGTACACTTGAAAATTTGGTTCTATCTAGAATGTTCACAAATCCCTTAGGTACCCAAATATATTTAGAATTATTATTATAAGAGAAATTACTTGATAGTAATTTTGAAATAAAGGAAATAATATGAAATAACTATTAATTAATCCTCTACAACCATTCATTAGCAGAATGAATTTACAAAACACAATTAAAATATATAATAAAAGATATTCCAAAAGTAGTGATTCTGAAAAACAACTTTATATACATTTTAGGAAACTGATTACTATAGCCTATATCATTTCACATTTTTTACTTTTTTATAGAAATAATAATTTTTAAATTTTAATATTTGATCAGTGAATTTTTTTAGGTTCATAGTAAACATTATAGTTTCTCTACATCAAACGATAATATGTTTTTCTCATTGAAACATTATCTTAAAAAATAATTAATAATGAGTAAAACATATATTCATTGTTGTACCCAAATTTTTGTTTATAATTATTTTCATATAATGTATAACAATGTGTTCATCCTCATTTTCATGTTTATCACATAACACATAAATTATTAAATATTTGGTTACTTATATCATAATCCACAATGGATTCCCTAACCTGATAAATGCTACATATTAACAACATGTATGAAGATTCTATCACTAGTTCAAATTCATTTCATTATGAACTTTCCTCTAGGTAAATCTAGAAGGCTTATATTGTTCTTTTCTCCATTATTTCCTTTAAAAAAATTCTTATTATTTTGATTTTGATTATCTTTCTTATGTTCACCATGAACCATAATTTCATAATATATAAAATCTATGAAATTTAAAATAAAATTTACTTTTATTTATATTATTATATCTATAGTCATTTTTCTATCTTTGGAATATTTTGGAATCATTTTCTCTTTTAAAATTTGTTTTCATCCTTAATTCCATTTTTACTAATTCATCATTAGTAATATTAACTTATTTATCTGAGGAGTCAGATGATATATCATTAGAATATTCAAGTTTTACCCATTTCATCATGTTAATCTCTTCCTCTACCATTTCCTTCAACCTAATACCATATTATAACACTATATCAATGAACTAATACATTTAGTAATAATATATGATTTTAATTTCATTAATGGAACCCTTATTAGGATTTTATTTCATGTTTAAATCTTAATTTATCCTTCCCACTATGAATAAATTTTTTAATTTTTCTCCCAAAAAACTTATTCCATAGATAATCTTGTGGATTTTTTATATCTCATGTTCCACTATCTCATTACCAAATGCCTTGAAATTTTGGTATTCTTCCCTATGAATTAAAATAATACCTCTATATATATTTTTAGTATATAGTATTTTACTTATATAATTATCAAGATATAGTAGGCTTCTTAATGATAAAAAATATTACAAAAATATTTAAACTTATAAAACAATAATGATACTCCATAGCATAGTCATTAAAAATACATTATATTTCCAAATATCTAAAAACAATATTAAAATTAAAATAAAGTAGATTATGGAGTTATAAAACACAAACATACTGATTAATTCTTTAATTCATTGAATATTCTTTGAAAATGTACTTCTAGTATACATAATCATTACTATTGATGAGGGGTGGGCTTTTTAGAACCCAACTATAATATTTTCCTTGAACATCAATGATATAATTTCCATATATAGAATAAGTTTACCGATAAATAAAGTAATAAATTAAATATAAAATAGATCCATGAACTATGATACTAATTGATTTCCTCGTTATAGTCTCTACTAGAGGTCAAGAGAGTGGTTGAATTAGAAGTTATACTTTTATATGGGAAATATTTAAAAAATAAAAATAAGATTATAATTGTGTTCTTGATATAATTTCATAATTCACTATTCATGTACTCTATTATATAGTAAGAGGAGTATACAATATTAAAAAAAGACTTGATATTAAGGGATAGTAAGTAACATTTGATTATTTTACAAAAAATAAGACACCATAATGATGTGAAATTAAACGCATAATATTAAATGGATTCCTATGGCTCTTCCTTCCATGTCATAGTTTTTGTGATAAATTATTGTTGATATCATTATGATATTTATCTAATGATAATTTTCCTCTTTATTTATGATTACCATACTTTATATAATGATTTTTATAGGAATGTATTTATTTTTTAAATAGTTGAACAATGAAATAATCAATCAGGTGAAGATAAATATGTTTGGTTATTTTATAATTTATAAAATTCAAGAACACCAAGAGGCTCTATTATTCAAATATGAAGGCCAATAAATTATTGATTTATTGATGTCAACTAAATTACTTCATATCATCCTATATTCATCAAATATCTCACAATTTATTTTTCTCTATTTCATAATATGGAGGATGTGCTACAACACTTATGTGGATAATAGATCCTATAGAGGAATTTCAAGATTCCAAGTTCTATTTTATACTTTATTAAGTAATGAACTATTTGTAACTAATTATGTAACTATTCAAAAACAATTCTAGTGATGTTTCATAGCATGGATAGTGAGATAGTTCATTTATTTGTTTTTACTTTATCATATCGAATTAAATCACATGCATTTATGCATGGGATTTTTTTCCACTTCATAGAGAATTAAAGATGTCCCATGAAACAAATCAGTGGTGTCAAATACAATACCAATAAATAATCAATAAGATAAAATAGGTATATTACTTTTGTTATTAAGAATTTTTTAGAACCATATTCAATTTAATGACCAAATCATAGTATATGATGTTTTCATAAAAAATTTAGAGGTGTAATGATTTCAACGTCACCTTATGATAATATATAAAATGTAAATGGTATTACTTAATGGGAAAAATTGTTATATTATAGTAAAATAGACTATATTTTTTAAAATAACCCTAACAAGGTTGGATTATCACTAAATCGTATTTGGATCCACAACGAGGAATAACCATATTGTCATGTATGTTAGCATTTCAAGGTTATTAGAGAGATTTTAAAATCAAGACTTTGTGATGTTTTAATATATGAAAAGTGGTATTGACTATTATAATTGTCTAAAGTATTTATTTTTTATGATAACTAATTGAGTTGTTTGTTTTTTGTCATGTCCCTTAAGAAATATTAATCTATAAAAAATATTTATGTTTTGAATGTTTAATTCTGTAGATTAAAATATTGAAGTTGTATCTTATAAATTTATTATTCCATGTAAATATGAGTAACTTGTCATATACTATAATTGAATGTTTAGTTTTTATTTATATTGGAATTAGATTTTTATATGGTTATATTCATTGATTTTGAGGTTGATTATAGTTTATATATACAATGGATATTATAATTTTATTAAATTATCATCTTCCTTGAGTATTCAATACTCGATTGTGGGATTTTTGGTTAGATGGCTCATTAGACTTGAAGAATTTTCTCTATCAGGAAAAGTGACGTTTGTCTTCATTTCATGCCACTTTTTCTTATGTGGGTATTTTTTATTATTTTTATTCAGTAGATTAATATGTTCAAATACATACTTAAATTATCATAAATGAATTTAAGTATTTATATTTTATGTATGGTAATTAAATTAGATTTCACTTACCTTGATAGTTTTATATTAAGGACAATTTATTTACATTATTGTATAAAATTAATTAATTTTATTATAAAAAATTATAAATTTACCATCCATGTAAATCCACATCAATTTTATTCTATTAAACATAAAAAAACTAATTATCCCATAAGATCAATCCATTCATGTTAGAATAAATAAACAAATAAAATACAAAGTACAATTTTCTATATAGATCACAAGCCTTCCATGATCATCTACATGAAGTTAGTAGTGATAACTATGATGAAACAAATAGAATCCTTTCTCAAAGGATATCCATGATCTGAGTTAATTTCCTAATAAAATGGAAATAATTTTATCTTACTCATAGTTTTAATATATATTTTTTAATTAGAAATATGGAGAGAAAGTGAGGGTTTACTATAGTTGTATTACTATACCGAGATTTCAAATTGAAAATTTCCTATAGACATCCAGAAACCATGAAATTTTTTATATGTGACAATAAAGGAAACTTAGTTGAAAAAAATGTAATCTATTAAATGGATAGTTTTGAAATATCCATAATAATGCAAGATCACTAAGAGGGGAGGGGTGAATAAGTGATCCCCTTTTTTTAATTTTTATTTTTATGAATTTTCCCATTTTGTTTTCAATTCAACCTCTGCGGTTGGTTAAGGCCTCAATCAAATCTTCAAATTATGTTGTAAAACAAAATCACATAACACGGTGATTTAGAAGGTTTGGAACAAAGGCCTAATCCTTGTCTTGTTGGTTATTCTCCCCAACATAGATTCTTTACCTTATCAGAATATGATTACAAATAGTAATTGGTTAAACTTCCCAATTAAAAGTTGGGTAAACCCATCAACTTCATTGCACCGTCTTCTTCTTCCAGAAACTGGTTATACCTGCCAGCTTCAACTTCTCTCTTATAACTTGATTTTGTACCTATTCTAGTAGCTTCAACAAACTCTGATTGAATATGTCGGTCTTGATAAAAGATTATGATCAATGGTAATGATCAGATGCCTTAATGAAAAAAATTCTTAAGATGATAATTCTCCATTCCGACTGAAGTCATGGACTCACTTAGATGTGTGCATGTGGTGCTCACATCTTCTTCAAGATTTTGAGATTGTAAGAACGATCTTTCATAATATGTATACTTTGTTTCTTCTTTCTAAATTATATTTTCACACACACAATTATTTCTTCACATATGTGTACATGGTAAAGCATAAATTCATATATGTTAAAGTAGTGTTATTCTACCTGAACATCAATAGTTCTCTTACTTTATTCATTTTATACCCACTGTAAGTTAATTATTATTAGGCCTTCGAGAGAGGATCACATAGGATTATGTCCTACTCTCTCTTTTTCATATTTCGTACAAACCTGTATGGGTATCCACTAGGAATGTGAGTTCTTCTTCACAACCTCTTGAGGATTCTAACCATGAACCAACAAGGCTTCATGTTCTTGTGTGTATAATAAACTAGGGAGGTTCAGTGCACTGTCCATGTAGGGATTCACAAATCGGTTCTTGATGAAGTGTCTCAAGAGTGTAAAACATTGGTTGAGCACTCGGGGAATTATTCTTCTCATTTTTTTAAGTTGATCACAATAAGAGTTGTGTGGTATTGGTTCTTCTTAAAGCTCCTTTGATAGTTCTTTGCACTTTTCAAAAGTGTTGCGGTATCTTCCTTCTTCGTGAATGGTGGGTAAAGCGTGCTCTGTTTTTTTATGAGAGATCTATAACATTTCTCAACCACAAACCCTTGTTCAGGGGATATATATTTATAGGGAGGAATAACAATGTTTCTCCATGTTCAAATCACATAGGATATATTGTGGAGATCAAATCCTTGAATACCCGACATATTCACTTTTTAAATCTTCAAACCACAAATAATGATGTGTCGAGAATATCAGTTTTTTTCTATTCAATGTGGGATCTTCATTTCACATGAATACATCAAGTGCAAGCACTAAGAGTCTTGTTTCAATGTTAACCCTGAACACTCAAGCTCTATGATGTGGCCTCGCAACTACGTTTTCTTTGGCCCATGTGTGTTCTTCATTATTTAGATGCATGTAGTCAAATGTAACTTCATGCATAGTTTTTTATCATTCGGATGAACCACAGACAATAGATATCATCGTGAGTGGTTCTTGGAGTCTCAATACTACAGGTGTGGCTATGCCCCAGCAAGGTTGTGGCGTTCGACTGGTTGGAGGTTAAAGATGATGTGAATGCATAATCATCAGATAGTCCCCATTTGATTTGTTTAGGAATGGGATGGATGGATGGTGGATACTAGATCGTGGACATAGATTATATGGATATCTTTGATTCCTTAGACAATTTATAAATGATTAAAAATAACCTTGTTCACTTTTCCTACGTCTAATTGAAGACGTGTCTTGTGTGTGGTATATAAATAAAATCTTATTGGTCTCAGCCCAGATTACTCATTCCCCCTCTATAGTACCATACTATTATGTGTTATACATTCAGGTGTGCTATGTTCCCACTCTATGCCTATATTCCACCCCGCATGGTGGGGGACTTCACTAGTTCCTTGACTACAGCCTGCCATGCCAGCTGGCTGGCTGAGTTCAAGCTTAGCCTCCCACTCTATGGTGAGTGTCGCTCACCTGGATGGTTGGTTGGATAGATGGATAAGTCCAATTATTTTTTGAATAAACCCCATATAAAAACTTATTAAATACCAAAGAATACATATAATGGAATTCAACATGAAATTCATGGCCACTCCAACATCGAAATCCAAGAATTTACATCATCAATCATAGTGCATATTCTTCTATTCATTTTGAAGTTAGAATTCCAAAGTCCTTCAAGAATGTACCCAATTGAAAACTCTTTTGGAACACCTCTTAAGAATTTAATATCAGACCAATCTTCTCAAACTCATTATGAAATAAAGTATTTCATGGTCTTCTTAAAATGATGTAATAAAGTGTCATTCATTGACACATGTCTGGGAACTTAGGATCAGTTCAACAATCGTCTAATTTTTTTTTATGAAAACTCCAATCAGTATTACTTCAAATATCCACTCACAAAGCACATATTGACATGTCAATGAGAAAAAATGAAATCACTAGGTTCAATAAATATACCCTTGGTATTTTTCTGTCAATATCTCTTAATCACACTCTAAAAGAGTCAATATGTGTGTCACGAACCAGCCCGAGTCAACCCTAAACTGATCACCCAGGTCAGCCCATGACAAGTCCTGAGAGGAATTCCTGATCCTCTTGATATGACAAAAAGAACCAAGGGTATCAATAGAGTACACAAAGGAACGATTTCACCGACATATAAACAGTCAAACAAGCAACATAAAGAAATGGACAGCCCAAAATACATTTTTATAAAAATTGAACTGAACATTATTTGTACAAGAAACTGAAAGTAAAACCAAACCAAAAACTCAACTGACCAAACCAGTTAACCAACTAACTACATGTGACCCCTCTGTTCACTCTCCAACAAAATGATCACACGTCACCCAAGGTGATCAAACTCGAGCTGAAACCTACACAAGGGCTAAAAACAGAAGAAGACTATAGGTGTGAGTATTAAAACTCAGTAGGTTAGCCTGATATTCTATTCCCAATGAACATCATTTAAAATAAAAGAAACATCAATTTATAGTTTTAAATAAAAGATATAAAAGTATGTTTTTCAAATGAGTTTCCATGCTATAATAATTATCAGACAAAAACATGCATGTTTAATAAAAAAATGAAAGTAACAATTTTTCAGAGGTGCGACTTTAAAATGAAAACAGTTTTCAAGAGGGATGCTTCAAATAATGTACACTTGTAAATAAATAACACACACTACTGAATTTACCAACCAAACACATTTTATTACGATAGTGAGTACAAAATAGCCAATGAGCACAACTCACGGGGACACCCCTAGGTACTAGTTAGTTGTGAGCCCCAGGTACCTCATATCACAGTGAAAGTAACCATAACAAATATCTGTTCTCATTCACATGATCCACTAGTAGGGATAATAACCATAACCTAGTGTTCCCCCAATATCATCATCATTAGAGTTTAGTTAGGGTTGTCGTCCTCAAAATTTCTACGTGAAATAGGGACCAAACCCCACAGAATCACTAGCATATTAGTACACGCCCGCCCACCTAGATACCCAAGATTACCTTTAGTGCTCAATAATGTTACACATATTATCAAATACACATTTCACATCCTAATTCCATTCCCAAAACATAAAAACCCAAACATCCCATAAAATTTCTTCAGGTTTCTTTCACAAATCAACAAACCACAACAAATTTTCGCAAAACGATTTCAAGGAGTGTATTGAGGATTTGCACATAAAACTCATTCAACAACACTATTTTAATTATAAATACACAACAAGACCATAAACAACCATATTTGGCAGCCATAAAAACATTTAATAAAATCATTTCATGGACAATAAAACAATCCCAACTGACACAACATGGTATATACAAGTAAACCACTCATTCTTCATTTTTAGGAAAGGCTAAACAGGCCTTTAAACATTTCCCCAAAACAAACATTTGAAAAAGTTATGAATTTAATTTTTTTTAAAGAGGTGTATAAAAACCATATACATCATCAAAAAACATTCATAAATCCCATAAAACACTCAATTTACATATTCAAAACACAACCATTTTCATAAGAATGTGAAACAGGCCATTTTCCAGCAACTCGGGCCAAAACATGTTGTAAACCAAAACCCTATTATTTGTAAAACCAAATACAAATTGGAAAGCCATAAAAGTATCCAAACATAATTTTTTACATGCTTCCAATTTATTTATAAATCCAAAAAAATCGTTTTAAATTGCACTAGATACATAAAAGCCAACTGGGAAATTTACTGAACACGTTGCATGCACTCTTTAACAAAACAACTTATGTTAAGCACTTAAAAAGGGATAAAATACCATTTTCATTCCATAAATTTTTTCAAGATACTGAAACATATTAAAAATACAATAAACCAAGTGTGGAAGCTCTTAAAATAATTTATGAAATAAGAGGAGTGCACATTTATACAAAAACAACTATATTTTTAACAAAATAAGTCATAAAACATAATTTGCACACATAACCTTTAAAACCAAGGTTTCATAGCAGAAAATATCATATAAATAAAGTTATAATAGTAGGAGAATGATGAAACTGAAATGATAAAGTCTTGTTCAAGGGACATCCTATCTCAAATCCTTGGTGTAATAAAAACGCACACCCAAAATCACCAACTGAGGGTTTACAAACCCTAAACCTATGAAGACCATACCAAAATGAATAAAAACCCCATAAAAATTAGGGAATAATATAACCCTAGGACGAATGGGACTATGGGAGATTATAAATGAAATAAATAATGAAAGGAAGAAGAAGAGGAAGGATAAAAGAGAAGGAATCTCACCTTTTCAACTTGAAAACTAATCGTATTCCACTAGATCTATGCACGTAGAAAAAAGGTAATGTCTTGGAACTTCTTGGAGATACTCCTAAGGTCTAGAAGAACCAGGTAAAGAATATTGGTAGAAAAAAGAGTATGAATTGAATTACTTGTGAATGATTCAATTTACCTTGTCGATTCTGAAAAATTTGAGAGACATTGAGAATATTTCCCCACTCCGTGACTATTATGTGATCCAAAGAGTACAAAACTAAAATGGGGGTCAATATAGGGATATTGGATTCTGGTGGGAGGTATAATTACCAAAAAAATATTAAAATTTTAATTAGATATAAAATAATCAAATCATTTTTTTAAAACTGGAAATGGGCCCATGGGCTGGACCAATACCTAAATAAGTAACCCCAATTCACCATGATTATGAATTCTTAAGGGGTCAAAAAGGATATTTTGGTTTTAATATATCAGTAGAGGAAAATTATGATGTATAATGGGTGAAAGATGTTTTAAAACAATGGATTTATAAAATAAAAAAATTGGTTTTTAAAACTGAAAATGAGCTCATGGTTGGCCCAAATCAAGAAGTAACCACCCTTTCTCCAAAAACACCTAAAAAGCTATGGGGAACCCAAATTAGAGTGATTAGACATATATGAAACTTAAAAACTCAAAATGTATCTCACCCAAGACCCAATAAATGTTTTAGGATTTCAAATGAACCGGATACATACAAAGACATGAAAAATTGGGTGTGATAATTCTCCCCACCATTAAAGCATTCCGCCCCCGGAAAGCCATAACACTTTCCAGCTGAAAGATCAACACCTAAGGATTCCTCACCAAAATAATCCAACCTGTAAAGATAAGGAAATATAAATCACCAACAATGTAACTTAATACTCTTCCCAAAAAAAACACCAACTCAGAACCATTTCCGGAGAATCAATGGAAATATGAATCCACCACCTCCACAACCTAGACAAGAACTAGATTGTTGGGCCTTCTCCCAATGAACCCAATGATCACCCAAAACATAGTTCACTCACAAAATCCAATTACTTGGGGTGGAGGTGTGAATGTGATCCCAACCAATAAATCATAACTACCATCTAAAAAATACTAAAGGAAAGATCTTCGAGACCCGTACTGGGTCTCCCCACCGTTAGAGACCGACTAGAAATGAACAAAAAAAGAATTCAAAATAAACTAGAATTGGGCCTCACTTGACCGGGACCACCAAAATTCTCCCACAATAACCTATAAGCCCAAGTTAATAAGGTTACAACATGAACATCTAAACCACCCACTCCCGAATAGAGGGTACAAGAACTGGGCCAAGACTTTCAACACTGATTTGGACCCCCCCCCCCCCACTCAGGGTGGGGAGATAAGGGGACCCAATAATTAGGCCATAAAAATTATAAAAGAAATAAAGTAACTATGAAAAACTCTCTACCTACAAATATGTTACACCAAGACCGCACCCAACATTCACAGTAGGTCAACACAAGGATATTGATCGAAAACCCACATCTATGAAGGAATAACCATAAGCACTATGTGAGGGTTAATTCCACCACACTTGTTGTGAAAAAGGGAAATTCACATAAATGAAGAACCACAATAGGGACATAGAAACTACCATACCAAAATGGTGGAGGCAGGAGCCTGGTCAAGCTCCCGACACCTCTAGAGATTTTCTGACGGCATGAAAAGCTTCACTCTGAGGCCTATGTCTGGTGATTCTGTTCAAATTTACCCAAGAGATGAAGGTAGAACCTTCCTTGTAGTTTGGCTTGAGTTGTCGAATCCTCAGAGACCTAAGAAGAAAACTACAGACATATACATTCTATGAAATGTTTTTGGATATGAAGTGACCAACTTGGGCTGATTTTAGATGGTTTTAAAGGATAACTAACACATTTAAGTGAATTAAAATTAATGTAATAATTTGATCCTAGGTTATCGCTCGGGGTTGATTGGATGAATTCCTTTTTTAATGATTTCAATTTCTTATATTTGAGAGGGGTTCATTTATGAAGATCAAACAAAATCATAACTTACTATTTTAATGCCTAAAAACCCTAATACTAATCACCTATACACTTAAAGCATCAAATTTTTGAGCACTTCAAGGTAAAAGACCGTATTATTACTTGAAGCATGTGGCCTTAAATTCAACAAGGATGAGGGAGTTTAAAAATCATCAAATAAAATTCTCAATTAAAGTAGTGATTAGAAATTAATGAGGTGATAAATAACATCCAATACATCCCATTTATAATCCCTTGTATCAACCCATAATTTTGTTATCCCTCCATTGATGATATGGTTTCAATGGAAGTGGGAAGTAGACTCATGAGGGAGGAATTGAAGAAGTAAAGAAAACAATAAAAATAAAATGATCACTCCACCATTGTGTGAATAATTTCACAAGGTTTGGTGTGAATAAATTCACACCTTGAGGCAACAGTATCAAATTGATATGGATAAGAAAAAAATAATAGTAGAATAAGAACTTATATTAAGAAACTGGGATGAATTAAAACAACTTACACGTCAAAGACAAACTTGATACAACAAAATCGCAGCATAACATTACAATAAAAGAAAGCTCAAAAGATGATAAAATTCTTCATCACCACTTCCTTAAATAGGAATTTTGGAGCCTTGGGTTGATACTAAAAAAATATAAAGCATCCCACTTGATTATGGTAGGTCTAGGGTGGTGGAAAACTGTGGAACTTGGAATTTTCCACTCTTGACCCGAGGTGGCATCAATCTTGCAACCACCGAACATACGTGCTTATAATACCATATATATGGCCAAATTAGAGTGTTCCATAGAAGTATAAAATTTATCCCCGTATGTCACCTAATATCTTGTAAAATCCTATACCATTTTGAGTTGTGTATTCCGAGATATGATTATAATGGTAAGATGTTTTCTGGGCCGCAGAATCTGGCCCAGAATTTTATCTTCAATTTGGGCTGCCTGAATAACCACAATGGAGGACTAATTATCACTAGTTCATGAATAAGTATTTTTTCCTATATATTTCTTCTAGAATCCCATGAAATTTGGGCTTCATTGGTCTGGTATGTTGGGGCCCACATTCTTATCAGTGGGTTGGTGTCCAATCTGCCTTCTCCAGAATTGCTTGCATGAAATCTCATTTTGGTGGTCTTCCAATGTGAATCTTCTAACACTCCACAAGTATGAATTGTTTCCAATATAATTATAAACCTGAATATTAAATATTAAAATAAAATCAAGATCATTGGGTACTTTAAATTATGTTAAAAATATGTACCACATTTATAGTGCCTTTTAAGAAGGAATTACAATCATAATGTGAAATGATGTTCAAAGTGTAAAATGCACTAAAATGGTGTTTATGAATAATAAATCGCATAAATATTATATATATTAAAAAAGAATATTATCCTCATTTAGTGGAAAATCACACCCCCCAACTTGATTTTTACTAGTCCCGAGCAAAATATATCTCAACAATATGAAATTCGAATTCCCTTTTCCAAAAACATTTTAATACACAATGATCACCCAAAACCCTTATACCAAACAATCATGAAACCCATCAAAATATTTTAATACAAGATAGTTTCATAATCATATCCCAATACCAAGCCCATTCCTTTGTTCAAATTATCACCATATTTCATCCAATATCAATTAAGAGTGATGATGTGTTGTGCATCGCATTAGACATGGGGGTTCATCTTTTTTCAAGATGTAAATGATGGAAGCGCTAGGTAGAATCACATTTCAATATTAATATGAGTATTCATAAAAATTATTGTATTTTGTTTTGCAATTCTTCCATGGTAATTGAATGTGCACTCAAAAGACTCAACCCTTGTAGCGAGACTTTGCCAATGACTCCCAGGCTAAAAAAACTTAGGCCACCAAGTGAAGCCCACATACTCAGGCATCATCTTGAGTTAAAACAATCAAAAACAAAATCAAATTACCAAAAATAGAGATAAAATTAATAACTCTGGGCCAGACAGCTATGGAGTAATGATCCCCAAGTGCCGGAAGTCACGCATTAGGTCATTTCATTGCTCTACGCGCAAATTTATTCGTTTTTTTAATAATTTTTATATTGAATACTCATATTAAAACTAAAATGATCACCAACCCTATGATATTTATTTGGGGGACCCCATGAAATCAAACTAATAGCCCACTATCTAAAGGATTTTCATTGTGATCTTTTTTTTGGATGAAAATATAAACCATGAAATATCACATTACACAGCCACACATTCCAAAATATATTCTCATGAAACTATACAAGGATTAAAATCAGAATTGGGGTATGCTAAATTATTTTATATTCTGTTTAAAAGTGTGCAATGTGTATTACCATGTTCAAAGTTAAAGGAATTTTTCCTTCCATTTACACACATTTTTTTCAAATCATTTTTTTCACACAAAAGAAAAAAATTTGTTTCATCTCCCCCTCAAATTAAAATTACATTGTACCCAGTGTTTAAATAAAATAAAATTTAGAAGTGGGTAGAGATAGAGAAGATGACTTAAAAAAGGAATTTTAAATAATAAACATTGAAAAAAGTCACCTGGTGGTTGAAGTTGAAGTTATTTCTGCTCCAATTTACTCCTTTGATCTTTATATCACTCGGAGAGTTCCCTAGTGCAAAAAGGAAAACAAAAAACAACAAAACAACAAAAAAACAAAAAAACTATATATTTATATATAATAAATAAAGTAAAATATAAGTATATATATAAAAATTATAGAATTAGGAAGCACAATAAGCCGTAGGTCAGTGGTAAGCACGCGCCCCTATCTCCCTTCGATCCCGGGTTCGAGTCGCCGTGACTTCACCTTTTGTGACAGTGTTTTCCCCACGACCTATGATGTGGCCTTTTAATTTATTTATTAATATTTTTGTAATATTTTTTGTATTTTTATTTTAACCAACAAACACATAAAAATAAAATGAACTGATGATACATTGTCTTCTTTTTAAATTTTTGGGTAAGGTATTACTCAAGGATCACACCACGTGACACGGATGAATATGGTGTTCCCCTTTCATACCCATCCATACTCATAATAGAAGAATAGGTCAAGAGTCTATTTTTTTAATATCAAAATGATTCATTAATCCTATTTAAAATATAAAGTTGATTAAAACAACAAAATTATTGGAAAGTTGAAAACCCTAGGTTGCCTCCCATGCAGTTCTTTGTTTAACATCATTATCTCGACATGAACCTCCTAACTTACCCAATACCAATTTTTAACATTTTAAGGACCACATGTTTCACCAATTCTACTAGGTTGAGATTGATTCTATGTTTAGAATTTGTTTAATTAACAATCCTATGTTCTAAAATGAGCGGCTAAATCCAAGGAATATCAGAAATGGTTGATCTAGTTTCTTTTTTAGTCTTTCTAAAGACATTAAAAATCATTACCTATTTATTAATTTCTAGATAAGAAATTGTGAAAATTAGAAGTTTTTGGCTATCCTAATGAATTGAAACTTTAGGGTGCATAGAAAGTCCTTTCATTCATGTTCGGGTAGGCTAACACTTTCATACATAGGTTGGGACTTTCAATCAAACTCAATTTCATTTTCCATATTTCTCAACAGAATTGGTTCCTTTTGAATAGAAGATTCAACCACAAAATTAGAATGATCAATTTTAGGAATGGGTATTAAATAAATGTTTTTTATTTCTCTCAATGGTTCAATGGTTGGTTTTTTTGAAAAATCATCAATTGAGTTATACTTAGGAGACTCAATCCATGATGTCAAATTTTCCTCTTGTGAATACATGAAATCAGTTTCTTCCTGATTTAAAGACCCTTCAAAAATTTATTGATTCACTTCCCCTACCACAGATCCAAAGGTTGGTTCTTTAATAAATTCATGAGATGTTTTTGGGAAAATAGACACTCCACATAAGGTTTTGGAAGGTACAGTTGGTGTATAAATGAGTTACTCACAAGTATTAATGCATTGTAGCTCTAATCTCAAAGATGATACCTCGTAACTCATTATCTCCATTTGATTACACAACTGTTCAATCGGTTTTTTGAGGATTAGGCTAGATAGGAGTTTGTAAATGGTGACCTTCATTAAGTTTGATCTCTTCAATCATCCTCGAGAGGGATGGAAATTGATCCTTTAAACAATCATCATCCCACTGATTGTACATGTCACTAATTGTGTGGTAATTAATCAAGGGTTGATCAAAGAAATTTTCTAATTTATGGGCTTCCAAATATTGATTTTTCATTTGATTCCTACATGTGTTTGTGACATGATAATTTGGAAGATACTTTATTGGAGAAGATAGAAAGTTGGATTCTAGATTCTCCGGACACACACAAATAGAAAGGGGTAATGATAAGAGAGATTGGGGTGAGAATAGAGAATGTGGGGTGAGAAGAGGATGCTAGTGTCTAAGGTAACTTACTTGGGTTCCTAGAAATTGCTCCAAAATTTGCTTCATGCTCAAATTTACCCAAGAGAGGAAGGTAGAATGGTCCTTATGGTTTAGATTGGGTTGTCGAATCCTCAAATACCTAAGAAGAAACCTACAGACATGTTCATTCTATGGACTATTTCTGTGTATGAAGTGGAAAACGTGGATTTATTTTAGATGGTTTTAAAGGATAACTAACAGATTTAAGTGAATTCAAATTAAGGTAATGATTTGATCCTAGGTTATCTATTGGGGTGGATTGGATGAATTCCTTTTTTAATGATTTCAATTTCTTATATTTGTGATGGGTTCATTTATGAAGATCAAACAAAATCATAACATACTGGTTTAATTCCTAAAAAACCTAAAACAAATAACTTATACACTTGAAGGATCAATGTTTTGAGACCTTTAAGTTAAAGGATCGTATTAGCACTTGAAGCGTGTGGCTTTAAATTCAACAAGGATAATAGAATTTAAAATCATCAAATAAAATTCTCAATTAAAGAAGTGATTAGACATTAATGGGGTGATAAATAAAATACAATAAAAAATCGTTCTACTCCCTTAAATCAAACCATAAGTGGGTTATCCATCCATTTATGCTATGGTTTAATGGAAGCAGGAAGTAGACTCATGAGGGAGGAATTGAAGAAGTAAAAAATAAATAAAAAGAAAATGATCACTCCACCGTTGTGTGAATAATTTCACAAGGCTTGGCGTGAATAAATTCACACATTGAGGAAACAGTATCAAAGTTAGATAGATAAGAACAAAATAATAGTATAATAAGAACATTTATTAATAAACTAAGATGAATTAAAACAACTTACATGTGAAAGACAAACTTGAGACAACAAAATTGCAGCAAAACATTACAATGAAAGAAAGCTCAAAAGATGATAAACTCCTCCATCACCACTACATTAAATAGAAATTTTGGGAGCCTTGGGTAGAGCCTCCAATAGTAAAAATCATCCCACTTGATTATGGTAGGTCTTGGGTGGTGGAAAACTTGTGGAACTTGGACTTTTCCACTCTTGACCCGAGGTGGCAGTCAGCTTGCAACCATCGAACAGATGTGCTTGAAAGACCTTCTAGATTGCAGAATTCGAGTGGGTCATAGAAGACGAAAATGGATACCCAAATGTTTCCTAATATATTATAAAATTTGGGCCCATTTAGAGTTTTGGATTCCAATATATGATTATATTGGTAAGATGTTTTCTGGGCCGCAAAATCTGGCCTAGAATTTTATCTTCAACTTGGCCGCCTAAATAACCACAATAGAGGATGAATTAGCACTTGTTTCTAAATAACGATTTGTTCCTATATATGTCTTCTAAAATATCACGAAATTTGTGCTTCATTGGGCATGTATGTTGGGCCCCACATGCTTATCAGTGTGCTGGTGTCCAATCTTCCTTCTCCAGAATTGTTTACATGAAATCCCATTTTGGTGGTCTTCCAATGTGAATCTTACAACACTCCACAAGTATGAATTTTTTCTAATATAATTATAAACATGAAAATTAAATAAGAAAATAAAATAATGATCATTGGGTACTTCAAATGATGATAATAAAATGTACCACATAATAGTGCCTTTTAAGAAGGAATTACAATCATAATGTGAAATGGTGTTCAAAGTGTAAAATGCACTAAAAATGGTGTTTATGAATAATAAAGCACATAAATATTATATATATTAAAAATTAATATTATCCTAATTTAGTAGCTAATCAGCTGGAGCCCTGATTCTTGAAGCATCTCCTGCACCGCAGTCAGGGTTCTAAGGATTACACTGCTCAAAATAACTCACATGCTCAACAAAACACCTTCATCTAAATAGGAACTAATATATTCATATAAAAATTATGTCTCACTCTAAATGAAGGGTAGAATTGACAAGGAATATGTAGAAACAAATCAACATCACTAAACACAACCCCTATGTCCAAAAGAATTATCACAACCTAAAAGCACTTCTAATCAATCCCAAATAGCTCTCTATTCCAACAAACAGGGTGAGGCATCATCAAAAGAGGTGTATTTATAATTTGATATGAATTCTTAGGTTGATCAGCAGGAAATATTTCCAACATAGAATTATCCATGGCCACATCACAACATCAAACATATCTTTAGAAACCCAATGAACATTACTCCATAACATATCCACCAACAAGATCTCATCTCAAGATACAATAAGAGTACGACTTCTAGATCACAAGGAAGCTTGCTGAATAAACAACTCTTCTATGACATGAAAAAAAACTAACCACATAACCATTGGTTTATAAAAAAAAGGTGAAAAATTTTCATCTCAAAACACATTTGAAAAACAAAATAACTTGGTGGGTTTCCACATTCACCAATGGTGTTTCATCAAGTCTCACCCACATGCACATTTCCATGCCACCCCAGGAACCCAACCACCATGACATATAGGCCATCCTTCTAGATATCAATAAAACCATGCATGTGAGCACCCATGAAAACACCAATGGCTAAAATAAAACAACATCATTCCAAAAATTATGTACCTTCGAAAGAAACACCAAACACCAAGTCAAAACGCTTTTCATATTCCACAAAACAAAATACAATTCATAAAGAACCATTTGATTAAAAAAATTATCCATTTCATTTAATTGAACTTAAAAAAAAACCATTCTATTCCAAATTTCTATTTCCCAATTTTTTTTAAAATTCATCAAGGCCTCTTTTCATAATCGGACAACCACAAGGGCCAAAACCACTTTCCAGAAAAACACCATCCACTCAAAACCGAATTTCCAAAACCTATTCACCAGATTCAAACACTTTTCAACAGACCAAAACACCTCATTTAAAACAAATTTTCCGAATTAATTTAAAATTATTCACACTTTCAAAACATTTTATTTCAACAATCCACAAGTTTAGATTAGGGAAAATCCAATCCCGTTAAATAATTTCCACTTACTCCACAAAATTTGTTTTAAAAAAACACAACCTTCATAAAACTATTCATATATTTAATTTTTGAAAGACCCTTTTCCAATTTTCCAAATCGAATCCTTCCTTTAAAACCCAATTCCATAATTATCACACAAGGATTGTCAATACAAAAATGCAGAATTCATGAAAGGTCCAATAAACCCACAAAAGAGATCTAGTGTCAGTGGGTGACTTGACCATATGTTTGGTGGCCATATGTCAAACACAACACCAACATGGAGAGACTTATTAAGACCATTCCCCATCTCTACATGGATTGCCAGTCCTGGCGATCTCGCGGAGGCCATCAGTCAGACTTCCCTTATCATATCCCAAAACTAGACAATAAACAAGAACAAAGGATACTAATAAAACCGGACATCCCATGGAAACCTGAGGATTAGAATGAGAAAGAGTTTGTGACGCTTTTCCCGCACTTACCCCTCAAGTCCAAAAAATCCTACCCCATCTACCTTGACATCCCCCAAATAACAAGGGAGCTCTAAAAAAAGGTCTGCTAAGAGCCAACCTCCTCTGATACCATTTTTTCATGAACCAGCCTGAGTCAACCCTGAACCGGTCACCCAGGTCAGCCCGAGACAAGTCCCGAGAGGCGTTCCCGATCCTCCTAGGATGGTTAAAAGCACCAAGGTCATCCATAGAGTAAAAAATGGAACGATATCACCCATATATAAACAATCAAACAAATAGCAGAAAGAAATGGACATCCCAAAATACATTTATATAAAAATTAAACTGAACATTATTTGTACAAGAAACTGAAAGTACAACTAAACCAAAAACTCAACAGACCAAACTATTTAACCAACTAACTCCATCTGACCCCGCTTGTCACTCTCCAAAAATATGATCACACGTCTCCCAAGGTGATCAAACTCGAGCTGAAACCTGCACAAGGGCTAAAAACAGAAGAAGAATATTGGCGTGAGTATTAAAACTCATCAGGTTAGCCCTATATTCTATTCCCAATGCACTTTCTTTAAAATAAAATAAACATCAATTTATAGTTTTAAATAAAATATATAAAATTATGTTTTTCAAATGAGTTTCCATGCTATAAAATTATCAGACAAAAACATGCATGTTTAATAAACAAAAATGAAAGTAACAATTTTTCAAAGAGGTCCAATTTCAAAATGAAAATAGTTTTTGAGAGGGATGCTTCAAAGAATGTACACTTTTAAATAAATAACACACACTACTGAATTTACCAACCAAACACACCATATGCCGATGGTGAGTACAAAATATCCAATGAGCACAACTCACGGGAACACCCCTGGGTACTAGTTAGTTGTGAGCCCCAGGTACCTCATATCTCAGTGAAAGTTACCAAAATAAATATCTGTTCCCGTGCACATGAGCCACTAGTAGGGATTATACCCATAACCTAGTGGTCCCCTAGCATCATCATCATCATAGTTTACTTAGTGTTTTCATCGTCAAACTTGCTACGTGAAATAGGGGCCAAACCCCATAGAATCACTAGCATACTAGTACACGTCTGCCCACCTAGATACTTGGGATTACTTTTAGTGCTCAACCAAGTTACACATATTATCAAATATAAATTTCACATCCAAATTCCATTCCCAAACCATAAAAACACAAACATCCCATAAAATTTCTTCATGTTTCTTTCATGAATCAACAAACCACTACAAATTTTCGTCAAACAATTTCAAGGAGTGTATTGAGGCTTTCCACATAAAACTCATTTTCAAACACTATTTGAATTATAAACACACAACAAGACTATACATAACCATAATTTTCAGCCATAAAAACATTAAATAAAATCATTTCATCGATGATAAAACAATCCCAATTGACACAACATGGTATATACAAGTAAAACACTCACTCTTTATTTTTAGGAAATGACAAATAGGCCTTTAAACATTTTCCCAAAACTAACATTTGAAAATGTTATGCATTTCAATTTTTTAAAGAGGTGTATACACACCATATACAGTATCAATACACATTCATAAATCCCATAAAACACTCAGGTTACATATTCAAAACACAACCATTTTCATAAGAATGTGAAACATGCCATTTTCAGGCAACTCAGGCCAAAACATGTTGTAAAACAAAACTATTTTATTTGTAAAACCAAATAAAAATTGGAACTCCATAAAAGGATCCCAAAATAATTTTTTACATATTTAAAATGTATTTATAAATCCAAAAATTCATTTTAAATTGCACTAGAAACATAAAATCCAACCAAGAAATTTACCGAACATGTGGCATGCACTCTTTAACAAAAATACATATATTAATCACTTAAAAAGGGATAAAATACCATTTTCATTACATAAAGATATTCAAGATACTGAAACATATTCAAAATACCCTAAACCAAGTGCATAAGCTCATGGAATAATTTATCAAACAAGAGGAGTGCACATTTATACCAAAACATCTATATTTTTAACAAAATAATTCATAAAACATAATCTGCACAAAAAACTGTTAAAAACAAGGTTTCATAGCAGAAAATATCATATAAATAAAGATATAAATGTATGATAATGATGAAACTTAAATGATAAAGTCTTGTTCAAGGGATATCTACCTCAAGTCCTTGGTGTAATGGAAACACACACCCAAAATCACTATCTGAGAGTTTACAAACCCTAAACCTATGACGACCAGAACCAAATGAATAAAAACCCCATAAAAATCATGGAATTATAGAACCCTAGGTCAAACAGTACTATGGGAGATTATAAAATCAAGAAATAATGAAAGGAGGAAGAAGAGGAAGGATAAAGGAGAAGGAATCTCACATTTTAAACTAGAAAACTATTCGTATTCCATTAGATCTTCACCGTTAGATTAAAGTTAATGGCTTGGAACTTCTTGGAAATACTCCTATGGTATGGAAGAACTAGTTAAAGAATATTGGTGGAAAAATTATTACTAATTGAATTACTTATGAATGCTACAATTTACCTTGTCAATTCTGGACAATTTGAGAGACATTGAGAATGTTTCCCCACTTCGTGACTATTATGTGCTCCAAAGAGGGAAAAACGAAAATGGGGGTCAGGATAGGGATATTGGATTCGGGTGGAAGTTGGAATAACTGAAAAATATTAAAAATAGAATTAGATATAGAATAAAAAAATTATTTTTTAAAACTGGAAATGGGTCAATGGGTTGGCCCAATACCTAAATAAGTAACCCCAATTCACCATGATTATAAATTCTTAAGGGGTAAAAAGGATATGTTGGTTTGAATATATTAGTGGAGGAAAATTATGAAGTATAATGGGTGAAAGATGTTTTAAAAAAAATGATTTATAAAAGAAACAAATCTGGTTTTTAAAACTGAAAATGGGCTCACGGTTGGCCCAAATCATCAAGTAACCACCCTTTCTCAAAAAACTCATAAACAAGAAATGGGGAACCCAAATTAGGGTTATTAGACATATATGAAACTTAAAAACTCAAATTTAATCTCACCCAAGTCCCAAGAAAAGTATTGGGATTTCAAATGAACTGGATCAAAACAAAGACATGAAAAACTGGGTGTGATAATGTGTGCTAATACGTTTTCTCCCCTTTATTGGAAATCAAATGAAAAGGGTAAGTGGGGTCTTGTCAAAAATAGTGTCTCTTTACCTTAAATAATAACTTCATGAATAATTGAGATAGAAGGATGATATCACATGGTTCAATTAGAAAATATCCTTTAGTTAATCAACACTAAGTCTGCATTGGCAAACCCAGTGTAGAAAACAAGAGAGATATAACTAAGGTTTTTAGTGTTGTCTATAAAAAAACATGTATGTGAGATCATGCTCAGAATGTATCTATTCATATCCAAGGGTATATAAATATACATATTCATCAATATAATGCAAATATATTTCACAAACTTCAAAAAACAATGCTCCCCCTTAAAGAAGGCATTAATCTCTTTCAATTACTATCAAGTTAGTACAAAATCATATATATATTTAGAGAATAAGGAGGGAAATTTTCTTATTATTAAAGTGTGAGGAGAAGGATGAACCTGAAGATTCATCCTCAGCTCAACAAACCTCTCTACTAGTATTTCTTTAGTGAAAATATCTATAACCAGATCTTTTTTAGAAATGTATTCTAGCTTGTTATCTCCACCGTGCAACTTTTAATTGATAAAATGATATCAGATATCAATATTCATGGATCTTGACTATTGTATAGGATTATTAGACAGTCTAATGGAACTTTGATTATCAAATAAGATCTTTAGTGGTTTCTCAGTTTAAATTCAAAAATCTGCAAGCTGCACTTGCATGTAAATCATCTGTGTACATGCATGTGTAGCTGCCACATACTCTACCTCATCTATGCTCAAATTTACTAAATTCTACTTCTTTCTATACCAAATGACACATCATTCTCCCAAAAAGAAGGTTCCATTGGTGGTAGAACTCTTGTTGATAAAATCACAAGCCCAATCATCATATGTAAACCCCAACAAATTCATTTTTTCACAGTGTTTTTATAAATTAACATAGTTAAAAGTTCCTTTTACATATCTCAAAATTCTTTTATCTACAAATAAGTGACACAATTTTTTATTACTCTGGAATCTGGCACATGGAGTCACTACATAAGTTATATCTTTCCTTGATGTCGTGACTAAAGTATTCTTCCAATGATTCTTCTAAAATATTTATGATCAACACTATTTCCATTTTCATCCTTACATAATTTGGTTTCAAATAAAATGGGTGTTGAAACATTTTTTTTAGTTTCTATTTTGAAAATTTTCACCAATTCCCTTGCATACTTCTCCTGTTATAGAAATTTGGAATTTTGTTTTTGTTCAACCTGAAATCCCATAAAATATGTTATCTGAAAAAGCATAGAAATTTCAAAGTTTCTCTTAATTTTCTAATAAAATTATTCATATAGACCTTCTTTGTCACTAGTAAAGATAATTTCGTCCACATATATAATGAAAATGAGAGTAACGGTGGCCATTTCTCTAATATAAAGGTTAATATCAACTGTAACCGGGAGAAACTTCATATCCCTTAGACAACAATAAAATTTTGAGTATGAGGACCTTGGGGACTATTTTAAACCATACCAATATTTTCTCATCCTACACACCATGCTGCCATCTTTGTCCAGAAAAAAACCATCTGGTTGTTCGATGTATACATCTTCTTCAAGATCTCCATTTAGAAATTCAAATGTTACACCCATAAACCTTATAATGATTGTGTTATGAAACATACAAGAACATTATAATAGTTTACAGTCTTTCTACTGGTGAAAAAGTTTCTTCAAATTAAATTCCTTTAATTTGTGAATATCCTTTCCATACAAGCCTCACCTTATTTCTTGAAACTTCCCCTTTCCCATTTAGCTTATTTCTGAAAACCCACTTGGTGCCAATAACATTTTAATTCTTGGTTCTCAATACAAGATCCCAAGTGGAATTATTTTCAATTTGATCAAGCTCCTTATGCATTTCTTGTATCCATTACTCATGCTCAACTGCTTCAGTCACTGTATGAGGTTTAAATTGAGAAACAAGTGTAGTTTGATATTTAATTCTCAATCTTCTTCTTGTTTTCACTAGAGACTGTTGATTATCAGTGATATTTTATATCTCAACATGTTTATTTATTTTTTTATCATTTAATTTTATTCGAATAAACTTCTTATTCATCACGGATATGTTTACAATTGATATCAACATTGTTTGGTTCTGTCTTAGTAGCATCATCATTATTTTGTTCCATAATCATTACATTTTTTTCCAAATCTTCTAAATCAGGATTATCATCAATATCTAATTTGGTATTGTTTTCAATAATTCAGGCATTAATGTATTCAACTATCTTGTTCATTCTTTTTTCCAACATCTTTATCCCTTACCATCAGGTAGGTAGTCTATGAAGATTCCTTCCTATACCCTTTCTTCAAATTTTCCCAAATTAATTTTTTAAATATTTATGATATGGGGACTTCCAAAAACTCTAAAGTATTTAATAGTTGGTTTTCTATTGTACCAAATTTCATAAGCTGTCATTTGTGTTTATGGTCTGAGAATACATCTTTTCTATATATTTATAGTAGTACATACAACTTCTCTCCAAAAAAAACATTGAGATGTTGTGTTCAGCCAATATAGTTCTTCCCATTTCAACTATGCTTATATTATTTCTTTCATAAAATCCATTTTTTTGTGGATTATTTGGTGTTTAGTATTGATGATTGATTACATGATTTCAAATATATTGTTCAAAATCATTACTATTATAGTCTTTAACATTATTTGATCTCACTTTCTTGATAAAGAGACCCATCTCCTTCTCAGCTTGCCTTCTAAATTTTTTTAACATTGTGGTTGCCTTTGACTTAAGTTTGATAATCATGACATTAGTAATTATAGTGTAATTATCTATAAATGTTATGAAATTCAGATCACCTCTTGTATAATTTTGTCTCATTGGCCCACATATGTCTATATGAACAAGTTCAAGGGGTCTAGTTGATAGAATATCCACTCCTTTGTGTGAACATTGTATCAATTTTCCTTTCAAACATGTTTCACAAATTTCATCCCTTTCTATTTTCAATTTAGGAAGATCTCTCGCAATGTCATACTTCAGGATTTTACAAATACTTCTTTGACCAAGTTAGAAAATTATTCTATACTAGAGGATATTTTCATCCTTAGAACTCAAATAACAAGAATTAATAGAATCACTAATTTGAAATATATTTTCAGTGGTCCTCTTTCCTTGAGTGATGATTCTTCCATCCTTTGATCTCTTGATGGCACATGAATCCTTTTTTAAAAACACCTTATTTCGATCATCACATAATGGAATTACACTAAGAAAATTGTTCTTTAACCCTACAAAAAATAACACGTCACTGGACTTCAGATTTTTGGATTCAATCATTATTTTTCCAACTCCCTTGATTTTTAGAGAACAATAATTTCTAAAATCACGGCCCCTCCCTCATGATTTTCAATGTTGTTAATAATTTTTGTATCACCAGTCATGTGTGATGAACATCCACTATTGAGAATCCATGACCTGGTTTTACTACTCGCTTTCAAAGAAAATTCATCAAAACATGAGTTTTCTTCCTTTATGTTTTGAATTCCTTTTCCATTCATGACTTTGAGTGTTTATTCAGGAATAATAATCATGCACTTTTTAGCACTATGGACTTGTTGATCACATATTCTAAAGACTTATTCAAAGTTGTTAAATTTGTTCTGAGTTGGAAGTTCATATGAATTATTTAAAATTTATTTCTTATGTTGTGTTGATATTATGTTTTTAGAATAGATCCCCTTTAGTTTATGCCTCACTTTTGGTAGGGACATGTTATACCAACACAAATATGCTTTGATCCCAAACACTCCACAACACTAGTAGTTTCCTCTAAACCTTGATCTTCCCCACTGATAAAATCCGTGTCTTAAATATTTTTTTTGTTTTATTTACATATCTTGAGTTTGTCTTTATTGTGGGTAAATAAATATTATTGGATAATTTCCCTATTTCTTTATATTAGAAGAATATTTCTCACGAGCCTTTATGCTCCAAACCTGTATCAGATTTTATTTTGAACTTGCATTTTTAGATATAACAGATGTATTTTGAAATTTTATGAATGTTGAATTGACCTTCTTGTTTGATGCCATCCTTTCACAGGAGTGTGATGATTCTACCTTGACCTCAACAGCCTTGATGAAATCTTCTCTGATCTTCTTCAAGCTATTTTTTGCGTTTAGGAATTTTGACAAAGTCATTGATTGTTCTTCTTCTTTGAGGTAAATCTTTTCCTCAAGGTCTTTTGACATCTTTTCCATTTAAGATACCTTCAGTTTGTGCCTTTTTATTTCTTTAGTATAAAATGTTACTTTATTTTTACATTATTTATTTTCCTTATTTATATTTCCTATTTATTTAAATAATAATATCTTATCTTTCTTGAGATTTCTGTTTTTGTCAAGAAAATATTCTAATTCATTTTTCAACATGTGTTCTAGATCTGTCAATTCACTTTCATCATCTTCACATCTGGAAGTATCAAACCCTTTTTCCACATGATCCATGAAATTAGTTTCACATGGAAAGAACTTTTTCTTTCTTCAACCAAATTTTACTGAATATTTTGAGTTTCTACCCAATTTGTTTTGTGGTTTTTCTTCATCGGTCTCAGGTGAAACAAACCATTTCTTAGGAAATTTATAGCAAAGATTCCAATTTCATTATAGTTGTAACATCTTCGTGGTGATTTTCCTTTACCCTTAAACATTATTTTCCTGAATCTCTTTGATATAAGTGCAATGATTATATTATATTATTCATCTTTATCTTCATCATTAGATTCACTTGATTCTGAAACTTCATCATCTCTGATTTTGAGTTTTCTCATGGCCTCTAAATCCACCTACTCTTTGATATTCTTCTTGAAAACTGGGATCTTATGTATTTTATATGCAATGATAATTTTATGTAATTCATCAATTGAAAGATCATATCTATCTTCCAAATTATATACTTTGGGATAAAACTTGTTAGGAAAATTTCTCATTAGTTTTTTTATGATATTTGTGTAATCCAAATTTTCTCTAAAGCCACGAATATTACTGAAATTTTCATTGACTCCTGTGAAATAATCATCAATGTTTCATTCTTTACCAATCAAGATATCTTATAATTTTCTCCTCTATATTTTTAATTTTTTTATTCTTTGACTTTCATGTTGACTTCAAAGCTACTTTCCAATTTTTCCCAAATTTATTTGGCATTTTTGAGTCCCATAACCTTTGTGTATACTTTTTATGAAAAATACATTAAAATGGAATTTTGATATTTTCCATCGAATTATATATTTGTTTTCTCAGTGAAAGCCATATAAGCATCATCAGCAATAGGAGGTAATCCAAAATTAGTTGCATCTCTAACTTCAAGTCCAAGAGATAAAATATAGGGAAACATTTTATCCTTCTATTTTTTATAACTCTTTATATCAATAGTAGGAATTACCCTATTATTGATAGAATTTATATTATCTATCTTCTCAAAGTATTTGATCCTTATATAAGGTGCCTGCCTCTAATACTAATTGTTATACCCAAAATATTACAAGATCACTGAGAGGGGAGGGGTGAATCAGTGATCAATTTTTTTTGAATTTTCTATTATGAATTACCCTATTTTTTTAGTTCAATTTCTGTTGATGGTTAAGGCCTCGATCCACTCTTTAAATGATTTTTTAAAACAAAATCACATAACATAGGGATTTATAAGGTTCTGTATGAATACTTACTCCTTACTGTGTTGGTTATTCTACCCAACATGGATTCTTCACTTTATCAAAAGATGATTACAATCATTAATTGGTTAATCTCCCCAGTAACAAGTTGGTTAAAGATTCCAACTTCACTGCACCTCCTTCTTCTTCTTTGAGAAAATAGTTATACCCTCCAACTTCAACTTTTCTCTTCTGACTTACTTGTGTACCTGTTCAAGTAGCTTCAACAAACTCTGATTGAATCTTTCGGTCTTGCTCAAAGATTCTAATCACCCATAATGATTAGTTTCCTTAATGATAAAAAATTATCTAGATAATAATTATTCCATTTGACTAAATTCCTGGCCTCACTTAGATGTGTTAATGTGGTGTGTACATCTTCTTCAAAAATATGACTATCCCAGAATGATCTTGCTCAATCTATCCACTTTGTTTCTTTTTACTCAATTCAATTTTCACACACACAATTCTTTCTTCACATATGTGTTCATGGGAAAGAATAAGTTCATATATGTTCAATTATTGTTATGCAACTCAAAAACCAATAGTTTTATTCCTTTATTCCTTTTACAACCACTGTCTTTTAATGATTCTTATGCCTTTAAGAGAGGATCATGTAGGATTGTGACCTACTGTCTCTTTTTCTTCTTTTGCATAAACCCAAATGGGTAGCCACTAGGTGTGCGAGTTCTTCTTCACTGCCTCTTGGGGATTATCACCATGAACTAGGAAGGATTCATGTTCAGGTGTGTAGAGAAAACTAGGGTGGTGAAGTGCACTATCCCAGTAGGTTTCATGGACCAATTCTTTACAAAGAATATCAAGTGTGTAAAACATTGTTTGAGAACTCATCAAATTATTCTTATATTTTGTGTACGGTGATCACAAGAAGAGTTGTGTGGTATTGGTTCTTCACAAAGATCCTTGGAGAGTGTTTTTCATTTGTCAAAATGGTATCAAGATCTTCCTACTTCAAAAACAGTGGGTAAGGCATGATTTATTTCTTTATGAGATCTCCCTCAATATTCTCAACCCCAAACCCTCGGTTGAGGGAACTCTATTTATAGGCAGTGATATTAGCATTGATCCGAATTCAAATCCTATATGATATGTCGTGGAGATAAAATCCTTTAATGATCAAGATCTTTTATTTTGAAATCTTAAAATCATAAATAATGATATGCTGAGAATATAATTTTTTTATGTTCAACGTAGGCTCCTCATTTCACATGGAGACATCACATGCATCCATAGAGAGTCGCATGTGAATCTTAATCATGAACACCTGAGCTCCATGACGTGGACTCAAAACTGAATTTACTTTGGACAATGAATTTTTTTTATTATTTGGATGTGTGCATGAAAATGTAATTGTATGCATGGTTATGTATCATTCGGACGAACCACATTCAGCAGATGTCATCATGAGCGGTGCCCAGAGTCACAATACTGGAGGTGCATATATGCTCCAGCAAGGTTGTGTCCTTCGGCTGGTTGAAGGTTGAACATGATGCGGTTGCATAATCATCAGAAGGTCCTCATTTGATTTAGAGAGGTGTGGAATGGATGGATAGTGGAGATTAAATCGCGGATGCAGATTAGATGGATGTCCAAGATTCCTTCTATATTTTTTAAATGATGAATAGTAACCACTTTCACTTGTTCCACATTGAATCAAAGATGGTGCTTTTGTGTGGTATATCAATCAAACCTCACCTCCCTCAGTCAATATTACTCATTCCCCCTCCATGGTACCTCCCCATACCATGTTCTCCATGTGGGAACACTATGCGCCCACTCTATGCCATTATGCTGCCCTGCATGGTGGTGCGCTTCACTGGCTCCTTGACTACGACCTTCCATGCTGGTTGGCTGGCTGGGATCGAGCTCAACCTCCCACTTTGTGGTGAGTTTCACTCACCTAGCTGGCTGGTTGGCTGACTGGCTAAGTCCAATTATTTTTTGAATAAATCCCACATAAAAACATGGAAAAAAACAAATTATACATATAATGGAATTCAATATGAAATACATGACCACTCAAAATTATAAAAGTTAGATAAATTAAAGGGAAACATCATATATTAATGTTTAAATATTAAACATTATTTTGGGATCTTAAAAATTATCTAATATTTATAACAAGATGAAAAAATAGATCATGGTAGCTTAGAGTAAGATAATAAGTTCAATCCATTTATTTCATCATAATATAAAAACAAACATATACATAACCAAGATGTAGTGATATTGAAAATGATATGGAATGTCATAGCATAGACTACATTATGGTTTACACCACTACATTATGGTCTTTAGTTTAGTACACATTTCCTTTTTTCTCTGACTTTCTCTACATCCTCATAGACTTAGAATAGATTTATGATGTTTCATATCATACGTATCAATTTTGGAAACCATATTCATAAATCATTTAAAATATCTCTTAAAAAAATTAATTTTTTTATACATTTTAACCATATTTTACATAATATTTAACAACATGTGAGATTCCTTCTAGAATATCTTCTTGATGTCCTCTAAAACACTTTTTTCATAACTATAAATATTATATACAAAAAACATTGTATCAAAACATAATATTCATTCAAAAACCCATAAACTATTAACCCACAAGAACTAGTAGCATAAAATATTTATATATTATATATCCTATAAATTTATGAAAATATCATCCTCTTGAAAAGAGGTAATAAAACTCAAGATAATATGTAATCTATCCTTATTTCAATAAATAACAAGATATTATATACTATTTTACACCATATATATCATGTAAAAGTATTCATAATCATATATTCACATTGTCTAAGGAAAACAAAATCTATGGGACAGGGATTTTTTCAATTTAATTGGCTAATCAATACATTCTCAATTTTCTAAATATATACTGAACAAAAGGTTGGTCCTATCACATTATATTAACCCATGTTTATTAACATATCACATGCACTTAATTTTATTTTATATGCACATCGCATGTGATTTATATTGGTATATACATATACTCACATAATATTTCCCAATAGAGGTACCAATTGAAATAATATTTATATGGGAGGATAAATCAAATAGTTCTTAAAATTTAACAAATGAAATGAGAAAAACAAACTCAAACACTAGCTGATTATATCAGAATAATTTTTACCAAAAGAAACATATCACATTTTATATTTCTCCTACTTGGCATCTTTATAAAATTAGTTATAAGGATTCAATATGAAACATACACCCTTGGAACACTGAAGACACTGTGTATGGAACTCTACATGGTATATGTGGAGGTTCATCCAAAAAAATAGTCTTTTTTTCTATAAATATTATATTTTTTATATCTTTATGAAATATAACACGTCATTAACTTAAAATTTATACACCAAATATAATCATCCATGATGAACATTGTTTAGGGATAACTAAATTTCATATATTTAAAGGTCGATTATAATTTAACTTCAGTAATATGTGATAATAACTATATGAAATTATAACATAGAGACTTCCTTTTTATGTCATGCTACAACTTATATTCTTAATTTTTGTTAATAATACCAATAAAACCATTCCTAATAAACCATGTAATCACATTGAATATTATAGACCACAACATAATCCAGATATTTACTCCACATTTAAGGTTTTGTTAGACTCATTAAATCACAAATTAATTCCTACTACATATCTATGTTAAAATATGATATAACCTCCAAATAACTTTATTTTCTTGAATATCGTCAATAAGAAACTATTTTTTTGAATAATGGTTTCATTGTATTCATAATCCTAATATCCAAACACTTAAAAAATTATTTTATCATTTTTAATTCTCAAAATAAAATGTTATAATTTTAATAAATGTGTTTTCTATATTGAAATATTTATATGATTATATTTATAATATAGAGACCTTTCCCTGTAGTCATTTATCTTAGATCACATTAATATGAAATTATAACTAGTTACATTTTACCAATATATACTGAACTATATCATGATGTAAATTGATATTAATAGTTATGATGACTATTTTAATCTAAAATTTTTAATTTTTATAACTTCTATAATCCCATATATACTCCCAAAATCCTCTTATATGTATTAATTTTAAAAAAAATTAATATATCAAAAAAATTAGAAAATAATAATTATTTCCATTAGTAAAATTGTATGAAAGATACACTATGAAATGCCAAATTTAATATATTATTCTATGTGTCTATAGAAATATTTAAAAAATAATATTATATTCCATAAAATATATGAATTTTGAGTGGATGGATCAGATCTCACATATTTTGACATATAATCTAGATATGCCCTTTTTATGAATAAAACACATTTTAACCATATCTTTTTTCTAACATGTTATAGAAAAACTTGAAGCATAAACCAAGTGTATTAAAACCAACATCAAATTTTTTTATTACTAGTACTGGTTCTTTCATCTCATGATAAAAATAAAATATATCACCATTATATTAATACAGCTAAGTTAAGAATAATACTTTACATTCCACATATAAATATTAACATCATTTTCAAAATTATTTGAATTAAAATGACAAGATACATCAATCCATTCCATTAATTTGAACTCATGTATATTTATAACATCCATAACAAAAAAAATTTATCATATAACCTTCAAAATCAATGACTTTATTTCAAACACTGACAATAGATATAGACCACCTATTGAGTTTCATGTATCCATTTTGGGATTCTAGATAATTCCATATAATGACAATATTATCCCTAATTCTTGAAACCACATTTAGATTTTAATCACCAATGATGATAAGTGTGTCATCAAAACTTCTATAAAAAATCATTATACTTTTAACACAATAACATATCATAAATATCACATTCCATTCCCACCCAACCACAAAATTTAAGTAAATGGGTTTCCCATTTAATAAAGTCAGTTATTTTTTTAGATCCTTTAAAAGAATATTTCTATAATGAATTCAATAGCTACGACATGCCATAAATGGATCCTTTAGTATCTCTAAGTCATTAGAAAACCCGATCATACTGAATACATCATCAAAGACTCATATATATTCAAAAATATTATATAACAAAATTCTATTAAAACCACAAGTGAATCCATTTATGATTATTATAATAATCTATTTCTCTTGATGAATGACTTCAATATTTACTTTATTAAGAGGGGATTCGCTAACACATATAATTTCCCTTCATTCTTAATAATTACTCATAAATTTCTAAACTTATGATGAAAGTATCTTTCATAATGTTTCCAATTTTTTAATAAATAAACTTAGATAAAGTATAAATTCTAATGATGAATTTTTATCTATAATAAATTATTTTATTAAACTTCTCAGAGAATATTAAGTAATTGACAAGTTCAAAAAATATTTCTCATATTCATTTCTCAGCATGAAAAATGTTAAAGTTATCAGTTATTAGTTTCTCATAAAACTAACTCTCTCACATTCATTTAACAAAATCTTCTAAAACTCTTCTATGATTGAAATAAAATATTTATAGGTGGTGTGTCAAAGAAATATTAAACAACTAAAAACATGACTCATCAATGTTTCTAATTTTTTATATTATCAACCCAGACTTTTTATATGTGATAATTAATTTATTTACGATTTATAAAGTTCCAGAATTTTAACAATGGTAAAATAGAAAATTTACACTTTTGGATAGTCGTGGAAAGAATATATAATTATTTAATTGGGAATATAATATATTTCATACACTTCATAACAGTTTGGGATGTTTTATAAGAATCTTATTTATTTTGGGAAAATTAATATTTACTAAGACAAAATATTATTCAAAAATAATAAAAATAAGTACCTCATCAATGGTTGATCAACTAAAAATTATATATCAAGGTTGTGTCTAAATATAAAGTTTTTCATGGGTTTTGTATAAATTATTTGTTCTAGTGTCAAGCCACATACATGAAATATATTGTCTATTATTCACATCATGAAATTATCCAAAAAAATAAAAAATTACTATTTTTATTTGATCATAGGGATAGAATGGATATGTGGAAATGAAATGGATTTTTATAGTATTTTTTGGGAATATCTTAGTATATGGAACAATCCATGATGGGTTAATTTATGATGGGATTTATTGAATAAATTATTATTTTAATATTGAAATAATTTCAATATATTCACGGTTGAATAATACTGATACTAAAAATGATTTTCATCCTTGGGTAAAATAAAAAATATATTTCCACCCTCATTTACCCTTTTATGGAAGTCCTGGAGGATCCATTTTTTTCATTGTATAACAATGGACCTTTCTACTTATAATAGCGATGATCAACTAACATGACATTAATTATCAAATTTTTGAAACATCAATGATTCTCTAAAGAGGTGGAACATATTAATATTTGACACCTCATTATAGTTTGTAACTTAGATCCCATTTTCATTTTGATTTAATTCACTCTATTTAAAATAGATAATCACAATATAATATTTTTAATAGATAAATGATGATAATAAACCAGATATTTAAAAAAAATTAAAAAAATATTTATTTTGGTTCTGTTAATTATTATGTTAAATGGATTATTTAATTCCATACTCCATTAATCAATGTTACATATTCCATATCATTTTCTATATTATTTTTTCAAAGAACTAGAAAATTATCAAATCATAAAATATTTTACATTTTATAATTATTTGGTGATTTTGAGAATATGTATTATTTGTGTAATGGAGTGACTTCTTTTTTACTCATTATTTACATATATATATTACATATATAATTTAATATATTCTATTTATTCTATTTATTTTCTCTTTAATAGTTAGATTTTTATAATGGAATTTTTCATGGTTTATGATCTATATTAATGTGGATTAAATATATTAATAAAATTATTATTATTATTATTATTATTATTATTATTTTATAATGTAATTTATGATATAAATTTTCTATAGTTATACCATCAATCAGCATGTCATGCCCTCATTTTATTCTTTTTATATTATTTAGAGAATGAATTAGTGAACTCATCTTCGGGTGGCTGTATGTTCCCACCTACCATCATACTTAAATTATTCACCAAAATTTGTCCCATAATTATTTTTTCTTTGTTATTTGGAACAACATTGTGTGATTGGGGACATGGTTTTCAGTTGGTAGTAGTCATGTGATGGAACAAAACACTATAAAAGGCTGATAATTCAACTTTGGTATCATGTGATGGAGATTTTGAGGATATAAAATCTTGTAAATAATGGTAATGGATCTTTATAATATATTAGAATACACACAATTAATGACTGAAAGCATAAAAAGTGTTAATAGTAACAATATTTTCTACAGAATGATGAATATATTTATATTGAATTCTCTCAAAATCATGTCATGTAATCTAAGAAACACAAATCCTATAGCACATCTTCTAAATTTCTAGATTTAAAAAATATCTATAAATATCACACTCCATGTGATAAAGGGTTACACACTAAGTTATCTAGACCACATTGCTTAAGAATGTACTTGGTGTACATGCTAAGTAACAACATGGCCACTCATTCCTTATATAATATCATAAAATCCATATATAATGGGCCCATTGATACACCATGTACCCAAAACACATGTTAACCAACCCATGAAGTATCACTTATTGTGTAAAAAAAGTTCATTGTGTGTATTTATATATGACCTGACCTCCTATAGTTGGGGTAAATGTTGAGTATAGTAGTGAGTCCAACATGTTTAATATCATATGAGACTTTATTTTTTAGGTCAAAACTATATTAATTAGACTATTTTTAATTCTACCTGACTAATATTGAGGACCACATTTGATGTACCTATGTAGGATATGATTTTTACTTTATATTATAGGTTTTATATCATATCCTCTAGCCCAAATGTTGGAATATGGTATATGAGTAGGCCCCACTAATTTTTTCTTCATGTATAATGTGATGGAATGAATATAATAATTATTCATTTTTTATTTCTAATGTGTGTGGGTGGGATATTCGGTGAAAATACGGGGTAGGTCACCCTACAAAAGATGTTTCAAAGAAAGGAAATGGGTTCCCCAAATTTATTGGGGATTATATTACACTCTTGATGGATTAAGGCATTGTTTTTTTATCTTTAGGGTGCAGTTATTCCATTTGAGCATCTGGTTAGTACACCCTTTTTCATGAATAAGGGTGGGTCCCCGACACTACAAGTAGGGTTGGAACCCTCCCATGTGATAGGGCATGGTTCATCCACATATAGAGTATGAGTTTTTCCAATGGGATACAATTTGGGTGTTTTAACATTTTGGTTTAGTTCCCCATTAACTAAAATACAATTTAGAGAAAAGTTTGTGTCACCCATGAAACGACCCAAAATTTCATTAATGGAAATCCCTCTTGATCTAATTAAATGTCTCATTATGTAAAATGCTTATATAAAATTTCAAATTCTTTGGTTTAATGTTAATAATTGTGATTGTTGCTAATATAGCCTTTAAATAGTGATCACATGATTAGTAAAAATATAGGGCTTTAATAAATCCAATTTACTCAGACAAACGAAGTGATGGCCTCATCCAGTAGACGTACCCCATATGAAGCCCATTTTTTAGAGCTCAGAAAGGAATTGGCATCATTGGGATTCACTCTTTACCAAGCCCAAGTCGAGCTTGAATATGTTAAGCTCGAGCGGGACCGCCTACGAGAGAAATGGAAGTTGATAGAGATTACCACCCGAGAAATGTTATCTGATCCACCCAAAGAGTTTGTCACCATCGCACACCTTACTCTTCGGTCTTATGCGGGTTTTATAAGGGGTTATGTAACAATACCTTATCACTATGTTTATGTACATTATTTTTGTATATAAAAATGAATATACTTTCATTTTATTATTGTTACCTTGTAAATAGTTTTTATAGAACAAATAGTGTTTTTAGTTAATATTCCACAAAGAAATCTATTTTGATGAATTAATGGTTTTTTGAATTAAATAATATTTTAATAAAATATTATTATTATTATTAAATTAATCTTTATTAAATATAAATTATCGTACAATTTTATGAATGCAATCGTAATTTTTATTAAGCTTTGAAAGCCATTTTTTTCAAAACCCGTGAATTTTTTATAAATGTCTTTTTTCATATTAAAAGTGAAAATTAACATATTTAAAAAATTATTTAGATAAAATAAATATTATTTTGGGAATCAGGATACCAAAATTATACAACGGTATATTTTTCATAATTTTCTGAGACTCTCAATTTTTTGGGTAAAAATTAAATACCTTTTAAATATATAATGTGTTTTAGGAAATCATAATGACCCAATAGTGATGTAATAAATATAATAAGCTTTATTTTTATCCAATATATGTATTAACATTATAATTATTTTATTTTGGGTTTGTTTGACATATTTTACAAAGCATTAATGGACCCTTTAAGTCTTATTAAACATCTTGTCTTTTAAAATTATTTTCCATGGGAGTGTGACTCATATACTCATAAGAAACCCCATTATTTTAAGAATTTATTAATTTGGACTTATAAAATATAGTTTTCCACTTCCCTTTTCCAAAAACCATGGGCAAAAACAATTGTCTGGTTTGTGTTTTGGATTAGTTTAATGTAAGGTGTCCCAACTGAAAATAATAAAGAATTCCCTCACCTTTCCTATATAATCCCACCCAAGATCTCAATTACTCCTCACTAAAAGCCTTTTTATTTCTTCAAAACTCTGCCCCACTCTCTCTATAATCCTCCCAAGGTTCCCCAAGCTCCTAATAAGCCTCTCTCAAGCCACTCTCAAGCCTTTGGAAGCACACTTCCAAGTAAGGATTTTTCTTCCTTTCTCATTTTTGTCCAATTTTCTAAATGTTGTTATGACATTTTAATTTCAATTATAAATGTTGGGGTATGGTTTTTAACCTCCCATATACTTACCTATTTATTTTTTAATGATTTTAGACCCCTTTCTATCTCATTAAATGCCTCTCATGTACACCCATTACTATGCCGAAATTCTGAAAGGAATTTCTCTCTCCTTATTTACATTCAAGCAATTCTTTTGTATCATGAATCTAAATTCCATTAAAATTGCCAGGACATGTATTTATATGACCCCATTACTGTCCATTTCATGTAAATATGATTATACACCCCTTTCTCTCTCATCAACCATTTTTATGAATTCTTAGGTCACATCATTACGCTGCAGAAATTGCACCGAGTTTCCAAGCCAATGTCATTGTGTAGTGAATACCATGCCCATTTCTCTATCAAGGGTATTCACCTTTATGAACATTTAATTATTTATTATAAATTTTCATTTACGAATTCCACATTTTTTTATCATGGAATAAATGATGACATTTTATGAATCCATGTTATATGATCCATGTGGCACACTAATGCATGAAATGAAATGTTTAAGAAGGGTGCACGCTTATAGCACTCCAATGCATTGGGCAAAGTATAATATCATGATACGTCATGTGAAATGGGTTTTTACTCATGATAATTCAAGTGAAACGAGTTTTTACTCATGTTTCATGTGCAATGAGGATTTACTCAAGATCCATGTGAAATGAGCCTTGGCTCGTGCTAATTCTATGTTAAGTGTTGTTGCCACATTTCCATCTTATGATTATCATGATTTATCATGACATTCTGTTTATGATTCTGTTTTTCTCTATTGATACTACTATTGTATAACATGTATTGTATTCCTCATGTTATTCCATGATTATTCACTTACTGGGCTATATATCTCACCCTTTTCTTATGCTTGTCCTCTGGTTATCCCATGCAATGATAAGTATGAGGGAATGTGGTGGTCATGTAAAGGAAGTTTCCAATAAAGATATTGTATTTCATGTTTTAAGTTGTTATGTAATGATTCTAATCCCCAAAGACACTAGACCTCTCGATATTATATATTTTATCAACTGAAGTTTATGCAATAAATTATGTTTAATTGTGTAATAAAAGATCAGGGTTGTCATAGTTGGTATCAGAGAATAGATTTAGTTATTTTTGGGATTAGGATTAGAAAACCCTAGTAAGTCCTTAGAGACAATAATAAGTATAATAAAAACATCTCTAAGTTTTTGTGAGTATTGAGTAAGTGGTTTATCAATAAAATACATCCCTATCTGGATACGAGAAGGTAGAGGCAGCTCTGGCACAGATGTATCTTAGGGGTAAAACATGAAAACACCGCTTTGAGCAAGACTCGAATGGGAACTGGTGCACAAAAACGGGTCTTGCTGAACTCTTGGTTATGAAACTCCCAGGGGATATGCTTTGGTAAATTCACAAGCTTAGTATGAAACATTATTAAGGGACTAAAAAATTCCCTAAGAATATATGTTAGAAAGTAGATCATGGAT
Source organism: Viscum album (assembly GCA_963277665.1). Classification (NCBI taxonomy): domain Eukaryota; kingdom Viridiplantae; phylum Streptophyta; class Magnoliopsida; order Santalales; family Viscaceae; genus Viscum; species Viscum album. The sequence goes on from OY728156.1 coordinate 475,578,126, forward strand.
AACATAGACTGAAGCCAATAGATTCGTATGTTAAAGAAATAAGAGTTATTTATAAGTCATCAGTTTTTTCCTTGTATTACCCTTTATTTGTTACCCCCATCTTTCCTTTTATTCTAGCCAATGTTCGGTAATAGGAGGACTAGGGCTAAAAACCGATGTGAAGATCAATGTGATAAATGTACTAATGAGATTCCCAATCCAATGGGAGCAGGAATCATAAAATTGTTCACGCTACTCTCTTAGTTAACCCAAGATTTTAATAGAAACATGGGTCAATAAAAACATTCAACCCCCCCTAAGAAAGGAAAATTCGCTATTCAGAGCTTCATGATACAAAGGCCTCCTACTTTTAATGGATCATCTGATCCCTCAATCGATGAACAATGGATCAGCTCCATTGAAAATATCTTCTCCATCCTTCAATATTCTAAATAAGAGAAGGTTCTCCTAGATGCTTATCATGTGGAGGGTGAAGCTGATCAATGGTGGACATTGATAAAAAATACGAAGCCTAAGGAAGAGATCGTGGCGTTGGAATGGAAGGGTTTTCAGAAGATGTTTTTAGATAAATATTTTTCGTGCACCCTCCAGCTTAAGATGGAAAGGTACTTCCTTTCCCTCAAGCAAAAAAATGAATCTATTGGAGAATATGAGGGAAAATTTAAAAGGCTTGCATGATACACTTTTGGCTTTGTCGTTACCCCTAAATGTAAGGTTAATCGCTTATTTTATGGGCCAAAACCTGTCCTTCGGAAAGCACTGGCGATCTGTGACTTCAACAGATATGAGTAAATTTTCCAATGTTCCCTCAAGGTTGAATTGGAGATCGAAGAATATCAGGGGTATCATGGGGAAAAGAATCGAAAGGTGGAATTCAATGCTGGTGGTCCGATGGATAAATCCAATGGTGCTAATAAGATCCATCACCCCACTATACAAAGGTGCAAAAAGAAGCACTCTAGAAATTTCTTGAAGGGGATAAGGAAATGCATTATGTGTGGAAGATAAGGGCACTTGGCTGTTAACTATCATCAAGAAAGTCCCGCAGCTATGATAGAGGAGAGGAACACTCCATTCGAACCTCAACATGTGGTTCATTGCTCCAATTGAAAAGAACCAGGGCATCTTGAAAATCAGTGCCTTGAGCCAAGGTTTTTCTGAGGCAACCAAAAACCTACAAGGTAGCAAGGGAGAGCTTTTTCCATCACTACTGCCGAAGTGAACCCCAACAACAAAGTGGTGATAGGTACGCTAGTTATTCATTCAAGAATGGCGAATGTACTTTTTGATTCAGATTATATGAATTCTTTTATATCTCAAAAGGTTAGTAAAACAATCCCAGCACAACCACAAATAACAGAAGTTAATATGTCGGTGAGTATAAAAAATGGGGCAATAATTGCATTCAATGAATATAACTCCTCCCCTATCATAATCTATGGATTAAACATCCTAGATAACCTCTTCATACTCCCTCTATTGTAATTTGATTCAATTGTTGGCCTGGATTGGCTTTCCTTATATAGAGCCAACATAAATTGCCGTGAGAGGGAAATCGCTCTCTATGTGGAGAATCGACCCCCGATTATTTTCAAGTGCAAGGAGGAAGATGAATCTTATTTAGTTCCATTATCTCAAGCGTGGATATTACTTCCCTTTGAGCATGCGTATCTGGCTTAGATGATTTAGTCTAAGGAGGAAACCATCCTAGAAGACATGCCTATTATGAGGGAATTCTCTGAAGTCTTTCTCGAGAAATTGTCTGGTCCTCCTCTTAGAAGAGACATTGAATTCTCAATTGATATTATACCTAGGGCATTGTAAAAAACCAATGACTCCATATGGAATGGCTGTTGTGGAGCTTGAGGAGCTGAAGAAACAACTACATGAGAATCTAGATAAAGGGTTTATATGCCCAAGTGCTTCACCATGGGGTGCACCAGTCCTCTTCGTCAAGACGAAGGATGGGTCAATGCATCTTTTCATCGATTATCATGAGCTCAAAAAAAATCCCGATAAAGAACAAGTATCCTCTACCATGAATTTTTGACTTCTTTAATCAGCTATGTGGAGCACAATACTTCTCCAAGGTGTATTTTCGGTCGGGATATTATCAAGTAAGGGTGAAGAAGGAAGATAAACCCAAGACTACTTTTCCTACAAGATAAGAGAACTATGAATTAATAGTAATTCCTTTCAAACTCAGCAATTCTCCAGAAATCTTCATGGACTTGATGAATAGAGTCTTTATAAATTACCTAGACAAATTTGTGGTAGTCTTTATAAATGATATTATAATATACTCCAAAACCAAGGAGGATCATGAGGAGAATTTAAAAACTGTACTAGAGACCTTGAAAAAGGAGATTCTCTATTAAAAGTATAGAAAGTGTGATTTCTAGTTGAAGTAGGTCTCATTCTAGGGCCATATCATCACAAGAAATGGGATATCTGTGGATCCCTCCAAAATAGATGCAATTGAGGGATGGCCAAGGCCAACATTTTTAACGGATATCCATAACTTCTTGGGGTTAGCTAGATATTATCAGCGATTTGTGAGAAATTTCTCACAATTATCCAACCCTCTTACCAAGCTAACATGTAAGGGAGTAAAGTTTTCTTGGAGTTATGAATGAGAATAAAGCTTCACGGAGTTGAAAATTAGGCTAACCACTGCACCCGTGCTCACTTTACCCACAAGTGGAGAACTTTTTGTGGTATTCAGTGATGCTTTGAATAAGGGCCTAGGATGTGTGTTGATGCAAAATGAAAAATTCATTTCCTATGCTTTAAGGAAATTGAAAGTTCATGAATAGAACTATCCAACACATGACCTAGAGTCAGCTAAAATGATCATTGATTTGAAAATTTGGTGGCATTATCTCTATGGGGAGAGATTTGAGATATATACTAAACACAAGAGTCTCAAATATATATTCACACAAAAAGAGATTAATATATGCCAGTGAAGATGGATAGATCTCATCAAGAATTATGACTATTCAATCCACTACCATCCTGGTAAGGAAAACAATGTGGCTGATGGTCTAAGTAGAAAGGATCATGCATCTTTATCAATGATGAAAATTGAAAAGGATCTGATCTTCTTATATGATGGACATGGGAGTCATTAAGGGAGGAACATAATCAATATTTTCTCAAAGGATTGTTCAACCCTCCCTATTTAAGAGAATAAATTATGCTCAAATAAAATATGTGGAAATTTAGAAAAGGGTGGAAGCTGGTAGAAATGGGAAATCCTCTCATTTAAAATTTGATGAGGAAGGATTTGTAAGATTTGGGATGCGATTATGTGTACCATCCAATCCCGAGATAAAGAAAGAGATATTGAATGATCCACATAGCTCTACCTTCTCTATCCACCCAGGGAGCTCAAAGATGTATCAAGATCTCCAGGAGTATTATTGGTGGGTTAATATGAAGAAGGAGATCCCTGAATAAACATCAACGTGCCTGGTGTTTCAGCAAGTGAAGGTAAAGAGGTATAAGTATAAGGGTATGATGCAACCATTTCCCATACAAAAATGGAAATGGGAGAACATCACCTTGTACTTTGTCACTGGACTTTCGAATACATCCAAAGGAAACAATGCAATCTAGATTGTAGTGGATCGCCTTACAAAGGTTGCACACTTTATTTCTATTTGGGAGGATTTCTCATTGGATCAACTGTCAGGGATATATATCGGGGAAGTGGTAAGGTTTCATGGAGTTCCACTATCTATTGTGTTCGATAAATATTCAATATTCACCTCTATGTTTTGGAAGAGACTTCAACATGCTCTGAATACCGAACTAAACTTCAGTACGGCCTATCATCCTCAAACTGATGGCCAATCCATGCGGACTGTCCAAACACATAAGGACATGTTGAGAGCATGCTCAATGGTCTTTAAAGAAGGATGGGATCAACATCTTCCTCTGGTTGAGTTCTCTTATAATAACAGTTTCCACTCAAGTATCCAAATGGAACCATATGAAGACCTTTATGGGAAAAGGTGTAGAACACCAGCGTGTTGGGATGAGGTCGGTGAGCATAAGCTGCTTGGACCAGAAATGGTCGAAGAAATGGTGGAGAAGTTAAAAACCGTTCTGCAGCATATCAAGGCATCCTAGATTTGATAGAAGAGTTATGTAGATAATCGTCGATGAGACCTTGAGTTTAAATTTCGATACATGGTATTTCTATGCATATCTCCATGGAAGAATTTCATGAGGTTTGGAAAGAAAGGGAATTTAAGTCCAAGGTACATCATCCCCTTCGATATTCTTGATCGTTTCGGGGTTGTCGACTATCGACTAGCACTTCCACCTACCATGGAAAAGGTACATGATGCCTTTCATATATCCATCTTAAATAAGTACATATTGGACCCTTCACATGTACTCTCTTCAGAGGTGGTATAGTAAGAGGATGATCTTTCTTATGAGGAGCAACCAGTGAAGATCATAGATCGTAGAGAAGAAGTTCTACAAAATAAGACAATTCCTCTCATCATTGTGTTGTGGAGAAACCACAAGTTTGAAGAAGCGACACGGGAATCGGAGTAAATGATGAAGCATAGGTACCCACATCGGTTTTATTGTTAGAAAAGAAAATTTTGAGGGTGAAATTTCTTAAGGGGGAAAGATTGTAATGACCCAAAAATTCATTAATGGAAATATCTCTTGATATAATTAAATGTATCTCTATTTAAAATTTTTATATATAATGTCAACTTCTTTGGTTTTATGTTAATAATTGTGACCATTTCTAATATAGTTGTTGAGAAGTGATTAGGAGATTAGTATAAATATACAGCTTCAAAAAATCCAATTTACTCATACAAAGGAAGAGATGACCTCATCCAGTAGATGTTACCCATACAAATATCATTTTTTAGAGCTCGAAATGGATGTGGAATTATTGGGCTTCTCACTTGACCAAGCCCATGCTGAGCTTGAATATGTTAAGCTCGAGTGGGACCACCTACGAGAGAAATGGAAGTTGATAGAGATTACCACCCGAGAAATGTTATCTAAGCCACCCCAAGAGTCTATCACCATCACACACCTTACTCTTCAGTCTTATGTAGGTTTTATAAGGTGTTATATAACAATACATTAGCACAATGGTTCTGTACATTATTTTTTCTTATAATAATTAACATTCTTTCATTTTATTATCATTACCTTGTAAACAGTTTTTAAAGCACAAATAGTGTTTCCAATTAATATTCAACTAAGAAATATATTTTTATGAATTAATGGATTTTTGAATTAAATAATATTTTAATAAAATAATATTATTATTATTAAATTAGTCTTTATAAAATATAAATGATCGTATTATTTTATGAATGCAATCGTAATTTTTATTATGGTTTGAAAGCCATTTTTGTTAAATCCTGTGAATTATCGATAAATTCCATTTTTTATTTTAAAATTGAAAATAAACAAATTTATAAAATTATTTATATAAAATAGATATTATTTTTAGAATCATGATGTTGAAATAATCCAATGGTGAATTTTTCATAATTTTCTGAGACAATCAAATTTTTGGGTAAAAATTAAATACCATTTAAATATATAATGTGTTTTATGACATCATAATGACCCAATAGTGATGTAATAAAATACTATAAGATTTATGTTCGTCCAATATATTTTTTACCATTAAAATAATTTGATTTTGGGTTTGGTTGAATTATTTTACAAAGCATTAATGGACCCTTCAAAACTTATTAAACATCTTTTCTTTTTAATTTTTTTTCCTTGGGAGTGTGAATCACCTCCACATAAGTAACCCCATTATTTTAAGACTTTTGGAATTTGGAATTATAAAAAAAATTCCACTTCTCTTTTCCAAAAACCATAGGCAGAAACAATGGGCTGGTTTGTGGTTTGGAATAGTTTAATGTGAGGTGTCCCAAACCTACATAATAAATAATTCCCTCACCTTTCTTATATAGACCCACCTAAGATCCCACTTAATACTCACTCAAATCCTTTGGATTTCATCCAACCTCTTCCCTAATTTCTCTAGAATCCTCCCAATAATCCTCTCTCAAACCTCTCTCAAGCATTTGGAAGCACACTTCCAAGTAAGGGTTTTTCTTCCCTTCTCATTTTTGTCCAATTTTGTAATGTTGTTATACCCTTTTAGTCTCAATTATAAATTTTGGGGTATGGATTTTCAACTCATGTATACTGCCCTATTTATGTTTTAATGATGGGATACCCCTTTCTCTCTCATTAAGTGCCTCCCAAGTACACCCGTTACTATGTAGAAATTCCGAAATAAATTTCTCTCTCCTCATTTACATTCAAGCAATTATTTTGTATCATGAATCTAAATTTCATTAAATTTGTTGGGAAATATATTTATATGACCCACTTAAAATATAATTTTTGTACATATGATTATACACCCCTTTCTCTCTCATTAACCATTTTTACGAATTCTTACATCATACAGTTATGCTGCTGAAAGTGCACCAATTTTCCAAGCCAATGTCATTGTGTAGTGAATACCATGCCCATTTCTCTATCAAAGGTATTCACCTTTATGAACATTTACTTATTGATTATAAAGTTTCAGGAATGAATTCCACATTCCTTTATCTTGGAATAAAATATGGTTTTTTATGAATCCATGTTATATGATCCATGTGGCACACTTATGCATGAAATGAAATGTTTAAGAAGGGTGCACCCTTATAGCACTCCAATGCATTGGTTAAAGTATAGTATCATGATACATCATGTGAAATGGGTGTTAACTCATGCTAATTCAAGTGCAATGATTTTTTACTTGTGATTCATGTGCAATGAGGATTTACTCATGCTCCATGTGAAATGATCCTTGGCTAATACTAATTCCATGTTAAGTGTTGTTACCACATTTACATGTTATGATTATCATGATTTATCATGCATTTATATTTATTATTCTATTTTACTCTATTAATATGCCTATTTTCTAACATTTATTGTATTATTCATGTTATTCCATGATTATTCCCTTACTGGGATTTATATCTCACCCTTTTCTTATGCATGTACTCAGGTTATCCCATTCAATGATAAGTACGAGAGAATGTAGTGGTCATATAAAGAAATGTTTCTATAAAGATGTTGTATTTCATGTTTTAAGTTGTTATGTAATGATCCTATTCCCCAAAGACACTAGACCTCTCAATCTTCTATGTTGTATCAAGCGAAGCTTATGAAATAAATTTTGTTTAATTGTGTAATAAAAGATCAGGGTTTTCATAGTTGGTATCAAAGGATAGGTTTAGTTATTTTTGGAATTAGGATTAGAAAACTCTAGTAAAGCCTTAGACAAAAGACTAAGTATAATAAAAATATCCCTAAGTTTTTTTGAGTATTGAGTAAGTGGTTTATCAAGAAAATACATCCATGTCGGGATACGAGAAGGTAGAGGCGGCTCTGGCACTGATATATCCTAGGGGTAAAACCTGAAAACACTACTTTGAGCTAGACTCGAACAGGAATTGATACACAACAATTGGCCTTCCTACACTCTTGGTTATGACACTCCGGAGGGATATTATTTGGTAAATTCACAAGCTTAGTATGAAACATTATTAAGGGATTAAAAAAAGGCGCTAAGAATATATGTTAGAAAGTAGATCTTGGATAAAATAGACTGAAGCCAATAGATTCATATGTTAAGGGAATAAGAGTTATTTATATGTCATCTGTTTTTTCCTTGTATTAACCTTTATTTGTTACCCCTAACTTTTCTTTTATTCCAGCCAATGGCCGGTAATAGGAGGACTCGGTCTAATAACCGATGTGAAGATCAATGTGATGATTGTACTAATGAGATGTCCAATCCAATGGGAGCAGGAATTGCAAACATTGTCACACTTCTCTCTCAAGTAACTCAAGATTTGAATAGAAACATGGGTCAAGAGGAACGTTCAACCCCCCCCCCCAAGAAAGAACAAGTCGTTATCGAGAGCTTCATGAGACAAAGTCCTCCTACTTTTAATGGATCATTCAATCCCTCAAACTCTGAACAATGTATCAACTCCATTGAAAAGATCTTCTCCATCGTTCAATGTTCTGAACAAGAGAAGGTTCTCCTGGCTGCTTATCGTATGAAGGGTGAAGCTGATCAATGGTGTAAGTTGATGAAAAATACTAAGCTTGAGGAGGAGATCGAGGTGTTGGAGTGGAAGGATTTCTAGAAGATTTTTTTCGATAAATATTTTTTTGTACACCCTCTGGATTAAGATGGAAGGGGAATTCCTTGAACTCAAGCAAAAAAGACAACGAATCTGTTAAAGAGTACGAGGAAAAATTCACCAGTCTTGCACGATACACTTCTGGATTTTTCGTTACCCCCTAATTCAAGGTTGACTGCTTCTTTGGTGGGTTGAAACCTAGCCTCCGGAGAGCACTGGTGATCTATGACTTCGACATCTATGAGGAAATTGTCTGATGTGCCCTCAAGGTTTAAATGGAGATCATAGAATATCAGGGGTATCATGGGGATAAGAATTGTAAGGTGGAATTTAATGATGGTGGTTCGATGGATAAATCCAACGGTGCTAAGGAGATCCAACACCCCACTTTCCAAAGGTGCCGAAAGAAGCACCCTGGAAAGTTTCTAAAGGGGACGAAGAAATGATTTCAGAGAGGAAGAGAAGGTAACTTAGCTGTTAACTATCAGAAAGAAAGACTTGTGGCTATGATAGAGGAGAGTAACACTCTTTTCGAACTTCAACACGTGGTTCATTGCTACAACTGAAAATAACCTAGACATCTTGCAAATCAGGGACCTAAGCCAAGGGTTTTTGGAGGCAACCAACAACCTCCAAGGTAGAAAGGGATATATTTTTCCATCACTATTACTGAAGTGAACCCCGAAAATTAAGTGGTCACAGGTACGCTAGTTATTCATTCAATAATGATGAACGTACTATTTTATTCAGGTTATACGCATTCTTTTATATCTCTAAAGTTTAGTAGAATAATCACAGCACCACCACAAATCATGGAAGTGAAGATATTGGTGAGTACGGAAAATGGGGAATTATTGCATCCCATGAATATAACTCCTCCCCTATCATAATCTGTGTATTAAACTTCCCGGATAACCTCATCATACTCCCTATAGTGTAACTTGATGCAATTCTTGGCATGGATGGGATTTACTTATATAGAGCCAACATAAATTGCTATGAGAGGGGAATCACTCTCCATATCAAGAATCGACCCCCGATTCTTTTCAAGTGTAAGGAGGAAGATGAATCTTCTTTAGCTCCATAATCTCAAGTGTAGATATTCATTCCCTATGAGCATACATATCTGGCTAGATGATTGAGTCTAAGGAGGAAACCACCCTAGAATACATGCCTATTGTGATGGAATTTGCTGAAGTGTTTCCCGAGGAATTTCTTGGTCTTCCTCCTAGAATAGATGTTGAATTCTCAATTGATCCTATACCTATGGCATTGAAAATATCCAAGACACCATATATAATGACTATTGTGGATCTTGTGGTGATGAAGAAAAAACTACAGGAGAATCTAGATAAAGGGTTTATACGCCCAAGTGCTTCACCATGGGGTGCACCAGTCCTCTTCATCAAGAAGAAGGATGGGTCAATGTGCCTTTGCGTCGATTATCGTGAGCTCAAAGAAACACAATAAAGAACAAGTATCCTCTCCCATTAATTGATGACTTGTTTGATCAGCTACGTGGAGCACAATACTTCTCCAAGGTGGATTTGTGGTCAGGATATTATCAAGTAAGGGTGAAGAAGAAAGATATCCCCAAGACTTCTTTTCGTACAAGATACGGGCACTATGAATTCATAGTAATGCCTTTTGGACTCCCCAATGCTCCAGCAATCTTCATGGACTTGATGAATAGAGTCTTCAGAGATTACCTAGACGAATTTTTGGTAGTCTTTATAGATGATATTATAATATACTCTAAAACCAAGGAGGATCATGAGGAGCATTTAAGAACTGTACTAGAGACCTTAAGGAAGGAGAATCTATATGAAAAGTATATAAAGTGTAAATTATGGTTTAAGGAGGTCTCATTCTTGGTCCATATCATCACAAGCAATGGGATATCTGTGGATCCCTCCAAAACAGATGCAATTGAGGGATGGCCAAGGCCAACATCGGTAACGGATATCCGTAGCTTCTTGGGGTTAGCTGGATATTATCGGCAATTTGTGAGAAATTTCTCACAATTTTCAAACCCTATTACCAAGATAACTCGAAAGGGAGTAAAGTATTCTTGGAGTGATGAATGCGAAGAAAGATTCAAGGAGTTGTAAAGGATTCTTATCACTGTGCATGTTCTCACTTTACCCATAAGTGGATAACTTTTTTTGGTATACAGTGATGCTATGAATAAGTGTCTGGGTTGTGTGTTGATGCAAAATGAAAAATTCATTGCCTATGCTTCAAGGCAATTGAAAGTTCATGAACAGAACTATCCAACACATGACCTTGAGTTGGTTGTAGTGATCTTCACTTTAAAAATTTGCCGGAATTATCTATATGGGGAGAAATGTGAGATATATACTGAGCACAAGAGTCCCAAATATATATTCACACAAAAAGAGTTTAATATATTCCAACGAAGATGGATAGATCTCATCAAGGATTATGACTGTTCAATCCACTACCATCCTGGTAAGGCAAACAAGGTGGCGGATGCTCTAAGTAGAAAGGATCCTATATATTTATCAATGATGAGAATTTAAAAGGATCCGATCTTGTTAGATTTAAAAAGTATGGACATGGGAATCATTAAGGTAGGAATATCATCAATCCTTTCTCAAATGATTGCTCAGCCATACCTCTTGGAGAGAATAAAGGATGCTCAAAGAAAAGGTGTGGAAATTCAAAAAAGGGTGGAAGCTGTTAGAAATGGGAAATCCTTTGATTTCAAAGTTGTTGAAGAAGGAGTTGTAAAATTTGGGATGTGATTATGTGTACCATCTGATCCCGAGATAAAGAAGGAGATATTGAATGATGCACATAGATCGACCTTCTTTATCCACCCAGGGAGCACAAAGATGTATTTAGATATCTGAGAGAATTATTGGTGGGATAATATGAATAAGGAGATAGATGAATATACATCAAAGTGCTTGGTGTGTTAGCAAGTTAAGGAAGTGAGGATGAAGTCTAAGGGGATGATGCAACCATTGACCATACTAGAATGGAAATGGGATAACATCACCATGGACTTTGTCACCAGACTTCCGAAGACATCCAAAGGCAACAATGAAATCTGGGTTGTTGAGGATCTTCTTACAAAGGCTTCACACTTCATTTAAATTTGGGAGGATTTCTCATTGATCAACTGGCACAAATATTTATCAGGGAAGTGTTAAGGCTGCATGGATTACCAATATCTATTGTGTCCGATCGAGATACAAGATTCACCTCTATGTTTTGGAAGAGTCTTCAACATGCCATGAATACTGAACTAAACTTTAGTACGGCCTATCATCCTCAAACTGATGGCAAATCTAAGAAGACTATCCAAACACTTGAGGACATGTTGAGAGCATGCTGAATGGACTTTAAAGGAGGATGGGATCAACATATTCCTCTAGTTGAGTTCTCTTATAATAATAGTTTCCACTCGAGCATCCAAATGGCACCATATGAATCCCTTTATGGGAAAAAGGTGTATAACACTGGTGTTTTGGGATGAGGTCGGTGAGCATAAGCTGCTAAGACCAGAAATGGTTGAAGAAATGGTGGAGAAGGTGAAAACCATTCAGCAGCATATCAAGCCAGCCCAGAGTCGATAGAAGATTTATGCAGATAATCGTCGACGAGACCTTGAGTTTAAAGTTTGAGACATGGTATTTCTATGAATATCTCCATTTAAGAAGGTCATGAGGTTTGGAAATAAAGGGAAGTTAAGTCCAAGGTATATCGGTCCCATCGAAATTATTGATCGTGTCAGGGTTGTGGCCTATCGACTAGAACGCCCACCTACCATGGCCAAGATACATGATATCTTTCATGTATACCTCTTAAGGAAGTACTTACTAGACCCTTCACATGTACTCTCTTCAAAGGTGTTACAGTTAGAGGATGATCTTTTTTATGAGAAGAAACTAGTGAAGATCTTAGATCATAGAGAAAAATTTTCTACAAAATAAGGCAATGCCCCTTGTCAAGGTGTTGTGGCGCAACCACAAGTTTGAAGAAGCGATGTGGGAATCAGAGGAAATGATGAAGCAGAGCTATCCACATCTATTTTATTATGGGAAAAGGAAATTTTGAGGGCAAAATTTCTTATGGGGGGAGGATTGTAATGACCCAAACATTCATTAATGGAAATCCCTATTGATCTAATTAAATTTATCTTTATGTAAAATTTTTATATAAAATGTCAACCTCTTTAGTTTTATATTAATAATTGTGACTGTTTCTAATACAGTTGTTGAACATTGATTGCATGATTAGTATAAATATAGGTCTTTAACAAATCCAAGTCACTCAGAGAAAGGAAGCGATGGCCTCATCCCATAGACGTGCCCTATACGAAGCCCATTTGTTAGAGCTCGGAAAGGAGTTGGCATCATTGGGATTCACTCTTGATCAAGCCCAAGCCAATCTTGAATATGTTAAGCTCGAGTGGGACTGCCTACGAGAGAAATGGAAGTTGTTAGAGATTACCACTAGAGCAATGTTATCAGAGCCACCCCAAGAGTATGTCACCATTGCACACCATACTCTTCAGTCTTATGTGGGTGTTATAAGACGTTATGTAACAAGACCTTATCACTATGGTTACGTACATTATTTTTTATATAATAATGAGTATACTTTCATTTTATTATTGTTACCTTGTAAATAGTTTTTAAAGAAAAAATAGTGTTTTTAGTTAATATTCAACTAAGAAATCTATTTTGATGAATTAATGGATATTTGAATTAAATAATATTTTAATAAAATATTATTATTATTATTAAATTAATACTTATAAAACATAAATGATCGTATAATTTTATTAATGCAATCGTAAATTTTATTAAGGTTTGAAAGCGATTTTTGTCAAAACCTGTGATTTTTTTATAAATGTATGTTTTTATTTTAAAAGTAAAAATTAACATATTTAGAAAATTATTTAGATAAATTAAATATTATTTCTGGAATCAGGATGTTTAAATTATCCAATGGTGAATTTTTCATAATTTTCTGAGACAGTCAAATTTTTGGGTAAAAATTAAATACCATTAAAATATATAATGTGTTTTATGACATCATAATGACCCAATAGTGATGTAATAAAATAATATAAGCTTTATTTTAGGCCAATATATGTTATAAAATTAAAATAATGTGATTTTGGGTTTTTTTACTTATTTTACAAAGCATTAATGGACCCTTCAAGACTTATTAAACATATTGTCTTTTTAAATTCTTTTCCTTGGGAGTGTGACTCACCTCAATAAAATAAACCCCACTATTTTAAGAATTTATGACTTTGTAATTATAAAATATTGTTTTCCACTTCCCTTTTCAAAAAACCATGGGAAAAAACCATGGGCTGGTTTGTGGTTTGGATTAGTTTAATGTGAGGTGTCCCAAACTAAAATAATAAAGAATTCCCTCACCTTTCCTATATAAACCAACTGAATCTCCCACGTCTTCCTCACTAAAATACTTAGATGTTCATAAAACCTCTGATTTAAACATTCTATAATCCTCCTAAGGTTCCCCAAGATCCCATGAAGCCTCTCTCAAGCCTCTCTCAAGCCTTTGGAAGCACACTTCCAAGTAAGGGTTTTTCTTCCTTTCTTATTTTTGTCAAATTTTATTAATGTTGTTATGCCCTTTTAATTTCAATTATAAATGTTGGAGTATGGTTTCTCACCTCCCCCATACTTCCCTATTTATGTTTTAATTATGGGAGACCCATTTATCTCTCCTTAAATTCCTCCCATGTACACCTGTTGTTATGCTGAAATTCCGAAAGGAATTTCTCTCTCCTCATTTACATTCAAGCAAATTCTTTTGTATCATGAATCTAAATTCCATTACAATTTTTGGGTTATGTATTTATATGATCCCATTACTTTGAATTTAATTTAAATATGATGAGACACCCCTTTCTCTCTCATCAACCATTTTTATGAATTCTTACGTCACGCCATTACGCTGCCGAAATTGCACCGATTTTCCAAGCCAATGTCATTGTGTAGTGAATACCATGTCTGTTTATCTATCACGGGTATTCCCCTTTATAAACATTTAATTATTGTTTATAAATTTTCATGTATGAATTCCATATTCCTTTATTGTTGAATAAATGATGATGTTTTATGAATCCATGTTATATGATCCATGTGGCACACTAATGCATGAAATGAAATGTTTTAGAAGGGTGCGCCCTTATAGCACTCCAATGCATTAGGTAAAGTATAGTATCATGATAAGTTATGTTCAATGGGTGTTTACTCATTCTAATTCAAGTTTAACAAGTTTTTACTCGTGATTCATGTGCAATGAGGATTTACTCATGCTTGATGTGCAATGAGCCTTAGCTCATGCTAATTTCATGATAAGTATTGTTGCCACATTTCCATGTTATGATTATCATGATTTATCATGCATTTATGTTTATGCTCCTCTTGTGATCTATTTATATTCCTATTGTATAACATGTATTGTATTCTTCATGTTATTCCATGATTATTCCCTTACTGGGCTTTATAGCTCACCATTTTCTTATGCATGTCCTCAGGTTATCCCATGCAATGATAAGTAAGAGGGAATGTAGTGGTTATGTAAAGGAAGTTTTCAATAAAGATGTTGTATTTAATTTTGTAAGTTGTTATGTAATAATCCTAATCCAGAAAGACACTAGACCTCTGGATCTTCTATGTTTTATCAAGTGAAGTTTATGAAATAAATTATGTTTAATTGTGTAATAAAAGATCAGGGTTGTCATAACACATTACAATTATAGTAAGGTTTTATGTATGTTTTTAGGTATGGGTACATGTGGTGATATTTTATTTTGTATATGAGTCATGTAAATTATTAGTAAACTTAGTTTCTATCGGGTTTTGAATTGCAGCTAGGATATCGACTTTATCTTTATGGGACTTGGGTATATTAGATATCACATCTTGGTTATGTAATATTTTCATTCCTAGAGTTGGAAATTAAATATTTAGATTCTCTATTTTATATTGATGTATTTACTTTAGAGAATATTTTTTACCCTTATATACTCATTCGTGTTTCCCATAGAAGTGGGATTTTTTGTTGATGTGGTGTTTTATATTTATATTTCTTTTTCAAGGAATCCTACTAGGTATGGTTATACTCACCCTTTATTAGGATTTATATCCACGCATATTGTTACTATGTAGACATGGTTTCGATATGCATTATTTATAGAATATTTATAGCTCCTGTAACTAATGGAGTTGATATGTAGTGGAAGATGGTGGGCCATTGTGGGATACTGTTCCTAGTGGAGTTTTTTCTAGTGGACCATATAGTAGGGAGGTGTCTTCCAAATTAATATAGTCAATTTTACATGGTGGTTTTATTTATTTCATTTTAATTTCCTTTTTTAATATTTTTTAAATTTAAACTAGAAGCAATTGACATATATGTGCATCATAACATAGTATGGTTGATTATATTGATTATTTTCATTATTATACATTATCGTATATTAGAGCTAAATTTATATTATAGTTTTTCGTAGGCTAAGGCACCCCATATGTGATTATTCGTTATTGTTTCTAGTCTCCATCCTCTAGCTTAATGAATGAAGGATTTTGGTTCCACACATGGCCCACTTTCAACTTGGGTGGCGTCTTAGTGTTTTGGGTCCTGTCAAAATAGTATCCTTGTTTTCCATGTCTCGGAAATGGTGTTTGTATGTATTCTTTCTTTAATTAATGGTTTCTTAATTTTCAATAGTGACGAAAAGGGGGCATTGTATTTAAATATAAAACATTTTATACAAGTATAGGTGTAGTGGTCAACATATCCTTTCACCAGGAAATTGATAACCTATTAGTCAACTAAAAACTCTATGGCATCATTTATATGGTGCTTATAAGATAGGTTATGCAACATATAGTGTTTAGTTATGATATTTTCCATGTCCCTCTGAGGTCATCTCTCTAAGATATTATCTAGTGAGTTTGGGTTAATCCTTATAAATATAGAAATGTTACCCATAGATAATCATCCCATATTTAGAGTTATAATCATGATGATCCCATTTCAGTGAATGACCCTATATAAATTGATATGCTTGGTGAAGAGGTATCTTTTTAGATTCTGATTTAGAGGAATCTATTCTCAATGAGTAGAGGTAATATTCATCCAACATGTGGTCTTTGTGAATATCTTCCCTATAGACTGGACGGTAGTTTCCATTGAGCATGATAGCTCTATGGATAGTTTGTAAATTTTATATGTGTTTCAATGATAGATGCCTAAGGAGTTTTAGAGACAATCATGGTCCATGTATAGTAGAACATTGGATGGAATCCAAAATTCATACTTTTAGTACGGTTTGGACACCCAAAGATCATATAGAGTTTCTTACTTTTGATTTACCCATCAGAGACCAGTGAGTAGTTTTTAAAACTTACTCAAACTCGTGATAGTATTTCATTACTAAGAATAGAGTTCAATATTTTCTATGAAGTTCTATTCGATGATATTAAAAAGGGTTTAAACTCTATTAGAGGTTTTGTTGAATATGAATAAGTATGTTTTGAGGTTTGAGAAGAGGTACACCATGGAAATGATCCTAATATGGGATATAATTTTTCTATCTCAATTTCTCCAAAAAATCCAATAAAGTGAAAATCATATTCTGACTTATTCTTTAATTATTCTAGATACATAGAGAGAATTTTGGAAACTATGTGTTTTTTGTTATAGGTGCACTGATTCTCTTAAAAAGACAAAATTATTATACAGTTGTATAATGTAGTTTCATGGATGGAACTTCATGTTGAAGATATAAATGAGATTAGATATCATCCTATTATTGGAATTGTCACCCATTCTGTGACGGAAATGTTTGTAGAAGGGTAGGTGGTGCTGAATTAGCTAGATATGGTGGACTCTACGGGTCACCTCCATTTACCACATTCATGTAATTTTCCATCAGGACCCAAGTATGAGAGATTGTTCTATAACTACAAAAAAATGTCAATTAGTAACCTTTTTTTCATTAGAGATGTCTTAAACCATCACTAACTCATTTATCGACATTTCTAAAAGGCATTCCTAAATGATTTGTTGCTAATTTATAAACGTTTATAAGAATCACTCTTTAGGGACACCTCATTTACTGATGCTTTTTTAGAAACATTAGTAAATGAACATCGCTAAATAATTGATGTTTGTAAACATCACTCTTTAGAAGCACCTTATTTACCTATTCTAGTGAGAAACATCGTTAAATGAAATTTCATTTAACGATATTTCTAAAAAAAATCAGTAAATTTTTTTTCATTTGTTTTTTTTACAAGGAAAAAATGGATTATCATTTACCAGTTTTTTTTGAAATTTATATATATTTTTTAAAAAAATTATGATTTTTTTTATAATTACAAAATATAATACTCTTCATGTACACCACAATACCCTCCTTCCCCATACTATCTGCACACACCACCTCTCCCATACCCCCTTGTACACCCCCATACGAAATGGAAACCATCAACCTCACCCCGCCAAAGGAAAATCTGAAAATCAAGCTCTCGTAAATTTGACCCCTGAACCTCAGGTATCGAATAGAAATGCATTACCAACTCACCTATTAAATTAATTATGCAAAAATTGTATTGTGTTATATATATATATATATAAGTATTTAAACTATTAATATTATATATATATATATATTAATATATATATATATATTAATATATATATATCTGTTAATATTTTATATTTTGTGTTTTATGTTTTATGTTTATATAAATATTATATGTGTGTGTGTGTTTATATTTTATATTATATTATATTATATATTTATTTATTTATTATATATATGTTTATATTTTAAATATATATATATATGTTTATATTATATGTGTGTGTGTGTCTTTTTTATTATATATATATGTGTGTGTGTGTGTGTGTGTGTGTGTTTATATTTTATGTTTATTTATATGTTTATGTTATATATATGAATGTGTGTTTATAATATATATATATATATATATATATGGGTATATTACATATATATATATATTGGTATATTACATATATATATATATTATGTTTATATAAATATAAATGTTTATATGTATATATTTGTTTATGTGTATGTGTGTAAATATATATGTATATATATATATAATAGTAATTATATATATATATATATAATTAATCACGTTTTAAAACACTGGTAAAAATGTCACTAAAATAGCCATGTTTTCTTAAAAATGTGACTAAATTTAAAATATATATGTGTTTTTATATATCAATATATGTACATATTTATTTATCTATTTATTTATTTATTTAAATATGTGTGTGTATGTGTTTGTATATATATATATATATATATCTGTGTGGGTGTTTATATATGTTTATATATGTGTCAGTATTTAAAAAATTAATATATTATACCTATATACGTATATATAATTTTATATATTAATATATATGTATATATGTATTTATGTATTTATGTTTATATTTTATATTTTATATTTTATATTTTATATTTTGTGTTTATATATGTATGTATATAAAAGTTTATGTCACATTATGTGTGTGTGTGTGTTTATATTTTACATATATGTTAATATATGTATATGTTTATATTATATATGTGTTTGTGTGTGTGTGTGTTTAGATTTTATATATATATATATATATATATGTTTGTATTTTATATTATATATATATATATATATCTGTGTGTTTATATTGTTGATGTTATGTATATATATCTATATATGTTTATATATATATATATGTTTCTGTGTGTGTGTGTGTGTGTAAATATATATGTGTATGAATATATATATATATATATATATATATAATTATATATGTATATGTATAATTTACCACGTTTAAAAGAACTGGTAAAAATGTCACTTATATATCCATGTTTTCTTAAAAATATGGCTAGTTTTAAAATATATATGCGTTTTTATATATAAGTTGGTAAATTTATATATATATATTTATATGTGTGTATGTGTTTATATATATATATATATATGTCTATGTTTATATATATCAATATATATATATATATATATATCTAATTATATATTTACATCGATATGGGGAAATGATCTATATATATATATATTGTGACGTTTACTGAAAAACGTCTTTAATTTAGCAATGTTGCTAAAAATGTCACTAAATTAGCAATGTTTCTGGGAACTATTGCTAAATTAGTGATGTTTCCTAAAAAATGTCACTAAATTACTGTTTTTTATAGTGCATGGATGGTTGTGAAATATGGATGGCAATTAGTAGATAGTAATTTGTAAGGTTTTTGGAACAATTTTTCTATCTCCCTCACTATCAATCATACTCAACAACATGGTAAACGTAGATTCCTTACCTTTTATGTTTTTAATCATGTAATAGATATTTGGTAGGGGTCCTATATAATTTTTATGGATGGATATTGCAATTAGTGATTATCCATTGGTTATAGGGGTAGATTGTGAGTTTCCACTAAAGTATAATAGAACATTCGTAGGATTATATTATGATAGTATGATCTTATGTGTTACCATCACTAGTGTGGATTAAAAGTTTTGTGATTATTAAGTGTCATGTGTAGGTGGGTAGGGTGATTCTGAGGGTGTAGAAAAAGGAAATGGCACTGAGGTCGCTCAAAGCGCCACTTCGAGTAGAGATAAACTGTTGATTCCAAACCTATCTGCACCACTTGAAGTGATGCTAATAGGTTAAATAAAAACATTATTGGTGCCACTTCAAGTGGCACCTAAGATCCCCCCTCCCCCTCCACCATTCACTTCCACTCCCCCATTTTCCCTCACTCTCATCTCTCTCACTCTCATTGTTCTGCCTCTCTGATTTCTCTACCCACATAGTCATTCTGCTCTGAAGAATCACCGCATTTTTGCAAATTTGAAGTAATTATTTTTAATTGGTTTAATATATTTATTTATTTTTGGGTTTTTCTAATTCATAGTTAATGTATTTTATTTATAAATAGATGGTAATTAATGTATTTTATTTAGGAATAGTAATAGTTTATTGTAGTTAGTTGTAATTAATTTACTAATTCATATTTAATGTAATTAATAATTAATTAAATTTAATTAATAATAATTTAATTTCAAGTGTTAATTAATTAAATTTAATTCGTTAATTAAATAATTATAATTTGGTAATTAATGATTTGTAATTATCTAATTAATTATTACTAATTATGTAATTATTTAATTTTAATTAGGTAATTAATTTATTATAATTTGGTAATTAATGAATTCTAATTAGGTAATAGTTAATTATAATTAGGTAATTAATCAATTATAATTAGGTAATTAATCAATTCTATTTAAGTAATTAATAAATTCTAATTTGGTAAATAATGAATTGTAATTAGGTAAGTAATCAATTCTAATTAGTAAATAATTAATTTTGATTATGTAATTAATTATTTGTAATTAGTTAATTAATTAAGTGAAATTAGGTAACATCAATGTAATTAGGTAATTAATTTATTATGATTAGGTAATTAGTTTATTGTAATTAGGTAATTAATTAATTATAATTATGTAATTAGTTAATTATAATTAGGTAATTAGTTTATTATAGTGGGGTAATTAATTAATTGTAGTTAGGTAATTAACTAATTATAGTTAGGTAATTAATTAATTCTAATAAATTTATTGTAATTAGGTAATTAATTAATTTTAGTTAGGCAATTAATTAATTGTAATTATGTAATTAATTAATTTTAATTAGGTAATTAATTAATTATAGTTAGGTAATTAATTAATTGTAGTTAGGTAGTTAATTAGTTATAGTTAGGTAATTAATTAAATGTAATTAGGTACTTAATTAAGTTTAGTGATGTCATTAATTAAGTGGAATGAGGAGATTAATTAAGTGTAATTAAGTGATTAATTAAATTTAATTTATTAGTAAATTAATATTAATTAGGGAGTCAATTAAGTGTAATTATCTGATTAATTATGTGTGATTAATTAACTATAATTAAGTGATAAATTAAGAGTACGTCGGTACTTAATTAAATGTAATTAGGTGATTAATTAAGTGTAATTAAGTACTTAATTAAGTGTAATTAGGTATTGAATTAATTATCAAAGTAATTATATAAATTATTAAAGTAATTATATTAATTAGCGAAGTAATTATTTTCAGGTAAACAACAAAAACTTGTGGGAATATTAAATAATGATTAAGGGGTGATTAAAGGTTTATTAAGGGATTAATAAAGAATGATTAATGCATGATTAACCAATGATGAACTAATGGTTAACCGATGATGAAAAAATGGTTAAACTATGATGAACTAATAGTTAACCAATGATAAACTAATGGTTAAGTAATGATTAACTAATTGTTATGTAATAATTGGTGTCATATTTTAGGATATAAGAAAATGTTCTAAAATTTTGGTAGCATTAAGATTATGTGGTTATCTAATAAATCAAATCTCTGTCTGGATACAAACAAGTGGATGTAGCTCTAGCATATATGTAACTAGGAGTAACAACTCAGATATGGTGTCCCAAGACTGACTCGGGGTAAACTAGTATATGACAACGGGCCTTACTACATTCTGGTTTGACACTCCTGAGGGAGATGCTTTAGATGATTCATATTTTCTTTATAAACTACTACAAGACCTTTAGTATGATTAAAAACTATACTAAGAAACATTATTATCACAGTTTAGGATATAAGAAGATGTTCTAAATGTTTATAATCATAAAGATTGATAGCATCTTTGAAAGGTGTGTACTTAACTTTGGAATTTTGAAAATCATTATGCCTTTTAATAATAATGATGGTTTATTTTAGATAAAAAAACATGGCTGACTATATTTATTTTAATGGTCAAATAATTGAGACATAACAAGGGTGTAGTTATAGTGTACATCCATAGGTTGTTGTGATTCTTGGAGGCTATAATACTTTCAAGTCTATGAAAAGGAAAATTCATCGAAAGTTAAAATTGACAAGGAATCAAGTGATAGAGTGTATCACATACATAAATCTGAAATTTATAGATAGGTTTTGTTATGTATGCTATCCAGTAACTAATGACTATGATTGGGAATACATAATATCATTGGTTAATTGCCAACCTGAGTTGTATGTCACTATAGATACAATGGAGGTTCCATCGACATTAGAAGTTGGACCATCACAACATCATGATACTATGTCATATGATCCTACTATAAAACACTAATAAATTCCATCAAAAATGTTAATTCTTCCATCATGTCCCTTAAACACAGTTTTTATGGATATTCCTCCACATAATTTATATTCAGTGCTCAATTATTTTGAGGATGATGACAATTTAGAACCAGAAGTTGATGAGGAAGTTGAAGAATAAGAAGATCATGTTAAAGAATAGTTTGTGCCCACTCATGTGAGGTCCAACCGACCATTTAAAAAACCTCCATTATTGGCTTCATGGATTATTGAATGCAAGAATCACTTTCTAGAATTTGATTGGTCATTTATTACTTTAAGTACAGAATTTCAAGGAATCATTATTGGCACAAATTGAGTGTTGGATAAAGGTTTTCTATATATTGGAAGAGAGATTGAGAGAAAAGATGCAATATAAAATGTGATAAAAAAAT
The DNA here is from genome assembly GCA_963277665.1 of Viscum album. Taxonomy (NCBI): domain Eukaryota; kingdom Viridiplantae; phylum Streptophyta; class Magnoliopsida; order Santalales; family Viscaceae; genus Viscum; species Viscum album. The sequence continues at coordinate 475,600,993 of OY728156.1, forward strand.
ATCACATTGAAATACATTACTCTTATGTTTTAGAAGATTAAAATAGGTATTATTATGTGATATATTGTGACAAATATGATTTGAACTGTCAAATGCGTCTATAAGCTATAATTGACAACAGATTTCATAGTTGGGGCATCTCTAGATTTACTCCACACCCATGTGTAAACCCAAGATTGTCATAGGAATACTATTAATTAGATGTTGAGTTTCTTTTAACTATTCTTGTTGAAATGATTAGGGCATGTCAATATGTTCTTGTTGTTCTAGTGGTGGAGCAAATAAAAAAAACGTTTTGGGTATCAAATCTCTTACTGGAAGACATGGATGGCATGAAAAAGGCTATTGTGAGATTGTGTGGTGATTAGGATGAATCTTATCCACTTTTACCAAAAATATGGAGTTATTACGCCACAAAAATCAAGTGATATATAAGTTTCATACTAATTAATATGTTGACCAACACATCCAAGTTGATAGGTCGATGGTTGTGTTTGATAGATATTTTTGGACATTTTTACCATGTGTGGAATCTTTTATACATTTAAAGTAGTTTATATATATTGATGGTACATATCTGTATGAAAATTATACATGAACTTTATTGATTTTCTCCACATAATATGGTAATCGATCCCCTCTACCTTTGGCATTTGAAATTGTGGAGAAGGATAACTTCTCATCATGGAGTTGGTTTATGGCATGTACTCAATATTTTATTATGGATGAAGATGGGATTTTTCTTATTTCAGATCACCATAATGAAATTAAAGAGCTATTACAGTCCGAGGGTCCTTCCCAGATACCACCCAATTCCCATCATTGATACTATAATTGACACATTGCCATTAATTTGCGGAATAAATTCATGAAGGAGTTAATGAAGAAAGAAATCTTAAAAATTGGTATGAATACCTTTTTGGTTTCAAAAATTACTATCATAGTTACTACCATATGTGTTCAAAGTAGTTCTTTTTCGATAGCATACAAGACTAAACAACAAATGATGGAAGAGAATCTAAAAGATATTCAGGGAGCTAATCCAGAATTTTATGATTATAAGATGAAAATACCAAAGTATAAATGGCCATTAGTATATGATGATGGGAAGAGATATGGACATATGACAACCAATATCATTTAATGTATAAATAGAGTTTTCAAGGGAGTTTTAGAAATTACCTATCACATGTAAATAATAATTTTTGAATGTATGTTACTCATAAGAGATACAATTATAATATAATAGTAGTATAATTCTTTAAAACTAAATTACAGGTTTGAAACAAGATGCCTTCTATGTTAGTGTAAACTATTTTCTAGAATGAGGAAAGAAATCTGAAGAGCGCCTAAACAGAGGGATGTGATATGGACACCATTTCTTGTATGATCAAGATAGAGTTCTTTGGGAGGATGTGACTTATCGTGTAACTACATTGAATCATCCAGATCAATGATTTGATGTTGATGAGCCTCGGGATGTTGTGTCTTATAAAAATGGTCATGTGTGAGTTGTTTTATTAGAGAAGTGTTACTATAAATTTGGAAACTTTCAAGCATTGATATATCTTTGTGTCCATGTGATCGCATGATGTTCTTATGCACACTTATCTTTGGAGTAGTTCATTGATCCAGTTTATCGATAGGAGAGTATCAACGAATACTACAAGTACCCTTTGGATGGAAATTGGGGAATATCAGAATTTTTGGATTCCTAATGGCACACCCACACTTATACCAAACAACCTTAGGCTTTGACCTAAGGGGAGGCCAAAGATGACTCTTATTTAGAATGAGTTGGATTGGCCCAATGAATGGTCACCTGGATGAAGGTGCAGCATATGACACCAAGAAGATCATAAAAATTAATATTTCCCTAGACACATAGGGAAAACATCTAACGGTTAAAACAAATAATGTACTCTATTATTTACTGTAAATTTTTTTATATGTAATAATTTTTATCATTATCACCATTTTTAATCATATTTTTCTTATTTTTAAATAGTTTAACTTTTATAAAATGTACATATTTATTATAACACATACATATATTTAATATATAATAGAATAAATATAAACCTACAAGGATTAAAAGTTACATTACAATTATATTACTATTGATAATATTTATAAATAGTATATACAATGTAGCAACCTAAGACCCTCAGGCTACACAACACTATAATTGTGTATTCTGATTATTTCATCCCCACCCTGTTTATTTGTTTCTCTCCCTTCACTATATCGTTTTTCTGGTTGTGTGGATATTTTCTCTATAAGGATTTGGTGGAAATGGAGGCATCGAGTTAATAACTAGTGTCAATGGTGTAATTCTCACAAATGTGAGGCATTGTATCTTTTATATAATTACACCATTAGTACTATTTGTTAACTCTATGCCTCTATTGTCACCAACTCCTTCCAATGAAAATTTACATAGAACTAGAGAAATGATAGAGTGAAGAACCTCAACAGAAATATTTGGGAACTTCCACTATGAAAATATAAGAATTTTTCTTTCCAAAAATCTATATTTTAATTCTAAATAATAATAAACATTATATGAATGATTTTTTTGTGCTTTTAAAATTTATAATCAGAAGTAAAAACACATAACATATATACAATTATAACTAGGGAAATTTAATTTAAATAAATTTCATACATTACAAAATAAAATTCATACATTACATGATAAATTTCATAAATAAAGTGAAATTAGTATTTTAATATTAGTATACTCATATGGATAAGCCTATAATATCTACCAAGAAGATGAACATGTCACATGATGTGTTGCTATGACGACTTGTTATACTTCTTGTTTTTTTAAGAGCACATCATTTTCATCACGATGAAACCCCAGAATCCATTTTTTCATACCCAAGATGTGCTAGATTTTATGGAGTCATTATGTGTGACTTAAAGACCATTGATCAACATTTTATTGTTGTATTGGTTGAGAGATGGAAGCCAAAGACACACACATTTAATCTCCCATAGGGGGAGATAACCATTACTTTAGAGGAAGTCGCCTATATGCTCAGTTTAACCATCCTATGATTGGTAGTTATGGGTGCCACTAGTGGAAACTAGTGTGTGGTCATACAACATCTACTAGGCATTGAAGTTGTGGCATACAAAATGTCCTCTAGGGTTCCACATAGTGAATGAGGTGTCTTGATGAGAATTTATCCACTATTCTTGATGATGCAGATGAGGAGACACTTATTTAGAACACACGTGCATATATTTTGTGACTGATTGGAGGAATGTTGTGTGTCGACTACTCCACCACATTGGTACACATGATGCACCTCCCATTAATTAAGGATATTGATCAGACCACTACATACAGTTGCAGATTCGCTGTATTATCACATCTGTTCATATTTTTATGTACCAGTTGTCATGTCGATGCATAGTAGATTACAAGTTGTATGGTTTTGATAAAGATCTGATCCTAGGAGCATTTTCCATGCATCGCTCCTTGAGCTGTCGCACCATAGTCACCAGAGCTATTTCATGACTATCCTTGGGGAAATTGGTATGTTTACGTCATTACTTTCAGTTATTTAATACTTTTGTTATTTTTATGTGTAAACTTACCGTATATTATTATTTTTTAACCAGGTGGAGTCATTCTCAAAAGTACTCGCATATTCTGAGACATAGTGTGCACATGTTTTGATAGATATTTGACATCATAGAGCCAGTTTATGTGAGTTACATATTACTTTTTATATAGAAAAATATGTTTTGTTATTAATTTTTTATGTTATTTAAATTTAATCTTAGTAACATTATCATGCTAATTTTTTATAACTAATTTTTTATTTTAAATTTCATATTTCATGGAATCTATATATAGGTTTTCTCTACACGTCACTTCCACCATAATGCATAGCTATGATTGGAGATCATGATGCTCTAGTGCCACTCATCCACTTCCATATCATTAAGTGGCACCGGTCAGACTGGATTATTTTCTAGTTTGGTTATATACAACATATCTCGATGAAACCATGACAGCCTGATGGGTTATATTTCATTGTGATTACAGGTAGACAGACAACAGACTCGTGATGGTTACAAGCAACTTATATCGAGATTTGGAAAATGTGTGCCCAATATGGTATCTTTCTATACAGATATCCCACAACACATTATCTATAACACCCCAAGGTTTTCTAAAAATAAATTGAAATGAATGAAACATTGTTTAAAGTAGATATTTATAACTATCCTTTAAAAATAACTTTACTACCATTGTGTTTCAAATTTCAATAAACTTTCATCTACAACTGTGTTCAGTATGTTTTTTGGGGTCTGATAAAACCAACATGTATTTTTGTGAATAGTAACATAACTTTATGAATAGTAATATGACCCTAATGAATAGTAAATTTTATTATTCTTTTATTTTCTTAAGTCTAGAAGATAATAACATCTTGGTTAATTTTTCATTGTGATAAAGAAGTAGTTATAGAATTAGAACTGTTAATTTTTGAATTAAGTATGCTTTTATTTAAAAGTTAAATTAATAATATTTAGAAATTTATTTTTCAAAAATGGACCTCATTTTTGAATTCTACACGTCGAAAAATGGTTATGGAAAATTTTTTGGATTTTTTTTGAAATTCAAGAATTTTTTATGAATAGTAAAATACGATAAAATATGATAAATGCTAAATACTTGATTTACTGCATCATAGGTGATGAAATGATGATTTAAGCCAACTTGGTTCGAACTCACATGACATTTTTACTATTTTAGGTCACATGAATTGAGATTATTCAGAGTCTTGAGTAAAATATTATAATAATGATTAAAATAATCTAAAATACCTCCCCTCCTCCACTATAAATACCACCCTCACTCCCCTCTTCCTCCCACACCTCTCAAGTCTTGAGAATTGTCTAATTTATGCCAAATTCCTTCCCAAATCTTCTTCCCCATGTCCTATAGCTACTGTTCTCACCAAAATACCCAAACCAAAGCCCTTAAGGAGGATCTCAAGGAGAAGATTTCAAGAGGTAAACATCCTCTTTTATTTTCTTTCTTTTCTTTCATTTTATGTTATTCAATTACTTTCCCTTTGGATTATGATGGGAAATTTCATTAAATATTTCCCTTACTACCCATATTATGTATTAATGATGATATATCCCCTTCCTCTCAAGAAACTATTTTTATGAAATTTTAAGAGACGTCGTTAGGTTTCCGAATTTTCGTGAGAAATTTATCAAGTTTTCTTTTATTTTTAGATTCCTTTATTTTCTTCTTCTTTCCTCAACTCCTCTTAACCAAGAGGCATGAAAGCTCCAGAATCATGTATATTCTGGATTATCTCATTTTCATATAAAATTCATAATAGTTATTTTTATCCTTCCCCACTTATTCAAGGAATTAAAATATTGTCCGCGATGTGTGGAATTGACGACATTGTGGACGACGTGATTTCAATTTTCATTAATTCTTTCAAGTATGTTCATAAAACCATTTTTATGATTTAACCAGGTTATAATATATGTATTATTTCTAATCCATGGATCTAAAATTCTTTTGTACTCATGGTTCTAATTTATAAGACAAAACGAGGTTGTTATTATCAAAGAACAACTAAAAGGATCTAAACGAACATCATTATTGTATTAACTTAAGAATCATCCTCATATTAAACATCAAAATGATAAATGGTATAAATTATGGTACTGGATATATGTAAATACTAATCCATTCCAATTCTGGAGTTTCACTTCCAATCGACAAGAATGTCCACCATGAACCAATCATAGAAATCATGTAAAGAATTCACCCAAAAACAGTGCAAGGATCAAAATACTAACAATTAAAGGTAGAAATGATGTTATTAAATGATTATATAAGATGTTATAAACATGAAAATGTTTCTATAAAACATTAATAACACTCTTTAAACCATTATACATGAGGTTTAAACAAGTTGAAAGTAAGACAAACCCGAGGTAAGGGAATTCTTAACCTGATTTCCATTCTTTGGGGGTAACCTTCTACTTCCTTATTTATGTGTTATTTAAATTTTATGTGTGATGGTTTATACTTATATTATGTTTAGTTATGTGTATTTATAGTATATATACATACTCCATCCACTTTATTAAGTCTCTCTTCAATTTTATGATATTTATAAGGGGATTTTCATTAAAAATCCTCTTTTAAAATTATGTTTTACAAAATTCAAAAGTAATTTCTTTATGCTATTATTCATGTTGTATGGTTATATTTTGGTTCTTGGTAATTGTTTATGATTAAGGGTGGGACCTATATTTCCCTAAAATCTATTGGTTATGAGTAAGTTAGAGTTTAGCCATATGGTTACTCCAAGTGTAACTGCGATGGTTACACAACGTAAGGTAGCCATGAGGGTTACAAAATTATAAGGTATCCAAGAATGGTTACAAGATTATGTAAGTAATTCCCCAAGATACCATTATGATTATATTTATGTTCTCATGTTTGTGTGGATCTTTTTTAAATGTCATGTTGCACAAAGTAATTTTATATGAGCGACAACCATGTGTTCTGAAAATGTTTTCATACGTTACGAGTATTCATGGGCTAATGTTCTATTTCCTTTCTTTTTCATACCTTACTGAGCTTTATTCTCATCCCAGGTTTTTAAATGATTTTTCAAAGGTTAATAGATGTGTAATACAAGGAAGGAAGACACGTTAAATGTTGACGAATTGTAAAGGAGTCTTGTTTTAAGTATTAATTTTTTATATTTTGGGAAAAATGGAAACTGTTTTTATGGTATCCACTCTGTAACAATGTGTAATGTTATGAATGTTTTTTCCTAATTATCTAAAGAAATAAACTTTAAAATATCATCAATGTAAAAGGAAGTGTTTTCTTAACTAAACTCAAGATTATGTATGTAATAAGGGCGGGTCCTTATAGTTGGTATCTTAGGGAGGTTTAGATAATTTTATGGGTTTGGGTGATGTTAATAGAATACCATAAATGATTTTCACTATATGTTTAATTTCTTATCGCATATAAATATTACCATGTTGCTTCATCTAAGATATTTTTTTAGAATTGTTGTACGCAGAAGGAACAGAGATGCTGAAGAGGAGAGGCACCGACAGAATGACATCCTTCCGGAACTACATCCCAGAATGGTAGGGATTGTAACCGAGCAGTTTGTGACAGTAATGTCTCAGCTAACATAGGTAATAAATGGTGGTGGAATCCATGAAATAGAACCAATATAAGTACCATAATAGAACATGACAGTATTGGAACATTTTATGAGACAACATCCTCCTAAATTCAATGGATCTTCTGACCCAGTCGTAGCTAAAGGATGGTTCAAATCCCTTGAAAAGATATTTGATGTTATGGGATTTTCATAAAATCAAAAGGTAAGTCTTTCCATTTATCATTTTGAAGGGTAAGATGATCAGTGGGGGTCAATGGTAAGGAATATTAGTGGAAAGGAGGATTTTGATTCCTTAGAGTGGGATGAATTTAAAAGTCTTTTCCTTGAAAAATATTTTCCTAAGGTGGTGCGACTTAGAATGGAGAATCAATTAATTGAATTGAAATAGAAGTAGAAAGATTTGGTGGCTGTGTATAAAGAAAACTTCACCCGACTGGCGAGGTATGCACCAAATCTTATTCTGGATCTTGATAGAAAAATCAACCGCTTTTACTCAGGACTGAAGCCAAGGAATTGAAGGGAGTTAGACTCCCATGAATTCAAAACTTATGAGAAACATTTCTGATGTGCTGAGAGGGTAGAGATGGAGTTTTCTGATGATCATGTGAATTTTGGAAACAAAGATAAGAAGAGGTCTAGTTGGCAAGAAGTGGGTAAGAATCAACTAAATAAATCTAATGGTAAGAAAATCCAGTTTCCAGTTTGTGAAAAGTATGGCAAGAAACACACATGGAAATGTCTTAGAAAATCAGGTAATTGTTTTAAATGTGGTAAGTTTGGACATATGGCCCGAGATTGCAATGAAAATGATCCTAAGAGTAATCCTGATAAGAAAACTGTAAAGTGTTTTAAATGTGGTGAAATGGGTCATTATGCAAATGTCTTCCCAAAGAGAGATCCAAATGATGCCAAGAATCCAGAATACAAGAAAAAAGGTGTAGTGAGATCCTTTATGACTACATCAGTAGATGTCGGGCCATCCAATGAAGTTGTATCAGGTGCTTTGTTTGTTTACTCATATTTTTCTAAAGTTTTGTTTGATATAGGCTCCACACATTCCTTCATCTCTGAGAAATTTTCTGGTAAATTGGAAATATCACCTCAACAAATGAGACCTGAACTTGTTGTTAAAACACCAGGGGGAAATGTTATAGCAAAGAGTAATTATAAGAATATTTATATTGTGGTATGTGGAAAGACTTTACCTGAAGAACTTGTTGTTTTACCCTTAGTCGAGTTTGATGTTATTTTGGGGATGGATTGGCTTTCTGATTATCAAGCTAAGATTGACTGTAGAGCTAAAGAAGTTGTTTTTTAGAAAGAGTTTCAGTTTATATACAAGAATAAACCCATAAAATTGATAACATATCAGGAAGCTGAGAAACTATTATAAGATGGAAATGAAATTTATCTTGCTCATATTGTTGAAAACACGGGAACTATTAAAATTAATGATGTGCTGGTGTTAAATGAATACCATGATGTATTTCATGATGAGTTAATTGGTGTCATACCTGATCAAGAATTCAAATTCACAATTGACTTAGTTCCTAATGCTAAGACAATTTCAAAACCCCCATATCATATGACTCCAATAGAAATTCTTGAATTGAAAAATTAGTTTCATGATTTTCTTGATAAAGGCTTCATTCGTCCTATCACTTCACCATAGGGAGCCTCTATTTTGTTTGTTAAAAAGAAAGATGGTTTCATGATACTTCTCATTGATTATAGAGTTTTGAATAACAACACTATTAAATACAAGTATCATTTGCCTCATATTGATGACTTGTTTGATCAGCTCCAGGGAGCTCAGTACTTTTCCAAGATTGACTTGATATCTGGATACCATCAGCTGAAGTTGAAGGAGGATGAAATCCCAAAAATAGCATTTCGTACTAGATATGGGCATTATGAATTTTTTGTTATTCCATTTGGATTAACTAATTCTCCTATTATATTCATGAATCTTATGAATAGAGTATTTCATGAGTTCTACGATAAGTTTGTTGTTGTTTTTATTGATGAAATTCTGGTATTTTCAAAAAATAAAGAGGTGCATGAAAAACATCTAAAGGTTGTTTTAAACACATTAAAAGAAAATAAACTATATGGAAAATTTAGAAAGTGTGATTTTTGGTTGAAAAATATTTCTTTTCTTGGGAACATTGTAAATAAGGATGGAATAATAGTTGATCCTGCCAAAACAAAAGTAGTTAATGAATGGCCAAGACCCACAAATGTTACAGATATTCATAGTTTTCTGGGCATAGCAATTTATTACTGACCGTTTGTTAAGAACTTTTAATGGTTATCTATCCCAATAACTAAGATAACATGGAAATGGGTTAAATTGGTTTGGATAGAGGAATGTGATGTTTGTTTTCAGGAACTGAAGAAGAGATTGGTAAATGATCTAGTTTTGTCCTTACCTTCCCAGAATGGTGGGTTTTTCATCTATATTGATGCTTCTTTGAAGGTAATTGGTTGTGTTTTGATGAATAATGATTAGGTAATTGCATATGCTTTGAGACAACTTAAACCACATGAGCTAAATTATCTCACACGTGATTTGGAATTATAAGCTGTGGTTTTTGCTTTGAAAAATGGAGGCATCATCTATATGGAACCAAATTCCAAATATATAATGACCATAAAAGTCTAAAGTATATATTCACTCAGAAGAAATTAAACTTGAGGCAGAGAATATGGCTAGAACAGATAAAGGATTATGACTGCACGATCAATTACCATCCTAGAAAATCAAACAAAGTAGTGGATGCCTTAAGTCGGAAACATCATGCATCATTAACCATGATACGTTTGAAACAAGATCCCTTGATTAATGAGTTGATGAATTTTGTGTTAGAAGTTGTTGGTGTAGGGAATACATATGTTTTGTTTCAGGTTTCATTGCAGTCTTTGTTGTCAGATAGAATTAAGCAAGCGCAGAAGGAAGGCAGTGAGCTATAGAAAAAGGTAGAATTGGTTAAAATGGGTAAGTTTCCAGAATTCAGTCTTCATAAAGGTTGTGTTTTAAGATTTGGAAAAAGGTTGTGTGTGCCTACTGATCCTCAGTTGAAGAAAGATTTGTTGTGTGGAGCTCATAGTTATCTATTTTCTATTCAACCTAGCAGTACTAAGATGTATAGAGACCTTCAAGAGTATTATTGGTGGGATGGAATAAAAAGAGATATTTCTGATTTTACCATGAAATGTTTGACATGTCAACAGGTTAAATCAGAGTGACAATTAATGAAGGGGGTGCTTCAGCTTTTTCCAGTGCCAGAGTTGAAATGGGAGAATGTATCCATGGACTTCATGGTGGGACTACCAAAGACTTAAAGAGGTAATAATGACATTTGGGTTATTATTGATAGACTAACAAAATCTGCACATTTTCTATCAATTCGAGATACAATGTATTTGGATCATCTTTCTCAATTGTACCTCAAGAATATTGCCAGGTTACATGAAGTTCCTATTTCCATTGTGTCTAACCGAGATCCTAGGTTCACTTCTAACTTTTGGAAGGGACTTCAGAAGTCATTGGGCATAGAGTTGAATTTCAGTACAACTTTTCATCCTCAATCAGATGGGCAGTCAGAACGAACGATTCAAACTTTGGAGGATATGATTCGAGCTTTTTCAATGGAATATCAGGGAAGTTGGGATCATCATATTTCATTATTTATGTTTTCTTATAACAACAGTTTTTATTCCAGTATTTATATGACACCTTTTGAGGCCTTGTATAGGAAGCGGTGTCGGACTCCAGTGTTTAGGGATGAAGTCGGTGAAAGAAATTTGATGGGGACAGAATTAGTTGAAGAAGTGGCTGAGAAAGTGAGGATGATCCAGCAACACATGAGGACAACTCGGAGCAAGAAAAAAATTTATGCAGATAACAGAAGGAAAGACTTCTCTTTTGAGGTAGTTCATTGTGTTTTCAATCAAATCTCTCCATGGAAAAGTGTAATGTGTTTTGGTAAGAAAGGAAATCTAAGTCCATGGTTCATCGGTCCTTTTGAAATCTTGGAGAAAGTTGGAACAGTTTCATACCGCGTAGCTTTGCCTCCGATCTTGTTTCAGGTACACAATGTTTTTCATGTTTCGATGTTGAGGAAGTATTAGCCGGACTCATCACATGTCTTGATCCCAGAAGTAGTTCAACTGGAAGAAAACCTTTCTTATGAAGAGATACCAGTTTAGATTCTTGATCGAAGGGAACAGGTATTATAGACTAAGGTAATCCACTAGGTTATGGTTTTTTGGAGAAACCACATAGTTGAAGAAGCAACATGGGAGTCCAAAAATGCTATGATGGAAATGTACCCTCACTTATTTAATAAGTAAATAAAATTGTGAGGTTGAAATTTCAAGAAGGTGGGGATAATGTAACACCCCAAGGTTTTCTAAAAATAAATTGAAATGCATGAAAATTTGTTTAAAGTAAATATTTATAATTATTCTTTAAAAATAACTTTACTACCATAGTGTTTTGAATTTCAATAAACTGTCATTTACAACTGTGTTCAGAATGTTATTTAGGGTCTGATGAAACCAACTTGTATTTTTGTGAATAGTAACATACCCTTATGAATAGTAATATGAATAGTAATATGACCCCAATGAATAGTAAATTTTATTATTATTTTATTTTCTTAAGTCTAGAAGATAATAACATCTTGGTTAATTTTTCATTGTGATAAAGAAGTAGTAATAGAATTAGAACTGTTAATTTTTGAAATAAGTATGCTTTTATTTAAAAGTTAAATTAATAATATTTAAGAAACTTTTTTTCAAAAATGGACTTCATTTTTGAGTTCTACACGTCGAAAAATGGTTAGGGTAAATTTTTGGGATTTTTCTGAAATTCAAGAATTTTTCATGAATAGTAAAATACGATAAAATACAATAAAAGCTAAATACTTGATTTACTGCATCATAGGTGATGCCAGGATGATGTAAGACCCATTGGTTCGAACTCACATGACATTATTTCTATTTGGGGTCACATGAATTGATATTATTCATATTCTTGATTAAAATATTATAATAATGATTAAAATAATCTAAAATACCTCTCTTCCTCCACTATAAATACCACCCTCACTCCCCTCTTCCTCCCACACCTCTCAAGCCATGAGAATTGTCTAATTTCTGCCAAATTCCTTCCCAAATATTCTTCCCCACGTACTAGATCTTATTTTCTCACCAAAATACCCAAACCAAATCCTTTAAGGAGGATCTCAAGTATAATAGATCAAGAGGTAAACATCCTCTTTTATTTTCTTTCTTTTCTTTCATTTTATGTTATTCTCTTCCTTTACCTTTGTCTTATGATGGGATATTTCCTTAAATATCCCCCCTTACTGCCCATATTATGTATTAATTATGAGATATCACATTACCCTCATCAAACTATATTTATGAAATTTTAAGAGACGCCGTTAGGATGCCGAATTTTCATGAGAAATTTATCAAGTTTTCTTTTATTTTAAGATTCCTTTATTTTCTTCTTCTTTCCTCAACTCCTCTTAACCAAGAGCATGAAAGCTCTAGAATAATGTATATTTTATATTATATCATGTTCATATAAAATTTATCATCATTATTTTTATCCTTCCCCACTTATTCAAGGAATTAAAATATTGTCTGTGATGTGTCGAATTACCGACATCGTGGATGATGTGATTTCAATTTTCATTAATTATTTAAATTCTGGTCATCAAACCATTTTTATGATTGAACCAGTTTATAATATATTTATTATGTCTCATCCATGTTTCTGAAATTCTTTTTTACTCATGGTTCTAATTTATAAGACAAAATGAGGTTGTTATTATCAAAGAACCACTAAAAGGATATAAATGAACATCATTAATGTTTTAACTTAAGAATCATCCTCATATTAAACATCAAAATGATAAAAGGTATAAATTAGGGTAATAGATATATTTAAATAATACTCCATTCCTATTCTAGAGTTTCACTTCCAATCGACAAGAATTTCCACCATGAACCAATCATAGAATTCTTGTAAAGAATTCACCCAAAACAGCGCAAGGAGAAAAATACTAACAATTAAAGGTTGAAATAATGTTATGAAATGATCATATAAGATGTTATAAACATGAAAATGTTTTTAAAAATATTAATAAAACACTTTAAACCATTATACATGAGGTTTAAAGAAGTTGAAATTAAGACAAACCCGACGTAAGGGAATACTTAACCCGATTTCCATTCTTTGGGTTAACCTTCTACTTCCTTATTTATGTTATATTTAAATTGTTTGTCTGATGGTCTCTATTTATGTTATGTTTACTTATGTGTATTTACAGTATATATACATACCCCATCCACTCTATTAAGTCTCTCTTCAATTTTATGATATTTATAAGGGTCTTTTCATTAAAAATCCTCTTTTAAAATTCTATTTTACAAAATTCAAAAGTAATTTCTTTATGCTATTATTCATGTTGTATGGTTATGTTTTGGTTCTTTGGAATTTTTTATAATGAATTTTTAGACCTATATTTCTCTCCAATGCATTTTTTATGAGTAAGTTTAATGTCGGACTTATGGTTACTCCAAGTGTAACTGCGATGGTTACACAAAGTAAGGTAGCTGTGCGGGTTACAAAATTATAAGGTTACCAAGAATAGTTAAAAGATTATGTAAGTAATGCCCCAAGATACCTTTATGATTATATTTATGTTCTCATTTTTTTGTGGATCTGGTTTGAATCTCATGTTGCACAAATTAAGTATATATGAGCGACTAGAATGTCTTCAGAAAATGTTTTCATACGTTACAAGTATTCATAGACTAATGTGCTCTTTCCTTCATTTTTCATACCTTACTGAGATTTGTTCTCATCCCCAGTTTTTAAATGATTTTTCACAGGTTAATGGATGTGTAATACAAGGAAGGAAGACATGTAAAATGTTGAAGAATTATCAAGGAGTCTTGTTTTAATTTTTAATGTTTTATATTTTGAGAAAAATGGAAACTGTTTTTATGGTATCCACTCTGTAAAAATGTGTAATGTTATGAATGTTTTTTTCCGAATTCTCTAAAGCTCTAAAATTGAAAAGATCCTCAATGTAAAAGGAAGTGTTTTATTAACTAAACTCAAGATTATTTATGTAATAAGGTTGAGTCCTTATACTATCAGTTAGACGGTCAAGGGGATTATACAGACTAGTACCGATGGCACACTATAAGGCACCTTACATGTTAGGGTATTAACATTGAATAGATGGTTTGTTTACTATGATTTATTTTATTTATTTATCTCACTTTTGGTATTAATTTGAAAGTTATTTCATTTTAAGAAAAGAGGCATTGATCATCTTTTACATATCACAGATCCTCAGGAGGAGGCATTTATTAGGATGGGTTTATTTCACCCAGATGTGTTGGCTCTCAACGATTCTCTCCAGTACATACATGAGAGTTTCTGTAATGAGGATCCACAATTATATCCTAATACATATCCTCTAGCTAGATATCTTGGGGATAATGATGTCTCTTCTCTTCCTACTTATGATAATGCACCACCACCGCCACTGCCTACAAGAATATAGATATGAGGACATCAACAGGGGAAAAGGCGATGACATAGATGCCTGAGAGCGGCACCTGCAGATGTTATTGCACAGTAGAGAGATGATCCTACCCATCTGACTGATTATCTTACACATTAGAGAGATTCTTATATGCCGCATATGTCATCTATAAACAATTCTTTGGAGTACGACCTGGGTGTGCTAACACAGCATGTGGCAGCCCCCTCTCCTGCGGATGAGGACTTCTTCAATGTCCCATTTTTTCCATTTTTTAGAGCTCTAGACCATATGACTCCACATATGATTTTGGGTTGTCCACATGTGATGTCGTAAAATTCTTTACACAGCACCATTAGGAGGCACAAGAAGCACCACAAGAGGAGGAACCACATCATACAGCTAGTACACCGAAGAGACACAAACGTCGGACGTGGAGTGGGTATGAGGTTCAGATGTCATGTTGCGCTACTAGGGGCATCAATGTTGATTTATTCGGATGCCAGGTTGTATATATTAAAAACCTATTGACTGTGATAATTAATTGTTGTTTTAGAAAAATAAAAAGAAATTCACAAATATACTAAAGAAAAACTAATTGATAAGAATAAATACCACCTTAGCTGAAGTGATGTTTGAAAAAAAATAATGCATAGATGAAGTAATATATGAACATAAATAATGCATACCTAAAATGCTAGTATAATTTTTTATATGGAATTCAAATATTAAGTTTCATATACTCTTTTTCACACTATAAACCCAACTAGACTCATGGAATGCATGTAAATCATGATGATAAGTTGTGATTATAATGAATGTTTTTGAAGAATTTATTAGAGATGAATTCACCTGTAGATGGATTCTTTTAAAAATAGTAAATATATATAGATTACCTAACCACCAATATGAGTTAAATTTCATAGGGGTTAAAAGATTAAAATATAGCATGAATATTTGTCAAAAAAATAGGTATTCAACCCACCACCATCCTCAAGTTTCTAAAAAGATATTCTTTGTTCATTTAATTGCAATAAATGAGAGGTTCCATATGATTGGATCTATTTATAAATCCCCACTAAATTTTATTTTAAATAATGCATTATTGATTTGAGATGTTTGATGAGTCTTAAATGAAAATATCAAAACATATTCCTATTTTTACTTATTTGACAGTCACTTCCATGACTATGGATAACAGGAAAATAAAATAGGAAATGAGATTAATGAAAAAATAGAAATTGAGATAAGGATCAACAACTTAAATAAGACGAACAATGAGGTAAGTGAACGTCAAATGATTTTATAGATGGAGATCTATCTGATTACTCATAGTTCAAGATATATATATAAATAAAGTGTATTTTTTACCTATATATATATAAACAAATTTAATAATGTTTATTTAATAAGTTTTATTGATATATTTAAATCACACATCATCTCTATATTTGGAAAGGTAAATCTTTGTCTATGGCTGGCAGAATATGACTGGTTAAATCTATCATTTTCTCTAAAATGGTTAACTCATTCATGATTTACAAACGGCCTAACAGTAGCATTAATAAAACGTAATACTTTCATTAAAAATTTTGTATGGACTAGTAATATCCTTGAAATAAGGCTTGTAATGGTTACTTGGAAGAAATATTCTAAACCTTTAGAGAAAGGAGGTATTGGAATTAAAAATCATGAAATTTTTAACGATTCTTTGCACGCCAGGCTTGTCTAGAGAATGATTCATAATTCCAATAATGCTATTTATTTTATCAAGCAAAGATTTCTCAAAAAACATCAAAAGGAAACTTAAATTATTTTCAGTCCTCTATCTGTCCCTCTATTAGAAATATTTATCATAAGATCATGATCAATGATAGATGGTTAGTTAATGCTGATTTTTCTTTGAAATTATGCATTGATAATTGTACGGGGTATTCCTTTTCTTATTTGTTGCCTCCCAACCATTCTCCTCAAAACATAAATATTTCCATTAAAGATGTTATTCACTCGAACAGACATGATATTCCTGATAACATTAACTTCATAATTGACAATTTCCCCTATTGACTTCTAAAGACTTCTCTATTTGGGAACCAGCTCAAAATGGAATTCTTGACTCTAAAATTTTTTACAATCATAATTTTTTGAACTCTACTGATGGTTTTGGGTGGTTGAATGCTTTTAACAAGCCTTGGATCAAACCTTCGAGACTCGCTCTTATATGGAGAATCTCACACAACAAAATTCCTACTGAAGTGTGTCACCAATCCTTTGGTATTCATCTTTTCTCAATGTGTCATTTATGAAATCAACACAGGGAAGACATTAATCATCTTTTTCTTTCATGTTCCAATGCCTTTGCCCTTTGGAATTACATCTCTGACATTTTTAATTGCAGATGGACTTTTATTGACTCTATCATATCTCAGATTAAAAGATGTGTCAATCACGATGCCTCTCCCAAAATTAAGAACATGTTATCTGCTGCAGTTTCAGAATTGATGCACATGAGCTGGTATGATAGAAATAATTTTATTCACAACAAAGGTTCATTAACTCTCAATGCAGGTAAATCTAGAATTCTAAATGTGGTTCAAGAAGAAACTTCAATCCAGAAAGTGCACTGCAACAACTCTGTTAATGACTTCGAGATTATTTAAAAACTTCGGATTATTGGCATCTTCAAGCAACCAAAACGTACCTTGATGTTTTCTGGAAAGTCCCGCTCCCTGGATGGATTAAAGTGAACATTGATGGCGCCTCGAAAGGAAATCCAGGCCTTGCGGGTTGCAGAGCTATTTTTAGAGATTACATGGATCAATGCCATGGATTCTTTTATGGTACTTGTGGCATGGCCTCTTTCCTTGAAGTAGAAATGGTGGCTGCAATACATGTTGTCAATTTTGTTATTCAACAAGGATGGAGGAAGATCTAGATCGGGAGTGATTCGACCACAATCATCCAGGCTATCTAGAATGGGGTGATTCATCTTGCTTGGCCACTTACCACCCACTGGATGAGATGTCTTGATATTCTTCAGGATATCAACTACATTGTCACGCATGCATATCGGGTGGCGAACATGATTGCAGATGCTCTTGCCAACAAAGGTATCAACCATGAATTAACATGGTCTGATACTCTACCATATGAATTTCATCATTTGTATGAAAAATATTGTAAGAAACTCCCATCTTTCAGACTCATGTAACTCCTTTCTTTAATATTCAATAAATTGTGCCTTGGTCTTTTGACTGAGGCACCACCTTCTTCAAAAAATATATAAAATTATAAATTTTAAATATAAGGATTATTAATATATATATAAATATATATATAAATTATTTAAATATAAGGTTTATTTAATTATATAATTATATTATTATATATTTTAAATTTATTTATTTATATAAATTTATATAAATATACATAAAGCTTATATTTTATATTTAGTAATGATTATTTATATAATATTTTTAAATAAATGTATAAATTTACATAAAAAAATTATATAATATTTATTTAATTATATAATTAAATAAGATTTATTTATATCTATAAAAATATAGATTTATAAATTATATTTTAATTATATAATTATAAATATATTTATAAATGTAATTAAAAACAATTACATATTTTTAAATAAATATTTATAAATATATTTTTTAAATACATATTGATAAATAAAATTTTTAAATTGTAATTATTTATTTTCAAATATAGTTATAAATATATATTTATATATATTTTTAATAATATATATATATATTTAAATATATTTTTATTATTTTATATTTATTAATTTTTATTTATATATATTTAGAATTATATATTTATTATAAATAAAAACATATTTTATAATTATAAATATATAATTCTCAAAATAATAATTATATTTATTATATGTATATTTATTATATTTATGATTATATATTTATCATTATATAAATTATCAAATATATACATTTTTATATATAATTATTAATAGAACATTATATATTTATATAATTATAATTATTTATATATATATAATGAATATATTTATTATTATATAATTATAAATATATCTATATAAATAAATATTTAAAATTATATAAATATAAAAATATTTATAATTATACAATTTAATATACATTTAAACTCTAAATAATATTATAAATATGTTTATAAAGATATAATTATAAATCTATATTTATAATTATTTATTTATTTATAAAAAAAATTAAAATATTTCTAAACATAAAATAAATTATTAAAATATATATTTATTAATATAATTATAATTATATTAAATATATTAAATGGGAAGGTTGGGGAGAGAAATTGTGGGTGGAGAAAAAAAACTAAAAGCGCCACTTCAAGTGGTATTATTCTACCACATATCACAAAATAAATAATACCTAAACCCATTTAAATATATAAAAATCATTTTTACCCCTATCCTAATTTTTTTTCAAAAATCCATCAAAATTAGGCACTTGGATTCAGAATAAATCAGATCCTGTTTTTAACGATGAAAACAATGTGACGTTTCCCCAAGATGTTATGATTGATTACATATTCTATAAGAACCTTGAACCCATATCCGACCTCGAAACCTTGGTTCTGAGCTTGGTGGAGGGATTAGATTCCAATGATTGGGTTAGTGTTTGCGAGGCCCTAAACAATACCCAGTGATTTTCCCTCTATCAGTCTACTCTCCCGCTTCCTCTTCCATAAAATGTGATTTCAGTGGTATTGAATTCGATTAAGTTCCCGTGAAGTGCTATTTGCAAGACCTATATCATGTATTCCTCTGATATTTTCATCACCTATTGACACATGTCTGTCGTGGGGCATGGACAAAAACAATTATATCTTTCCTAGTGCAGAACAGTGGCTGACAAGGGTCATCTCTCTTGTGGAGCCTTCTCAATTCAGTTCACTTAATTTATCTAATTCACCTAATCGATATCTTTTTGTGAATTTTTTATTAAATAGAAGTGATAAAAATATTTTTTTGGGTTTTTTATTTTTTAAAATAATGACATGTGAAGCAAGAATTCAAAATTAATACTATGATTCAAGTCTAAATAGAATGAATTAATAAGAAAGAACTTGTTTTGGGGGTTCAGTCTTGGATTCAATCATTATTTTCCTACATGTGTTTGATTTAGTTTTATAATTCAAACATGAAATCTCATGTTTGAATCATTATTTTTTCCAGAAAAGAATTAGTTAAGTCGCATGTCATTGGGGACCATCAACTAATCGGGGAAATTCACCTCACCCAAGCATGCTAGTCGATTCTACCACAAACTTAATTAAACATTAAGAAAATTCCTGAAAACCTTGACCTCACCCAGATCCATGTCTCGTGATTAGCTGCTCATTTCTGAGAGTATGAGATTACTTGGTGAAGTGGGTGAAGGAGGAGAGAGAGTGTGTGTGATAGAGAGAGAAGGAGAAAAAAAAAAGAAATAAAGAAAAGTGGATGGAGAAACAAAAATTCATGGATTAATTTAAAATAAATTGAAATAACAATTTAAATTAAAACTAAAAAAATAAAATAAAAATAAAAGAAAACGAATAAATGAGGGGGGTGGAGAGATAAGAAGAAATGGCCCATTCCATGGTGGGATCCCTTCTTGGCTTTGGGTGTTGATCTGATTATTTGAGAAGGAGGTGAGGGTCAACTTTTATAGGAAGATTTATGTCCTCCAAAAGTTTTCACATTTTTTGACTTATAAAGTTTAATTCACGTGTGTACCCCTTATTCCAAGTTGTTTATAAATATGTTTTTCATTCACCCTCCAAATTTAAGATCATTTAGATACTGGATGAATGCGTTATGAATTTTTCATTGGAGGTTTCTTTTTCTGAACATAGCTTCCAGAAAGCTTCCTTTAAAACTATAACCTCCAATGGTACCTTTAATGACTTAAAAACTTCAAAAAATTTGATTAAGATCTGGACTGATCTGTCTTTGTGCTATCCTAGGTATAATCACCTCAAATTAATGTGTTTAGTCCGAGTTGTGGTTCTGTTACAATGGTGGTTTCCACGCTGTTCGCCTTGAAAAATCATAAAATTCATAGATTTTTTAATCTCTTTGGATGACCAAATAATCTCCTGGTTCAGAAGACAAAGTTTAAGGAAATAAAATCTGGATTTTAACAAGAAAATCACTAAATTTGGAAATATATTTTTTAAGAATGAAAAAAATACCCTTGTGGTCAAAATCTGTCCAAAATCAAGAATTATGCACTTCTCTAAATTTTTCTCATTTTTATCATAAAATTCAAATTACCCATTATTTTAATAAAACAAGTAAATAAATGGGGTTTATCATTGAAAAACAGTAAAAATACTCATTATTTGATCAAAAATATGCACGTAAATTTTCTCTGTCAAATACTTCCACACTTAAACCATGCTTGTCCTCAAGCATAAAATCTCAACATGGAAATCAGAGGACACCAATGTTACCAATATTCAAATTTCAATGCAATAAAATCAAACAATTTTCAATGTGAAATAAAACTTTCAAAAATATGCATAAAATATCAATTTAATTTCTCATTTTTTCCATGAAACAAATAACTCACGTATTTCAATTTCTCCCTTTAAAATTTCACGGAACTTCTCCTTTCATTCATTCAATCCATTTGATTCATTATTATTAAACATGTCATTTCATGATTTACCTCACTTTTTATTTTTCTCGCTCTCTCATCAATGATGAAACAATTCATGTGGGGTTATGCTCATATCATGATAACATGCTTCTTATACATAGGCATGTAAATGAACTACTTTCTCCACTTTGTAAAGACAAAAGACACACAAAATCATGAGGACTCGCAATAAAGGTTCAAATGACTTTGAAGCCTAAGGTTGGTAGGATTTAATGCTTTAAAAATTAAGTCTCAATGAGGAGTCTAATATCTGATTACAATGCATGATATTAAAAAGTGTAATGAAATTCTCCCCTTTAAGGTACCAACACCCACTTCCCTTAAAACTCAAAGTAAGGTAATGCTCAATGTAAATCATAATGAATGATTAATACACCCTCTTTATTTTTTAAACTTTTGTATCTTTTTCTTTTTTTCGAAATTTATGATTAGATCAAACCTCACATGCATCACCTTACCACATACGATTAAAAGTTCATTGGTCTGTAAAATGGTGATTTTTGGTTCCCCCAAATCACAGCCCATTGTTTTCTTTTTTTTTATTGTTTTTGTCATTTTCATTTTTTTCAAGAGGGGAAAAACAATAGAGTACAATGAATGATTACACAACCTTTTACAATTCCCACAATAACACCCCCACACTTCTTCCTTACAATGTCTATCATCCCATCCACCATTATTCCCTTTACCCTACACTTCAACTTTTAAATATAATGAAAATACAAAGGGTTGGGTAGGAATGGATAAAAATGGCTTGAAACATGGATCATCCCTATAAAGGTCATTCATGGTCTCTATGGTCTAAAAGGATTGATGTAAAGGTGGTATTTTAAGGAAAATTAGCTTTTCAAAGGATACCTCAATCATTTTAAATATGTTTTTTCATAATCATAGCTTTGAAATGTTTCAATACAAGGTATGGTCGGTTACATGTCCCAAGATCACTCAAGAAATATGTTCAAGAATAAATAGAAAGTACTTGGTCTAGAAATCCTCTCGGGAATGAGAAATATAACATTGGACAATCACTTATGGCATGAATAATAATAAACAATCAATTCAGATGAACATTTGAAATTAAAAGCATGAAAGATGGTAGGGGAATTTCATTTACATGAATCAATTAATTTCTTCAAATCATGAGTCATAATTTCAATATTCATGCTTAATTTTAAAAATTAAATTCTTCATTTAAATCATTTAATAATATCAACATTGAAATCTAAAAAATTTCATCACTGGGTTCCTAAGAAACTGATGTATCTTAGATCAGTTGAGTAAAACATGAATTCAAGTCTGGGCATGCAATTTTATCTATAAATCTCAAAAAAATGTTTTGGACCAAAAATGTGGAGAGTTTGAAAGATAAAACACTAAAATTAAACTCCCTTTTCCCGTGTAACTGGGTCCTTCCCCTTCACTTTCTGGGGCTACCTTATACCATAATGAACCTATAAAATAAAAAAACTCAATTAAACTTAAGGATCATGTCATTAAAGTTCAAAAAGATATGAGGGAGGGGGTTGTAAGTTGCACTATATATAAGAAAAGAAATTGACATCTAATTTCATATAAAGCAGGTAAAGATAAATCTTGATATGATCCTCCATGTGGGCCCTGAATATTTACTACCTCCAGAGGGAAGTACCAGTTGTTATCCAAAATCTGATGGAGGATGAAGCTTCTTTGATTTGAACCACCACATATGGATTTTCCCAGCTTTTTCTTCATCCATGATCTTGAGGAATGATCCATGGGTAGAGTTCACCATATCTTCCCACTTCATAATGAGGTATAGCTTGAATGGTTAGGGTAGGATGAAGTATGAATAATCCTCTATCTTGGTTGCTATGTCTGCAATCTCTTCTTCTTTGTTTAGTCATTCCTCAAGGTATGCTGCATCAGAAGAAGATTCAATGGGAAAGTTAGAGTGTAATTATATTTGAATAAAATTAAGACATGAAGTGTCAAGATAAAATTCTTCCCAATCAAAGAAACCAGATTTTTTCATGGCATCCTTAGGAAAATACAATAGTATCTCTTCATGAGCTTCCTTCAATAAATATTAAACTTTTCTAGGGAGCTCCATATGTTCCTCAGTAGGTGCACATCTAGGTTCTTCATTATCCTCCACGTCATAGCATAGATTTTCTGTTTCTGTATAATAAAAATTATAAGAAGTGATGTAGAATTCAGATTCAATAAAATTTTAAGAGATAGATTCAAATAATGGTTCAACTCCCTGAGTCGGTTCAATATCAATCGTTGCCTCAGTTTTAAGTACCTCTTGGAGTATACTCTCTGAAGATTGAGGTAGGTAGTCAGGCTCCTCTACCTTGACTTCAAATTCCACTGCTTGGGTGGTTTCTTCCATCAGTGTTGTTGGCTCTTCTTCTTTGTATTGTATGGGAAGATTAGTAAATTATTCACAATTAATAATAAAATCATCCAATATTTGTTGATCTCCCACTTGCGGCTCAGCAGGTACATCATCATCCTATTCCACCTCAGGTTCTTGATCCTACACAGGGCTGGGTTTCTCCATTAATACACAAACATAGTCAAATGCTCTTTCAGATTTTCTCGTAAGTTGTTCAATGCTTTCTCAAAGTTCTTTCACCTGATCCCTTCTAAAGTCTTCTTCTTCTTTTTGTTGCACTTGTGAGTAATTGTTAGTCCATGCATAACAATAATCATATAAATTCATCATGGAAATATTTTTTTTATTTTTCATTCAATTTTATAAAAATAAATGAAATCTATCTAACATGTTAAAATAGAAAAAGTAAATGAATAACTTATTGGATCCCTGGTAACGGTGCCAGTTTTGACACACACCCATTGTAGGGTGGGGACAAAAACAATTATATTCTTTCCAGTGCAGCATAGTTGGTTGACCAGGTTCGTCTCTCTTGGGGTGCCTTCTCAATTTAGTTCACTTAATTTATCTAATTCACCTAATCAGTCTCTTTTTGTGTTTTTTTTATTAAATGGAAGTGATGAAAATATTTTTTTTGGGTTTTTTATTATTTCAAATAATGACATGTGAAGAAATAATTCAAAACTAATACCACAATGCAAGTCTAAAAAGGATAAATTAATAATAAAGAACTTGGTTTTGGGGTTGAGCTTTGGATTCAATCATTATTTTCCTACATTTGTTTGATTTTGTTTGATAATTCAAACATGAAATCTCATGCTTGAATCACTATTTTTTCTAGAATAGAAGTGTTTTTGGTCGCATATCATTGGGTAAGATCACTCAATCAGTGACATTTGCCTCGCCCAAGCATGATACTCAATTCCACCACAAACTTAATTAAACTTTAAAGAAAATTCATGAAAACCTTGACCTCACCCTGAGCCAAGTATCTTGATTAGCCTCTCATTTCCAAGAGTATGAGATTACTTGGTGGAGTGGGTGAAGGAAGAGAGAGAGTGTGTGGGAGAGAGAGAGAAAGAAAAAGAAATGAAGAAAAGTGGATGGAGAAACACAAATGCATGGATTAATTTAAAATAAATTGAAATTAAAATTTATATTAAAACTAAAAAAACTAAAATTAAAATAAAATAAAAAAGAATAAATGAGGGGGGAAGAGATAAGAAGCAATTGTCTATTCCCTGGTGGGATCCCTCCTTTTATTTGGGTATTGAGATGATGATTTGAAAAGGAGGTGAGGGCCTCCTTTTATAGGCATATTTCTGTCCTCCAAAGGTTTTCACTTTTTTGGACTAATAAATGGACGATTCACATGTGTACCCCTTCTTCAAAGTTGTTCATAAATATGTTTTCCATTACCCTCCAAATTTCAGCTCATTTAGATACAGGATGAATGAGTTATTAATTTTTCATTAGCAGTTTCCTTTTCTGGACACAGCTTCTAGGAAGCTTCCTTCCAAAATATAACCTCCAATGGTACCTTTAATAGATTAAAAATTCCAGAAAATTTGATGAAGATCTAGAACAATATTTCTTAATGATATCCCAGGTAGAAGAGCCTCAAATTAATGTGTTTAGTCCGAGTTGTGGTTCTGTTACAATGGTGAGGTCAATGTTGTCCACACAAAAAAAATCATAAACTTAATTGATTTTTTAATCCCTTTGGATGACCAAATCTTCTCCTAGTCTAGAAGAAAAAGTTGAAGAAAATAAAAAAATGATTCTAACAAAAAAATCAATAAATTTGGAATTATATTTTTTAAGAAATGAAAAAAATACCCTTATGGTCAAAATATGTCCAAAATCCAGAATTATGCACTTCTCTCAATTTGGCTCATTTTCATCATAAAATTAAAATTACCCATTATTTTAATAAAAAAAGTAAATACATGGGGTTTGTCATTGAAAAATTGTAAAACAATACTCATTATTTGATCAAAAATATTCACGTAATTTTTCTCTGTCAAATACCCCCACACTCAAACCATTATTGTCCTCAAGCATAAAATTTCAACATGGAAATCAGAGGACACCAATGTTACCAATATTCAAATTTCAATGCAATAAAATCAAACAATTTTCAATGTGAAATAAAACTTTCAAAAATTGTCATAAAATATCAATTTAATTTCTCATTTTTTAAATGAAACAAATAATTCACGTATTTTAATTTCCCCCTTTGAAATTTTATGGAACTTCTCCTTTAATTCATTCAAGATCATTGATTCATTATTATTAAACATTCCATGTCATGATTTACCTCACTTTTGATTTTTCTCTCTCTCTCATCACTTATGATACAATTCAAGTAGAGTTATGCTCATATCACATAGAACATGCTTCTTATCCATAGGCTTGTAAATGAACTACTTTCTCCACTTTGTAAAGACAAAAGAAACATAAAATCATGAGGAATTTCAATAAAGGTTCAAATGACTCTGAGGCTTAAGGTTGGTAGGATTTGATGCTTTAAAAATTAAGCCTCAAGGAGGCGGCAAATCTCTGAAGTACAATGCATGATATTAAAAAGTGTAATGAAATTCTCACATTTAATGTACCAACACCCACATCCCTCAAAACTCAAAGTATGGTCATGATCAAAGTAAATCATAATGAATTATTAATGAACCCTCTTTATTTTTTTTATTTTTTTATTTTTTTCTTTTTTTCGAAAGTTATGATTAGTTCAAAACTCACATTAATCACCTAACCACAAATGATTAGAAGATCGTCAGTCTAGAAATTTGTGATTTTTGGTTCTCTCAAATCACAACCCAATTTTTTCTTTTTTCTTTATTGTTTTTGTCATTTTAATTTTTTTAAAGAGGGGAAAAATAATAGAGTACAATGAATGATTACAAAACCTTTTACAATTCCCACAATAACACCCCCACACTTCTTCCTTACAATGTGTATCATCTCGTCCACCATGATTCCCTTTACCCCACACTTCAACTTTTAAATATCATGCTAATACCAAGAGTAGGGTGGTAATGGATAAAAATGGATTGAAACATGGCTCATCCGTATAATGGTCATTCATGGTCTCTGTGGGCTAAAAGAATGATTGATGTAAAGGTGGTATTTAAAGGAAAACTAGCTATTCAAAGGATGCCTCAATCATTTTAAATGTGTTTTTACATAGTCATAGCTTTGACAAGTTTCAATACAAGTTCTGATCAGTTACATGTCCCAAGATCACTCAAGAAATATTCTCAAGAATAAATAAGAAGTACTTGGTCTAGAAATCCTCTCAGTAATGAGAAATATGACATTGGACAATCACTCATGGCATTACTAATAATAAAAAATCAATTCACATGAACTTCTAAAATTAAAAGAATTAAATATGTTAGGGAAATTTCATTTACATGAATCAATTAATTCCTTCAAATCATGAGTCATCATTTCAATATTCATGCTTCATTTTAAAAATTCAATTCTTCATTTAAATCATTTAATCATATATACTTTTAAATATAAAAAATGTCGTCATTGGGTTCCTAATAAACTCATGTCTCTTAGATAATTCGAGTAAAACATGAAATCAACTGTGGGAATGTAATTTCATCTTTAAAGCTCAAAACTTGTTTTGGACCAAAATGTGGATATTTTAAAAGATAAAACACTAAAATTGAACCCCTTTATTCCATGAAACTAGGTCCTTCCCCTTCACTTTACGGGGCTACCTTTGACCATTATGAACCTATAAAATAAAACAACTCAATTAAACTTAAGGATCTTGTCATTAAAGCTCAAAAATATAAGAGGTAGGGGATGCATTCTGCATTACATATAGGAAAAAAATTGACATCTAATTTCATAGAAAGAAGGTAATGATAAATCTTGGTATGATCCCCCAAGTGCGACCTAAATTTTTACTACCTCTAAAGGGTAGTACCTATTGTTATCCAAAATATGATGGAGGATGAATCTTCTTTGATTTGAACCACCACATATGGATTTTCCTAGCTTGTGCTTCATCCTTATTCTTGAAGAATGATCCATGGATAGAGTACACCATATCCTCCCCCTTCAAAATGAAGTATAGCTTGAATGGTGTGGGTAGGATGAAGTATGAATCATCCTTTATCTTGGTTTCTACTTGTGAAACCTCTTCTTCTTTTTCTAGTGGTTCCTCAAGGTATGCTGCATCAAATGAAGAGTCAATGGGAAAGTCAGAGTGTAATTCTATTTGAATAAAATTAAAACATGAATTATCAAGATCAAATTATTCCCCATCAAGGTAAGCTTTTTTTCATGGTCTCCTTAAGAAAATCCACTGGAATCTCTTCATGAGATTCCTTCAATAAATATTCAACTTGTCCAAGGATCTCCATATGTTCCCCATCAGGTGCACATCCAGGTTCTTCATCATCCTCCAAGGCATAGCATATATTATCTGTTTCTGTATAATAAAAATCACAAGGAGTGATATAGAATTCAGATTCAATAAAATTAGAAGAGATAGAGTCAAATAATGGTTCAACTCCCTGACTCGGTTCAGTATCAATCACTGCCTCAGTGGTAAGTACCTCTTAGAGTAGACTCTCTGAAGATTGAGGCAGGTAGTCGGGCTCCTCCATCTTGACTTCAAATTCCACCACTTGGGTGGTTTCTTCCATCAATGGTGCTGGCTCTTCTTCTTTGTATTGTATGGGAAGATCTAGAAAGTATTAAAAATTAATCATGAACTCATCCAATATTTGTTGATCTCCCACTTGTGGCTCAGCAGGTACGTCATCATCCTTTCCCACCTTAGGTTCTTGATCCTGCTCAGGGTTAGGTTTCTCCATTAATGCACAAACATAGTCAAATTCTCTTTCAAATTTTCTCATTAGTTGTTCAATGCTTTCTCTAAGTTCCTTTACCTGATACCTTCTAAAATCTTTTGCTTCTTCTTTTTGTTGTCGCACCTGTGAGTAATTTACAGTCCATGCATAATAATAATCTTTTAAATTCATCATGGAAATATTTTTTTTCAATTTTATAAAAATAAATGAAATATATATAAGATGCGAAAATAAAAAAATTAAATGAATAACTGATTGGATCCCCGGAAATGGAACTAGTTTTGACGCACGCCTATCACAGGGCATAGACAAAAACAATTATATTTTTTCTATTGCAGCACAGTTGGCTGACCAGGGTCGTCTCTCGTGAGGAGCCTTCTCAATTTAGTTCACTTAATTTATCTAATTCACCTAATAAATCTCTTTTTGTGGTTGTTTTATTAAAAGGAAGTGATGAAAATATTTTTTTTGGGTTTTTTATAATTTAAAATAATGACATGTGAAGCAAGAATTCAAAATTAAAACTATGGTGCAAGTCTAAAAAGAATGAATTAATAAGAAATAACCTGGTTTTGGGGTTCAGTCTTGGATTTAATCATTATTTTCCTACATGTTTTTGATTTAGTTTGATAATTCAAACATGAAATCTCATGTTTGAATCACTATTTTTTCTAGAATAGAAGTAGTCCAAGTCGCATATCATTGGGTAAAATCACCCAATTGGGTACATTCACCTCGCCCAAGCATGCTACTCAATTCTACCTAAAACTTAATTAAAATTTAAAGAAAATTCATGAAAACCTTGACCTCACCCTGAGACAAGCTCGTGATTATCCTCTCATTTCCAAGAGTCTGAGATTACCTGGTGGAGTGGGTTAAGGAAGATATAGAGAGTGTGTGAGAGAGAGAGATATATATAAAAATAAATGGAGAAAAGTGGATTGAGAAACACAAATTTATGGATTAATTTAAAATAAATTTAAATTAAAATTAAAATTAAAACTAAAAAAAACTAAAATTAAAAAAAACTAAAAAATAATGAATTAGGGGGGAAGAGAGAAGCAGCAATGACCCGTTCCCCAGTGGGATCCCTCCTTGGCTGTGGGTGTTGAGCTGATGATTTGAGAAGGAGGCGAGGGCCTCCTTTTATCCACAGATTTCAATCCTAATAAAGTTTGTGAATTTTTGAACTAATACATGGTTGATTCATGTGTGAACCCCTTCTTCAAAGTTGTTCATAATTATGTCTTCCATTCACCCTCCAATTTTCAGCTAATTTAGATACCGTATTAATTATTTATGAATTTTTCATTGGCAGTTTCGTTTTCTGGACACAACTTCTAGGAACCTTCCTTCAAAAATATATCCTCCAATAATACCTTTAATGACTTAAAAACTCCACCAAATTTTATGAAGATATGTACCTATCTGTCTTCATGCTATCTTGGGTGTAATCACCTCAAATGAATGTGCTTAGTCGAAGTTGTGGTTCCATTGCAATGGTGGGGTCCATACTGTCCGCTCGGAAAAATCATAAATTTCATTGATTTTTTAATCCTTTTGGATGACTGAATCAGCTCCTGGTCCAGAAAACAAAGTTGAAGGAAATAACATTAGGACTCTAACAAAAAAATCACTAAATTTGGAGTTATATTTTTTAAGAGATGACAAAAATACCCTTGTGGTCAAAATCTCACCAAAATCCAGAATTATGAAGTTCCCTCGATTTTTCTCATTTTCATCATAAAATTAAAATTACCCATTATTTAAAAAAAAGTAAATACATGTGATTTAAAAATGAAAAATAGTAAAAATTACTCATTATTTGATCAAAAATATGCACGTAAACTTTTTCTGTCAAATACCCCCACACTTAAACCATGCTTGTCCTCAAGCATAAATTCTCAACATGGAAATCAGAGGAAACCAATGTTACCAATATTCAAATTTCAATGCAATAAAATCAAACAATTTTCAATGTGAAATCAAACTTTTAAAAATCTGCATAAAATATCAATTTAATTTCTCATTTTTTCAATGAAACAAATAATTCACGTATTTCAATTTCCCCCTTTGAAATTTTATGGAACTTCTCCTTTCATTCATTCAAGCTACTTGACTCATTATTATTATTAAACATTCCATGTCATGATTTACATGACTTTTGATTTTTCTCTCTCTCTCATCACTCATGATACTATTCAAGTAGAGTTATGCACATATCATGAGAACATGCTTCTTATCCATAGGCTTGTAAATGAACTAATTTCTCTACTTTGCACAGATAAAAGACACATAAAATCATGAGGACATGTAATAAAGGTTCAAATGAATCTGAGGCTTAAGGTTGGTAGGATTTGATGCATTAAAAATTAAGTCTCAATGAGGAGGATAATCTCTGAAGTACAATGCCTGATATTAAAAAGTATAAGGAAATTATCCCCTTTAATGTACCAACACCCACTTCCCCAAAAACTCAAAGTAAGGTCATGATCAAAGTAAATCATAATGAAGGATTAATGCACTCTCTTGATTTTTTTTTAATTTTGTATTTTTTTCTATTTTTCCAAAAGTTATGATTAGATCAAACCTCACACCCATCACCTAACCACATACAATTAGAAGATCATCGGTCTGGAAAATGTTTATTTTTGGTTCTACCAAATCACAAACCATTTTTTTCTTTTTTTTATTATTTTTTTCTTTTTCAATTTTTTCAAGAGGGTAAAAACAAAAGAGTACAATGAATGATTACACAACCTTTTACAATTCCCACAATAACACCCCCACACTTCTTCCTTACAATTTGTATCATCCCCTCCACCATGATTCCCTTTACCCCACACTTCAACTTTTAAATATCATGAAAATACCAATAGTAGGGTAGTAATGGATAAAAATGGCTTGAAACATGGCTCATCCCAATAAAGATCATTCATGGTCTCTATGGGATAAAAGAAGGATTGATGTAAAGGTGGTATTTTAAGGAAAATTAGCTTTTCAAAGGATGACTTAATCATTTTAAATGTTTTTTTGCACAGTAATAGCTTTGACAAGTTTCAATACAAGTTCTAGTCAGTTACATGTCCCAAGATCACTCAAGAAATATGCTCAAGAATAAATAGTAAGTACTTGGTCTAGAAATCCTCTCGGGAATGAGAAATATAACATTGGAAAATCACTCATGGCATGACTAATAATAAAAAATCAATTCACATGAAATTCTGAAATTAAAATCATGAAATATGGTAGGTAAATTTCACTTACATGGATCAATTAATTCATTCAAATCATAATTCATCATTTCAATATTCATTCTTCATTTTAAAAATTCAATTCTTCATCTCAATCATTTAATCATATCAACATTGAAATCTAAAACATGGCATCATTGGGTTCCTAAGAAACTCATGTCTCCTAGATAAGTCGAGTAAAACATGAATTCAAGTGTGGGCATGCAATTTTATCTTTAAAGCTCGAAACATGTTTTGGACCAAAATGTGGAGAGTTTAAAATATAAAACACTAAAGTTGAACACCCTTTTTCCATGAAACTGGGTCCTTCCCCTTCACTTTCTGGGGCTACCTTCTACCATTATGAACCTATAAAATTAAACAACTAAATTAAACTTAAGGATCATGTCATTAAAGCTCAATAAGATAGGAGGGAGTGGGATTCATGTTTCACTACATCTAAGAAAATAAATTGACATCTAATTTCCTAGAAAGAGGGTAAAGATAAATCTTGGTATGATCCCCCCAGTGGGACCTGAATTTTTATTCCCTCCATAGGGAATTACCAGCTGTTATCCAAAATCTAATGGAGGATAAATTTTCTCTGATTTGAACCACCACATATGGCTTTTCCCACCTTGTGCTTCATCCTTGTTCTTGAGGAATGATCCATAGATTGAGTTCACCATATCCCCCCTTCACAATGAGGTATAGCTTTAATGATGGGGGTATGTTGAAGTATGAATAATCCTTTATCTTGGTTTCTACTTGTGAAACCTCTTCTTCTTTTTCTAGTGGTTCCTCAAGGTATGCTGCATCAAAAGAAGATTCAATGGGAAAGTCAGAGTGTAATAATATTTGAATAAAATTAAAACATGAAGTATCAAGATCAAATTCTTTCCCATCAAAGTAAGAAGTTTTTGTCATGATATACTTAGTAAAATACTT
The DNA here is from genome assembly GCA_963277665.1 of Viscum album. NCBI lineage: Eukaryota > Viridiplantae > Streptophyta > Magnoliopsida > Santalales > Viscaceae > Viscum > Viscum album. The sequence continues at coordinate 475,633,872 of OY728156.1, forward strand.
ATCATCTCTTCACGAGCTTTCTTTAATAAATATTCAACTTGTCCAGGAAGCTCCAAATGTTCCTTAGTAGGTGCACATCCAAGTTCTTCATCATCCTCCAAGGTATAGCATATATTTTCTATTTCTGTATAATAATAATCATAAGTAGTGATATAGAATTCAGATTCAATAAATTTAGAGGAGATATAGTAAAATAATGGTTCAAATCCCTGAGTCGGTTTAGTATCAATCCCTTCCTTAATGGTAAGTGCCTTTTGGAGTAGACTCTTTAAATATTGAGGCAGGTATTTGGGCTCCTCCATATTGACTTCAAATTCCACCACTTGGGTGTTTTCTTTCATTAGTGGTGCTGGATCTTCTTCTTTGTATTGTATGGTAAGATTAGAAAATTATTCACAATCTATCATGAACTCATCCAATCTTTGTTGATCTCTATCTTGTGGCTCAGCAGGTATGTCATTCTTCTTTTCCACCTCAGGTTGTTGATCCTGCTCAGGGTTGGGTTGCTCCATTAATGAACAAACATAGTCAAATTCTATTTCAGCTTTTCTCATAAATTGTTCAATGATTTCTCTAAGTTCTTTCAGCTGAGACCTTCTAAAATATTCTTCTTCTTGTTGTTGTTGTTGCACCTATGAGTTATTGTCAGTCAATGCATAATAATAATCACTTAAATTCATCATGGAAGGATTTTTTTTCAATTTTATAAAAATAAATGAAATATATCTAACATGTGAAAATATAAAAATTAAATGAATAAATGATTGGCTCCCCAGAAACGGAACTAGTTTTGACGCACGCCTGTCACGAGGTGTGGAAAAAAACACTTATATTTGTTCTAGTGTAGCAGAGTTGGCTGACCAGAGTTGTCTCTCTTGATGAGCCTTCCCAATTTAGTTCACTTAATTTATCTTATTCTCCTAATCGATTTATTTTTGTGGTTTTTTTATTAAATGGAAGTGATGAAAATATTTTTTTGGGTTTTTGATTATTTTAAATAATGACATGTGAAGAAATAATTCAAAACAAATACTACGATGCATGTCTAAACAAAATGAATTAATAAGAAAGAAATTGGTTTTACAGTTCAGTATTGGATTCAATCATTGTTTTGCTACATGTGTTTGATTTAGTTTGATAATTCAAACATTAAATCTCATGTTTTAATCACTCTTTTTTCTAGAATAGAAGTATTTTGAGTTGCATGTCATTGGGGACTGTCACCCAATGAGGTAAATTTCCCTTTCCCAATCATGCTACTCAATTCTACCACAAACTTAATTAAACTTTAAAGAAAATTCATGAAAATCTTGACCTCACCCTATGCCATGTTTTGTGATTAGACTCTCATTTCAGATATTATGATATTACTTGGTGGAGTGGGTGATGTAAGAGAGAGAGAGAGAGGGAGAGAGAAAGAAAATTAGATGAAGAAAAGTGGATGGAGAAACACAATGCATGGATTAATTTAAAATAAATTTAAATTATAATTTAAATTAATAATAAAACAAAACTAAAATTAAAATAAAATAAAAAGAATAAATGTTTGGGGAAGAGAGAATCAGAAACAACCCTTTCACCAATGGGATCCTTCCTTGGATTTGGGTGTAGAGCTGATGATTTGAGAATGAGGTGAGGGCCTCCTTTTATAGGCATATTTATGTCCTCCAAAGGTTTTCACATTGTTGGACTATTAAATTACTGATTCACATGTGGACCACTTCTTAAAAGTTGTTCATAAATAAGATTTCCATTCACCCTCCAAATTTAAACTCATTTATATACCAGATGAATGAGTTATGAATTTTTCATTGGCGGTTTATTTTTATGGACGCAGCTTCTAGGAAGTTTCCTTCAAAAATATAACCTCAAATAGAACCGTTAATGACTTAAAAACTTAAACAAATTTGATGAAGATCCGGAACTATCTGTCTTCATTCTATCCCAGGAGGAAGAACCTCAAATAAATGTGTTTAGTCTGAGTTGTGGTTCTGTTACAATGGTGGGGTCCATGCTCCCCACCCTGAAAAATCAAAAACTTCATTGATTTTTTAACCCCTTTGGATGACCGAATCAGCTCTTTGTATAGAAGGAAAAGTTGAAGTAAATAAAATCAGGATTCTAAAAAAATAATCACTAAATTTGGAATTATATTTTTTAAGAAATGATAAAAATACCATTGTGGTCAAAATCTGTCCAAAATCCAGAATTATGCACTTCTCTAAAATTTTCTAATTTTCATCAAAAAAATAAAATTACCCATTATTTTAATAAAATAAGTAAATACATGGGGTTTATCATTGAAAATAGTAAAAAATACTCATTATTTGATCAAAAATATGCACGTAAATTTTCTCTATCAAATACCCCCACACTTAAACCATGCTTTTCCTCAAGCATAAAATCTCAACATGGAAATTAGAGGACACTAATGTTACCAATATTCAAATTTCAATGCAATAAAATCAAATAATTTTCATTGTGAAATCAAACTTTCAAAAAACTGCATAAAATATCAATTTAATTTCTCATTTTTTCAATGAAACAAATAATTCACGTATTTCAATTTCCCCCATTGAAATTTAATCGAACTTCTCATTTCATTCATTCAAGATCCTTGATTCGTTATTATTAAACATTCCATGTCATGATTTACCTCACATTTGATTTTTCTCTCTCTCTCATAACTCATGATACAATTCAAGTAGAGTTATGCAAATATCATGAGAACATGCTTCTTATCCAAAAGCTTGTAAATGAACTACTTTCTCCACTTTGTAAAGACAAAAGACACATAAAATCATGAGGACTTAAAATAAAGGTTCAAATGACTCTGAGGCATAACGTTGGTAAGATTTGATGCTTTAAAAATTAAGTCTCAAGGAGGACTCTAATCTCTGAAGTAAAATTCATGATATCAAAAAGTGTAATGAAATTCTCCCTTTTAATTTACCAACATCCACTTCCCCCAAAACTCAATGTAAGTTCATGCTCAAAGTAAAGCATAACGAATGATTAATAAACCCTCTTGATGTTTCTTAATTTGTTATTTTTTTCTTTTTTTTGAATGTTATGATTATATCAAACCTCATATCCATCACCTAACCACATACAATTAGAAGATCGTCGGTCTGGAAAATGGTGATTTTTGGTTCTCCCAAATCACAACCCATTTTTTCTTTTTTTATTGTTTTTCTCATTTTTATTTTTTTAAAGAGGGGAAAAACAATAGTGTACAGTGAATGATTACCCAACCTTTTACAATTCCCACAATAACACCCCCACACTTCTTCCCTAAAATTTGTATCATCCTATCTACCATGATTCCCTTTAACCTTCACATCAAATTTTAAATATCATTAAAATACCAAGAGTAGGGTAGGAATGGATAAAAATGGCTTGAAACATGGCTCATCCCTACAAAGTTCATTCATAGACTCTGTGGGATAAAAGAAGGATTGATGTAAAGGTGGCCTTTTAAGGAAATTTAGCTTTTCAAAGGATGCCTTAATAATTTTATATGTGTTTTTGCGCAGTCATAGCTTTGAAAAGTTTCAATACAAGTTTTGGTCGGTTACATGTCCCAAGATCACTCAAGAAATATGCTCAAGAATAAATAGGAAGTACTTGGCCTAGAAATACTCTTGGGAATAAGAAATATAACATTGGACAATCACTCATGGCATGACTAATAATGACAAATCAATTCACATGAACCTATGAAATTAAAAGTATGAAAGATGGTTGGGAAATTTCATTTACATGAATCAATTAATTCTTTCAAATCATGAGTCATCATTTCAATATTCATGATTCATTTTAAAAATTCAATTCTTCATTTCAATCATTTAATCATATCAACATTGAAATATAAAACTTGTCATCACTGGGTTCCTAAGAAACTCATGTCTCCTAGATAAGTCGAGTAAAACATGAATTCAAGTGTGGGCATGCAATTTTATCTTTAAATCTCAAAACATGTTTTGGACCAAAATGTGGAGAGTTTAAAAGATAAAACACTAAAATTGAACTCCATTTTTTCATGAAACAGTGTCATTCCTCTTCACTTTCTGGGGCTACCTTCTACCATTATGAACCTATAAAATAAAACAACTCAATTAAACTTTAAGGATCATATCATTAAATCTCAACAAATAAGAAGGATGGGGATGCATGTTGCACTACATCTAAGAAAATAAATTGACATCTAATTTCCTAGAAAGCATGTAAAGATAAATCTTGGTATGATCTCCCAAGTGGGCCCTGATTTTTACTGCCTCCATAGGGAAGTACCTGTTGTTATCCAAAATATGATGGAGGATGAAGCTTCTTTGATTTGAACCACCACATATGGCTTTTCCCAGTTGTGATTCATCCGTGTTCTTGAGGAATGATCTATGTATAGAGTACAGAATATCCTCCCACTTCACAATGAGGTATAGCTTGAATGGTGGGGGTAGGATGAAGTATGAATCATCCTTTATCTTGGGTGCTACTTGTGAAACCTCTTCTTCTTTTTCTAGTGGTTCCTCAAGGTATGATGCCTCAAAAGAAGAGTCAATGGGAAATTCATAGTGTAATTATATTTGAATAAAATTAAAACATGAAGTATCAAGATAAAATTATTCCCCATCAAAGTTAGTAGCTTTTGTCATGGACTCCTTAGGAAAATACACTAGAATCTATTCAGAAGCTTCCTTAAATAATTATTCAACTTTTCTAGGGAGCTCCATATGTTCCTCCGCAGGTGCACATCCAGGTTCTTTGTCATCCTCCAAGGCATAGAATAGATTTTCTATTTTTGTATAATAAAAATCACAAGGAGTGATGTATAATTAAGATTCAATAAAATTAGAAGAGATAGAGTAAATTAATAGTTTAACTCCTTGATTCAGTTCAGTAAAAACTGATGCCTCAGTGGTAAGTGCCTCTTGGAGTTGACTCTCTGAAGATTGAGGCAGGTAGTTGGGCTCCTCTATCATGACTTCAAATTTCACTGCTTGGGTGGTTTCTTCCATCAGTGATGCTGGCTCTTATTCTTTGTATTGTATGGGAAGATCAGGAAATTATTCACAGTTAATCATGAACTCATCGAATCTTTGTTGATCTCCCACTTGTAGCTCAGTAGGTACATCATCATCCTTTGCCACCTCAGGTTCTTGATCCTGATCAGGGTTGGGTTGCTCCATTGGGGACCATCACCCAATCGGGTACATTAGCCTCGCCCAAGCATGCTACTCAATTCTACCACAAACTTAATTAAACTTTAAATAAAATTCATGAAAGCCTTGACCTCATCCCGAGTCAAGTCTCATGATTAACCTCTCATTTACGAGAGTATAAGATTACTTGGTGGAGTGGGTGAAGTAAGAGAGAGAGTGTGTGAAAGAGAGAGATAAAGAAAAAAATAAAGAAAAGTGGATGGAGAAATAGAAATGCAGGGATTAATTTAAAAGTAATTGAAATTACAATTTAAATTAAAACTAAAATAAAATAGAAAGAATAAATGAGCGGAAAATAGAGAATTAGAAATGGTCTATTCCCCGGTGGGTTCCCTCCTTGGCTTTGGGTGTTGATCTGATGATTTGAGATGGAGGCGAGGGCCTCCTTTTATAGGAATATTTTCGTCCTCCAAAATATTGTGTGTTGTTGGACTATTAAATTGTCGATTAACATGTGGACCTCTTCTTAAAAGTTGTTCATAAATATGTTTTTCATATACCCTCCAAATTTCAACTCCTTTAGATACAGGATGAATGAGTTATGAATTTTTCATTGGCGGTTTCTTTTTCTGGAAGCAGCTTCCAAGAAGCATCCTTCAAAAATATAACCTCTAATGGTACCTTTAATGACATAAAAACTCCACCAAATTTGATGAACATCCGGAGCTATTTGTCTTTGTGCTATCCTAGGTGGAAGCACCTCAAATAAATGTGTTTAGTCCAAGTTTTGGTTCCGTTACAATGGTGGGGTCCATGTTGTCCGCCCAAGAAAATCATAAACTTCATTGATTTTTTAATCCCTTTGGAGGACCAAATCATCTCCTGGTCTAGCAGAAAAAGTTGAAGGAAATAAAATCAGGATTCTAAAAAAAATAATCACTAAATTTGGAATTACATTTTTTAGGAAATGAAAAAAATACCCATGTCGTCAAAATCTCTCCAAAATCCAGAATTATGCACTTCTCTCAATTTTTCTAGTTTTCATCATAAAATTCAAATTATCCATTATTTTAATAAAACAAGTAAATACATGGGTTTTATCATTGAAAAATAGTAAAAAATGCTCATTATTTGATCAAAAATAAGCACGTAAATTTTCTCTTTCACCTACCAAGACGGATTACACAAATCTTCCCTGTTGGGTGCATTCGACCAACTTGTGTTGCAGCTGCAGCTGAAGGCTTCTTAGGATAAGCAGTTTGTGTGCGATGAAGTAGATAAGGCATTGAAGATGATGGTGTGTTCCATGACTCCTCTCCCTCTCCTTCGTAAGCTTCAGACTTTCGTTAGCAACTGAAACCCCATATTCCGACCCAAGGTTGTCATCTCCATGTCTCAATGTGTCTCCAATATGGGATGGGAAGGGATGAAGGACCATGGGGTGCCGACACTGCTGCAGATCACGAAATAATTATTGAGCGGCAGGCTTCCGGAAGCGAGGGATGCGGGGAAAAGTATAGTGGTTTCGGTTTGTAGTGGATTTTCTGGAAATGGAGGACATAATGAAGCCTCATGGAAAGACTTCTACCACGGTAATCTACAACTATGGGAAAAATAGCTTTTTGCGGCAGGGGATTCTGGCCGTCGCAAATAATTGGTTTTTTGTGACAGGATTCGGTATCCCATCGCAAAAAGTTTGGTGCGGTTTGCACACCAAACCACGAGAAGGTTATTTGGGAGGAAGAGAATCCCCCGTTGCAAAGAGTGCGTCGGTCAGATGGTATTTGCGATGGGACCCGTCGCAAATACCCGACGACGGTAAAAAGGTTTTTGCAACGGGATGTTGTCCCGTCACAAAAAGTGTGTTGTCAGGTACCTTTTGCGACGAGTCTCTTTGCAAATACTCTTTTAACCACCGACTGTAATTAATACAGGTGAAGGTTTTTGCGACGGGTCTCGTCGCAACAAATACTATTTGCGACGGCTAGCCCGTCGCAAATAGTCTCATTGCCACTAATCCAACCTATATATACCATCATCCATTTTTTCAAATCCTCCTCTCAATTCTCACTCTCTCTCTCTCTGAACTCTATTTTCTGAGTGAAAATTTGTGTGAGTATGTTTTTTTTCACGAAAAAGTTGTGAAGCCGTCTACATCAATAGGAGATCAAGTTTAAAGGTATTTATAATTTATTTAATTTTGTATTAATTTCATTTTTTATGTTAATTTTAATTATTTTTGATTAGTTATAATTAAATTAGATTTAAATTGTTTTGTTATCGGTATTTATTTGTAATAATAAATTGAAATTATTAGTACTAATTTTTAATAATTAGTAATAAATAGGAATAATTAGTAATAATTAAGAATAATTAGTAATAAATATGAATAATTAGTAATAATTAGTAATAAATAAAAATGATTAGTAATAAATAGGAATAATTAGTAATAATTAGAAATAAATAGGAATCATTAGAAATAAATATAAATAATTATGAATAAATAGGAATAAGTAGTAATAAATAGGAATAATTTGTAATAAATGGGAATAATTAGGTATAAGTTGTAATAAATAAGAATAATTATTAATAAATAAGAATAAATAGAAATAATTAATAATAAATAGGAATAAATAGGAATAATTTGGAATAATTAGTAATAATTAGGAATAATTAGGAAAAATTAGCAATAATTAGTAATAATTAAGAATAAATAATAATAAATTGAGATAATTAATAATAAATAGGAATAATTAGTAATAAATAGGAATAATTAGTAATAAATAGTAATAATTTGGAATAATTTGGAATAAATAGGAATAAATAGGAATAAATAGAAATAAATAGTAATAAATAGAAATAATTACGAATAAATAGGAATAAATAAGAATAAATACGAATAAATACGAATAAATACGAATGAATATGAATAAATAGGAATAAATATGAGTAATTAGCAATAATTAGAAATAAATAGCAATAATTAAGAATAAATAAGAATAATTATGAATAATTAGGAATAAATATGAATAAATAGGAATAATTAGTAATAAATAGGAATAAATAGGAATAATTAGTAATAAATAAAAATAAATAGGAAGAATTAGGAATAAATTTGAAGAATTAGTAATAAATAGGAATAATTAGTAATAAATTGGAATAATTAGTAATAAATAGGAATAATTAAAAATAAACACGAATAATTATAAATAATTTGGAATAAAAATGAATAATTAGTAATAATTAGTAGTAATTACTAATAATTAGTAATAATTAGTAACAATTAGTAATATTTAGTAATATTTAGTAATATTTAGTAATATTTAGTAATAATTTGTAATAATTAGTAATAATTAGTAATAATTAGTAATGATTAGTAATAATTAGTAATAATTAGTAATAATTAGTAACAAATTGTAATAAATAGTAATAATTAGAAATAAATAGTAATAAATAGTAATAAATACTAATAAATAAGAATAAATAGGAATAAATAGGACTAAATAGAAATAAATAGGAATAAATAGGAATAAATAAGAATAAATAGTAATAAATAGGAATAATTAGTAATAATTAGTAATAATTAGTAATAATTAGTAATAATTAGTAATTATTAGTAATAATTAATAATAATTAGAAATAGTTAGTAATAATTAGTAATAAATAGTGATAAATAGTTATAAATAGTAATAATTAGTAATAATTAGTAATAATTTGTAATAATTTGTAATAATTAGTAATAAATAGTAATAATTTGTAATAATTTGTAATAATTAGAAATAATTAGAAAAATTTAGTAATAATTAGTAATAATTAGTAATAATTAATAATAATTAGTAATAATTAGTAATAATTAGTCATAAATAGGAATAAATATGAATAATTATTAATAAATTGGAAAATAAGTAATATATAAGAATAATTAGTAATAAATAGGAATAATAAGGAATAATTAGTAATAAATAGGAATAATTAAGAATAATATCAATGGTAATAAATTGTAATAACTTGGAATAACTTGGCACAATTTCTAGTGGATTGATGACACTCCATTTTCTCGATGACTCTTCTTCTTTCAACTTTCACCGTCTTAAAAATTTATGAAAATTATGCTTCTACGTATGCATATCTAATCTCATATGCAAGAGTGTGAATATTAATTCCTAGGACCACATTTTTCATAATGTTTTCTGGCGGTGATAGTTGCAAGAAGATGATTCATCGACGAAAATGGGCTCTTTTGTATGACAGCTCATTTACTTTTATCTTTCACACACTGAAATCACAATGGAGAATCTGCTCGGAGGTATGCTTATACATTCTCATATGCACAAGAATGAATATTTGTACCTCTGAGAAGATTATCCATTCTAATTTTAGAATGAGAAAGATAAAAGTAAATGAGTCGTCGGATAAAAGATTAGTCGTCAATACACTAGAAATTATGTCGCCTAAAATTAATGGTAATTATTAAGAAGTATTTGTAATTATTTATTTTCTTTTTTCAGATAGTGTTTTTCTAATTTCAAATTATTCAAAAATAGTGATGATTTTATATTTTTTAGAAAAATATAGAACAAGGAAATTGACATCAGTCATTATTAGATGACCACTCTTGGATAAATTAGTGCAGAAATCCAAATGGTTCAGGTTTAAATCCTATATATATTGAGAGTGTTGAAGCTTTCTTATCATTTACATCATCAAAACCAGAATATGTTTCAGAAGGCACAATTAAGTATCCTAGTAAAAAATCTACTCTGATAACGCTTGACACATTTGACAAGGTTGGGGGACATCTCTTGAGGTTTGGTTTTTAACCAGATTATATTTTTTGGTATAAACATAGTGAATGCAGTTCCAGAGAAGATACTAATAACTTGATTCTGGATCCATCATGGTTTCAAAATTTAGTACATGGTGTTTCAGTTCCATCTATTCAACAAACTGAAACTCAAGATGATATTGATTTAACTTCTGAGTTGTCGCCATACAAATTTTATGAGTTATTGAGGTCTGATGAGGATGCATTATATCCCAGTTTCAAGATAATTAAATTAGAATCCGTTGAAAAATTTATGGTTATTAAATCAGATAATGCAATGTCAAAAAACTATTTTGATTAGATATTTTCTTTGGTAAAAACACTGTTACCTAAAGGAATTGTGTTTCCTGCAAATTACTATGACAACAAGAGGTTGGTTCGAAATCTGGGCCTTAGTTATCAGAAGATTCATGCATGTGAAAATGATTGCATCTTAATTCTAGTAAAAATGATTCATTGGATAGTTTTCCCACATGTGTACAATCGAGGTATAAAGAAGCTCAACCAGGGAAGTCTGGATAAATTCCTATAAAATAGTTGAGATATTTTCCTCTTACACCTAGGCTGCAATGTTTATTTATGTCTTAGAACACAGTGTCAATGGTGTCATGGAACAAAATGAATATTTCAACTGATAAAGGCTTGAATCATCCATCTGATGGTTATTCAGGGAAACATTTTGACCGTCTACATTCGTATTTTTCTTTAGAAGCTCGAAACGTGCGATTGGGTATTTCTACTGATGGTTTTGTCTGTTTGGTTCTTATGGTAGTCAGTATTCATGTTGGTCTATCTTTATAACTCCATAAAATTTACCTCTATGGATGTTGATGATGGATCCCTATATCTTTTTGACCTTATTAATCCCAGGGCATTCGAAAAAGAATGTTGATGTTTATTTGAAACCATTGATTGATGAGTTAAATTCATTATGGAGTAATGGTGTTAGTACATATGATGTTGCTGCAAAAAAAAATTCATATTAAAATCTATATTCATGTGGACGATCAGTGACTTTCCATCATATGGAATGTTATATGTCTTGAGTACATGTGGTCCAAAATCATGTCTTTTCTGTATGAAAAACAACAAATCCTTCATGCTCGTCAATGGAAAAAACCTTGCTATTTTGACTTTCATCATAGATTTCTTCCAACCGAACATCCTTTTCGATGGAACAAATATCATTTCAGAAAAGGTACAATTGAAATGGATGAAACCCCCAAAATGATCTCAGGTATAGAGTTAAAATCAGTTGTATTTTCATTACTTCCCATCACATTTGGGCCAACAGTAAACCAACAGAAAATTCATGACTTTGGGAAAGAACATAATGGGATAAAACAGATCATTTTTTGGGATCTTCCATATTGGTATTATTTTTTGCTTTACCACATGTTGGATGTCATGCATATTGAGAAGAACTATTTTGATAATTTATTTCATATAGTTTTGGATACACCAGGTAAGACCAAAGATACTGTAAAAGCACGATTAGATCTTGCCCAAATTTTTTGGTGACCAGAACTAGAACAATTTCAAAATGTGAGATCATAGAGATCAATGAAGCCAAAAGCAGTTTATACACTATCCAAAGAGATTCGCTTATTATTTTGTTAGTGGATTGCAGATTTGAGACTTATAGATGGCTATGCTTCTAATTTGGATAGATGTGTTAAGAATGGTCATATTACTAGATTAAAAGGTCATGATTGTCATGTTATAATGAAAAGACATATGCCAATTATATTCATAGGTTTTTTTTAATTCTATGGTTTGGGATTCGATAACAAACATGTCATATTTTTTTTGAGACATTTGTGCAGCAACAACAGACTACGATACGCTAAGAAAACTAGAAGAAGATGTTTCTGTAATTATATATAAACTAGAAAAAATTTATCTATTGGATTTCTTTAACTCAATAGAACATCTGATATTACATTTTCCACATGAATCTAAATGTGGAGGTCCATTACAGTTTCGATGGATGTACCCATTCGAGATATTCATACATAAATTAAAGAAAAAAGTACATAACAATGCATCAGTTGAAGGCTCAATTGTTGAAGCTTATTTGTATGAGGAAATTTCTTTTTTCTGCTCTCACTATTTTGAATCTAAATATCCCTCAAAAAATGAATGGGATGTAATGAGGGAAATGTTAATGATGAAATGGAAAATCAATTATCAATTTTTAATCATCCAAATATTGGCTTCGGTGAAGTTCAAGAATGATGGCTTTCAGATGATGAACATCAAATAACTCATACATATGTTCTACTCAACTGTGAAGAAATGAAATCATTTGTATTGTTAGTGCTTCTATCACTTATTCTATAATTTATGTTACAGTATCTAAACTTATTTTATTTATAGGTTATATGATAATCATATTAAGAAACAACTTCCACAAATTATAGTAACTGCACTTGAAGAACGCAAACAAAAAAAATTCTCAATGGTTTCAAAAACTGGTAACACAAATTATTGATGGTTTAATATCAATTCAGGTTACTATTTATTATATTGATAATTGTTTTAAAAAAATTCAGGTGTCTCAACATGCTGATAAAATTGATAAGTGACTGTGTATATTAAGTAACCCACCATCAAAAATGGTTAAATCTTATAATTCATATATGGTGAATGGTTTTTGATTTCATACATGTTCATATGGGAAATAAAAAAATAATGAACAGTGGAGTTTTCTTGAGAGGATCACATCATAGATAAACTGAAGTTGAGTTTTATAACATTCTAGATGAAATTATAGAGCTGTGTTACCTAGGAAAAAATTACATAATGATGTTTAAATGTTGGTGGTTGGATATTGAGAGAGGCTTGTGTGTTTATCTGACTCATGGAATCATTGATATTAAATATAAAAGTCTTCTTGTAGTAAATGAACCATTTTTACTGGCTCAACAGGCACATCAAATTTATTATGCAATTTACTGTGCCACTTCAAGAGACCTGAGTGATTGGTGGAGCATAATAAAAATGAAATCTTGGGAAAATCAGTTTACTCAAACTGAATGTGGTTCCGTTGAAGTGGAAGGAATTGAAATTTTTCAAGTGACTAAACAAAATCCATATTTTTCACAAATAGATGTGAATATTGATGATAACACCCCACAATTAAGAGTCGATGGTGAAAAATCTGTTAATGATGTTACAAATGAATTTGAAATAATAAGAGACGATGAAACTAAAACTCATATGGATATTGATGATGCCGAGAAGGAATATGAAGGCATTGACATCATCAGATATGAATATGATGATGAAGGTAAAAATTGACATAGTGAAATTCTAGTTATAATCATAACTAATATATATCTATATATAATAATTATTTTCGACTATCTGCTAACAATAATTATTTTGTGTTTCAGATGGACCCTGATCTATTTTGTGAGTTATAGTAGGCTGAGCTACCTTTGGATGAGGGGGATTTGGGATCATCTGGCCCTCAACCTATTGGCGGTTTAGGGGGTACGGTCTTGCGCGACTGATGATTCCTAACCCTATACCTGAGCGAAGTCCACGTCTTGTCTTCGATCTACGCACACGGAGGTATGGTAACCTGTATATTTTAGTTAGATTTCATTAATTTATTTATATATATACTAATTGTTTGATTAATTATTATTTTTTCATAGTTTTGTGCATGTAGATATTGGATAGGGGAGTGCTATCTTGTGAAATTATTTTTCACAGTCATGGATCACATGGGAACAGATTCCCGTTAATTTGGAGCTTGTCATGTTCAATCTTTAGTTGGTACGTAAATAAATAATATTTATTTTGAAAATTATTTTATTAATAACATGATATTATAAATTATGTGTAGGGTTTATGGTATCCCATCGATGATAGCATGCGTGGTGCTATCCACACAGCATAGGAGGCAACTATGCAAGACCATTTCCATCAGTTTTTGCACAATTTGAGAAGGAAAGCCAATAAGAAAGCAGAAGTGACAGATTTTTATGAGTCATGTAAAGCCCACCGACCAGAGTACATTTCATCTCATGTTTGGGATGTATTATGTTTACACTGGTGGGGTGGTGGATTTCAGATAAGGTCTTCAGTGGGTTGATAGAATTGGGGGAGACAGGAGGTGATGCATCAAGCTGTTAGTTGTACATTCAATACACATAGAGAGAATCTGGTAAGTATCTTTTTTAAATATTTTATATAACTTTAAATATAAAAAGTTTATTTTATATTTTTATAGGCAGTCAAGCATCCCGATAATATGAAGTACGATGTTTATCGTAGGATGTATAGTGATCCAACCCCTAGAGATATTAGAGGTGATCGACAGCATCAGATTGTGGTTAGTATTATTTTTTCAGTTTGACAATTAACTGCATATAACATTTTCACAATTTTAATTTCAAACTGAAATTAAAGGAGTCAAATGAGGTTGCGACATCTTAGATACAAGATGGGAGTCAGGATGAGGCGACTGATCAGACCAGTGCCCACCATTTCAATGAGGCGGCATGGATGTAGGCAACTCAGTATGGCTTTGAGATGGGCCGAGTAGTTGGTATTGGCTCTCATGTGACTCCTGGTACTTATTATGGTACTATTATGATGTCTGTATCTAGCTTGAGAGGAGCTTGTGGAGAGGCATCATCTTCTGCCTTACAGTATTAGGAGCAGTTGCAAACTCAGGCTGAGCTTTAGAGAGTTTGCAGAAGCAGCATGAAGAGATGTGTCAGTAGCAGCATCAGCATCACGATGAGGAGATGTGTCGATGGAAGCAGCAGCATCACAAGCCGATGGAGTACATGCATCGTCTGATTCATAATTTAGGGATGGATTTTCCCCCACCATCTCCTACAACTCCTCCACCTCCTCCAGAAGACGACCCCCCCCCCACTAGGATTTTTTTATGTCAAAAATATTTTAATTCAAGATTTGTTGTAATATAAACTATTTTCAGTTTTTGTCTTTTATATTGGTGAAAATATTGCATAATTTTTTTAATATTTTATTATTATTTATTACTATTATATTTTTTAATGTTTTTTTATTTTACTAATAATATTTATAATATTTTTTGATTTTTTTATATATTTTTGTGAATATTGAGAATATTAAATTTTTTTATTATTTTAATAATATTAATATTATATTTTCATTAATCATAATTTTATTAAATATATTTTTTTGTTATTATATTTTTTAATGTTTGTTTATTTTACTAATAATAATAATAATAATATTTTATGAATTTGTATATTTTTTTGAGAATATTGAGAATTTTAATATTTTTTATTTTTTATTATTTAAATAATATTAATATTAATTTTTCATTAATTATAATTTTATTAAATAAATTTTTTTATTTTGGTTATTAATTGCGATGGGACCTGTTGCGACGGGATCCCATCGCAAATAGTTTAAATATATATTTTTAAATAGTATTTGCGACGACACCAAGGGCCTGTCGCAAAAGGTTTATTTATATATAATGTATATAATCAGAGACTTATTTGTGATAGGCCCATCATAAAAAGTTTATTTATATAAAAATTATATAATTGAAGACTAATTTGTGACGGGGAACTTCCCCGTCACAAAACAAATTACGATGGGCCCGTCGCAAAAAAAAGGTATTTGCAACGCCGTTTTTTGCAACGGGATATTTGCGAAGGGACCCCATCGCTAAAGCTTATTTTTAACGGGATCTCATCTCAAATAGGTCGTTATAAATAGCACAAATTTCAGTAGTGTACCCCCTATCTATGCCCAAACCATCTTCAATACTACAACTTCTCACTACTCCAGCAACTAAGAACTTGAGATTTCAAGATTTTTCTAGGATTCAGGGGAGGGATATATATATATATATATATATATATATATTTATTTATGTATGTATGTATGTCATTAGTGATTTTTTTTTCAATACATTTTCTGGAAAAACAAATTAAAAACAGCATAGGTTTAATTTTTAAAAAAAATACGCCACAAAGGTGCCATCACCGATGCCACCTTTTCCCTAAAACAATAATTTTTTTATTTTAATTATTTTTTTTATTTTAATTATTATTTTTATATATTTAAAATTTTAATTTTTTATTATTATTTGGTTATTTTTATATATATATATAACAAAAATTTTCAACATAATTTATCTTTTATTCAAGTATGTGACTTTTTAACCTATAAAATATAAAAAATAAGACCGATATGAATGAAATTATAAACATTGATTAAACATATAAAAATTATTATAAAATGAAAATAATTTCTTAATAAATATTGATGATGAACAATTTATAATCTTTCTAATCCACATACTTGAAACTTAAAAATTTTCAAGTACGTGACTTTTCTAGCCTATAAAATATAAACTATAAGACTGATTTGAATGAAATTTTAAAAATTGATTATATATATAACAAGTAGTACAAAATAAAAATAATTTCTTAAATAAATTTGATGAAAAATAATTTATAAGCTTTCTAATCCACCTACTTGAATCTTAAAAATGTTTCATGTACGTGATTCTCTAGCCTATAATATATAAACTATAAGACTCATATAAATTACATTTTAAAAATTTATTAAACATAAAACAAGTAGATAAAAATAAAAAGGATTTCTTAAAAAAATGTTGATGAAAAATAATTTATAAGCTTTCTAATCCACCTACATGAAACTTAAAAATGTTTCAAGTACGTGAATTTGCTAACCTATAAAATATAAACTATAAGACCGATATGAATGAAATTTTAAACATTTATTAATCATAAAACAATTAGTCAAAAATAAAAATAATTTCTTAAAAAAATTGGTGAAAAATAATTTATAAGCTTTCTAATCCACCAACATGAAACCTAAAAATTCTTCAAGTATGTGAAATTTCAAGCCTATAAAATATAAACTATAAGAACGATATGAATGAAATTTTAAACATTGATTAAACATAGAACAAGTAGTCTAAAATAAAAATAATTTCTTAAATAATTTTGGTGAAAAATAATTTATAAGCCTTTTAATCAACCTACTTGAAACTGAAAAAAGTTTCAAGTACCTGAATTTTCGAGCCTATAAAATATAAAATATCATACCAATATGAATGACATTTTAAACATTTATTAAACATAAAACAACTAGTTGGAAATAAAAACAATTTCTTAAAAAATGTTGATGAAAAATAATGTATAAGCTTTCTAATCCACCAACTTGGAACTTAAAAATGTTTCATGTACATGAATTTGCTAGCCTATAAAATATATACAATAAGACTAATATGAATGAAATTTTAAAAAATGATTAAAAATATAAAAATTAGTTGAAAATAGAAATAATTTCTTAAAAAATGTTGATGAAAAATAATTTATAAGATTTCTAATCCACCTACTTGAAACATAAATAGGTTTCATTTACGTGACTTTTCTAGCCTATAAAATATAAACTATAAGACCAATATAAATGAAAATTTAAAAATTTATTAAACATATAAGAAGTAGTTTATTTTTAAATTTTTATTAAATAGGTATTTTAGTTTATATTTTTTTGGATTTAAAAGTCAAGTAGGTGGCTTGGGATCCTCCTCGATATTCATTCCTTTCACTCTCACTTCCGAGTTACTTTTCTTACATTCCATTCATTTTCATTTATTTATTTTATTTTTAAAACTCTCTATTTTCAAAAACTTTTTAAATTTTTAGTTTATCTTTTAAATTTTATTTACATTGTTTTTATACATTAAATTTTATAAGATTTTAAATTTATCTACATGAAATTTAATAATTATTCCTATGTTTCAAGTAGTCAATTTTCAAAGCTATCAAATATAAATTGTGCCTAAAATATAAGTGAAAACTGAAATACTGGATAAACATATAAGAAGGTATTATAGTAATAATATTATTTTCATTTCAGTATATATAAAACAAATAAATTAACATTTACAATCAATATCTATGTCTATGACTAGGATATTCCATCTCACATGGTGGTCTTCGAATAGGATGTCTGTGTCGAGTTCGCAGTGGAGTCTGATGACCTGGATAGGGCTGATCCTTAGGCACGAGAATGTAAACTACCACATCCTCCATCTGTGTGTTTGTGGTAGGATCTATCAATGGCATCTTATACTTCCCTCCTAATCCTTCTCCTACTAGGGTGGTAGAAGGACCTGCCATCATCGCAGTGGGGAACCAAGCCTGTGATGGAGGAGTACCCGTAGACTATGATGGATCTAGAACCCAAGGCTACAATGGATCTAGACCCCAAGGTTGTGAGGAATCTGTACCTAAGACTGCGATAGATCTAGACCCCCAGAATGAGAGAACTACAGATATCCTATCAAGAAAGATGGATCTCATGCCACCTAAGGCACATCCTAAATCAGTTGAGGCTGGACTACTAGAGGGTTGACGTCTTCCTGTAGAATAAGTGAGTCCTTACATGCAGAAAGATGTTGTCTATATTGCCTTGGTCATGGATCCTCAACACCATCAACTGCTGCAAGATGTTCCTATGTGGTAGGAACCTCCTCTCTCTGGGTTGGACGCTCGAAGATTCTCTTGGAAAGTGCATGAAAAGATTCTCTCACCTCCAACACAGCAGCATGGACAACTTCTTGGCTAAAGACCCCCTCCTCATCTTCATCACTCATGTGAACAATATAATCTATGTGACTTACCTATAAAGATATTCAAAATGAATTATAAAATAGTTCAATAAACAAACTAATGAAAATTTATTGACATACCATCCTTAGTAACTCTCTATTGTGTCAGGTAAGATACAGTATAGAATTCAGTCTATACCATGTCTCATACACATGATACTCCGAAAGAAAGAATTGATTCTTAGGTACACATAGAATATGACACTCTACACGTCTGTGATAGTAGTCGAGAAAGTGAGCATGTACTTGGTCCCATTCCTCATCCTGCCTCCATGTCAACTTCATCCCATGAATTCTATCTATCTATCTTGGAGATAATGGAATCAGAAGATCACATAAAAATTGGTGCATGAATCCATTATGCTACTGATACTCAATAATATGGAAGTAAATGAGGGGCACTACATTCATAGCATCCTCAATCCCAACAGCACAGTATGCTGGAAACTATTCAATAATACTCCATTATGGAAGCCATGAAAAACTGGTGCATGACTTTGTCAGGCTGCAGCTACTCAATAATATGAATGTGAATTAGGGGCACTACAACCATATCATCATCAAACCCAACAATGCAGTATGCTTGAAAATGGTCCATAATGATCATGAAGAATATGTTATTGATACTTTCTAAGTGGAATAATTTCTATTCTTGTGTATTTTGATCCAAGAAATATGTTTTGAAATAATTTTATTAATGAAATTAACATGGTAAGAATATGTAATGTATAAGGTTTGTATTGTAATACCATTTCTTAATGGATTTGAGATAATATGTTGAATGCAACCAATTTACAAGAAATGTGATTTAGTAATAAATTTAAACTCTTTTAAAACACATGATTTGGGGAAGATTTTCCTAAATATGTTCCTAATTTTGAGAAGATTGAAAATTTTTATTTATGGTATAGTATTGGTGACCAATAATGTAGATAATGATTTGTTGAAAGAATAATTCATGATGGAGTTATTTCATTTTTTTGATTTATGAAATAAATTATATAATCTAATATTTTATTTAAGGAATAAGGAGAAAGTTAATTCTTTAAAGCATGCAAGTTATTATTAAGGATTTAATATTAATAGGGTATTTATATATTAGGTATGTGTCACTAAGATATACATTTTTGGATTAATGGTATATTAATTTTATGAATCATAGAGACAATATTTTTAAATTTTTGGGTCTTGAATTTGGTTAGACAAATTTTGGAGTAGTTTTATGATTAACTAATTATGAATTGGATTAAGATAAACCATGGGAATTACTAATTATGTTTTAGTAATTTATCTAATTATCTATATTTAATAACTTATGCTAATCATTATGATACTATTATTTCATTATATAAAAGTTTATTAAAATATCAAACACATAATGTTATCAAAAATCGTGGTAAAGGGAAGATGTTTTTATGTTTGCAATTCAACTTTTAGGTTTTAAGATTTAGATATTAGGTTTTCTGATATTGAGTTTTGGGTCAAGTTTTTTGGATTTTTTGTACGGTTTTAGAGTTTAGGTTTATGAATTTTGGATTAGGGTTTAGGTTTTAAGGTTTATGGTTTATTATTTGGATATTAAGGTTTAGGAAAGATGTTTTTGGTTTTAGTGTTCTAATTTAGGGTTTTGGTGTTTAGAATACCTCGAAAAATAGAAGAGATAACAACATATAATTTACAATATGAGAATGTCACAATGAAGACAATACATCAATGTGGCTGAGAGTGTGAACTCAACCCAACAATGTTAGGGAATCATTTTTGGTTATGAACTTCTTGATGAAATATAGTGCATCTCAAACTATGACCATGTTCTTGAGGCCTGTCCATCTCATTAGGCATCCTATTGGCCTTTGGTCTCCCTGGAGGACGCAACTGAATAATGTCAGGTATCACTATTGGTTGGCCTTCAGGCATTAGGAAATAACAAAACTCCCAAATATGCGTTCAAAGTGAAGCATGATAGCAAGAAACGGTGTCCATCTGGTACAGTGGGTAACACCCCAACCCTAGTTACCCAGATTTGGTTCTTATTACCTAACATTTGAGTGATCACAAGAGATTAAGTCTCAAAATACTGATTAGTTTAGTAGCCTTGGAAGTACTAGATACATAAATAAGTTTTAAACAACTTCATGAAATGAAAAACAAAAACAACATTATGTCCCCTTTGAACACACTCATATCCCTTAGCTTATTCTTGTTGGTTAATGGTAATATACCTCTTCACATCCTGAGAAAAATAAAACATATAATGGGGTGAGCTCAGATGCTCATTAAGGATAACAATATAGCACAAACTATCCTAAATAAGAATAAAAATTTAAGAAAATGTATAAGACTAAAACAAAATCCTTTTAAACATAAAATTCAGAATAATATGGCAAAGATAAATCATATAATTTCATTTAATTATTAAATGGATATTCTACTAGTCGAATAATCACATGTCATATCAATAACTAATTTTAAAATGGTGGAATGCATAATTCCAAATATCATAACCACATAGTCAAGGCCTCGTGCCATGACTATAAATAAGATTTTGTCAAGGCCTTGTTCCAATACACTAGTTTGTCTCATGAGACCTACTGATGCATCTAAAAACTATACTGGGCTCCACCCATCACTTACTAAGTCTAATTCATTCCTCATATGGAAATTTTGAAACATAACATAAACATTCATACTAAAACTAGCATATGAAATGTTAATACCTTAACTATAAACCATGAATGGTATAAAAATAGCACATCCATAGTCAAAAGTATAAAAAAACCTTCAATAAAATATAGAAAATTGTATCATAATAAATCAACTTCAAATAAGCATAAAATCCAACAACAGATGTTGACATAGATGAAATCAGTCCAAAAAACTATTTGAGTAAAATATCGCTTTCTACTTTGAAATAATTTAAATGTGAAGAAAACATTTATTTTGAAAATATTCTTATAAGATTGTAAGGGAAGATTCGAATGTATTATAACTAAAGAAAATATTTTCACCCTCCGTATAAGTTAAAAAAATATTCTTACCTTAATTTGTTGAAAAGGTCATAAAGTACCTTGTTTGGAAAGAGACAGAAAGATTCCTTTAAAAACATTTTATAAAAATTCAAACTAGGGTATAAATGAATTTAACCCATAATCTAGTAAATATTAAAAATGTTTTTAAGTAAATTTTTAAGAAACATAGATGTGGATGATAAAGAGGTCACAGTAGATACTTACATATAAACAACTTCGGATAAAAAAAAGATTGTAAAATTAACCCTTATCTTGTACTTTTCCTTGGTAGATGGTATATTAACCTTTTGTATAATAGTTAAATAATTTTTATTAAATTATACAAGAACCATATACATAAATATGATATCATATATGATCTTCTAATATTGCTTTGTTAATAATATTTCAGTAGTATCATTGTTTTGGGTGTTAACTGATTCATTTTCCTTTATATATTTTGTTACGTAAGTCATGTTTTTTGTGGATAGGATGAATTTGATTCATATATAGAATGATATTAAATTCTTAAATATTATTTGTAATCATAAAATGAAAATTATTCTTGAATTATTATGATGGGGAATGAATCTCATCGCGTTTGTGGAGACGGTAATCCGTACGTACGACGAGTGACAATATCATTCTTTCGATGGTGAAATCATATGTAATTGGATGATATATCATATATACAGAATAATAAACATGTTATATTTATTATTTACATCAATTATACTCAGTATTATACACATCTAAATAATAAAGCGTTGAATAACAAACTACACCACGACGTGGAGATGGTAAGTCGTACGTATGCACGTATGGTGACTTTGTTATTAATAGGATGGATAGAATAATGGATATGGTTGTACCATATTTATAATAACATCACAGAAATTATAAGGTATTTTAGTTATTATTTTGTTATGGAAACAAAAAATAAAGAGGAATTGTAAGAATAAAAGAACTTTGAAAGAGGTGATGAAATTATTACCTCTTCTTCGGGTTCTTCCTTTTAATTAGGTGAAAAGGGATCCTTAGGTTGTCTTATGATAAAAGAAAGGAATCTATGTTGAATTGAGGGTATTTTTGAGGATATTTAATTAGGGTTTATCGAATACAAATGGCTTTTGAGGTGTGATTTTGAGAGAAGGGAAAGTACCCTTTTATAAGAGAGGTGAGCGTTACTTTTGGAAAATCATAAAATATTATTTTATTATAAAATCATTTTCAGTTTCTAATGGATCCAAAAGGATTAATTTCGAGTATAATGTGGGTATGGGTCTAAAAAATCTTAACCAATAGGTTTTAGACAGGTTTAGGTTACCATATTAACCTTATCTTTTATATTTAACTCTTAGTTAAATAGTTTAACTTTTACCATGTATTCATGTATTATTATAATAAATGGTTAATAAACTCATTATAAAAATCCAAAAAAAACCCAAGTGGTTATTATTGACATACCTAACCTTATATAATTCCTTTGGACGAACATAATATTTTTAGTAATATTATATCATTTAATAATATAGTATTTGTTTTAAAACACATTTATGTCAATTTTGACAATATTTGGTATTTTGTTTTTGTGAAAGTCATAACAACTATATCACTTCGAGTAAAACATATTTAATCAACCCTAACATGTCATATTAACATATAATATTAGTTTAATGCATAAAAAGTCTCAATTTACTTTTATTTGGATATTTATAATATCAATTATTTTAATCATTCATTAATTAGATAATTACTGCATCATCATTTGGTCATAAATAAATTTAATTATCTAATGTCTAAGAATTATAAATGAAATACTATTATGTGGGAAGTTTGTTTAGATTTATAATGAATATTTATAGTCGAATTAATCTTATGTATAACCCTATATTAAAAATATTTTACTTATTAAACCTTGAATTTAACAATTTTAACTCCTCTTTAAATAAAATAATAATAAATGTCCAAATCTAATCCAAGTGGACCAAAAGGATCATATGTTATTCCTAAGGTTGATTTTTATCGAAATAAACTTATCCAATTGAATTAGTACATGTGTTACGGTAATTATAATATCATTTTTACCTTTATTTACCCTATTTACTTTTAATCATGGTAAGTAAAATTCAAAAGTTACTATTAAAAAAAATATTTTCATTTTATTGAAACACATTTTACTTATTGATTTCGACCACATCTATCAGATTTTTGAAATTAAATTCATAGAAATGGTAAAATTATGTATTATTCAAATTTGAAAATGTTCCTAAAAGGTGGATAAAAGTCATTAAAATGTTCAATAAAATTTTATACATCTAATTTTATTATAAAATGGCTCCAATGAATTAAATTGAACTTATAAAGGTATCATGTATCTATTTTGACCTAAGTTAAATTTAAGTAAAAAAAAATTATTTAAATAAAAATTAGGTTTTAAACAATAATGTAGTGTTTTTCACTATTCATAAAAAATTGAAAGTTTTTAAAAAAATACCAAAAATTCGTCCTAAGATAATTTTGATATTCTAAATCCAAAAATGAAGTCGATTTTGAAAAATAAAATTTATTAAATTTCAAAAATTGGGTATTACTATTCATAATGGCTAGTTTGATAGGTTGTGGTGTGCTAAAACTCAAAGTTTCATACAGCGCAAGATATTGTATTATTCAAAGAGAAACATATTGTGGAAGCTTGGGGTGTTCCATTTTACCATCCTTCAAATAATTTATTCCTCAACATTTCTATAATAATACTGCATAAAAATATTTGTGTAGTTCTCCATCATATGTTTCTTGGGTTCTCATGTTTCCTCTTCCATCTTATGGTTTCCCAATAGAACATTTACCAGACGAGTCATATGATTTCTCAACACTTGTTCTCTGGTATCAAGAATCGTGACAGGCTCTTCATAATAAGACAGATTGGGTTCCAGGTCTATTTCTTCATAGGTGAGTATATGTGTTGGGTTAGGCATGTATTTTCTCAATAGTGATATGTGGAACACATCATGAACTTTAGAGCGACATGGAGGCATTTCCAAAAGGTAAGTTGTAACTCCAATTTGTTCTAGAATTTCAAAAGGTCTGATGTACCTGGGACATAATTTACCCTTCTTACTGAATCATAGAACATATTTCCATAGATATTCCTTCAAGAAAACATGATCTCCTACTTGAAATTACAAATCCTTATTTCAGTTATTGGGATATCTCTTTTTCCTAATTTTAGCTACTTTTATGTGGGATTGGATATCTTCAACTTTCCATTATTTACTCAACATGTTCTAGGCGTACGACTTTTCTTTCACCAACATCATCCCAATAAGTTAGTGTGCGACATCTCTTTCCATATAACACTTCATATGGTGTCATCTGAATACTTGAATGGGAGCTATTGTTATATAAGAAAATTCTACCAGAGGTAAATATTGATCCCACATACCTTGAAAGTAAAGTGAGAAACATCCCAACATGTCATCTAGTTTTTGAATAGTCTGTTCTAATTTTTCATTAGTTTGAGGGTTGTAGGCGGTGCTCAAATGAATTTCAGTATCTAGGGCCTTCTGAAGACTTTTCCATAATCTTGATGTAAAATGGGGATATTGATCAGAAATAATCAATAGGGGTACTCCATAAAGTCTTAAAAATTCATTAACATATAGTCTTGAAAAACATTCAAGTGATAAATCTTCTCTTATAGAAATAAAATATTTTGACTTGGTAAGACGATCAACAATGACCCATATTGTATCATTCCCTCTAGGAGTCTTTGGCATCCACAAGACAAAGTCCATTCTAATATCATCCCATTTCTACTCAAGTATGGGAAGAGGTTTTGTGACTCCTCCAAGATGTTGTCATCCATCCTTAACCTATTGAAAAAACCATACATATTGACACATAATCATCAATCTCCCTCTTCATGTTGTCCCAATAAAAATATTCCTTCAAATCTCTATACATATTAGTGCTACCAGGGTTTATAGATAAATTGGAGCTATGAGTATCTTACAATAGTTCCCATTTTGGTATCTACATATATCAGGATCCTCATTGATTGCATCATTAATTTCTTGATAGCGATCAGATATCAAAAAAACACCCCGAATGTTGGTGAAATGGTTATTGATACATTCTAGAAACCAACTCCATGATTCATAGTTTTCTTTATCTACAATGGAAAAGGCAAGCAGAAGAGTTGAACAGTTTCCATCTAGGTTGCCACAATAAACAATACACCCTTTTATATTTTTTATAAAAACATTCCATCAATATGAATGAACTGTTTGCTGAAACAAAATGTGGAGATATAGGGCAGGAATTCCCCAAACAACCGATGAAATTGAACATGAGATGGATCTAGTTGGTTATCATGATACAAATGTTCGTTTGTATCAACATCAAAGAAAACTTAGTTATGATACCTCATTACAGCTAGAAATTTCTGCAACACTCGATATGAGTCATCTCAATCACCGTAGACCTTCACAATTGCCCTTTGTTTCGCCATCCATGCCTTATTATAGGAAATCATATAACCGAATGTCTGTTGTATCCTCTCTTGTACAAGAGCTATCGAAACAACTTGGAATCTCCTAATCATCTCAAAAACAATGGATAACACAAATTATTCATCCAATGAGGTATGATCTTGTGTTAGGCTTGGCTGAATGCAAGTATGAGCTGCCTCAATCCTCGAGATTCTCCAACCTCCAAATGCAATGTCTGTAATCTCCCCCAAGTAAAATCTAAAATCATCCCCATACTTCTCACACTGCATGACATATTTACTACATCATGATTCATGAACTATATAGTTGTTGTTCCTATCAATGTGTAATCTCTTTAGTGTTCTTTTTAATGTATCATTACTTGGAAAACTCCTTCCAACATCTAAAGTTTTTTCCAACTCACTAAACCTATCTAGAACAACTCCAGGGAACTCAGTTTCCATTGTGAGAACATTATTGATGAATTCTGTAACATCCCAGGTAAATAAATAATATTACATTCTCATGTTTATCAATATTTGTGAATAAAAAGTTAATATTACTTTAAAGGGAATGCTATGCTCGATGGCGTACCCAATACGCAACAACGAGTTTCTTTGAAATCTTACATTGCACACTAATAATATAATAATATTATTTTAAATAGTTAATTACTAACCGTTATAATGGCAGGAATGAACAAAACTAACTAAAAAATGATTATATGTGTTTTTTAAATATTTTTACATTTATCCAATAAATGTTAGAGGCTTAAAATGCAAATGAATCCAATTTTATGAATAAATACTCTAATATTTTTAAAAGATTGTTTTACCGCCTTTTGATGGAGAACCATTTTAAAATATAAATTTTGAAAATTTTATAAGCTCTATTTGTCAAAATAAACCTATTCTTTAGAATTGGGACACTGAAATCTACTTTGGATTAATTTTTGGTTTTTTTCTAACAATGTTCATTTTTTAATGAATAGTGAAAAATACTGCATTTTACTTCAAAATCTCTTTTTCATATAATTTAATTATATGGTTAGATTATATTTTTTAATTATTTTAAAGTGTAATTAGAATATATTTTTACCATTTAATTCAATGGTGGTCACTAGAATTAATTTTACTTTGAAAATGGACACAAACAAGTGTCAATCTTTTGATAGATATTGTTTCTAAAAAACATGCTATTTGTTTTGACAGTGGGAATTAACTATATGATTTATTAATGAAACTTATGTGTTTTGAATTTGGTAAAATGGATATCATTTCTGAATTTTTAATATAAAATATAGATTAGGGTTAATTTTTAGTATTTTTCTGATAATGTCTTTTTTTAATTAATAGTCAAAAATACAGTTTTTTAATTCAAAACTGCCTTTTCATCCAATTTATTTATATATTTAGATTGTCATTTTAATTGTTTTTAAAGTATAATTTAAATATGGTTTTATCACTTAATACAATTTTTTTCATTGTATGTAATTTCACTTTTCAATTGGATGTAAAAACAAGTCAATCTTTTGATAAATTTTACTTCTTAAAAACCCGTCTTTTGTTTTGACAACGGGATTTACTTTTAAATTAATTAATACAATTTATGTGTTTTTAATTTGATAAAATGGATTCCATATTTGGAATCTGAAGATACAAATTATGTAATTAAGACTCTTTTGTTTTTGGACATTATGAATAGTAATGACGGTAATTATCTTTAATTATCGTGTTTAATTAGTAATCGGGTAATCATGGGTAATAAAATAATAACATTAAAATATAAAATGACCCCAACATGTGTCCTAATGCTATTTTTGGTGTCATGGACGACAATGGGATTCTGTGTGCCAACCTTGGTACCCCATGAAATCACTTTAGTGTGATAGTGACCTTTTATCATATTTTGTTTAAAGAAAGGAAAATTTAACCGAAGTATGTAACACCTAAGTAAAATAATTTTAATTTTGTCTAGATAAACTATATCTTAGACTATAAATATTCATTGGAAAGCTAAAAATATTTTCTAAATCGTATTATTTTTCTAATAATTTTTATACATTATATAATCTAATTTATGTGTGACACCAAAATGATGCAGCGGTTATCTCATTAATTAATGATTTAAATAAAATGAAAATATAATGTAAAATCTAAGACTTACACTTGTCTAAAACCTATTAGATGAATATATTTCGAACCATTATCACCTTATCCTAGAAATATATCAATGTGGGACCTTTATAATCCAAAACTCATTTTAATATAAAGTAACATTTCTTGACTTTCCAAGAGTGCCCCTCCTCCCTCTTATAAAAGGCCCCCACCTCTACCTCCTTACCCACACCCCTCAAGCCATTGGCTCGGCCATACTCTAATCCTTTTATCTCTCCACATCCCTCTATTCATCATATAAGCCTTACCTTAGGCATAAAGATCTTTAATAAACCCTTTTTGGTTCAAACCAAATGGAGTTACCTGATTTAAAAGTAATGTCCTCTCTTATGTTCTTTTGTTTTATTTTTCTTCTCCAACCCCCTAAAATATTTTTATTACTTTATTTTGTAACAACACCAGTATATTAAATATACTAGGATGTTTTTATGAGAATTATTATAGCTACAATTACACACACCTCTATCTAATGGTTAAAGAACATACTGTTTTTGTGGATGGCGAATTACTGCCTCACGAAACGATGATTATTTTATCTTCTCCTACCACCTCTCATAGTGGCCATTATGATGGAACTATATTTATTTATGATATATATTATATTTATTTTCTCTCTATGTTTATGTATTTTACATTTAAAACATACCTTTATGCTTTGCATGTTGTGCAAATGCGATAATTTCATTTCAGGAAGTGTGGACTACCGCCCCCTCAAGTGATGTGACTCGTTCATGCAATACATGGAATGTATAAAGAATAAAATTAATAAACATATGTGACCTATATAACATATATATTATACTGGAATTATAATATATATATATCATTTAGTTTTAATTCCATTAAATACGAAATAGAAATGAATGTAGCGTTCATGCGTACGTACGACTTACCGTCTCCATGAACGATGCATTTCATTTATTACCTTTAAATGTTATGTAATATTATAAACACAAGTATATAATGGATATATATTATATGTATGATATATAAATCCTGAATATAATTCTGGATATAATGGATATTTTACCACATGAACAACTTGTAATCATAACAAGTTTATTTTTGACTCAAGTACCAATGATCGACAAAACGACCGTTATTAACTTAAATAATTACATAATGTTCATAACATGGTAATAAGTGATATAAAAGGAATAATTAACTTGAAAAAGGTTCTTAGGAAAGTATAAATTAACTCTATTTTATTATTCAGGAATATAAAGAAACGAAAAAGAAAAGTCAGACTTGAGGTAAGGGATCCAACCTCTCTCTTTCTTTTCAAGTACCCTCTTTTATGTAATTTCATTTATGCTCCTTGTACTTATGTTGTAGGATGTTAATTTATATTAACCATACTTTATTTTTTATTTTCATATGATGATATACCCCCTCTTACACTCATCAATTCATTTTTAGAATTTTTAAGTGGCGTCGTTAGGCTGCCGAATTTTCGTAAGGACCCTACCTCTCTCTTTCTTTATAAGTATTCTCTTTTATGTCATTTCTTTTAAGCTCATCTTTCTTATGTTTTGGGGTGTTCTTTTATATTCATAATTATGTAATTTTTATGTCTATATTTTGAGAGACCCTATTTTATCTCATAAATCCATTTTTGGATGTTTTAAGTGGTGTCGTTAGGCTGCCGAGTTTTCGTAAGCGATTTTTAATCTCACTTTTATTCCCGTGAGATTTATGCTACATTTGCCACCATTTACTTTGAGTGGTGTATGTACTGCCCAATATTATAATATTTTTTTAATATACTTTTGTATATGAGTAGTTACATCAATGTGGTATAGTCCTTCTTTCATGGGGTGTACGTTTCGAAAGTTACCAAAGTCGGTAAGGGAACCTTTCACCCACCTCTTTTTAAAAGACTTCTTTTGTTATGTCTTTTAATTTATATCTTATTATGTTGGGATATATTCTTCTATATACTTATTGATGTAAATATTATGTCCAAGTGAAGAGATACCATTTTCTCTATCATCAACTCATTTTCTGAATTTTAAAGTGATGTTGTTAGGCTGTCAAATTTTTGTAAGGGAACTTCTTAACCCAATTTCAATTCTTTGGGTTAAACCTCTACTTCTTTATTATTTTATGCTATGAATATGTGTGGATGAAATATGATTGTTTTACACTTAGTATCCACTTATATTTTGTGTTTTCATATTTGTCACACATAATTATGTCATTTCTTTATCCTTGCTCTAATGACATGATCCTTGATTGGGATTACATCTCAATTTCTTCTCATTGAGACATTTCTTAATGATATACACTTTTATTCTTTTATAAATTGTATATATAGCCCCTTTGACATTCCATATCAATATTATATCTATACTAAAGTCATTTAAATGTTTTGAAAATGGTCTATTTTCTTGTGTCTTATAATTTGAATGTTCAAAATGGAAAAGGACTCTTTTATTAAAACATTCTTTTAAATGGTTTTAAATATTTATTCTTTTAAACATTTATAATCCATGTCCATGTTTTAAAAATGGTTTTAAGGATTTTTTTTATATGGAAATGTATTTTTTAAAACCCTTTCAAAAGTTTCAAAGTGGTATGGGACACTTTGATTCTAAAATCTCTTTTAAATGTTTTCTTTTAATATTTTCAAAGTATAAAGGGATTTTTCTCTCATAGAGTTTTAATGATTTTATTAGATGTTTTTATTAATGATTATATCATGATGTGATCTCTTGTGATTGAAATGTGGAAATTTTATGTTTATTTTATGCATGTTTTAAGTGTTATGATTATGTTAAGGTTCTTGGGAAATTTTCATGAAATTAGGTGGTTCTATGACAAACTAATGGAGGGTGAGCCCGATATAGATCTCCAATGCATTGGGTAACGTGAAGGAGTTAAACACTATGGTTTCTCCAAATAGATTTAGGGAATATACTGTGATGGGTATTCCAAGCGTAGCCATGAGGGTTACTCCTTACATAAGAATGTTATGAATGCCTCAAGTTACCTTTATGTCTTATGATTTCTTTGAGTTATTCCTAAATCTTATGATTTAATGATGTATGTTAAAGTGCTTTTGTTTTATGAGTAAAGTATGATTTCATTGATTCGTATGTATACATGGACTAATGTTTTCTTTCTGTATTGTTATAACCCTTACTGGGCTTTTTATGCTCATCCCAAGTTTTTGAAATGTTTTCCACAGGACTTAAAGTGGAATACGGTCAAGGATGGGATCAATGAAATGTCATGATGTCTAAAACATGGAACTAGACATGAATCTTTTGTTCAAGAGTTTATATTTTGTAAAAAAAAATGGAAACTGAGTAGATGTGTCTACCTTGTAATATTTGAGATGTAATATTTATGTCCTAATTCTCTAAAACTCTAAAACTGAAAAGATCCTCAATGTGAATTATTCATTTAATTCAAGAATATGTAATGTACTAAGGTCGGGTCCTTATAGTTGGTATCAAAGGTCGGTTAAGATAAATTTTGAGGTTAAAGTGTTGTTTAAGCATAAGTGACAAGTTGGGTATAACCATAATGGTTATTATATTAGATAGAGTCATTGTTGTACATGAAAGTTGGAATGAGTTTGAGATAACATGGATAATTATATCTTAGTGTTTATCTTCCTAATTAGTACATGATGATTTTTTTGATATACTCACACTGAACTTTTTGGTTTTAGTAAATGAATGGATCTAGAAGGCACCAAAGTGACAATGGGTTTGAAGGAAACTGTGGTGGTTCTCTGATTAAGAGATTGGATGAAAAGGGGGATTCAATGAGAAATATCATGGTAATTCTAAACCAACTATCAGGAGTCATGATCAACCACTTGAACCTTGGTGAGTTCTCTAATGCATCATGTACGAGAGAACCAACTCGATGTGCAAGTGCAGGTAATAATTATAAAGGTAACCATTAGGGTTTATATGATCCTTACTTTTGAGGTAATTATGGTTTACTATATGTTATGATGGAATATGAACAACATGAGATAAAATTGAGGATAAATTATGTTATTGTTATTTTTGAATATTTTATCACTTTTTGGGGAATGTTATAAGAATCATGTAGTTTTAGAAAAAGGACAACACGTATACCGTGTGACAACCCGTTGCATCGGACAAAGCTGCGGGAATCGAACCCACAACCAAAGTGAAACTGGTATTTATCTCCTACCACTGGACAACGTGAAGTCCCTGGTTAGTTTGACTAATTCTTTTTAGTTAGATGATCTTATGAATCTAAAATAAGTTGATTTTGGGTTATCTATGGAAATTATAAACCTATCATGGAGGATATTTGATTATGTTAATTACTTTTCAGTATGAGACTTTAAGAGTAACTGGTGTTATTTGGAGATAAGTGTTAAGGTTTATCTTGGAAGACTATGTGATTAAATCCTTTAGAGAGTTGGGTTTCAATCTTAGTTTTGATTACATTGAATAATTTTATGGATAGATATTTATTGAATGGTCCTTGTTGAACTTTGGGTATTGTTTGATAAATTTTGGAGATTAAGAATATATTTTTTTATATAAAGGATTATCCTTTTTGGGTATTTTCCGATCTGGTACAAACCTTTTTGGTTTTAGTTTTGGTTAAGGTCTAATGACATGGGAAATATATAGTTCTCTTTTTTTGGATTAGTTTATTCTCAAGAAGTTTATTATAGTACTCTTGATGTGAACAAGTCTTCCTAAATACTCGTCTTTTGTAGAAAATATGAGTTTGTGTAAAAAATCTAGTAAAATTTGAAAGTCAACATGACAAGTAAATATGTTTCATTATGATGTAGTTAAGCTCATAAATGAATTCCTCAATTAAAAGTAACTTAAAACTAAAATTTTGTCTATTAACTTTTCTTACTGGGGAATCAAATACCGTTTAACCCATCACAAGTTTGTGATTTTCTGGTGGTTAACTTTCTCCTAATCATGTTTTCTATCACTCTCCCTCAGAACATGACCCTTTATTCTTTCTTCCATATCCATGTTTTCCTACATGGAATCCTAGTATGGGTTAACTTAGGTGACCTTTGTACTTATCTTTCTTTCTTTTAAAGTGATAGTTTTGCTGACTCTTTTTCCAATATGGGGCTTTAAATGAAGTTTCCAAGCCCAATTTTAAAATTGTGAGGACGCAATTCACAAAAGGAAGGAAGGATGTAACATCCCAGGTAAATAAATAATATTAAATTCTCATGTTTATCAATATTTTTGAATAAAATTTTAATATTACTTTAAAGGGGATGTTATGCTCGATGGCGTACCCAATATGCAACAACGAGTTTCTTTGAAATCTTACATTGCACACTAATAATATAATAATATTATTCTAAATAGTTAATGCCAAGCCATTGTAATGGAGAGAATGAACAGAACTAACTAAGAAATGATTACATATGTTTGTTAAATATTTTTACATTTATCCAATAAATGTTAGAGGCCTAAAATGCAAATGAATCCAATTTTAAGAATAAATACTCTAATATTTTTAAAAGATTGTTTTACCGCCTTTTGATGGAGAACCTTTTTAAAATCTAAATTTTGACAATTTTATAATCTATATTTGTCAAAATAAACTTATTCTTTAAAATTGGGACATTTAAATCTACTTTGGATAAATTTTTGGTTTTTTTCTGACAATGATCATTCTTTAATGAATAGTGAAAAATACTGCATTATACTTCAAAACTGTTTTTTCATATAATTTAATTATATGGTTAGATTATCTTTTTTAAACGTTTTAAAGTGTAATTAGAATATATTTTTACCATTTAATTCAATTTAGGTCACTAGAATTAATTTTAATTTGAAAATGGACATAAACAAGTGTCAATCTTTTGAAAGATATTGTTTCATAAAAACGCGGTATTTGTTTTGACAGTGGGAATTAACAATACGATTTATTAATGAAACTTATATATTTTGAATTTGTTAAAATGGAAATAATTTCTTAATTTGGAATTTCAAATATAGCTTAGGGTTAATTTTTGGTATTTTTCTGATAATGCCTTTTTTTAATGAATAGAGAAAAATACAGTTTTTTAATTCAAAACTACCTTTTCATCCAATTTATTTATATATATAGATTTTAATTTTAATTTTTTTTAAATTATAATTGAATTATGTATTTATAACTTAATAAAATTTTGTTCATTGGAAGTAATTTCACTTTTAAATTTGATGTAAAAACAAGTCAATCTTTTGATAAATTTTACTTCTTAAAAACTCGTCTTTTGTTTTGACAACAAGATTTACTTTTAAATTAATTACTAAAATTTCTATGTTTTTAATTTGATAAAATGAATTCCATATTTGTAATCATAAGGTCCAAATTATGTAATTAAGACTCTTTTTTCGTACATTATGAATAGTAACGACGGTAATTATCTTTAATTATCTTGTTTAATTAGTAATCAGGTAATTAAGTTTAAGAAAATAATATCATAAAGATATAAAATTACCCCAACATGTGTCCTAATGATATTGGGGGTGTCATGTCCGACCATGGAACGACTTGTTCCAACCTTGGGACCCCATGGAATCACTTTAGTGTGATAGTGACCTTTTATCATATTTTTTTAAAGAAAGGAAAATATAACCAAAGTATGTAACACCTAAGTAAAATAATTTCAATTTTGTCTAAATAAATGATATCTTAGACCATAAATAGTCATTGGAAAGATAAAAATATTTCCTACATCATAGTAGTTTTCTTTTAATTTTTAGACATTATATAAATTAATTTATTTGTGACACCATGATGATGCATCGATTATCTCATTAATGAACGATTTAAATAAAATGAAACGATAATGTAAAATCTAAGACTTAAACTTGTCTAAAACCTATTTTATGAGTATATTTAGAACCCTTATCACCTTATCCTAGAAATATATCAATGTGGGACCTTTAAAATCTAAAAATAATTTTAATATAAAGTAACATTTCTTGACTTTCCAAGAGTGCCCCTCCTCCCTCTTATAAAAGGCCCCCACCTATACCTCCTTACCCACACATCTCAAGCCATTGGCTCAGCCAAACTATGCTCATTTTATCTCTACACATCCCTCTCTTAATCTTAGAATCCTTGAATTAGGCAGAAAGCTCTTAAATAAACCCTTTTGTTTCAAACCAAAGGGAGTTACCCGATTTAAAGGTAATGTCCTCTCTTATGTTCTTTTGTTTTATTTTTCTTATCCAACCCCATAAACTCTTTTTATTACTTTATTTTGTAAAAAAAACAGTATCCTCAATATACTAGGATGTTTTTATGAGAATTATTTGAGCTAAACTTACACACACCTCCGTCTAATGGTTAAAGAACATATCGTTTCCGTGGATGGCGAATTACTGCCTCACGAATCGATGATTGTTCTATCCTCTCCTACCACCTCTCATGGTTGTCATTATGATAGAACTATATTTATTTATGATATATATTATATTTATTTCCTCTCTATCCTTCTGTATTTTACATTTAAAATATACCTTTATGCTTTGCATGTTGTGAAAATGCGATAATTTCATTTGAGGAAGTGTGGACTACCACCCCCTCAAGTGATGTGACTCGTTCATGCAATACATGGAATGTATAAAGAATGAAATTAATATAAATATGTGACCTATATAACATATATATTATACTTGAATTATAATATATATATATATATGTCATTTAGTATTAATTCCATTAAATACAAAATAGAAATGAAAGCAGCATTCAAGCGTACGTACGGCTTACCGTCTCTATGAATGGTGCATTTCATTTATTACCTTTAAATGTTATGTAATATTATAAATGAAATTATATATTGGATTTATATGATATATATGATATCTAAATCATGAATATAATTCTTTATATAATGGATATTTTACAACATGAACAACTTGTAATTATAACATGTTTATTTTTGACTCAAGTACAAATGATCGACAAAACGACCGTCATTAACATAAATAATTACATAATGTTCATAACATGGTAATAAGTGATATAAAATGAATAATGAACTTGAAAAAGGTTCTTAAGAAAGTATAAATTAACTATAGTTTATTATTCAGGAATATAAACAAACGAACAAGACAAGTCGGACTTGAGGTAAGGGATCCGACCTCTCTCTTTCTTTTCAAGTACCCTCTTTTATTTCATTTAATTTATGCTCCATGTTATTATGTTGGAGGATATTTATTTATATTCACCATACTGTAATTTTTATTTTCATATGATGAGATACCCCCTCTAACCCTCATCAATTCATTTTTATAATTTTTAAGTGGCGTCGTTATGCTGCCGAATTTTAAGGGATCCTACCTCTCTCATTCTTTTTAAGTACTCTCTTTTATGTAATTTCTTTTAAGATCATATTTCTTATTTTTGGGGATGTTCTTATATATTCCTCATTCTGTACTTTTTATTTCCATATTATGAGAGACCATATTTGATCTCATAAATCCATTTTTGGATGTTTTAGGTGGCAGCGTTAGACTGCTGAGTTTTCGTAAGGGATTTTTCGTCTCACTTTTATTACCATGATATTTATGCTACATTTTCCACCATTTATTTTTGAGTGGTGTATGTACTACCCATTATTATACTCTTTGTGTAATATACTTTCGTATATGATTAGTCACATCAATGTTGTATAGTCTTTCTTTCATGGGGTGTACATTTAGAAAGTTACCAAAGTTGGTAAGGGAACCTTTCACCCACCTCTTTTTAAAAGACTTCTTTTGTTATGTATTTTAATTTACATCTTATTATGTTGGTATATGTTCTTCTTTATCCTTATTCATGTAAATTTTATTTCCAAGTGATGAGATACCATTTTCTCTCTCATCAACTCATTTTCTGAATTTTAAAGTGACGTCGTTAGGCTATTGAATTTTTGTAAGGGAACTTCTTAACCCAATTTCAATTCTTTGGGTTAAACCTATACTTCTTGACTATGTCATTATATGAATATATGTGGATGAAATCTGATTATTTTACA
This sequence comes from Viscum album, assembly GCA_963277665.1. NCBI lineage: Eukaryota > Viridiplantae > Streptophyta > Magnoliopsida > Santalales > Viscaceae > Viscum > Viscum album. The sequence continues at coordinate 475,671,203 of OY728156.1, forward strand.
CTGAGTGTCCACTTATATTTGGTTTATTTATACTTGTCACACATAATTATGTCCTTTCTTTATCCTTTTGTCTAATTGCATGATCCTTGATTGGGATTACATCTCAATTTCTTCTCATTGAGACATTTCTTAATGATATGCACTTTATTCTTTAATAAAGTTTATATACAGCCCCTTTTACATTCCATATCCATATTATGTCTATACTAAATTCATTTAAATGTTTTTAGAATGGTATACTTTTTTGTGGCTTGTAATTTGAATGTTCAAAATGGAAAAGGACTCTTTTATTAAAACATTGTTTTAAATGGTTTTAAAGATTTATTCTTTTAAACATTTATCATCCATGTCCATGTTTTAAAAATGGTTTTAAGGATTTTTTTTATTGGGAAATTAATGTTTTAAAACCATTTCAAAAGTTTCTAAGTGGTAAGAGACACTTTGATTCTAAAATCTCTTTTAAATGTATTATTTTAATATTTTAAAAGTATAAAGGGATTTTTCTCTCATAAAGTTTTAATGATTTTATTAGATGTTTTTATTTATGATGTTATCATGATGAGATCTATTATGATTGAAATGTGTAAATTTTATGTTTCTTGTATGCATGTTTTAAGTGTCATGATTATGTTAAGGTTTTTGTGCAATGTTTATGAAATCGGGTGGTTTCGTGACAAACTAAGGGCATGTGAGCCCAATATAGCTCTCCAATGCATTCGGTAATGCGAAGGAGTTAAATGCTATGGTTTCTCCGAAGAGATTTAAGGAATATATTGTGATGGGTATTCCAAATGTAACCATCAGGGTTACTCCCTACATAAGAATGTTATGAATGCCTCAAGTTACCTTTATGTCTTATGATTTCTTTTAGTTATTCCTATATCTTATGATTTAATGAGCTATGTTAAATTGCTTGTGTTTTATGAGTAAAGTATGAATTCATTTATTCATATGTATACATGGACTAAAGTTTTCTTTTTGTATTGTTATAACTCTTACTGAGATTTTTATGCTCATCCCAAGTTTTTGAAATTTTTTCCATAGGACTTAAAGTGGAATATTGTCAAGGATGGGATCAAGGAAATGTCATGATGTCTAAAACATGGAACAAGACATGACTCTTTTGTTCAAGAGTTTATATTTTGTGAAAAAAATGGAAACTGAGCAGATGTGTCTACCTTGTAATCTTTGAGATGTAATAGTTATGTCCTAATTCTCTACAACTCTAAACCTGAAAAGATCCTCAATGTGAAATATTCATTTAATTCAAGAATATGTAAGGTACTAAGGTCGGGTCCTTATAAATTCAGGCACACGTGTCATTGATTTTGACCAAGATTCAGGGAGTGGTGGATAATTTATTTTAGGTTGAGGTTGCTTCACAACTAATGCATTTCTCAAAACCTTCTCCCTAACTTCCGCTAGTTCCTTCTCATTAGCACTATTTTCACTATCTGATTCATTATTACGAAACTCCTCATCAGAATTCAGATTGAAATTTATATCCAAGATATCATCTAGGTTTTCCTCTTCTGTATCATTTGGAATATTCTCAATTTCATAGGGAAAACTATCTTCAACCACTCTTGTAAGTATACCTCTTTGTACAATTGGATGTTGTTGTTGTACAGTAGAGACATCAATATATAACTCTATCATGGTACCATCTGACTATTGAGAAAATAAATTAACTACTTTTCCCCACTTCGCCTAATCAACCAATGGACAATCTAGATGCCACAGTGTTTTCGGGAATTGCTAATGTATATAGCTCATAGAATTGATCTCCTGGTCGGTTCCCAGATTTAAGGAACCACAAATTCTCTCTTTAACGTCACTTAGGGTTACACAATCAGCTATAATAACCACTATTATTGGTTGTGTACTATAATAATCTCCATGATTAGTTTGAATAACCTCCCCATAGTAGCACACATAAAAAAACATGACTCTCTACATAAAAAAAATTTATTTCATCAAAATTATGATAGTGTATCAAATATTAACAACGATTTTTGACCATATAATATTTATTATAATATAATATTAGGACGCATTTTTATACCCTAAAATACTCTAGTCATTATATGGATTACTTTTTTAATTCTATTTTATTTATTAATTATTCGATAATTAATCATTGCTAATAATATATATTATTTCTAAACTATATAATATTTAAGATATTAAAATATTAAATCATTTTCTTCTCCATTTCACTTTATATAATCATAAATTTCATTTTATCAACTGATTTTCTTAGTACAGTTTTTAACTAATCAATCATTCTTTAATCAGTAGTTAATTGTTATTAATTTATGCTTTAATTATTTGTTCTTCAATAATTAATCATATAATATTCATTAGTTAGTTATAATTATCTAATCATTTGTATTAATTTTTAATCCTAATTTATCATTAATTAATCTATAATTAATCATTACTAATAATAAGTATTATTTGTAAACTATATATAACTAATTAAACTACTTAATAAATAACATCTTTAAAGAAACAGACTAAAAATAATTCAATTACTAATAATAACTTTCATTCATTAATGCTTTTTTTCCTTGTCCATTTCATTCTATAACATCATAAGTATTATTTTATCATTGATAAATATACTGATTTGATTTTTCTTTTCTTAGGTATTTTAGTAGTTTATAAAGAAAATATGAATTATCTTAAGAATATCCCCTAAGAGTGTCAAACCCATAGTGCAGCAACGCCTGTTGTCATGCACCAGTTCATGTTCGAGTCTAGGTCAAGGTGATGTTTTCAGGTTTTACCCCTAGGTACATCAATTCTAGAGCCATATCCACTTGTTTGTATCTAGATAGGGATTTGATTGCATAGATAACCACATAATCTATATACTACTCAAATTTCACAATACTTAATCCTAAGTCTTAATCTATACTTAATCTATACTTAATCATTACAATAAAATTATTATTCCAAACTATATATAACTAATTAAACATCCTAATAAACAAAATATTTAGAACTAAATAGTCTACTTAAAATAAAATATTTAAAACTAAAAATAATTCAATTAAATAAAATAAAAAACTCTAAATGAGGCTTTGCAAAAAATCACCTTCTTTTGGACCACCGACTCTACCACATGGAAGAAGACTTTTTTTAGAGAAAGAAGCAGTGGATTTATGATAAATGAGGAAAAATAAAAGTGAGGAGAATGGGGGGATGCCCTTTTATAGGGAGTTGAGGAAAAAAATCATCACTGATGCCACCTTTTGCCTTTGCGTGAGGATAAAGGCGGCATTGGATGTGCCTCCTTTTGCCTCACCCAAAGGACAAAGGCAGAATCCTCCCCTCTGCCCTTTCCATGTCATCGTTCCTGGACTAAGGTGGTGTGGGGGACGGAAGGCAACATCGTTGGTGCTGCCTTTGAGGCATATTTTTTTTAAAAAAATTAAACCTATGATGTTTTTATACAAATAAGAAAACGCATTAAAAAAATTCTATCATTTGAATTTGGGTCTTATTCCCTTACCTTTTATCGTGAAAAAGAAAATATATTGGTTATGAGAAGTGATAAAGAAACCCAACGACAAGCAGATATTAGTCCAGGAAAATAGTATATGATTGTTTCCTCTAGTATTTAATATATATCTATGAGAAAGAAAATCAATGTGTGGTGAAGATTAAAAAAAGTAGGGCGATTCTTCTAGGTTATAATTTCTAATTATACCCCTAAGAGTGAGTTCAATTTTAAATTTTGTGTAAACTATGATAGAGATATTCCATGTTGTATTTATTGAGGACATGAACATTATAATAGATTATATATTTTAGATTCCTGTATCTATATAATGTATTTTATATCATCTTTCATTAAAATATATATTAATAACTACTACAATTATCAAATTGCCTATATGATCTTGGATATGAGATAATGTAGCAAGTAGATCAATCATAAAAAACTTTCATTAATCTTGTTGTGAAGTCTTTGAACAATGGGAAGGAATAATGGGTTTTTAAAGGATCTCATTTTGGTTGGTTTGGTATTTCCAGTTTCATATTGAGAAAATTACACTATTAGTTATCACATATCAATTTGAAATCTATGAAATTATTATTATTATAGTATGGGTAATAAATGAATGATTATGGTAGTGGGGCCTAATGGTTATTATGGTGGACTTAATTTATAAAAGCCTTGATGGAATTAATCATATAGAGATCATCCTCGAGCATCATATGTTTCCATAATTTTTCTTCAAAACCCCAATTATCATTTTGGGCTACTATAATATGATATTTTCATGTTAGATATTTGATCTATAGCATGATATTTAGTGTAAGTTGGAACATATTATGCTTAATTCCATGATATATTATGTGTTATGAGTGACATATTGTCATTATAATTGCTAACACCCCTAGTGATAAATTATTTTCTCAATAATATAGGACTTATATGAGAGTTTGTCTTTATCATAGTTAGTTTTTAAAAAAGAAAATGACATATGATTTTTTACATAATGATCCCCATATCTAACTGATTGTGAGTGGATGAAATAGCTGAATCAATTCCAAGATCAAGTTTTATCATGTGTTTGAAGCTGGTATACTTTATAAATTTGTCAAATGGCATGGGGTATGTCATTTGTTTCTATACAGTTTAATAATAGATTTTTTGATAAAGATTTATTTTTGGTATTATGATAAGATGTTGTAATAATTCATCTAAAATGGTGATGGTACCATAGTGATGTCATTATAACATATATTTGGTGTTTACTATGTGGTAATTTGATAGACATATTATGTAATATTTCTAAAAGGGCTATGTTTTGTTCACTCATGATTTTACAGGAATATCATTGGTTAGGGAGGTTACATAGAAGGGTTATTTGAATGATTTAGGACTATTACCATCTAATTATAGAGGAATGGGTCACTGATGAACCCAATGTGGATTGAGTAGTAGATTTATGAGGTTAGTGTAATTCTATGATGTGATCGAATGTCACAATAATGCTTATTTATGACAAGGGAACCATGTTATTAGGTGGTGAATGTAATCATATTTTGGTTTTGAGTTGAGGTTATGTTATTAAAAAGATGATAGAGAAAGGATTGATCTTTGAGCTTGGGGATGCTATTATACTTGGGGTAGTATGAATTAGTATGCTTACTTCCTTGGGGCATGATGGGAAGTTTAAACTTACCTTGAAGATATTATCATTGAAATATTATATGGATGGAGTGGGGTATTCAATTGGATAAACCGATATAAGTGTTTGATTTGATTCATTTTATTCAATGTGATTTTTTTTGGATTATACATTGATAATTGTTAGTGTAACACTCCTACACCTAATAGAATGTTTACAAAACTTTTTTATTATGGTGTCTATTTTTCATGTTTCTTAACATGTTATATCAAGATAGATGTTGTTTTAAGGACGTATTTAATTCGGTGTGGTTGGGTCATGGGTTTTCTTAGAGCTAGTATCTTAAGATTCAAATCAGTTTGTGTGAGAATTGGTATTTTTTCATAGGTGGTTGTTGAATGAGCTTCTTAGTTTACCATTTATTTTTTTTCATTTGGGGATGAAAATATTTAAATGTGGGGAGGATGTGACCATGATTTTTTATAAGAAAGATATAATTTATATTTTATTTTTGAAGGTACATTCCTTTAAAGAGGGTAAAATAGTAAATTTACCTTGAGTGTTGAAATTTTTAAAATATTTTGACTATTCAAATGGAATCAGAATTTAGTTTCTACACTTGGGAAGAAATTTTATAATTTTATCAGCTATAAAAATTATGAGGTATAATTTGTAAATATTAAGAAAATAAATATTTAATTTTCAATTATATACATTAATATCTTCACAATCAGGGATTCAATAAAATTTAGGACACATGGGTTATGTTTGGAGAATGTTTTTTATACTTAAGCATGATTTAAGTTATTTTCTCACGTGTAAATCCATGAACTATCAATTTTTAGAACATTATTTCATTTAATGAATTATCTAACTAAAAATAAAAAAAAATATTTTTTGATTTTTGATGTGGAATTCGCATGGCCATGTGGTGATGACACAAAATTTTATATAATTTGTGTAGTGGATAATATAAAATATTAATAAATTCATGATATGTGAATTTATAGGGGGTTTATGTGATAAAATATTATTTCAACAGTGGAATAATCGAAAAACATTATTGGGGAACAATTTATACAACAAAAATTTATTTTTATTATTGTGGAAATAAAAAAAATACCTCCTCCCTATTCTATCAAAAGGTGTAATCCATATATGATCCTAATCATTATTTGAACAAGTTAGGATAGTTCTTTCCATGGAGATGATTATAAAATCACTTGAATTTTATGGTTGAATATTTGAATCATTGAAGATTCACTAACATGATTGAACATCTCAATATTTTGAATCACCTCATTATTTTTGTCTTCAATCCCTTTTTTATTAAGATTTAATTATTTACTTATAAAAAATATTTCTAATAGAGATCTTGATAATAGTTTTATTATTATAATAAAATGGTTATTTAAAAGAAAAATAAATGAAAAATTAATTTATTTTTCAATATGGATTAATTCTCATGTTTCCTAGATTATTTAATTTCATAATCCATTTATCTATGTAGTGAGTTCCATATAACTTTTTGGATGTTTTTTCATCAACATAAAAAATTATTAAAAGATTAATGATTGAATATTTGGTAATTATATGATATGGTGATAATAGATATTATTTGTGTAATGAAATGAGATTTTTTTAAATCTTTATTATCTAAAAAATTAATACATGATAAATTTAATCAATGATTACTAATATAATTCATGGTGATTTTATAGTTCTTTTATAATTATATAATTTCCCATTATTTTATATTTCAGTAATTGTGTCTCAAATAGATCAAAAAAATAATCTTATTATTATTGTTTTATGATAATGTTATTTTTAAAAATTTATTTTTTATTTTATGAATGTTAATGTTCCATTGACTACTAAGCTTGAACATAAATATTTTCATTTCAAGTTCATTTTAAAACACATTTTAAAGTCCTATTCTCAGACATTACCATAGTTCTTTATCCATTAATTCTTCCCTCCATTATTTATGTTTTAATTTTTCTTAACAACATTTTATGATCAATAACATGGTTATCATATGGAAATAGGAATGTGATGTCTAAACATTAGATTAATTAAAATGGTGAGGGGCCAGTTATGGGACTTAGATCAAGTCAATGATAGGAAGTGGTGTCCATGATGCAACATACTACACACAAAGCATGATTGAAGGAGGAAATGGTATTAATAGAGGATAGAATTTTTGGACAATAATGAATCTAGTTTTATTGAATTTTTTAAACTACAGAACATGTATTACATAGAAGAGACAATGTGTATCCTTTCTTATATAGTTCTAGGGTTAACACATCCTTATGAATTCTACTTTCCATGTGAAATATTATTACACACTATGTTATAAAAACTACATGACTTAATCATGTACCAATTGTAAAAGTGATGTGTCTATGATAATATTATATGAATTGAAGTTATGGATGGGGAATATAAAGTTTTGGAGTTTCTAATGTTAATACATAGTTGAAGATGATCATCAGTGGATAGAAATATTATTTTTGTGGAGATCATTCCTAGAGAACTTATATTGAGGCAGTGTATTCCACTTTCCTAGATTTAGTTTCACTTTTTTGTTTTATTTATTTCATTTTTAAATATATTTATGAATTTTAACTTTTGTAATTACACTATAATGTTATTTTCCTATGCATGAATTGTTATACAGTTTAGTTAATTTTATATATAATTAGGGTTTTCATATTATTATTTAATAAATAAGGCTTTATGTCATAGGGTGTTATATATTATGGTATCTCATGTATTTTTTCACCTTCATAGTGTTATACAACAAACAATATTTTATGGATGGTGTGATTATGGGGGAATACTCAGCCTACTTCATGCCTAGGTGGTGTATTGGTTTTGTGAAAGCAATTTGAGGATGCTTAAACCACTATTTAAGATTGTTTAATGACATATAGATCCCAATATTCATCCATCACTCATGTGTAATAAGGTGAAAAATTATTGGAGGCTAAATAAAATCATTTAAATAAATTAAAAATTGTTTTTTTATATATGGATGAGTGATTGATGGGTAATAAGATTTGGTAATTGTCAATGAAATTTATTATATAAAATAAACTAGTTACTCATAATCAATTGAAACATGATAATTGGATGTTGAATACCAATTTTGGGAAATAGGGAAACTCTATAAAAACATTAAAGAGTGATGAAAGTGTAAATAGAGAAAAGGGTATGAATTTTTATGGTATATATACTAATGTTGATGATTCTATGAGGTGATCCACCATAATTTTTCAACTATCCTCTACTCACATACCTGATTTAATGAATGTCAACACACTAAAGGCTAATGTGGTAAATAATTCACGTGGATAGAGTGGGTCTTCATGGATAGTAACTACTAAATAAATCAAATTTTATATTAAGAAAAATAATTTTTAATATGAGTATAATATTTTACATATATTTAATATCAACATTTATTAATTGTTCTCTAATAATAATTAGGATCCCTTCAATATACATGATATATATTTTTGGAAAAATATCAATATTTCAATATGTAATCAGTCCATGTTAATTTTAAATTAATAAATTAACTATTTGGGTAAGGAATCCTACCAATAATATCATATATAAAACTTAGATAGTCGTTTAGAAAAAATGTTGCCCAATCCATCATATGAATAAATTCAACTTTCTTCCTCTATAATCCAAACCATTTGGATTTCCCTGTTAACTATAGCCCAAATCATATTCCAAAAATGTATACCTAATCCTGTTAGATTCACCATTATCTTTCTTACTATACACAAATAATTAGTGGGAACCGAGTACTGGCATGGAAATATATAGTTATATTATTGAGGGTTAACAAGTTCCTCTTTAGAAAGAATATGTCACATATTATTTTTTAGGGGGTTTTAAATTTCTCACTATATTATCTCATGGATTCCATTTATATGTGTGTATTTTTCTATTTTCTTTTTTTTTTGAATCTCTATCTCTTCTACTAAATTGATATTTTAAAACCATATAGATGTCTAATTCTTTACAAAGCTCATTACATGTGTTACTAAATCTAATTAGAAAAAATATTTATATATAAAAAAATGCATCCTAAACAAAACGTATATATAGCCCATTTATATAAATTTTTCATTTCATATAAAACCAAATTATGTATTATAAGTGAAATAATGGTGAAAAAATAATCCAACCCTAAAATTACTAGAGATAGCCTAACCTCCCATGAAAATGAGTAGTTAGACCAAATAATACACTACCAATTGTTCATTACTTAATAGATACAAAATTTAAACCATATTTCTAATACATGATATGAAAAAACTACTTTAAACCTTTAAATACATGTTCATAAATCATGATAAAGACAAAGTGAATGCAGATAAAAATTAAATCAGTTATCATTCCATGAAAGTTAGACCATAAATGCATGTCTCATAATATAACAAAGTAATTCAACACATTAAAATAATATATAAATTCATTCATAATATAACATATAGATTCCAAAAAATTTAAAAAAGTTGATAAACTAAAGAAATTAACAATTTATAAATATAGATATTAGGTAAAGATTTATGATGAATTCGTCAATAAAAAATTAAAAATAATTTATAATGGGTCAGACTTTATAGACATTCTATATCATAAAAAAATAATTATCATTCCAAATTTATTCAGATATAAACAATTTAATATTCTAAAATTAATTTTAAATTTAATATTAACTTCATACTATTCAAAATATCTTATATTTATTATTAATTTAATAATAATATTAACATTTCATATATTACGTAAACATTTCATATAATCTATACAGAACTTATTCACCAAATAAGGTATTCAAATATAAACATTCAATATTATACACTATGAAAAAATTATAATTAAATATAAAACCTTTTTAATGTAACCATATTTTATAATTTACGAACAATTTTTAAATTATGACATATTTAATATTTATCTTTACTTTTATATTAACCATGGTATGGTCTACCCTCATGTGACAACTCTTTCCAAGGGTAATAACTTATCTATTTTCAATTTAAAAAATCTGTATATAATATCCCATCATGTTCTTCGGTCACACCATACGAATGATTATTTTTTATAGAACCAAGATGTTCTTGTTCTATGGCCACACCATAATCTGTATATTGATGAAATATAAAATGGTGTGGTTAAACTTCATAATGGAAATCTAATTTCTATAACCATGATGTACAGATCATTTTATCACATCATGTTCAAATTGAAAGACAGTGATCTATTTATGGTGAATATTTTTTATGCGTATTTTATATATTCTATTATATGATTTTTTGAAAATCATAAAACCAGGGCATTTTTAAAAAACAACTATATCATGGATTTGATGACTTCTGTGATCAATAAAAAAAAATTAAAATGGGTTGTAGATTTTAGAATATTTTATTTTTATTTAAACATCCACTCATATACCTAATTCATTTGATGTGATTAGATATGTGTGTGTATATTTATCTTTTATTTTATTCTTATTAACAAAAACCTTATGTTGTTTATATAGTTACATGGTTTTTATTTTTAACATAGTAATTGTGTTGAAGGAAATGAAATTCATGAAATAATCAATACATTCAGGCATACATATTTGGAATAAAAAATATTTGATGATTTATTCTAATGAAATACTTTAGTATTATTTTTATATGATTCATATATAAATTCTATGATTAATAAAAACATTGAGTTATTAATCACAATATTACATCTAAAGAACATGCATTCCATGACCGCGATCATCCACATAGGTAGGACCACACTAAATCTAGGTTCCCATGGATTATCTTGTGTATAGCATGATGAAAATGTCTAACCATAAGGGTTTGGTAACAAAATACAATCATGATATTTGGGTAAGACATATCTATGAAACCCAATGAGATATGATACTAGAGTATTGTAGTTTTGTTGTTTCCATGTGAACGAGTTGGACTAGTGGTCCACCACTCAACTATCAGTGAATAATATATTATATGAATAACATAATGTACTTTCAAAATACCTTTAATTTTAATGGAACACAAATGTAAGATAAAAAATTAGAGGAATATGGATCATAAACTAGTAAATTTATGTATTATGGGGAAATTACTATTTTTAAACTCATTAGTATTGGATATTGGGTGTACATCACATATTTTTAGTGATAGAAAAACATAGAAATTAAATATAATTTATCATATGATATGTATGTATATATATAGGAAATTATGAAATAGTTATTACACTATATTTTATCAATTTTGATATAATTTAACATAGTGAAATAATTCTATAATGAAATAACTATTTCCAAGTTCTAGCATTAAAATGAAATTTGATTTTCATATATTGTTTAAAAAAAATAGGGGTTTTCATTATTTATAACAGGAATAGTTGTTCTATATATATTAATGAAATATTTTATTTTAATGGTAATATTTCTAATGGTTTATGAATTTTATCAATAGATAATCAAAATTTTAATGATAATGATAATATTTAAAGGTTGAATCTATAACTACCCATAATTTCCATTATCACATTGGATGTATAAATGATAAAATAATGAAAAGAATATATGGAGATGAAGTTTTAGTCTCATAAAATTTTGATTCATCTCATAATTATATATCTCATTTATTATGTAAAAATGACCAAAAAAAATTTAGTGGAAAATGTGAGAAGTATATCATACTATTTAATCATATACATAGTCATGTATGTTGACCAATGATCACTCATGTAATTGTTGGTTATAAATACTTTATAATTTATAGTGATGATTTTATATTGTAATGTTATGAATTTTTCAAGATGCACATGATTAAAAGTATTGAAATTTTCTATATATTTAAAAGTGAGGTAAAAAATCAACTCTAAAAATGTATTAACAATCTTTGATTTGAAGGGAAGGGAAATACTTAATCCAAGTATTTATTGATCATTTGAGATATTTTTGAATCATTTCATGACTCAAAATTATTTGAAAAAAATATTGGAATTGGGTATCTTTCTTTTATAATCATACCTTATTTGACCAAGCTTGATTGATGATGAGTCAGTATGATATTTATATTCAATTCTTAGGATACGCTTTAGAAATTATTGCATTAAAACTTTAATAAAATTAATATAAATTATCCATAATTACATAATATGAGATACATATTAGGAAGAATTTAAATTAATAATTTATGGGGATTTTGGGTTGGTAAGCGTACATACAATTTTTTTTCTTATGAAACAGTTGAATTTAAATAAGAAATAATATTCATTTTTTATTTCCCATCAAAACTAAGGTTTATTTTTTTTAATACTATTGACTACCAATTTTTTTCACTTAATATAATGAATTACTTGATAAGAATCACATGAATAAATATATAAATGGGTGTAGCATTTAAAATGAATATATTGAATACTATTAAAAAGTAATTATTCCCAATAAGGAATGTAAGTTTTTTCCATAAGTGGTTGTCAAAGAATAAATGAATAAGGATACATAAGAACCCATATGTTTTGGTAGGATTTATCAATATTATAGGATATATGGATTTTTTATGGAAATGATGATGAATTAATGTTCATAGATAATAAACCTATTACCTATCAAGAGACCATTGAGAGTTATTTTTCTAGGAAATGGTTAGAATCCATAAAATATGAGATAGCCTCTATATATAGTAACTATGTTTGTAAAATTGGTTGATGAACCTAATTAAGTAAGAACCATATGGTGTAGGTGGATTTTTTATAATAATATAAACATAAATTATATAGTATTTACATATAATTCTCATATGATATCTGAAAGTTATTAAAAATCATTGAAATGTTTCTGAGGAAACATTTTCCATTATTCTAGTGACAATGTCCCTTCAAATATTTCATTCTATAAATTCTCATTATAACTAATTGATATATCACATGGATGTGTAAACCACATCCCATAATATAAATTTTTTTAAGGAATTTTCTATAATACAAATCACTATTTTTAAAGTGAATAGTGATTATGTTATGGTATTTAAGTTACAACTATAAATTTATGGTTTAAAGAAATATTTTAAGAGTTTCAATTTTTTTTTGATGAATAAATAAATGTTTTTTATTTCAAATATATTTTTTTTATTATTTTATACACAAGAAGTTCAGTGGTGTTGTTTTATTTTTTAAGTTAATATATGTAGAAAACATACTATTCATTATAAATTATGTCCCAGTAATATATTTTATAGAGGTGTGGTTTATAGAGTGATTCTTGATAAAATACATGAGTGATGAAACCTACATACTGGGTATGATGATCTTTATTGATATATCAATTTGGTTTCTATAACTAATTTAAAAAAATTGATGATTTATAAACATATTTTATATAGAGAACATGATAAAGGGGTATTTACTAGTATTACATGGAAAAAAATATAAGAATATTCATGATTCTTCTACATAGTCAAACTATTTCTATTAGGTTCCTTATACATCCACCATAGGATCTAGAATGTATTTCATGTTATTTATAAGTCTTGATTATGATTATGATATGTGTAAAAAAATAGTTACCAATAAAATCATAATTATAGTCACTTGATTATTGTCTGAAATATCCTTATTTACCTAAGAAGATGTATTTATATATTCTTAGTCTTTGGTGGTAAGGATTTTCTCATTATAAATAGAACACTACTACTAGTTTTTTAATAGAAAAATTATGATATGAGGTCTCAATATGGTTTAATTTTTTCCTTAAGTATGGAGTAATTGGTTGAAATATTTCCAAAAAGGAAACCATAACAGACTTTCCAATATAAGGATAGTACATTACTGCATTAGATTCTTTAAAGGTAGTTTTCTTATTCAATAATTCCATCCCAAAAAATAGTGATTCCTTATTTTGAGGGAAGAATTAAGATTTCTTTTGATAATAGGGGATCTATGTCTCTTTCCAAGGAGTAACATGTCATTAAAAATTAGGTGTTCTTGGTACAATTATCCTAAAATATGCTTCATGTGAAGAATTACAGATGATTACATTATATTATTTAGGTTGAATTACATCAGTATGTTTTTTATGAAGTTAGAATTATAGTTCATGTAACGCCCTGACCCCACTTACCCAGAGGGGGTGCATTATTACATAACATTGTCATTATCACAAGAATGATCAAATCTTGAAAGACCGATTGGGTTAGTGGCCTTGGAAACACTAAATATATTCATAAGTCTTACATTACATCATAAAAATGAAAACTACAACAACATATTTTCTTCATAGTCCACACTCTTATCCCACATACTATCCTTACAGGTCATTCATAAATTACTTCTTCACATCCTGAGAAAAAATAAAACATTGAAAGGGGTGAGCTCAGATGCTCAGTAAGGATAACAATATAGCGAAAACTTTCATAAATAAGCATAAACATTTAAGGCAATATATAACTAAAACAAAAGCCTTTTAAACTTTAACTTCAACATAGTATGGCAAAATAAAATGAAATAATGCCATTTACTTATTCACATGGATATTCTACTAATCGAATAATCACATTCAATATTAATAACCACTTTCATAATGATGGAATACATAATGCCAAACTATCATAACCACATATCCAAGGCCTCGTGCCCAGACTACAAATAAGATTTTTCCAAGGCCTTGTGCCAAGACACTAGTTTGTCTCATGAGACCTACCGATGCATTGAGAAGCTATAGCGGGCTCCACCCGTCACTTACTAAGTCCAATGCATTCCTCATATGAAAAGTTTGAATCATAACATAAACATTCATATTAAAACTAGCATACGAAATGTCAATACTTATCCAGAAACCATGAATGGTATAAAAATAACACATCCACAGTCAAACATAACTCATTCGATACAATATGGAAGATTTTATGGTATCATATTAACCTCAATCGAGAATAATGAAGGATATTGACATAGATGAAAATAATCATCAAAACTATTTGAGAGAAATATCCCCCTTTTTCTTGAAATCATTTAAAAGTCACACTATTTATCAAGAATCCATTTAAAAGTATATTTTTGAATCAAAGTGTCCCATAAAACTTTGAAACTTTTAAAAGGAGTTTTAGTTTTAAAACTTTAATGTCCATATAAATAAATCCTTAAAACCATTTTTAGAACATGGATATTAATGAGAAAGATTTAGAAGAATAAGTCTTTAAAACATTTAAAATTGGTATTTTAGTTAGAGTTTCTAACCAAAAGAGATACTTTAATACAAATAATTGAGGTAATAAAAACTTTTTAATATCATGAGAATAAATGGATTCATGATATAGTATGTCAAAGTATATTATATACACCACAAAAAGTGATTTGATGTATAACAACAAAGAAGTCTCAATAGAATGTAAATTGAGAAGAAATATCTCATAAAGGATGTATCCTTAGGTTAAGGATAAATCAACGACATAATTATGTGAAAAAAATATAAATACACTAAATATGATTTGATATTCGGTGTAAAACAATCAAAGGACATTCACACATATTCTTGTAAAAACAACACCAATGAATTGGATGTTTATCTCAACAAATCGAGATTGAGTAAAAATTACTCTTATAAAGTTCATACCGATGACCTGATAATTTATCAATGGAGTGATTATGTGTATGAAAAGTATATCCAAAGAAAGGGGAGTGGAATTTATGACATAATCAAATTAATAGTGTTTCTACACATAATCTTGGAGTAAAATAATCAATGAAGTATGCGTAAAGCCGAATGAGTGGAAATTGAAATTTGAAATTCCCTTATCGATTTGGTAACTTATGAAACATGCACCAATGAAAGAATGATAATACAATATTGATGTAAATATCCATAACTTAAAGTATATTTCACAATGAATACAATCATGGGTAGTACACACACCACATGCAATAAATAAGTGGTGAACAATGGAAATATCACAGAATTAAAAGTGAGATAAGAAACCCCTTACTTTGTACTTTTTCCTTGGTCGACGGTAGTTTAAACTCCTGTATAACGGTGAAATAATTGTTATTGAATTATGAAAGAATAATTTAAATTAATATTATATCATATATGATCTTTTAACATTGATTTGTTAATAATATCTTAGTATTATCGTTGTTTCGGGTGTTAACTTACCCGTTTTATTTTATATGTTTTGTTACATAAGCCATATTTGTCATGGATAGGTTGTATCTTATTCATATCCAGAATGATATCAAGTCCTTAAAAATTATTTTTAAATAATCAAATGATAATTATACTTTAATGAATATGATGGATAATGAATCTTATCGCATTCGTGGAGACGGTAGTCCGTACGTACGCACGAGCGACAATATCATTCTTTTGATGTTAAAATAATATATAATTGGATGGTATACCATATATACAGAATAATTATCATGTTATATTTATTATTTACATGAATTACACATCATTATTACACCCATCCAAATAATAATTTTTTGAATGACAATTACACCACGACGTGGAGACGGTAAGCCGTACGTACGCACGTATGGTGACATGTTATTCAAAGGATGGATAGAATTCTGAATATGGTTGTACCATATTTATAATAACATAATAGTATATATAAGATAATGGAATTATTATTTTATATTGGTAATAACAAATAAGGAAGAAGTGGAAGAAGAAAGGAACTTGAAAAAGGGTTGTGAAAACATTACCTCTTCTTCGGGTTCTTCCTTTTGATTTGATCAAAAGGGATCCTTAGGTTGGCTTTCTGACTAAAGTAAGGCATCTAGTATGAAGTGAGGGAAGTTTAGAGAGTATTTTTTTCATGGGTTGGATGAACCAAAAGGCTTTGAATGTGTGAATTATTGAGAAGGAGGAGTGCCCTTTTATAAGAGGGGTGAGGGGCACCTTTGGAAAAGCTAGAAATATTATTTTATAATAAATTCATATTTGGTTTCTAATGGCTCCAAAGTGGAATATTTAAAGTTTATGGTGGGTATTGGTCGAAAACCACTCAACCAATAGAAGTTAGACAGGTTTGGGTCATTATATTAACCTTATCTTTTAGTTTTAACTCTTAGTTAATTAGTTTCACTTTTACAATGTCTCTTTGTATTTTTATATTATATGGTTAATAAACATACTATATACCTCTAAGAGACCCCCAAGTGGTTGATTAATGATACACATATCATGATATAAGTCTCTTGGCCGAACCTTAGATTTTTAGGAATTTAATATCAATTAATAATATAATATTTGTTTTAAAAACTCTTTTTTGTCAATTTTGATACTATTCAATAATTGATTTTTGTAAAACTCATAACAGAATTATTAATTCAAAAAAAGTTAATTAAATCAATCCTAACATTTCATATTAACCTACACAATTTGTTTAATTCATAAAAATTCTCAAATTATATTTATTTGGGTATCTACAATATCAATCATTTTAATTTTTCACTATTATGGTAATTACTCCATCACCATTGTGTCATAAATAAATTAAATTATTTAATGTATAAAAATTATAAATAAAATACCATTATGTAGGAAATCATTTTATATTTATAATTAATATTTTTAGTCTAAAATCCAACATATATAACCCTATGTAAAAATTGATTTTCTAAAAGATATATGCTTGTGTCATTTTTGTATTCATTTTAAGTTAATTAAAATAAAGTGTCCCTATCACTTACAAGTGGAACCATGGGGTCCCAAAATTGACCCAAAGATGTCCATGGTCGGACATGTATCAAAAAATAAGGTTAGGAAACGTTTTAGGGTAATTTTTTATTATTATAATATTATTGTTTAACCCTTATTTACCGGATTTACCCTTTAACCATGGTAAATAAAATATACTGAAGTAATTATTCAAAATGTCTAAAAATAAAAGTTACCTATTTACACAATTTGAACATCCTAATTCCAAATATGGAATCCATTTTTCCAAATTCAAATACAGAAGTGGCAGAAAATAATTTAAAATTAATTCTCGCTGTCAAAACAAAAAGCGTGTTTTTAAGAGATAATAACTATCAAAAGATTGGCACTTGTTTATGTCTGGTTTAATTGTGAAATTATGTCCAATGACCAAAATTGAATTAAATGGTAAAAATATATTCTAAATATACTTTAAAACCACTCAAATTCATAATTTATCAATATTAATTATTTCTATTAAAAAAGTTGTCTTTAATTTAAATTTAGTAATTTTCAATATTCATCAAAATATGAAAGGTATCCAAAATGTACCAAAATTACACCCTAGGGTAATTTGGATATTCTGAATCCAAAAATGAAGTCTATTTTGAGAGATAGAATTTATAAATTTTCAAAAGGTAGGTATTACTATTCATAACAGCTAGTTTGATTGGTTGTGGTGTGTTAGAATCTCAAAGTTGCGTACAATGCACGCCATTGCATTATTCAAAGGGAAACGTACCATGGAATCTTGGGGTGTTACATTATCCCCTCCTTCAATAAATTTTGTGCTCAAAAAAAATTAAAATTGGGCTTGATAATATAATGGAAATTCCCACATCGGAAAAAGAGTTAATAAAACTATCACTTTAAAAGAAAGGAAGAGAGGTATAAAGGTCACCCAAGATAACCCATACTAGGATTACATGTAGGAAAAAATGGATATGGATGATAAACTAAGTGTTCAGTTCTGATGGAGAGGGATAGAAAACATGATCAAGAGAAAGTTAAAAATAAGAAAATCACAAACTTGTGTTGGGAAAAACGGTCTTTAGTCTCCCAGTAGGAAAAGTAAACGGACAACATTTTTTTGTTTTAAGTTACATTACATAAGGAAAAGGAATTAATTTATGATATTGAATAATAACATAAAGATATATACTTACTTTTTAAGTATATTTTCATTCTTTAATAACTTGTTACCACTAACTCATTTTTCTTTTGAAAAATGAGTATTCAAGAAGACTTGGTCACAATGGAAGAGCTAGAATAAACATCTATAGAAATTCATGATCCACGTAGGATAAACTATATATTTACCTTGTCTTTAGAGATTAATCAAAACCAAAATGGTTAGTATAATATCTGATGATCCCCCAAATGGATATTCCATTAGAGAAAAAAAACAAATCTTAATTTCTAAAATTAGACCATCAATACCCCAAAGTTAAATAAATACTATTCAATAATCACTTGTCCTTAAAATCCTTCAATATAATCCAAACTAATATTGAAACCCAAAACTTATAAGAATGTAGTCTTCCATGTTAAATTTTATCTCCAAATGACATTAATTACTCTTAAAGTCACATACTTAAAAGTAATTAACCTAATCATTTCCATAAATAACCCAAATTAATATATATCCAAAATAAAAACATAGATAAAAATACACCATTACTCCTCAAATGAAATCCCATAATATTCTATTTTCCTTGGGCATATAGTTTTCACAAAAAAGAAAACAACTTCCAAAATAACATTAATCACTTAATCACCAAATCATTTTCCTATACTAAGGGTATTCATTTGATAAGACACAAGATCCCAAATCAAATTATTATTGATCAATAAAATCATTTAACTAAAAATAATAGTCACACTAACCAGGGACTTCACGTAGTCCAATGGTAGGCGATAAATCCCAATCGCACTTCGGTTGTGGGTTCGATTCCCATAGCTGTGTCCGACGCGACGGGTTGTCACACGGTCTGCGTGTTTTCCTTTTCAAACACTATATTTTATAACATTACCAAAATGAGATAAATTTCTCAAAATAACCATAACATAATTTAACCACAAATCTTATCTCATACCTTGCATTTTCATCCCAAATTATAATAACTTATAATTGACTCAAACCCAATGATCATATAAAACCAAATGGTTATTTATAACTATATCCACAAGAGAAAAGATAATTCTTCCTCAAATATCATTCTCACATGGAAAACTGAAGGGTTAAAAATACAAGAGAAAATTATTCCAAGGTAAACCCATTAACAAAGAGAACTAATACTTTTTTGACATTTCTCCAACCATTTATTTCCACATAGCTTCTTCTTTGACCAAGAAAATATCCTATAGAATAGGGCATTCACTTGGCTAATGGACAGGTCCCCTACATTTACGTCAAATGACTGTAAATGGATTCTTGGGACCATTTTTATCTTCTTCCATAGTAATCTTCATTTTTCCTTGGCAATTCTTCACTTTATGTCCTTCCTTCCCGCATGTAAAGCATTTCTTTGTCCCATTGAGACACTTTTCTGAGTGTCTACTTCCACATTTCCTACATGATGGAAATTGAGGATTTCTTTCTCCATGGTCTCCACTACTGGATCTCTTATCATTCATCACCTTTCTCTTCTTTTTTGAGTCTGGGAATTGGTTAATATATATAGTTGTGATCATATTTTTGTAAAATTGATTTGGCATGAAGATGATATCTTTTACGCCTATCAACATTCCAGTTTTTTGCTCATTTCCACCACCATTCCCACCTTTTACATCATTCTCAAATTCACTATGACTTCTTTGGAATCCATCTATTGACTAAAACCAGAAAGCAATGTGTGAGTAATAGTAGTCATAAAATCATTTAGAGATTAACATGTCACCACATTCTCAATTTGAAACACATTAGGATTAACCAAGGTCATTTACTCTCATCTTATATATAATACTTCAAATCATTTTGTAAATAAAATGTAAATTATCCTAAGCATATCACCCGGGAGTGTCGTAACCAAGAGTGCAGCAAGGCCCATTGTCGTGAACCAGTTCCCGTTCGAGTCTAGATCAAGGCTGTGTTTTTGGGTTTCAACCCTAGGTACATTTGTGCCAGAGCCGCCTCTACCTGCTCGTATCCATACAGAGATGTATTGCTCGAAAAACTCACAAAAACTCTACAATACCAAAATTTTAGTAAGTTCTTCTATACTAATCCTTAAAGTTCATCTTAGGTCTACGTGTTCTAATCAGAGTTTATCTAAATCTAGCTTCCAAGGTTTATACTAAACTTCCTCTGATACCAACTGTAACGCCTTGACCCCAGTTTCATAGAGTCGGTGCATTATTACATAACATTGGCATGATCACAAGAATGATCAAATTTCAAATGACCGATTGGTTTAGTAGCCTTGAAAACACTAGATATATTCATAAGTCTTACATTACATCATAAAAATGAAAAATACAACAACATATTTTCTTCATATTCCACAATCTTATCCCACATACTATCCATGCAGGTCATTCATAAATTACATCTTCGCATCCTGGGAAAAATAAAACATTGAAAGGGGTGAGCTCTGATGCTCAATAAGGATAATAATATAGCGGAAACTTTTATAAATAAGCATAAACATTTAAGGCAATGTGTAACTAAAACAAAATCCTTTTAAACTTTAACTTCAACATAGTATGGCAAAATAAAATGAAATAATGCCATTTACTTATTCACATGGATATTCTACTAATCGAATAATCACATTCAATATTAATAACCACTTTCATAATGATGGAATGCATAATTCCAGACTATCATAACCACATATCCAAGGCTTTGTGCCAAGACTACAAATAAGATTTTTCCAAGACACTAGATTGTCTAATGAGACCTACCGATGCATCGAGGAGCTATAGCGGGCTCCACCCATCACTTACTAAGTCCAATCCATTCCTCATATGAAAATTTTGAAACATAACATAAACATTCATATTAAAACTAGCATATGAAATGTCAATATTTATCCACAAACCATGAATGATATAAAAATAGCACATCCACAGTCAAACATAACTCATTCGATACAATATGGAAGATTATATTGTATCATATTAACCTCAATCGAGGATAATGAAGGATATTGACATAGATGAAACTAATCATCAAAACTATTTGAGAGAAATATCCCCCGTTTTCATGAAATCATTTAAAAGACCCACTATTTGTCAAGAAGCCATTTAAAAATAGATTTTTGAATCAAAGTGTCCCATACCACTTTGAAACTTTTAAAAGGAGTTTTAGTTTTAAAACATTAATGTCCATATAAATAAAACCTTAAAACCATTTTTAGAACATGGACATTCATGAGAAAGATTTAGAAGAATAAGCCTTTAAAACATTTAAAATTGGTATTTTAGTTAGAGTTTCTAACCAAAAGAGATACACTTTAATAAAAATAATTGAGGTAATCAAAACATTGTAATATCATGAGAATAAAGGGATTCATGATATACTATGTCAAAGTACATTATATACACCACAAAAAGTGATTTGGTGTATAACAACAAAGAAGTCTCAATGGAATGTAAATTGAGATGAAATCTCTCATAAAGGTTGTATCCTTAGGTTAAGGATAAATCAACGACATAATTATGTGTGAAAAATATAAATACACTAAATATGATTAGATATTCGGTGTAAAACAATCAAAGGACATTCACACATATTCTTGTAAAAACAACACCAATGAATTGGTTGCTTATCTCAACAAATCAAGATTGAGTAAAAATTACACTTATCAAGTTCACACCGATGACCTGATAATTTATCAATGGAGTGATTATGTGTATCAAAAGTATATCCACAGAAAGGGGAGTGGAATTTATGACATAATAAAATTAATACTGTTTCTACACATAATCTTGGAGTAAAATAATCAATGAAGTATGCGTAAACCCGAATGAGTGGAAATTCAAATTTCAAATTCCCTTATCGATTTGGTAACTTATGAAACATGCACCCATGAAAGAAGGATAATACAATATTGATGTAAATATCCATATATTAAAGTATATTTTACAATGAATACAATCATGGGCAGTATACACACCACATGCAATAAATAAGTGGTGAACAATGGAAATGTCACAGAATTAAAAGTGAGATAAGAAACCCCTTACTTTGTACTTTTTCCTTGGTCGAAGGTAGGTTAAACTCCTGTATAATGGTGAAATAATTGTTATTGAATTATGAAAGAATCATTTACATTAATATGATATCATATATGATCTTTTAACATTGATTTGTTAATAATATCTTTGTATTATCATTGTTTCGAGTGTTAACTTACTCATTTTCTTTTATTTGTTTTGTTACATAAGCCATGTTTTTCATGGATAGGTTGTATCTTATTCATATCTAGAATGATATCAAGTCCTTAAACATTATTTTTAAATAATAAAATGATAATTATACTTGAATGAATATGATGGAGAATGAATCTCATCGCATTCGTGAAGACGGTAGTCCGTACGTACGTACGAGTGACAATATCATTCTTTTGATGTTAAAATAATATATAATTGGATGGTAT
This sequence comes from Viscum album, assembly GCA_963277665.1. Taxonomy (NCBI): domain Eukaryota; kingdom Viridiplantae; phylum Streptophyta; class Magnoliopsida; order Santalales; family Viscaceae; genus Viscum; species Viscum album. The sequence continues at coordinate 475,694,704 of OY728156.1, forward strand.
ACCATATATACAGAATAAATATCATGTTATATTTATTATTTACAGTAATTACACATCATTATTATACCCATCCAAATAATAATTTATTGAATGACAATTACACCACGACGTGGAGACGGTAAGCCGTACATACGCACGTATGGTGACATGTTATTCAAAGGATGGATAGAATAATGAATATGTTTGTACCATATTTATAATAAAATAACAGTATATATAAGATACTGGAATTATTATTTTATAATGGTAATAACAAAGAAGGAAGAAGTGGAAGAAGAAAGGAACTTGAAAAAGGGTGGTGAAAACATTACCTCTTCTTCGGGTTCTTCCTTTTGATTTGATCAAAAGGGCTCCTTTACTTGGCTTTATGACTAAAGGAAGGCCTCTAGAATGAAGTGAGGAACTTTTAGAGAGTATATTTTCATGTTTTGGCCGAACCAAAAGGCTTTGAAGGTGTGAATTAGTGAGAAGGAGGAGTGCCCTTTTTTAAGAGGGGTGAGGGGCACCTTTGGAAAAGCTAGAAATATTATTTTATAATAAATTCATATTCAGATTCTAATGGATTAAAAGTGTATTATTTAAATGTTAAGGTGGTTATGGGTCTAAAACCACTCATCCAATAGAATTTAGACAGTTTTGGGTCATTATATTAACCTGATCTTTTAGTTTTAACTCTTAGTTAATTAGTTTCACTTTTACAATGTCTCTTTGTATTTTTATATTATATCGTTAATAAACTTACTATATACCTCTAAGAGACCCCCAAGTGGTCCATTAATGATACACCTATCATTATATAAGTCTCTTGGCCGAACCTTATATTTTTAGGAATTTAATATCAATTAATAATATAATATTTGTTTTAAAAACTCTTTTATGTCAATTTTGAAACCATTCAATAATTGATTTTTGTAAAAATCATAACAGAATTATTACTTCAAAAAAAGTTAATTAAATCAATTCTAACATTTCATATTAAACTATAAAATTATTTTAATTCATAAAAAGTCTCAAACTATATTTATTTTTGTATCTACAATATCAATCATTTTAATTTTTCACTATTATGGTAATTACTGCATCACCATTGTGTCATAAATAAGTTAAATTATTTAATGTATAAAAATTATAAATAAAATACCATTATGTAGGAAATATTTTTAGATTTCTAATTAATATTTTTAGTTGAAAGTACAACATATATAACCCTATGTGAAAATTTATTTTCTAAAAGATATATGCTTGTGTCATTTTTGTATTCATTTTAACTTAATTAAAATAAAGTGTCCCTATCACTTACAAGTGGCACCATGGGATCCCAAAATCGACCAAAAGATGTCCATGGTCTGACATGTATCAACCAATAAGTTTAGGACACGTTTTAGGGTAATTTTTATTATTATAATATTATTTTTTGACCCTTATTTACCGATTTACCCTCTAACCTGGGTAAATAAAATATTTACCGAAGTAATTATTCAAAATGTCTAAAAATAAAAGTTACTTATTTATACAATTTGAACAACCTGATTCCAAATATGGAATCCATTTTACCAAATTCAAACACAGAAGTGGCAGAAATTACTTTAAAATTAATTCCCGCTATCAAAACAAAAAGCGTGTTTTTAAGAGATAATAACTATCAAAAGATTGGCACTTGTTTATGTCTGGTTTAATTGTGAAATTATATCCAATGAAAGAAATTGAATTAAATGGTAAAAATATATTCTAAATATACTTTAAAACCACTCAAATTCATAATTTATCAATATTAATTACTTCGATTAAAAAAGTTGTTTTTAATTTAAATTTAGTAATTTTCACTATTCATCAAAATATGAAATTTATCCGAAAAGTACCAAAATTTCACCCTAGGATAATTTCGATATTCTGAATCCAAAAATGAAGTCGATTTTGAGAAATATAATTTATAAATTTTCAAAAATTATGTATTACTATTCATAATGGCTAGTTTGATTGGTTGTGGTGTGTTAGAATCTCAAAGTTGCGTACAATGCACGCCATTGCATTATTCAAAGGGAAATGTACCGTGGAATCTTGGGGTGTTACAGTTCACACTCAGAATGTATAGGTTGTCATTTCACAATATATACTAAAGGACAACATTTATATTTTGATTTTCATAAGATATTCTCGATATTATCATCGATTTGTGTAGTATCATATTAACAATTCAATCCCATGGAATCAATAATGAATAAATGGGACAAATTTGTCTTTTCAGATTATATGATTTACCTTTTCATGAACTAAAAAAATATTTTTATTTCTCTAATATGGATCACTCCATAGTTGTAAAAGGGATTCAAAGTATTTTTAAATCGCTTTTATTATAGTATAAAATGTAAATTAGTAAACAACCATTGTATAGTGGCTTTTGGATCTAGAAATTTTCAACCTCATTCTATCAATACATACTCTAGTTACTATCTGTTTGATCTTTATTTCAATTCTAACTAATATAATAGAACACTTTACTTCAGCTCAAATATTTTTATATCCATAGAATACTACACAAAAACATGGTCATGAAATTATTTTGGAAAAATAAAATATATAATATAAGTGAATGAAATATTATTATTCATCTAATAAATATTCCTATATAATATGTTTTAATCATCATGGTTTCTTATTGAAATGGGGAAACAATATAAAGGGTGATCTCATATTTTTTTCTAGGGGTAAAATACAGTAGAATCTAATGTACCTTAAACCTGACCAAAATAATATGGAATAAATAAATTATTTAATTATTCCATATAAATGATATAATAACCATAATGTATCTATTTATGATATAACACTAGGGATAAATAATAGCATGGATAACAATTAATTATCTTAAAATGATTGAATAAATATTTCTTAACACAATAACCATACCATCAAGGTCTCAGTACAAGAAATCATAGATTAATAGGTAGACGTTTACTAAATACCAATTCAAGTATTTCTCATGAAACCTACCAATGCATAGAGGTGTTATAAAATTATAGACCCCACCCATAACATAATAATTATTTTCTATCCATTATATGATATGGGTTAAAAATTAATACAACACATAATGTTACTTAATAAATATCAAACCTAAACATGTATACAAAAAAGATAATTAGAAATATTTAAATAATGAAATAGTGTTTTTACAGAACATAAAGGATTAACAATTTAATTGAATGGCTTACCAATATGGGTGAATATCCATCAATTAAATTAGAAACAATAGGGTATTCATAAGTAAATGATAATTATTCTTATAAAAGTAATTATAAAGGATTAATATGGTATGGTACATTAATCATAATAGAATATTAATAAGATTTTGACATTGGATTCATTAGTTTGAAATGATGGGATATTAAATAATGTATAAAAACATTTCCTTATAATATTAAGAGTATATGAGGCACGTATTTTTTTATTCCTTGGGATATATAATATTTTAGGAGAAAAATTACTATTTATATTTTTTTATAGAGGTAATATTAAGAAAAATGGATCTTTACCACTATAAACCTGATAGAGTCTCCAACACCCATATAAATGTGATCCTTATTTAGAAAATGATCGATACTTCAAATAATGCTTATCCAATACCACAAAAACATGTCATATGTTAGAATTTGGATAATGGAGTTTATAGAATCAGAGATATTTTATCACTATAATGACTTATGCAGGTGGAATATTGAGAGGAAATAGTGATCCCTCGTTTATATTACAATATATAAATTCTAATAATGAATCATGATACTACTGGATTTTGAAATTAAATGTATTTCAATAATATTTCACAAAAAAGGGAATATATGAATTTTTGAACCCTTACCTTGGTATGTACCATCCTAAAACATGAAAATTTACCTATTAGATCTTTATAAACTCTTCAAAAGTAATATTTGGTGGAAATTGGTATGAAATGGATACTCAATGATTTGGGAGTAGAGAGAAATGGGTTTATGGTTTGGTGTTTATTTCCAATGTGGGAGTATTTTTTATTATTTTTTGGTCATAATCATTCAAAATATTGTTAATTATAATACATTACAATTCATTTCATTATAATTTTAAATTTTGGTATTTGATATTTACAACATTTTGAAAATCATTCAATAAAGAAAATAACTCTATTTTCAAATATTTCTTTCTCCATGGGTATTGTATATTTCCATAATGAATTGATTTTAAAACCTAAATTTCAATTTTAGACATTCAAAATCCCATTACATATTTGAAAATATATTTTCAAACTTAAAAACACAATATTTTAATATATAAATATATTTTTAGTTATGAACTATTTGATATAATTTATTACAAGGTTTTTATATCAAAATTAATTCATAATAAATAATGCATAAGTGTACCATATTTTATAACTCACCTAAAACACGAACTATTCTAAAAAATGGAAAAAATATCCATTATATCATTCCAAAATAACAATTCTAAATTTGAATTCCTTTTTACAAAAATAATTTTTATTTATGAACTTTAAGTACTATATAAAACTCTTTCTTTATTTATTAATCATACAATTAGCAATAAAAAGTTAAAAATTATTTTTCAAAAAATATTATTATTTTTATATAATATGTGTATGTAATTACATTCTTATTAATTTATAAATATGGATTTTTTCTAATTATATATTACAATATTACAAAATTATGTTAAATATTTTACTATGAACTTTTATATATAACGATCACATTACTGATACAAGGATCATATTGCAATTTTATTATTATAATGTAAATATTACACTTCCAACAATAATATTACCCATTATAAATACATATCAATATTTCTTAAAAAACATATATGCCATTCTCTTAGAATACATATTGTATATGTCCCATTGTTTGTAGTTTTCTTCATAATAACAATATAGCATTTATTTTTTCATTAATTTTAGAATTTGATCCTCTTGATTAGAAGAATATGGTGTTATAGAATATTTTTTTGTTTATTATAGAACTTATTGAAATATTTTTTATTGAATTTAATTTTCTAGTTTTTTTTACTATTTGGAAAAAGAACATGTATTTTGAAAAAAATTGTTATGAAAAGTTTATTTACAATAGAAAATTGTGTGTCTTAAATTCTCCTCAACCTAAATAATTTTTGTCTTAAAATATGGAATATAAATTACTCCATGAAAAATTTGGTCAATTCATCATCATTTCTTTATATGTCTCCTATCTTAATTCCAAAAACTTGTGATTCCCCAATATAAGATTCACCATCATGGATGTATGATTCTCAAACACTTCCTTAGTATTATCAAGAATATAGATAGAGTAATATTCTTTAGATATGTGAGGATATAAATATATTTATTCAATGGTGGTTATGTTCATTGAAATAAGGATATAATTTTTCAATAGTGGTATATAAAATATTTCATGTATATGAAGATGGATGGGTGGAATACATAAAGGATATGCCACAACTCCAATTATATAAAATTTTTAAAAAGACCAATATACTAGGATATAAACATAACCTTCTTACCAAACCATCAAAATTTTGTACCATTATGATACATTTAATAATATGTGGTTTCTTATAATAAATTCCATTTCCTTCCTTAGATTATTTGCATAGCGCTTCTATCTTCTTTGAGCTAACATAATATTATTATTAAAAACACAAACTTTCCTAATTTTATTCTTAATGAGTTATATATATAATAGCATATCTCGAAAACTTAATCCAAATAGGATGTATTATGATATACCATTCATTCCAAATCAACATATAATGAAATATTTGTGCCTAAATTAAATCTATTATTATTTAGAAATTACATTAGAGTTAGATAATTGTCAATTTTCTCTTGGATATCGAGTGAGAATGTTATTATTATATCTTATAATTTTTCAATAGTCCCTTTAGATTATATATATTTTTTAGGGTGATAAGTTGATACCTTATGAAAATAATTTTCCAGGGCCTACAAATCACTCCTCCGAAATTTTGTTACGAAATTAGAATCATGATTGGATAATATTGATTAAGGTAAACCATGATACAACACAAAATAATTTTTAAAACTTTGTGTATATCACATAAAGGGTACATATTTTTTATTTATAAGAAATATATAAATATTTAAGGCAATCCATAATGACCCATATTGTATCATTCATATTTGATATCAAAGGAAGCCTATATAAAATGTTCACTATGATATTGTCCCATATCCACATTTGTATAAATAGTGATTTCATGAAAAAAAAATAAAGTTTTCTCATAAAATCATGTGTTGAAATACTAAAAACATGGGCCAAAATATTGAATTTCATGATTCATGTTATCTAATTAGAAATGTTGTCACAAATCCTTATACATATTGGGGCTACTAGGGTAAACATGTAAATTTGAGAGTGAGATTCATCTATAAAATTTCCCTTTAACTTAGGTACTGATAGTAGAAATAATCTATTTAACATGCTCAATAAACCATATTATTAGATGATTTCAGTAAATATAATAACACTTATGAGTTTAGTCTACTTTTTTTTATCCTTTTAATCATGATGTGACTTCTATATCTATAATAGTTTAAATGACCCCAGTATCTATAACTTGACCCTTTTTATATTCTATATATTATTTTAGGATTTTATTCTTAGCTGTAATAGGGTTATGGGTGTCACAAGACCATAAAAATGATATATTAAAAATATTAAATATATTTAAACATTCTTTTACGTACTTTTAAAATTAATTCTTTTTATAACATCCAAACATCCATACTCATAGATTTAATACAAAAAAAATATTTTCATTTCTGGCTTCGATACCAATAAGAAAAACCCCAATTTTATCCATCCAAAACATATATCATAAAATATAAATATTTGATCACTTATATACCCAATTCCCTTTTATGTTTTGAGTTTTATAAAATTAGCACAAACTTTTATATAACAATTCCCATGAGTGAGAATTTTTTCCCACTATACCTAGTTATTCTTTTTTCATATTAATTCTTAATCAATGTTCATAAACATATTTAAACCTTATGAAATAAATTTTAAAATGTATTATGAGAAAAAAAAAATTATTAAGGGATGTATAAAAATAAATAAAGAACCTAGTTATCCCATTTCAAACCAATGTGATTATATAAGAGAGTTTTCCTTTAACATAATAAAACTTGGCCTCAAAATTTTTTTTACATACACATGAAATATGCTTTATTGGAAAAATTTATTCATAAAAAATAATAAGAAATTATAAATACAAAATTATAATAAATATTTTTTCTCAAAAAACTTGAGGACCTATGATAAACATTTTGTTAAAAATATTCATTTTTTCCCTAAAAGGGAAAAATAATTATTTTAAACAATAGATCGTTATGTTACCTTGTTAAATCAAAATATTTCCATGAAAAAACATTAATAAGAATAAAAAAATCATATAGGTTCTTGGTATATCATCTTTATAGAACCATCACAGGAACCCTAAAATGGGATAAACTATTGGGTTAATTCCAACATAATTATATGAAGAACATAATCATTATCCAATGCATTAGAGATCTATATAAAGCTCACCTATTATCATAAACAATTTTCAAGGACCAAAACATATATAAAAAGAATATAATATTTCATTTATATTATAAAATATCATAAAATATTCCCTTTAACACATATGTAAAATTACTTTTAGGTTTTATGTAAAAATAATGTTAATATTATTTTTCCTTTAAAAACTCTACAAATAAAAATTCCAAGGAAAATGGTAAATGCGGTATTATTTTTTTAGAAAAATTAAAACATGAATAGTAATATTATTAAATAATAACATTTATAATAGTCAGAAAATACATTGATGTCATATATGTTAAAATAGAACATTATTTTTTCCCTTTTATAATGAAAGTCAAAACATTCTATATAAAATACATCTATAGATTCCATTTTTAAAAACCATTGAAAGAAACTCAAAAGAGACATCAAATTTCCTTTATCATTTATTTACATACTTATAAATAAATCCATAAGAAAATTTTAATAATATGGAAAAGGAAGAAAATTATTTATAAAAAAAATCATTAAAGCATTAAAAATGAGGTTTTAAGGTGAAGTGTCTCTTACCTCGAGTCTTAATTTTCACGTACAATATTAAACTATTCTATAATTAAATCTATATCTACTAAAAAGATGGGTTATTTCAAGCTTATGTGTCACTTCATCCTTGTTATACATCCCTCCACCCACTTCCTTCCAATATAATTCCCTACATTCTGCCCCTCCTACTTGTGATTTTCATCTCTTCTCCTAGGGTTCCCACTCAGGTTCATCTGTCACTTACATCTACTCCTTTGGATGCCCCGCCTCTGCCTAATTCCCATCTGGATACTCTAAATCCTTATCCTCTACCCCTGGTAACTCTGCCTCCAAATCCTCTGCATTCAGTTGGCCCACCTTCATCTCCTCCACCACCATCAACTTCGCCTTTGAATCCTCTACCTTCAACTCCTCCACCTTTGACTCATTCACCTATGGCTTTGACTACTCCGCCTCTGTCTCCTCCTCCTCCACCTTCTCTACCTCAATTTCTCACCTTCACTGATTTAGATTTTTCTTTTATATTTTGGTTTTTATCTTCTTGAACCTATCCACATTTTCAATTTTTTATTCTATATTCATTCGAAATTTTAGTTTTTTCACTGGCTTGTATTTTCCATCATAATTAATGTTTTTAGTTTCTATTCATGAAATGATTAAGATGTAGCCATCGTTATGGCCACCAATCATGTTCAGTACCCACCCAAAGAATGCCACATCAGAATTTAATTTCTTTCAATTTTGAGTTTAGTTCTTGGGGAATCTTATATATTATGTGTTTTCATTTTTTTTGTTTCATTAAAATTTAATTGTTTTTTGCACAGTGTAAATGTTGGTGTCTATTATCTACCCAGTCTGATCAATTCTTGGATTTTTTTCCCCATAAATTTTTTCTACAACATCACTTGTTTATCCCTGCATAGAATTGGTCTACTACAATCATGCCCTCTCAAGGATATTGGAAAAGACAAAGAATTGGATAGTAATGGGTTTCTTTCTTTATTTTTTTATTTATTTTTTCATCTGTCACAATACATTTTTTATGTAACAGAAAATATCCTGTAGTTTCTACACTAATACCATCTATTTGTTTTTGGGTATGAAAAATGAGAATCCCTTCATAAATTTATTTCTAATTTTTGTTTTGGTTATTAAGAACATTTAATCTATTCCATGATTTCACTCCAAAAAATTCCACCCTCCCCTTCCATTCTATATATTTTTTCTGATATCTGTTGAAATACACTCTTTTTTAAAAGTAGCTTAATACTTTTTTTAAATTTTGGTTTAAATGTTTTTTAATATTCTATCAATATTATAATCTATGGTTTATTTACCCTTTTTCACTTTCAAATAATTGTATTTGATTCAATTTTTTTACCCTACATGTACTTCTTCATCACAATATATTTGATCTAAACTCACACACACATTTCCATAGAATAAACACACACACATAGGAATTCATTCTTGACATACATATAATTTTCATCAATACATTTAAAACATACATATATATATATGGTTTCAGAAATATTTTTCAGAAAATATATATATATATATATATATAATGTTCATATGCAAATTTTTATTAAAATTTCTATAAAACATATATATGTTACTTATTTTCAGTTGATTTTTTTCAGTGTAAGCATCTTGTTGAAACTTTAGATTTCAAATTTTTAGTTAGATGTAATATTTTATCATTATCCTAATACTTTCCATAATCTTATTTTTTTCATTTTCAAAGAACCAAAATTCAAATTTCATCACTTATGACTATTCCTTCATCACATTCAACTCACCATTTGAATTTGATAATGTTTATATGTTGAATGTCATGAAAAATTCCTTTTTAATGAATCTTGTAATTTTATTTTTTATTGTAGTAATCTACATTTAAAAATAATAATGTTTTCTAGAATAAAGGGATTATCCTTCTTTAAAAAAAAGAGTTTATTATATTCTAGGAGGAAGGCAGTGTCAGAAATATCATGTTTTCATGTGCCTATTATGACATTTTAAATGTATTTACATGAAACCCTATTTAATTTTTTTTCATGGATGAATTGTTATTTGGTCTATACATTACTCTATAGTGAATAAACTAACATAAAATTTTTGTAGTGACCCAAAGTTTTTCAATGGAAATTCCCTTCTCATAATAATGTCATAAAATCACATGAAAACACAACATTATGAACAAATCAGTGATAAGTGACCTTTAAACATAATTTTTTCAGTTCTGTATTGGGAATTTTGAGAATCTAACATACATGGTTGTGTTCAAGATGATTTTTGGAGTCTAATAAAACAAAAATAATTTTTGGCGAATGGTAACCTACCCTTATGAATAGTAACATACCCTTATGAATAGTGATATACCCTAATGAATAGTAACCATACCTATGATAGTATAAAAATAATATTCAAGTGAAAGTGTGATGTACCAATATTTTAGAATAAGTAAATGAATGTTTTAAAACTGGGTTTTTAATAATAAATTGTGATTTTCATTAAATATTAAATTAATAATATTTGGAAAATTACTTTTGAAAAATGGACTTCATTTTTGGATTCTACAAGTTGAAAAATGCTAGGCGTAAATTTTTGTGATTTTTCTGAGATACTTGAATTTTTTATGAATAGTGAAATACCATAATTTATAAAATAAGCTAAAAAAGCTAATTATAGAGTCATGTGTGATGTTCAACTGATTTAAGTCCACTTGGCTCGGGATCATATGATAAAATTACTATTCGTGGTCATTGAAGACTCACTATTCCTTTTTTTATGGGAAATTAATAAACTAATGAATTTTATAATAAGGAAACCCCTCTCCCCTCCACTATAAATACCACCCTTCACACCCTCATTTCCTCACACCTATCAATCTTGAGGTCTTGTCTAAACTATACCCAAACATCTTCCCTATCCCCTCCCCCACGTCCAAGATCTTCTGTTCTCATCAAAAGACCAAGCTTAGTCCCCTTAAGGAGGATCTCAAGAGGAGGATTCCATATGTAATTTCTCTCCCTCTTCTTCTTTAATTCCCTTTCAATTTTAAGTTCTTTTCTTATTCTATCCCCACTTATATTTTCCCAAATGGTATGGTAACTCCATATCATGAATATACTATAATTTTATGATACTAATGGTATATTATATCATCTAACCCATTTCCCTCTTCCTTTTATTTTATTAAAGAGAACGTTGTTTGTGAGGTGTTAATTTATCACCTTCAAGAATGACATGTTTACTTATTCCATTTATACCTTCAGATCTGATAATTAAACCATTTTTATGTTTGTAACATAATATTTTATATGTATTATGTCCTATTTAAAGTTTTGGAACTGACTTATGTACATATTACTAAGTGATAAATTAAAACAAGTTCGTTGTGATTGAAAAAACCGCCCAAATTAACCCAAATAATCATAATTTAATTTTATCTAATGAATCATACACATGGTATAATATCATTTTAAATTCTGGAATTTCATTAATAACTTCTAATATCAATTCTGGATATTTACCCATGTTCTACCCGAACTTCAATTTATGAATACAATTGAACCACTCAAGAAAAACCATAAAAACGAACATTTCCGAACAATGTTCTTAAACTCTATAACTTATCAAAAGGCCCATAAAATAACATAATGAAACCAAAATGACCTCTATTCATGTATAAAATGCTCTATAATTTCAAATTAATGAATATAATGTGATTATACCGGACATTAAATCAAATTAACCGTTTGAATATAAGGTAAGGGGAAATTCTCAAACCCAAATTTCATCCTTCGGGTTCTCCCTCTTTCACTCTATTTCTGATATGGTTACACCTAAAAATCATTTTTTCATCATTTTATTTCCTTTAATGGGATATAAATGTTTACAACTATCGTTTATGTCAAATAAAATTTTTTCCAAAAGAACTCTTGTTATAAGAACTCACCTTTTACTTCTCATTCAAGGTTGATGGTTCTTGTATCAAGTATGTCATTCCCCCTTTGTTTTGGGAACCCAAAATTTATGAATGTGTTCTTATGAGATGAAAACCATTCCTTTCCATGGGTTAGTTATGTTCATTATTGATATATGTTCTATGTGGCATTCATGATAATGATAATATTATGATGTGGCATGTATGCCTGGAATTATATAGCGCAATATGAATGTTTGAATGTGACGGGTGCACCCAGAATTATATAGCACTCTAATGCATTGGGTAAAGTGATGAATTACATGAGTAAATGTGAAATTATGTGGAAAAGATTCTATATTTGTTCACAATTATGTGTGGTAGTTAACCACTAAGACATGAGGTTTCATTTTTATGCATTGCCACAATTCAAGTCTTTTACTTATTCTTCCAATCATGTGCATGAACTTTTTTCCCATGTTATGATTTTTCTCACCCCATTCTATATTGTTCTTATCTCTTCTATTATTTGGATTTTAGCTCACCTCTTTTTATGTATATCCTTAGGTGGATACATGTACTAAGGAGAGGTCAAGTGCCAATAAGAATCTAGAGAAGAAGAAATTAAATAAATTTTTATGATTGATGATGTAATTGCTATCTATGGTCCTAGTTTTCCCAAGACATTAAACCTTTGGATCCTATATTTGTAATACTATTGTGTTGTTTATATTAAAATAATGTAATAGTAATGTAAGAAAATTTCATGTCTCCATAGTTGGTATTAGAGGAATGGTTTAGTTAATTTGGGAATTAGGATTAGTGAACCCTAGTGAAAACCTCTAGCATTAGACTAAGTACAAATATACACACAATAATATTTACATAGGTATTGCATATGTTATTCTTTTAGTATATGTTATGCAAATTAATAAGTTTTGTATTCATGACATGTTTACTTATGTTTTGTTCTAGCCTTTTTTATTTTAGAAAATAGTGGGAACCAGGAGAAATGAGGCCAACAACTCGTGTGAGGGCCAATGAAATGATTTCCCGAATGACATCCCCAATGATTTGGGATGTGGAGTTAAAAACTTCATGATGATGCTTACCCAATTATCTCAGGTTATGAACAATAACCACAATAATGGGGAACATCCTCCTTCACCAAAGAGGGAGAAACTAACTATCGAATGTTTTATGCATTAATGAATACTGATGTTTAGTGGATCTTTCGATCCTCTAGTTGTAGAAAAGTTGGTCAACTCCATGGAGAAGATATTTTTTGTGCTTCACTATTCTGAGATGGAGAAGGTGACTCTTGTCGTTTATCATCTAGATGGAGAGGCTTATCAATGATGGGCTTTGATTAAGAACACCAAGCCAAGGGAAGAAATTGAGGAGATGGAATGGGAATACTTTAAGATAATGTTTCCTAACAAGTATTTCACAATAAATATTCGCACAAAGATGGAGAAAGAATTAACATAGCTCAAGCAAGAAAGAAGGGGAATATATCACAAACTATGAAGCAAATTTCACAAGGCATTCAAGGTACGCTTTGGGTTTTATTATCAACAACGATAGTAAAATTGATAGATTATTTAGTGGATTAAAACCACACCTTCAAAAGGCTCTTTCAATTTGAGACTTTGGGAGTTATGAAGAAGTTGTTCGGTGTGCTCTCAAAGTGAAGATTGAGTTTGTAGAATGGTCCCACGACTATGGTGATAAGAAATGAAAGATGGATTTTCAAGCTGGTGGATCTAATGATAAAGGTGGGAAGAAAACTCAACAACCCACATGCCAAAATTGTGGAAAGTTTCACCATGGGAACTGCCTCAAAGGGATAGGGAAATGCTTTAAGTGTGGGAAAGAAGGACATCAGGCTCAAGAGTTTTGAAAAGACACAAAAAGGAAGGATAATTTAGTCGATTAAAGGAGAGAACCACCCATGGTTAAATGCTACAACTACAGGGATCTTGGGAACTATGCAAGCCAATGCACTAAACCTCAAGTTCTCGAGGGTAATCAGCATCAGTAGCCACCAAAACCAAAGGAAAAATAGAAGGCTTATTCCATCACTACTATGGAAGTGGTGAAATATAATTAAGTCATACAAGGTACGCTTTCTATTCACTCAAGAATGGAAAAAGTCTTATTTGATTCTAGTTCTATGAATTCTTTTATATGTTCCAAGTTTTCTAGAACTATAGAATCGAAGCCCTGAAACCTTGAAGTATAGATATCTATAAAAAAACCAAGTGGTGAAATCATTTCAACCCAAGTGTTGACTCTTCTCCTGTTGGATTATGTGGGAAGATTCTCTCAGAAAATCTCGTAATACTTCCCTTGGTGGAATTCAATTCTATAATGGGAATGGATTGGCTCTTGTTATATAGAACACATATCAACTATAGGGAAAGGAAATATCTTTTCATATTCCAAACCATCCAATGACCCTCTCCGAATGGCCCGAAGGCCTTCTTTTTTTATTTTATTACAGATAATCCCTCTTTTAAGGGTTGAAGGGGAACCCATACATGACCTGTAGGCCCAAGGAACAAGGCTCGGCATGACCTGTAATACATGACCTAAAGGCCCAGAGGCTTACCATGTCCAATACATGACCCATAGGCCCATCCCACTAGAACTAACCCTCCCCAACTTATGCATCATTTATTTCCTTTATCTCCCCACCTGCATTGTTAATCGCCTAGCATTGCCCCATACAAAGCTGCATGGTGCCTGGTCCCGATGGCGGTTACCATACCCTCTCATTCTTCCAATCTGGTTAGCTCTGCTTCTTGTGACTTCTACTGGTGCTATGATCCCCATCTAGGGCCTACTCTATGTGAATTGGTCTACTTCATGATCTTCAATGGCCCGAAGGCCCTGTGGCCCGAAGGCCTTTGATGGCTCGAAGTCCCTGAGACCCGTAGGCCAAAATCGGTGGCCTGAAAGCCCAAATCAGGTGAATAGTCTGGCTGATACAGTACCGAACAGTGCCTGCTATAGTGCTTTTACACTACCCCCCAGAAATTCTCCTCCACCCGGTTTTTAACCTGGGTCTCTTGGATTCCACGTAGGAGCCCTTACCACTTGGGTACGGGCTCGTTGGCCATACTCCTCTACAAATGCAAGTAAGGTCATAAATATCCATTAAAAATTCCTTTATATGTCTGGATTTTGATTCCCTATGAAGAAGAATACCTCTCCCAAATGTTTTGGTCAAAGGATAGTTCCAAACTTGTAGAAATTCCCATCGTGAGAGAATACAAAAATGTATTTCTCAAAGAGTTACCCAGAATTCCCTGGATTGTGAGGTAGAGTTCTCAATTTAACTCATACCCAGAGCTACTCCTATCTCAAAGTGTGCCTATAGGATGGTTCCTATCGAACTAGAAGAGTTAAAGAAGTAGCTACAAGAGCATCTGGAAAAAGGGTTCATACACTCTAGTGCATCACCTTGGGGTGAACCAGTGCTATTTGTGAAGAAGAAGGATGGAACAATGCTGTTGTGTATCAATTATCTGGAACTCAACAGGATCACCATAAAGAACAAGTAACATCTCCCTAGTATTAATGACTTGTTCGACCAGTTAAGAAGAGCTCAATACTTCTCAAAGGTGGATCTTTGTTCTAAATATCATCAGGTAAAGGTGAAGAAGGAAGATATTCAGAAGACTGACTTCTGTACAAGGTATGGTCACTATGAGTTTTTGGTGATGCCATTCGGACTTACTAATTCCCCTGAAATATTCATGGATTTGATGAATATAGTATTCAGACATTACCTCAACAAATTTTTGATAGTGTTTATCGATGATATTCTAATCTACTCCAAGAGAAAGGAGGAACACAAAGAACATCTAAGACTTGTGTTGGTGACATTGAGAAAGGAGAAGTTGTATTCCAAGTTCTACAAGTGTGACTTTTAGATGAAACCATTCACGTTCTTGGGAGATGGGATCACAAGGGAAGGAATTTCTGTGGATCCATCAAAGAAAAAGGAGATTGAGGAATGGACCAGGCTCTTTAGTGTTATAGAAATTTGTAGTTTTCTTGGATTAGCTGGGTACTACAAACGTTTTGTGAGGAACTTCTCACGATTGTCAAGCCTGCTAACTAAGTTGAAAAAGAAAGGGGTAAATTATGTCTAGATGGAAGAATGTGAGGGAAGCCTCAAGGAGCTAAATAGAAGGCTGGTCACTGCACCTGTACTCACACTACCGAAAAGTGGAGAAAGTTTTATGATATACATTGATTCTTCAAAGAAATTCCTGGGTTGCGTACTCATGCAATATGATAATGTGATAGCCTATTTGTCATGATAGTTAAAGATCCATGAGCAGAATTACCTGACGCATGATCTAGAGTTTGCATCCGTGATTTTTTCCTTGAAAATCTAGCGGCACTACCTTTACGGTGAGAATTTTGACATATACACTGACCACAAGATCCTAATGTATATATTCACACAAAAGGAGCTCATCATACGTCAAATGATATGGTTAGAGATAATCAAGGATTACGATTTCTCTGTATACTACCATACTAGAAAGGAGAACAAGGTAGTTGATGCTCTAAGTAGAAAAGAACCCACAACTCTATCCATGTTACGGATTAAGAAATACCCTATATTCTTAGATATACAAAGGATAGATTTGGAAATCATAAGGGTAGGGGATACATACTACCTTTCCTAAATGATTGTACAACCATCCATACAAGAGAAGATTAAGGAAGCACAAAGGTATGATGTAGATATACAAAAGAGGGTGAATGCAGTAATGGAAGGGAAGCTGTAAGAGTTCCATATCGATGATGATGGTGTGATTCGGTTTGGAATGAGGCTTTGTGTTCCTTCATCACCTGGGATAAAGAATGATCAATTGGAAAATTCACATAGATCAACTTTCTTTATCCATCCTCGGAGTACCAAGATGTATTGTGATATCTGGGAACACATCTGGTGGGATAACATGAATAAAGAGATTGCGGAATATATATCAATGTGATTGGTATGGCGGCAAGTTAAATCATAGCGACAAAAGTTCAAAGGGAAAATGTAGTCATTGCCTATACCCATGTATAAATGGGAAAATGTTACTATGGAATTTGTCACGGGTCTCCCGAAGATGTAAAAGGGAAATAATGTGATATGGGTTGTGGTTGACCAACTCACCAAGACTTCCCATTTTACCGCTATTCGGGAAGATCTCTCGCTTGAACAACTTGCAAAGATATATGTAAAGGAAGTGGTGAGACTGCACGGTGTTCCACTATAAATTGTCTCTGATCGTGTTCCAAGGTTCACATTTAAATTCTAGAGAAGCCTTCAACTTGATTTAAGTACTGAATTAAATATCAGCATGACCTATCACCCCCAAACTGATGTCCAGTCTGAAAAAAATATATAGACGCTTTAAGATATGATAAGATCATGTTCTATAGAATTCAAAGGAGGATGGGATCAACATCTCCCATTGGTTGAGTTCTCATACAACAATATCTTGCACTTGAGTATTTAGATGGCTCAATATGAAGCTTTGTATGGAAAGCGATGTAGAACTCCAACCTGTTGGGATGAAGTTGGAGAAAGAAAGCTACTTGGACCCAATCTTGTTCAAGAGATGAATGAGATGGTTCAAGTCATCCAGGAACATGTCAAAACTACTTAGATTCGACAAAAAGAGCTATTTTGACAATTGTCGAAGGGACTTGGAGTTCGACATTGGAGATAAAGTCTTACTTTAAATATCACTATGAAAGAGATTCATCTGGTTTGGAAAGAAAGGAAAGCTATGCCCAAGGTACATTGGCCCCTTTGAGATCCTTGACTGCATAGGATTCGTGGCCTATCGACTTTCACTTCCACCGAATATGACTCAAGTTCATGATGTGTTTCAAGTATCACTCGTGAGGAAGTACATACCGGACCCATCATATGTACTAAACGTAGAGGTGGTATAGATGGAAGATGATCTCTCTTATGAGGAGCAGCCAATAGAGATTCTGGACTAGAGGGATAAGGTTCTACGCAACAATACAACCCACCTTGTCAAAGTGTTGTGGAGGAACCATAACTTTAAAGAAGCTACCTGGGAACCAAAGGATGTGATGAAGGATAAGTACCCTCACCTGTTTGTGTAGAGTAAAATTTCATGGGTGAAATTTCTTAAGGGGGAAAGAATGTAACGACCCAAAGTTTTTCAATGGAAATTAACTTCTAATAATTATGTCATAAAATCACATGAAATCACAACATAATGAAATACTAAGTTCTAAGTGACCTTTAAACATAATTTTTTCACTTATGTGTTTGGGATTTTGAGAATCTAACATACACGGTTGTGTTCAAGATGTTTTTTGGAGTCTAATAAAACAAAAATAATTCATGGTGGATAGTAACATACCCTTATGAATAGTAATATACCCTTATTAATAGTGACATACCCTAAGGAATAGTAACCTTACATAAGATATTATAAAAATAATATTCAAGTCAAAGTATGATGTACCTATATTTTAGAATAAGTAAATGAATGTTTTAAAACTGGTTTTTTAATAATAAATTATGATTTTAATAAAATATTAAATTAATTATATTTGGAAACTTATTTTGGAAAAATGGACTTCATTTTTGGATTCTAAATGTCGAAAAATGGTTGGGGTAGATTTTTGGGATTTTTCTAAGATACTTGAATTTTGGATGAATAGTGAAATACCATAATGTACAAAATAAGCTAAATAAGCTAATAATAAAGTCATGTGTGATGTTCTACTGATGTGATCCCACTTATTTTGGGATCATGTGATAATATTACTATTCTTTGTCAATAAATACTCACTATTCCTTGTCTTAGGGGAAATTAACAATCTAATGAATTTTATATTAAGGAAACCCCTCTCCCCTCTACTATAAATACCGCCCTTCACACCCTCATTTACTCACACCTATCAAGCTTTAATCCTTGTCTAAAATATACCCAAACATCTTCCCTATCCCCTCCCCCATGTCCAAGATCTACTGGTCTCATCAAAAAACTAAGCTTATTCCCCTTAAGGAGGATCTCAAGAGGAGGATTCCATAGGTAATTTCTCTCCCTCTTCTTCTTTAATTCCCTTTCAATTTCAAGTTCTTTTCTTATTCTCTCCCCACTTATATTTTCCCAAATGGTATGGTAACTCCAGTATCATGAATATATCCCTCTTCCTTTTATTTTATTAAATAGAACGTTGTTCGTGAGGTGTTAATTTATCACCTTCAAGAACGACATGTTTACTTCTTCCATTTCTACCTTCAGATCTGGTAATGAAACCATTTTTATGTTTGAGCCATAATATTTTATATGTATTATGTACTATTTAAAGTTTTGTAACTAACTTATGTACATATTACTAAGTGATAAATTAAAACAAGTTCGTTGTGATCGAAAAAACCGCCCAAATTAACCCAAACAATCATTATTTAATTTTATCTAATGAATCATCCACATGGTATATAATCTAAATCATTATAAGATCATTTTAAATTTTTTAATGTCATTAATAACATGTAATATAAGTTTTGTATGTTTACCCTTGTTCTACCCAAACTTCAATTTATGAATACAAGTGAACCACTCAAGAAAAACCATAAAAATGAACATTTCTGAAAAATGTTTTTAAACTCTATAACTAATCAAAAGGCCCATAAAATAACATAATGAAACCAAAATGACCCCTATTAGTGTATAAAAGGTTCTGGAATTTATAATTAATGAATATAATGTGATTATACAAGACATTAAAGTTAAGTAAGCATTTAGATATAAGGTAAGCAGAAATTCTCGAACCCAAATTTCATCCTTTGGGTTCTCCCTCTTTCACTCCATTTTTGATATGGTTACACCTAAAAATAATTTTTTCATAATTTTCTTTCCTTTTCTGGGATATATATGTTTAACACTGTCTTTTATGTCAAACAAAATGTTTTCCAAAAGAACTCTTCTTATAATAACTCATCTTTTACTTCTCATTCAAGGTTGATGGTTCTTGTATCAAGTATGTTATACCCTATTTGTTTTGGCAACCCAACGTTTATGAATGTGTTCTTATGAGATGAAACCCATTCATTTAAATGGGTTATTTATGTTCATTATTGATATATGTTCTATGTGGCATTCATGACAATGATAATATTATGATGTGATGGGTGCACCCGGAATTATATAGTGCAATATGAGTGTTAGAATGTGACGGGTGCACCTGGAATTATACAGCGCTCCAATGCTTTGGGAAAAGTGATTAATCTCATCAGTAAATGTGAAAATATCTGGAAAAGATGATAGATTTTTTCACAATTATGTGTGGTAGTTAACCACTAAGACATTATGTTTCATTTTTATACATTTCCACACTTCAAGTCCTTTACTTATGCTTCCTCTCATGTTCATGATCTTTTTCCCATGTTATGATTATGATCAACCCATGCTATATTTTTTTTATCTCTCCTCTTATTGGGATTTTGGATCACCCCTTTTGATGTATATCATAAGGTTACTACATGTACTAAGGAGAGGTCAAGTGCCAATAAGAATCTAGAGAATATGAAATAAAATAAATATTTATTCTTGATAATGTAATTGATATGTAAGATCCTAGTTTGCCCGAGACACTAAACCTTTGGATCCTATATTTGTAATAATATTGTGTTGTTTATCTTAAAATAATGTAATATTAATGTAATAAAATGTTGGGTTTCTATATGTTAGGCTTCCTTTAATATTATTTTCTTTTTTTATGCTACTTTTTCCAACAAAATATTTTACTTTCAAAAAAATTAGAAGGGAGAGACCACTTCTTTTTTATTATGCATTCTCTATAGGTGAAATTACAGGTTCAACCACTCTTGTAAATTTCTCTAATAAATTTACTAAATTGTTTCATACTCATATAACAATTTTAATTTATTTATTACAACCCTCAATTATTTACAACCATCATATTTCACATATGACACGTTATATTTTAAAATAAACACACACACCAACCATGATATATGGTAACTTTTTCCCGATTAGGGAGTACTAAAAATTCAACAATTTTGTTAAAAGATTCATATTTAGGAAACCAATATCTACCAAATCGATATCATGTTAATTCATACACATGTATTCATATTTTCATTATCTTCATTTTACTCTAAAAAATATATTGAGTTCATTGGCATTACATTTTTTTGAATGATGTTGAACCAGATGATTTAAAGGAAAATTGAATATTCCAATGCATTTGCACAGGAAAATTACTAGTAATATTAATTATATAATTTACTAATAAACTTTTACTTGTATAAACTCATATTATTAAATGATTTATTTCATTTATTTCAATGACATATTAAATTACATAATTGTTTAAGTCCATATATGATGTTTTAGAGATGTTCGATTCATAATTTCAAAAAAATTGGTATTTTGACCATGGAAAAATAAAACATTATTCTATAATATAAATAATCATCATCATTAAATAATTATATCTTTTATACATTAAATAAAATATTAGAATCACCCATAAAAGGAGGATGTGAAATACTGATCACATTGCTTTATGGAGGTGGTATTCCACATATGTGCATGAGTGACTTTATTATTTTTAATGGGTAAATGGGTAATAAGATAATTAATATATTATATTTCAATAATCATAATTATTTCATCAATATAAAATATATTTATTAAATTCAATATAATAACCATCCTTGTAAGGTGGTGATGAAAAATGAAACACATCGCTTTGTGGAGGTGGTGGTCCACACATACCCATGAATGATTATTTCAATACCCATAGGATTGAAAAGGAGATTAATAATGTTATTAAATTAATATAATAATATATAGGTATATTTTAGATACATATGTTATTTTATTATAAAGGTTAGAATATAATTGAAGGACGTTAAAGAATAGGTAAAATGAAAGAGATCAATTAAAGTGATTACCTCCACTTTGAGATACCTCCTTTGGATTTATTTTTAAGGACCCTAGATAGGGTATTTTTGAGATATAATAACCTATTGAAATTGGATAAGTGATTTTATATATTTTTGTATGTTTTTTCCAAGATATATGGCTCAATGTGGTGTGAATAATAGAGGATAGGTGGTGTCCTTTTATTGTGAAGAAAAGGATATACATGGAATTACTTAATTGATTTAAATATAAAAAATTATTTTTTATAGGTAAGTGAAACCAAATGGAAAAAACCTAAAATATAAAACATTTTATGGTTGAAATACTTTTAATATTTTTTAAAGCGTTTTCTGTGGCATTTTAAACCTTGTCTTTGGGTTTAACCCTTTCATTAACCAATTTTAACCCTCACCGTGGTAACAAATATTTCAATAATAAAGGGTCAAAATTTTCAATATAATGTAAAAATTACTATAAAAAATTGAAATGGATCCCATACCCCTTTTCCTACTTCCATATTCTTATTATTTTTAAATCATTTAATATTATATTATTTAACATAAAATACCATTAAAATCATTTTAATAATTATTGACATATTTTGACATTAAAGACATAAAGAAATATATTAAATTAGCATATAAAAATTTAAAAAATAAATTATACATTATTATTAACCATAAAATTAGTGTTACACCATCAGTCATCAAAAAAATATTACTTATAATGTTTTAAAAATCATTGATTTTTATTTTACTATGGATTACATAAGAACAATGTTAACGTTGTGTAAGTATTTAAGGAAATTATCCAATAAATAAAAATTAAAAATAAATTAATTAATCTCTAAATACACTTTTATATTCACTCATAATATATTCTTTTTCCTATGTGAACTTATAAGAGTAATTATAAACAAGAGAGAAATATTTTGGAATTTTTCTTCCCTTAAAATAATATAAAGGTCCTTTATAAAAACCAAATGGTTCCAAAATTCTATATTTTTTAATATATAAAGGGTTTTAACTGACTAAACTCACAAAAATAAATAATTCAGGCATTATATATATTTTTTAAGACTTTACACATTATTTTTAACCTTATTCAACGAATTTACCCATTCTGAGGTGACAAATATTAATGACAGAGACTATTCATTATGGCCACAACTAAAGTTTAATTCTTTATAAAATTTAAAAAACTTGATTTAAAATATGGAATCCATTTTTCAAGATTAAATTTTTAGAATTGGGATACATTTATTTTTATATAAATGTATAAAATTCAATGAAAAATAGTTTTTTGAAAAAATGTGTTTTTTAGCCCAAAAATTAACTTATACCAAAATCAAGTATAAAGTTTATTTATTTGTATTTAATTAGATTATTTCTAAATAAATGGATAATTAAGTTATTTTAATATAAAATTAAAACAATAATGATATTTTTCAAGGAAAATAAATGATAGTTATACAAAAAATGGGTTTTTTCACTTTTCACTTATTCATTTTTTCTAAAAAAATACCAAAATTTCACCCAAAGAAAATTTTGTTATTTTGATTTCAAAATTAATATCATTATTCTCAAATATAATTTCTAAAACTATTATAAATTAAATATTATATTCACTCAAAAAAACCATTTTTAAAGAAAAATTATTTTTGGGGAATAAAATGAATTTATTGAAATTTGTGTGCTTCGTTCCTAAGAGTTAATCAATAAATTTGTATTGATTAAAAACATTTATATATATATATACATATATATATATACATATATATATATACATATATATATATACATATATATATATATCCCAATTTTATTACTCATATTCATAACAACAAATTTAATGTCTAGGGTATAATGATTACATTTAAATAAAAATATTTTATAGTATATCACAATTCATTTATAGCTCGGTGTTACATGTTAAGAAAATTATCGATCATAGTATTATGTTAAACTAAATTTTGAGGTTGTTAAATTCAACATCCTTAAATATATTTCAACCTCACTATTTTATCTTGTTCCTGATTAAAAGCGTCTAAAACATTAATAAATAATTAAATACCAAGGAGTGGAAGATAAAACATACAATAAAAACCCTTTTAATATATAAAAATAACTTTGTTGAAAACCCACAACATAAAAAGGTATAATAAAACATTATTTTTACAATAGGAAAATTAAATTAAAAATTTAACCAATAATATCACATAATCAGGCATTTAAATTTGGAGAACACTGGAATGAAGTGAAAACATGGGCTTAGAAAGAAGTGTAATTTAAGAGATAAATTAATACTATTAAGAATATAAAAGACCAAAAACTCATTATAAATAATCCTAAAAGGATAACATTTTTATTTTATGATCCTTTTCATAGAGTTGGTGATTATTTCACCATTGGGATGGAGAATATGAGAAAATATACTTACTTGATTTCTCCCTATTTCATAATAACTATTTAATCCTTTGGTTATGCATCGATTAATTTATACTTTTATCACATATCTTATTCAAAGAAATAAATATTCAATATGAATTCACCATTCTGGAAACACTAACATTAACTTATAATAGATCACATAATCCAAAATAGGATAAAAATTTATTCCTCCACTCTTTATATATTAACCAAAATTTAAATTGTTAGAACATGGTAAAATAATATCCAAAATATAAAAACCTTCATATGAAGAAATAATTAATTTTAATTAAAAATTTCCACAATAACACCCAAGGTTAAACTTTAAACAATAAATAAATTACTAGTATTAAAATTATTCAAAATATTCTTGACCATGTTTGAAACCCAAAAAATAAAATTATTTGATCATATTCTTTTGAGATCAATATAAAATTTATCTTTAAACAACATTAGTCACTCATAAAGTCATATATCCAAATATATATATTCCTTGATCATATATTATTCAAAATATACTAATCATTTCCCAAAATAAATTCATAATAAATTTTATAAACTTCTAAGAGATAACTAACTTTTATTCATCAAATAAAAACCCATCTTTTCCAAAAGTATTTAAATTTTATGTTAAATATATAATATTCATAAATTAAGGAACTTATTAAAAATTAAAATTTATCACATAGTCACCAAATCACTTTGTGTGGCACCCCTAATTTCACTTTTATGTGTGGTTATTTTATGGATAACATTACCCCATGAGTTTAAGGTGTTTTGGGATAAAAATATGCAATTTGTTTCAACTTTTCTCGATCGAATGATTTAGATGCATGGTTAAAAACCATGCAGCCTAAGTGTGAAACCCATGAAGATCTTGCTAGTGGTGATTTGCATGGATTTCATGTGTTTTGATTAACTATCTGGGTAAACCTAACAGCCCACCCAAAGAGGGTTATTTTGTGTTCTTTTCTTCTTTTAAAGTGTGGTTTATATCCTTGTCAACCCCACTCATTTTTCCATTACCTAGGCGCCTTACATGGATCTTTATTGATATCCCCTTCTCTTATAGGTTTATTTTCACATGGTTTATTATCGATTCTTCAATCACTTCAAGACATATGATCTTCTACTCTATTCCTCTTTTGTTATATCCTCTTTTCCTCTTACCCTCTAACCTTATTGGTCATGTTTGGATGATTCCTTTGGTTAATGTTTTTAGAAATTGGGAATTTGGTTTTTAAAGTTTTTGAACCATCATAGGAGCCTCTTTATGGTGGATTCCATTTAAAAAAACATGATTTTTCCACTTGAGGTATGTGTTTTAATTTTATTTTCACTTATTTAATATTATCCTTAATGATTTAGTCTTCTAAATTCATTCTTACCCTTTTCAATTATGGTTTGGGTTATATATGTGCAATTTATAAAAGATTTCATTAACTTGGTATGGTTTTCAAGTGGATATTCATTTTAACTTCATGTTTGAAATGCAATTTGATGTGGAATGGTACTTTATGCATTCTAAATGTTTGATAAAATGATAATGTTGGTTTTAAAAGATAATAAAATTAGTTTTTTTTTTGTTTTGAAACAAAAATTTAATTTCAAAGGGGGTATTCCTTCTAATTAAATATAGTGTCTTGCATATTTTCAAGGGGTTTTCATGGATTCATTATTTAATAAACGAAATGGTACCTCCCTTGTTTTTTGTTGGGTGTTATTTGAGGGTTGTTAAGGTTCTCCATTGGTTTTACATTTGGTTAAAAAATTATTTTAAAAAGTGATTTCTAAATGTATATGCTATATATTATATAATTGAAGGCTTGTTTGGCACTTTGTGAAGTGATGTTGATTGTTCCCTTGTTGACCCTCCATGCGTTATTGACAAGTTTTATGTTTATCCATGAAATGGATGTTATGATGTGATTCATGATGTTATTATTTTTTAGTGATCATTTTAATGGTAATGCAGGATGTGAGAAGGATATTATCATGGTTATATCCCTTTGGGATTATTATTGTCATGTTATGATAATGTTTTCTTATAGACCACCTTTATTATCATTCCATTGGATGATCAAATCAATTAAGTGATAATTATAGGGGAAATGTTTGGATAGTTTATTTTTTACTAGATAATCCCCACTAATTTTACATTACACCAGGATAGTGGGATTTGTTACTAATGAGACTAGGGTAAGATTCATTTGGTTGATAGATGTGTGATCGTTAACCTATCATTAGTTGTTCCACCTATACATGTTCCGAACTATCACATTTGACCCTACGAAGTTACCTCGTGCTATGTGTCAAAATTACAAATTTGGTTTTATATATTGGTATGTGAGTTGTTTGTTTCTTTGATAGAATTACATTATGTGTTAATCCTATTATGGTTTAGTCATGGTTTTGACTAGTTTTATTCAATTTATTTATTGTATTTATTTGCGACCTCATATGGAATTATTTTATTCTAGTTACCCATGTTTCCTTTTTTCCTTTGATGTTGGGTGTGTGAAATATTTAAAAGAAAAATGGGGAAGTTTTTTTCAAAGTTCTATTTTTAAGTGAAAAGGTTTTTGAACTATTTTAAACCTTTTGAGAGTTTGATTTCAAATGTGTGTATTTTTAAGGAACGGTGTGTTGGTTTCCATTAAAATTGGAACTGTTTTTCCAAATCACTATCTTTATTAAATGGTTTTCTAAATGGGAAACTTTTTAGGAAAGGCATGTATCATGTTTGTTTACTCCCATGTTTTGGAATGAAAATGAATACCTATATTACCAATCTTCTTTTTAAAATTAACATAATTAGTTTTTTATAAATGAAATGAAATGGAATATAGTATCCTTCTGGATTCATCACACGCACTACATACTCACATTTTGGGGTATTTAATATTCATTGTTTATGCTACTTTTCTCAGGTTGTCTTGCGACCACTCTCTATTGGGAATCAAGTGTTGTTTGGTTGGTGGTGGTGACTGGAGAATCATATAGAGTTGGTGATTCATCCTTTAGTTTCAAGGAACCAACTAGCTTGAGTTTTTTTGTTGCATGGGTCTTCTATTTTTTTCCTTTCATCTTCAGTTTTATTTTTAAATCTTTGCTTAAAATTATTATTTATAAGAGATATTTATTCTCATTTATATTGTGTCTTTATTTCTATTCCAAGTTTTGAAGTTTTTTTTGTATTATTGATGGTGAAATTTTCTCCAATTGTTATAATTGATGAATCTCCCTGACCCGTTTTGCCACCCGAATAGTGTTATGGGTAGAGCGTCACAAGGAATTAAGCACACCTCCCCATATGACAAAATCTTACGACTAAAATAAGGGGTATAAAGAGGTTATATTGGGGATAAAATACCCTATAGTGGTGATATAATAATGTTCTAAATAGATATACTAGTGGAAGAAACAGACCAAATAGACATTGGACATGTAACACGCACATGGATAAAGTACAAGAAATAGTAAGATAAGAAATAATAATAAACAATCTCAATATCATTTATAGAATAAAACATCACATGAAACCATTTGAATATAATGTATCCAAAATAGTTCATGCAAGGAAATAATAGGAAAAGGGTTTCCTAGGGTTGATCATCTGTATATACAAATAAGCATGGTGAACTATAAATATAAACTAAAATAAACTCTATATGAGGCAAGAAACTCAAGGTCCCTTGGAATCTATCCCATGTGAAATAGCCCAAAATTATGTAAAAGCTCCAGATCCTAAACATTTACCTAAATGAGAAGCCATGAAATCTATATGCATCATGAAGGCCCCCTATGGGGTATAATAAATAATCTCAGAATTCCACCACCAATGTGTGATTATTCTATATTAGTGGTTTATTAGGTGTGTACTCAAAAGTAAATAAAATAGGCACTACACGTCATATATAAATAAGTTTCTTCCATCAAGCTTAAATACCATGAGTAATCATTTCACTTTCTTTGGTCATCACTGATACAACAGTAGTGGAGAGTATCCTTAGCTCATAGACCAATTCATCCCCTAATATAAATCAGTATAAGTGAACCATCACATTCGACCTATAATGAAATCACTTGGAACCTCAATCCAACTAACACCTTGTGTCCATACAATATCTAACATCCCAAAGGAACACCCCAATAATCTATAACTAGCCCATGGACCCCAACTCATAAGAAAACTCATCGTCTTAAAGCATGAAATACAAGTCACAACAATACTTTTCCTCAAAATAATAACACTTTTGGCTCAACAGCCGATGTCTCAAGTAATAGTGATGCTCGATCTCCTATAATTGTTTTTGCCCAATGACCTCAAGCGCAAAAATCATTATCCCCCAATAGATAGTCTCAACAATATTAACTGATATCTCTTCATCATCCCCATGTATTTCTATGTAAATATCCCCCAACCATTTTCCTAATACACACCTAACGGAGGCCTATACCAACATGATTAGTCAATAACACGGTATATTTTGAGTAATACTATGTGAACATGGATTTAAATGGTGCATTTTCCAACATGAGTGACTGTAAATAACCAAATATGTACCTAAGAAACATAATCTGGAACCTCATTCCCATAAATCCATGTTGTTGAACCTGATGGTCATCACTATCTCATATAACAAGAGATATGCATGTAACTTGATGACATTGTTGCCTTAATCAATGACAATGTCACCCAAACAGTGATCAAAATCACTCAGAATATATATATGTGTGTGTGTGTGTGTGTGTGTCAGGTCACTCCCAGCCTAATGATGGTGTCACCTCCAATTAGATAGCTAATTTTATCTTAATCCTCAGGATGAGCTCGTCATGTTCCCATGAAACTTCACAATTTTATATAAATAATTTAAGAAACTCAATTGGAATAAAAAATCACCTAGCCTAATATTCCTAAGGACTAAAGAATATCACTTGGCTAAAACAACTTTTAGAATTATAAGATCATTCCCATAGGCATCTCCTGATATCATTTAATTAATTTAAAAAAACATTAATTTAAAAAGGTAACGCTCGGTCAACACAATGGGGTGCTCAAAGACGTACCCCCAAAACAACCGCAAAATCATAAAGAATGGTAAGAGAAAAGAAATTGGGTAAATATTATTTTGATAATTTTTTCTCTTTAATAAGGTGTGTGGTTTTCTTGCATAGTTTGGCTAACCATGTGACGCCAACTATCCAAAGCTCTAGGCTCTCATGGTTCATGTGCACGGTTTTCAAAACCATGTGCAAACTGTGCATGAACTCTTTATAGAAAATTATAGACACGGATAAATGACCGAGCATCCCCCCTCCTGTATAGTTTTCAAATCTATGTCTAGTAAACCAAGAGGACCACACTGTTTCTCCTTGGAGGCCACATGGGTTTTCAAAACCATGAACCTCAGTTTTTACAATTTGAAAACTTGGGTTTTCGGCCTTCGATGGACCATAAATCCAACCAAACCCCCAAGACACTTTCTAAGCATTAAGAATTTTCAAAAAAAAACAAGGTATTTGGTCAAAGTAAAACTCATAATTAAGTTTCTTTGATTTATAAAGAAGTTATTTTATGCACCAAACTCTTAAAATTCAAAACTGACGAGGAATTCAACCTTCTCCAGAAACCTGGGATATTACAATTGGTACCCTTGATGATTTTTATCATCCTAGTGGGATTTGGGGGTCAGTGGTAGAAAAGATATTGTCCATTAGAATATGAGTGTAAGTACTACAGAAGTGATTGGAACATTCTTTCTTATGTCGGATCTTGAGTTTCCAAGGCTTGTTGAGACACTTCATTGTTCTAAGGTTATGGTGGTTTGTTTTTGTTATTTTGGTGTAAAGTGATGATACTAGGAGTCGTAGGGATTTTTTGGGAGATGTGCTGGGAAATTCATCATTTTATAGTGGAATTGGAAGGAATCCATTGGTTTCATGGTTAAGGTTAATATTATTTATAACTGTGTTTAGGCTATGTGGGCCATTTTTTATAACTTCCAATATCACTCACATGGTTAGAACACGGTCTAGAAAATCATGAGGTCGAACCATGAAATGTGGAGAAGGATTTAAATATTATTTATTTTTACTATTTTTTAGTTTTTACCCCTTCTCATGTTTGTTGTTCTTGTTTTTGGACATTTAATTTTGGTTTTATTTCTTTTAAAGTTGTTTAAAAGTAATTTTTTATTACTTGGTATTTTAAATTACCTTGAACACCATGTTTTGGTTGTTTGAGTTTCTTTGGGGAGAAATTTTTTTGAACTCTAGAAATTTTTTATGGGTTGTGTTGGTTTTCAAATAAATAATTTCATGAACACCTCCCTAAAAATATAAAATAATTATAGGAGAGAGATAATGACCTTGGAGTCCCACTTCCAATAGGCCCCAAGTTCCAGACTATCACTGAGGGTATAAAAATATCAAGAAATGGGAGACATTACCCTCTTTAATAATGTAGGATCAAGAGATAAGATGAATCATTCACAAAAAACTCTAAAACATAATATAAAAAGAAAAAAAAAACTATCCCATAATGAAAGTATAAATAAAACTAAAACAAATAAAATTCTACAAGGTAAACATACAAAAGTAAATCTAAAGCAGTGACACTGGATCTATCCAAAGGTCTGGGCTAGTAATGTCCAACACAGTCCACATAATTCTTCTAGAAACCTAAAAACAATTTATTTACTTAGGGTGGGAACACAATTATGCTTAGTAGTAAAACTAAATCCTATCATTAAAATATAAAAGAAGCATAATAATACACCCATGATCAAATAGAAGAACCAACATCACATATATAGGTATACTAACAAACCTCAACCTTATCAAGGCATGCTCACCAAGTAATACAAATCAAGTAATATAACATAACATGAATCACATTGATAAGGGTACCTTACATTTATTTACCACTATTATTCCTCTCTCACACCCCAACTTCATACATCCTCATGCTCCCATCTCTTTTGTATACCACAACAGTCACAAACCAACCAGAGTCGGCCCTAAACTGATCACAAGGGCTAGCACGTGACAAGTATCGAGAGGCGTTTCTGATCCTCCCGGGATGGCGAAAATAACCAAGGGAATCAATAAAGTACACAAGGGAACAATTTATCCCACAGATAAACAATAAAATATATAGCATAAAGAAATGGACAGCCCAAAATACATTTATATAGAAACTAAATAGAACGTTATTTGTACAAGAAACTGAAAGTACAACTAAGAAAACAACAAAATTGATGAAACCTGATAACCAACTAACTCCATGTGACCCTACCAGTCACCCTAAAATATAATGATCATACTTCTCCAAAGGCAATCGAACTCAAGTTGAAACTTTCACAAAGGCTAAAAACCGAAGAAGACTATAGGCATGAGTATTAAAATTCAGTAGGTAAGCCTGATATTCTATTCTCAATGCACATCATTTAAAATAAAAGAAACATAAATTTCAATTTTTAAATAAAAATATAAAGGTGTTTTTTCCAAATGAGATATCATGCTATAAAAAAATCACCATACAAAAACTTTCATTTTTTATAAATAAGAATGCTTGTAACAATTTTCAAATAGGTGCATCTTCAAAATGAAAATAGGTTACAAGAGGGCTTCTTTAAATAATTTACACATTTAAATAAATCACATGCACTGATGAATTCATAAACCAAACACACCATATACTGACAGTGAGTACAAAATAGCCAATGAGCACAACTCACGGAAACACCCCTAGGTAATAGTTAGTTGTGAGCCCCAGATACCTCGTATCTCGGTGAAAGTAACCATAAAAAATATCTATTCTCGTGCACATAAGCCACTAGAAGGGATCATACCTGTAACCTAGTGGTTACCCAACATCATCATCATCATATTTTAGTTAGTGTTTTCATTTTCAAACTTGCAACATGAAATAGGGACCAAACCCCATAGGATCCCTATCATACTAGTACATGTCCACACACCTAGATACCCAGGATTCCCTTTAGTGCTCAATCAAGTTACACATATTATAAAATACACTATTTACATAAAAATCCATTACCAAACCATAAACACACAAACATCCTATAAACATTCTTTACATTTCTTTCACAAATCAATAAACCACTAAAATGTTTCGTAAAACAATTTCAAAGAGTATAACGAGGCCTTGCACATAAAATCCATTCAAAATGATATTTTAAGGATAGAAACCCATAAATAAAATAAAAAAAGATTTGGAAGACCCAAAAACAATTAATAAATCACTTTAATGGACTATAAAATGGCCCTAAAAAATAGAATATGAAATACATATGGAAACTATTTTTACAAAAAAAATGTCAAACGGGCCTTTAAGCCTTTCTCAAAACTAACATTTGACCGAGTTATGCATTTAAATTTTATTAAAAAAGTGTATAAACAGCATTTAAATCATAAAAATCGCATTCATAAATCCCTTAAAACACTCAATATACTTATTCAAAACACAACCATTTTCATAAGGATGTGAAACGAGCCATTTTTCAACAACTCGGGCCAAAACATGTTGTAAACCAAAACCCATTTGTTTTTAAAACCAAATCCAAATTGGAAAGCTATATAAGGACCCATAAATACCATTTATCATTCTTCTAGTTCATTTATAAATCCAAAAAAATAATTTTTAAATCACACATCACACATAAAAGCCAATTGGGCAATTTACCGAACACATGACATGCCCTTTTTAAACAAAACAATTTATTTTAAGAACTTGAAAAGGAATAAAACACCAATTTCATGACATATTTTATTATATCTATTGTAACATGTTCAAAATACCATGAACCAGGTTTTAAACCTCACTAAACAGTTTTTAAATATATCGAAACATTTAAATAAACACTTGGTGTGCAGTTTAATGACAAAACAATTCTACCTTTCACAAAACATGCCTTAAACAACCATTTTTCATGCCAAGAAAATTATCCAAATGATGAATTACAACAATAAACATATATATCAGATTTTAACAGTAATAAAATGATGAAAATTGAATGATAAAGTCATGTGAATGGGATATCCTACCTCAAATCATTGGCGTAATGGAAACGCACACCCAATATCACCATATGAGGGTTTATAAACCCTAAACCTATGATGAACAGACACAAATGAAAAAAAAAACCCATAATAAATCATGGTATAACAAAACCCTAGGTCTAACATTTCTAGGGGAGAATGAAAAACCAATAAATAATGAATGGAGGAGGAAGAGTTAGAAGAAAGGATAAGTAATCTCACCTTTCCACCTAGAAAACTCTTCTTATTCTATTATATCTACACCATTAGAGAAAATTTAATGGCTAGGAACTTTTTGTACAGGCTCCTAAGGTCTATAAAAACTAGGTAAAGAATATTTTTGGGAAAAATAGTTTGAATTGAAAGATTTATGGATGAAACAATTTACCTTCTCAATTCTGGACGTTTTGAGGAAACCTGAGAACTTTCGCCCTAATATTCGATTCAAATGAGATCCAAATAGGTAAAATATATAATGGGTTTTAGGATAGGTATTTGGTATTATAATGTTAGGTTAAGTCACCAAAAAATATTAAACAATGAAAATGATATAAAAGAAAAAAATTATATTTTTAAAACTGGAAATGGGCCCACGGGATGGCCCAATACCTAAAAAAGTAACCCAAATTCACCATGATTATTAATTATTAATGGGTCCAAAAGGATATGAAGGCCTGAATATGTCATGGTAGGAAAAATATAAAGTGTAATGAGTCAAAAATTATTAAAACAAAATGAGTTATAAAATAAACAAATTATGTTATTGAATATGGATATGGGCTCATGGTTTGACCCAAATCATGAAGTAACCACACATTCTACAAACACTCAAAAAAAATCAAGGCACCCAAAGATGGATGATTAGATATAGATAAAACTTAAAAAACTCAACATTAATCTCAACCAAGACCCAGGAAAAGGATCAGGATTTCTAATGAACCAGATGAAAACAAATACATAAAAAACCAGGTGTGACAATTCTCCCCACCATTAAAGCTTTCCACCCCCAGAAAGACTTAACACATTCCAGATGATTGATCAACACCTAAAGATTATTTTTCAATATGGTCCAGACTCCTAATACAATGAAACACCATCAACCATTAATGTGACTTAATCCTCTTACCTCAACCAAAATTCCAACTCTTAACCACTTCCTGATAATCAATCGAAAAATCGAGTCACTACCTTGACAACAAAACCAAGAACCCGGTTGTTGGGAATTCTACCAATGAACCCAACAATCACCCAAAAAAAGAGAACTCATGAAAACCAAATATTCCATTGGATTATGTTATGGAATCCCAACCCTTATGAAATAACTAGAACTATTTAATTTCTTAGGATGAAAAATCAATGAGACCTGTGGTGGGTCTCGCCACCATTAAAACCCAACTTGCATTGAACAAACAACAATTAAACATAAGCTAGAATAAGGCCTCACTCACACAATCCCACCAAAACTCTCCTTAAAAAACCCACCAATACAAGTTGATAGGAACACAACATGAAAATTTAAGCCACCCATTCTTGAATGGAGGTGGAAAGAACTGGGACAACATTCTCTACACGTATCCAAACCCACACCAATTAGGGAGGGGAGGGAAAGGGACCCAATCATTGGTCCATTGAAACCAAAAAAGAAACAAAGTAACTACCTCGATGAAATGGTAGAGGTATGATCTTAGCAATACAACCCACAATCCTATCAATCCAAAATATATGTCAACTTCACTTAGAAACCTATGGCTGGAGCTCTGATGGATGAAGCATCTCTTGTCTCGCAGTCAGGCTTTGATAATACCCAACATGTACTATATCCCTTAGATCCACACAGTACCACATAACATTCCCAGGAAGAAACAACAGATCAAGAGACACCATGAAACTCTCTTCCTCAACAACTAATTTTTTTCTAAACAAGAACATGGAGATACACAACACTATTTTTTATCACTCTAAACGAGGTGCAAAATGAACAGGGAACACAAAAACACCCACTAAACATCATCGAGCACAACTAATACAACTAAGAGAATCATCATAAAGGGAAGACGCTTTAAATTGGACCAAGACAGCTCTCTATTTCAAAAAACGGGCTGAGTGATCATTCTAAGATGTGGATTTAACATTTAAAACAAATCCTTAAGTTTATCAACTAGAAATCATGCCAATGGAGAACCATTTAAGGCCACATCATAACATCCAACACATCTTTAGAAACCCACTGAACATTACCCCAAAACCAAGACACCAATAAGATCTCATCTCAAGATGCAACAAGATTATGACTTCTAGATCATAAGGAAGTATACCGAATAGACAAAACTTCTAAGACAAAGGATAAACCATCCACATAACCATCGCTTCATGACAAACACCAAAAATTTTCAGCTCAAAACACTTTTGAAAAACAAATAAACTAACATGGTGGATTTTCACATTCACCAATGGTGTTTCATCAAGTCTCACTCACATGAACATTTTCGTGCCACCCCGATCACTCAAATACCATTCCATACTGGTCATTCATCTATATATCCAAAAAACCTTTCATGTGAGAACCCATGAAAACACTGAATTCAAAAAAAAACATCATCACTACAAAAATAATCATGTACCTTCCAAAGGCACATTAACCACCAAATCAAAAACCATTTTCAGATTTCACAAGACATGCAACGCTTCATCAAGAACAATTTGATTAAAAAAATCCATTTAATTTAATAAAACATCCAAAAACAACCATTCTATTCCAAATATCCCTTTCCCATTTAAAAAAATCAGCAAGGTCTATTTTCATAATCTGAAAACCACAAAGGCCAAAAACCCCTTTCCAGAAAAACACTAGCTGCTCAAAACCAAAGTTCCAAAACCAATTCATCATATTAAAAAACTTTTCAACAGGCCAAAACACCCCATTTAAAACAAAGTTTCATAGTTACTTTAAAATAATTCACACTTTCAAAACATTTTATTTCAACAAACCACAAGTTTAGATTAGGGAAAATTCAATCCTATCAAATCATTTCCACTTCCTCCCAAATTTTTTTTAAAATAAAAAAAACCTTCCTAAACCATTCTTATATTTAATTTTTAAATTCCCATTTTCCCATTTTAGAAATCTGATCCTTCCTTTAAAACACATTTCCATAATTCTCATATAAGTATTTTCAAAACAAAAATTCAAAATTCAAGAAATATCCAAGAAACCCACAAAAGGGAACTAGTGTTGTTAGGTGACTTAACCATATGGTTGGAGACCATATGTAAAACACAAAACCAACATAAAAAAGACTTATTAGGACCATGCCTCAGCTCCACATGGATTACCTGGCCCTGAGAGCTCATGGAGGCCATTAGTCAGACTCCCCTTGTCATATCCCAATAGAAAACAATCAACAAGAACAAAGGAAACTAATAAAACTAGACATCCCATGGAAACATAAGGATCAAAATAATAAAGAGTCTGAGACACTCTTCCTACACTTACCCCTAAAGTCCTAGAAATCCTACTTCATCTACCTTGATATCTCCCAAATAACAAGGGCACTCTAAAAAAGGTCTACTAAGAGTCGACCTCCTCTGATACCATTTTGTCACGAACCATCCTGAGTCGACCCTGAACCGGTCATAAGGGCCAGCCCACAATAAGTCCCAAAAATAATTCCCAATCCTCCTGGGATGAAGACAATAACCAAGGGAATAAATAGAGTATACAATGGAATGACTTCACCCATATATAAACACTCAAACAAACAGTGGAAAGAAATTGATAGCCCCGAATACATTTATATAAAAACTGAACTGAACATTATTTGTACAAGAAACTGAAAGTACAACTAAACCAACAATTCAACTAACCAAACACAATAACCAACTAAATCCATGTGACCCTACTAGTCACTCTCCAACATAATGATCACACATCGCCAAAGTTGATTGAACTCAAGCTGAAACCTGCATAAGGGCTAAAAATAGAAGAAGACTATAGGCGTGAGTATTAAAACATAGTAGGTTAGCCCGATATTATATTCCCAATGCACATCCTTTAAAATAAAATAAACATAAATTTAAAGTTTTAAATACAAATAAAAAGGTATTTTTTCCAAATGAGGTCCCATACTATAAAAAATCACCATAAAAAACTTGCATGTTTTATAAACAAGAATGCTAGTAATAGTTTTCAAATAGGTGCATCTTCAAAATGAAAATAGCTTTCAAGAGGGATGATTTAAATAATTTAAACATTTAAATAAATTACACACACTGATGAATTCATCAACCAAACAAACCTTATTCTGACGGTGAGTACAAAATAGCCAATGCGCACAACTCATGGGAACACCCCTATACACTAGTTAGTTGTGAGCCCTAGGTACCTCATATCTTGGTGAAACTAACCATAATAGATATCTGTTCTCATGAGCATGAGCCACTAGTAGTGAGAATACCTATAACCAAGTGGTCCACCAACATTATAATCATAATAGGTTAGTTATTTTTGTCATCATCAAACTTTCTACGTGAAACAGGGGCCAAACCCCATGGGATCACTGCCATACTAGTACACATCCACCCACCAAGATACCCAGGATTCCCTATAGTGCTCAATCAAGTTACACATATTATAAAATAAACTTTCACATAAAAATTATATTACCAAACCATAAACACACAAACATACCACAAACATGCTTCACATTTCTTTCATGAATCAATAAACCACTAAAAAGTTTCATAAAACAATTTCAAGGAGTATAACGAGGACTTGCACATAAAATCAATTTAAAATTGATCTTTTAAGGCCATTAAACCATCAATAACATAAAAAAAGATTTAGAAGCCCCAAAACCAATTAATAAATCACTTTAATGGACCATAAAATGTCCCCAAAATATAGAATATGGAATAAAACTGGAAACCATTTTTACAAAAAAAAATGCCAAACAATCCTTTAATCCTTTCTCAAAACTGACATTTGACCAAGGTATGCATTTCAATTTTATTAAGGAGGTGTATACACACCATTTAAAGTATAAAAACACATTCATAAATCCCTTAAAACACTCAAGTTACATATTCAAAACACAACCATTTTCATAAGGATGTGAAACGGGCCATTTTCCAACAACTCGGGCCAAAACATGTTGTAAACCAAAACCAATTTGTTTGTAAAACAAAATCCAAATTGGAAAACCATATAAGAACCCAAAAAAACCATTTATAATTCTTAAAATTCATTTATAAATCCGAACAAATAATTTTTAAACCACACATCACACATAAAAGCTAACTGGGCAATTTACTGAATACATGACATGCCCTTTTTAAACAAAATAATTTATTTTAAGAACCTGACAATGAATAAAACAAAACTTTCATGCCATATTTTATTAGAGATACTATAAAATTTTCAAAATACCATAAACCAGGTTCTAAATCTCACAAAATAGTTGTGATATATAGCATAACATTTAAACAAACACTTGGTGTGTACTTTTATGACAAAACAACTCTACCTTCACAAAACATGGCTTAAATAACCATTATTCAAACTAAGAAAATTATACAAAGGATGAAAAACAATGATAAACATATACATAAGATTTAAAAAATAATAAAATGATGAAACTTAAATTATAAATTCATGTGAAATGGATATCTTACATCAAATCCTTGGCGTAATGGAAACTCACACCCAATATCACCATCTGAGGGTTTATAAACCTCAAACCTATGATGAATAGATCAAAATAAAAAAACCCCATAAAAATCATGGGATAATAGAACCATAGGTCTAACATGTCTATTGGAGAATAAAAAACCAATTAATAATGAAAGGAGGTGGAAGAGGTAGGAGAAAGGAGAAGGAATCTCACCTTGCCACCTAGAAAACTCTTCTTCTTCCATTATATCAGCACCCTTAGAGAAAAGTTAGTGGCTTGTAAATTCTTGGAGAGGCTCCTAATATCTTTAAAAACTAGGGAAATAAGATTTGTGTGAAAAATAGTATGAATTTAATTATTTATGGATGAAACAATTTACCTTCTCAATTCTGGACGTTTTGAGGAAACCTGAGAACTTTCTCCCTAATATTCGATTAACATGAGCCCCAAAGAATGGTCACATCACATCTCACCCAAAAACACATGGGACACAACATAACCACTACCAAAACCAGAGTAGTAGGTTGTCATGAACATGTAGGAAATCAACCTTGTTCCCTCCACCTACCATGAATGACCCTTACCATAAGTTAGTTCATCCCATGTCTTCATGTTTGCAGAAACATTAGCTACATCACATCTCGCCTAAAGAAATCTAGGCCATCACAACAACCATCTAATGCACTAACATACCTCTGGACAATATATCCTATGCAATACCTACCCTTCCTATAAGAGAGATCTGTAAAGAGAAGGTACCTATCCATCTCTCCCACTCACCATATTTTAGGAAAAACACCCCCAAAACAATTGGTTTTAGTCACTAGGTTCTCGATGTGGGTGGGGAACATATAGAAAATCACAAGAATATACAGGTATATATATGATATCCAACACTCTATACTATCTTATGAATTCAAAACCAAAATATATCATGCTCACAACACCATCACTTTTTCTTCCACTTATAAATGCATAACACCACACAACAAGCCATAAGATACATTTTACATTATTAACCAATTTAATTTAATTATCACGTTATTTTCATTATTTATCATCAATCATATTTAACCAAAAAAACACATAATTTAATAATTCATTAACCATTTACAACTCAATAAACAAACTAAACCATTCCATTTCAATCATTATTAATCATTAATTATATCACTATCGAGGAAATTAGCTTAAAACAACCACCACCTCACCACCCCAAAAGCACATCCAAAAAACCTGCCTCACACCCTCAAAATCACAGCCAAAAAAACTACCACTCTACCCCAAAAGCATTCGAAAACAAACCATATTCCCCACATTCCCCAACCACACATTTATAACCCACAAGCATAGGCAAACATCACAATACACCAATATTATTACACAAATTTACAAAGGGGATTTTATCACATTCTACTTTATATTATGTGCATTATCACACAAGGCAGAATCTAGGGGAAACCATTTCACTATAAAAATATAAGTGATTAATACATTTATATTTTAGGGTGACATCAAAATAGTCCCAATATTCATATTATTTACAACACATTTATCTAGTGAAAACAATCCCCCAAAGGCTATAAATTTCAGTAGGATTTAAAGCCCATAAAATCCACAATATCCCAATAATAAAAGAGATGTAAAAACATGAGAAACAAACCCATTTACCCTTAAATATTAATTCAATTGTTTCTTTATATTTAATTAAGATAAAAAAAATATAACCCATAGGTAAAAAAAATTAAACCCATCCAAAATGATACATAATAAAGAA
This sequence comes from Viscum album, assembly GCA_963277665.1. Lineage (NCBI taxonomy): Eukaryota > Viridiplantae > Streptophyta > Magnoliopsida > Santalales > Viscaceae > Viscum > Viscum album. Next base: position 475,735,655 of record OY728156.1, read on the forward strand.
AAATTTGGGATTCATTACATCAAAGAATCTTTCTAACTCACTACACACCACATGGGGAAGAATAATTCCTAAAAACCACAATCACAGAATGAAAAACTACTAATCAACCTATACCGCACCAAAGGTTCATCAAAACAGAGCAAAAATTCACAACCCATACCAAACTACACCCCTATAGTGAAACAAAAAACATGAATGGAAGAAACCCAACCAAGAAAGAGGGAGAACCTACCAAGGATTTCCAATAGTGATCTATCATAAACAATGGAAAAAATTGGGGTGGAGGAGGGCTTGAAGGACTCATAAAGGAACCTAGTATTTTTCTGGAATGAGAGAAAAATTGAGGTGGCTGAATGGATGAGAATCAGTTGAGAAAAATAACTTAAAACCAAGATCCCGACATTTTCATAGCATGTAATACTAGGTTTTAAAAAAATATAGCTTTCACTAAAAATCACACCCCCTCAAAGAATTTACCCATGATTTGTTACACATCATGAACAACAATCACACATGTCATGAACCTCCATTACACATCATGTAATACACATACACAGTGTTTATTTCTTACAAAAACTTTTTTGTAACTCCAACCTCTACCAAAAACTCCTTGAACCTCCCTCAAACACCTTCAACAACAAAAAATAAAAATTTAACATACTGGTAATTCATGGACTGTAACAAATAATTTCATAAATTCTTAGGTTATTGAGTTCTTTAAATTATTTTTATGAGTTGGGGTGTTTTCTTTTTTTAAAAGGTTTTTAACCTCAATGCATGAGATTTGAGTAAAAGGAAGTGATTTTGAGGTTAGGATAGTTCCAAATTCTTTTTATTTTTGGTACAAAATGTTTTTAAATATTTTGTGGTGAAATTTTTAAAAGGTGATTGTGACCTTGATTTTGTTTCCCTGAGATTGTGTTTCCCTAGTGAGAAAGTATTGGGGTAATTTATACTTTTTGTTTGACTTGGATTGTCTGCATTTGTTCTATTTGTGTTTTATTTAAAATAGGTTTGACTGCATACTTTATTTTATGATATTATAGAATGAGTAACCTAGTAAATAACTAGAAATTAAAGAAGTGGTTTCCTTGGGTAGTTGTCTTAATGATCATGTAATTCTCCTTTCAATATTTGAATCTTACCATACTGATGATGGAGTGAAAGTTTTGTTCTCTTATCTTCTCATAGATCATGAATTATATTTCTTGAACTGATATCCTTTAGTATTATATGGTTATTAAGGATCCCATGATTCGATTGAGTGGATATCCATGTTTGAAGAGATTTTTGACTTGCTACGAACTCCTAAAGCCTCTAGTGTGAGGTGCAGTGTTCCCTTATTTGAAGGTTTGGGTTTGGAATGGTGGAATCTCTATGTTCATGCCCAAACATTTGTGTATTTATGTTGGTTACATTTCAAGGTCATCTTCATTCAATGTTTTCATCCAAAAGAAGTGATATTCAAGAAGGAAATAGAGTTTTTTGGTATCCTCCTAAGTGATTATTCAGTGAGAGACTTTATTGAACGTTTTTCTGGCCTGATTCATTTCCCTCTAGAAATTTTTTATAATTATTCAACGAATGTTTGGTTATTTATTTGAGGACTTTTTATGGAACTAAATTCATTGGTTCTTTGCTCTAGCCTAACTACTTTTATCAATGAAATTTTTAATTCTGTCATTGTTGAGGAAATCTTGGAAGGAAAACCGGTGTTGGGTGATGTTTTGATTCCCACTAGATCTAATAAAGATGTTATGGATAGAGAAAAGGTGAATATGGAAGGTAATGAGGAAGGAATCTATCTTTAAAGACTTATTTTCTTGTTTCAGATAGAATATGTTTGTGTAATTCTGGTGTGGGAAGTCTAAGCATGTTTGATCTTCATGTGTTTCATCTTAGAAGTCATGTCATCAGGGTGGATATCATGGTCACATTCAAAGTTTTTTTGAGACTATCAAGAATCAAATTAAGAAGTCTCATAAAAAGATTATTTATGGTCATTGTTTTGTGTTGTTTCTTGTATTAGATAGTTGGAAGATGAGAATTGTTTTAGAAGCATCCTCTTTTTGTAATTCTTCTTTTTGTTGGGACATCTACCATATTTTTTATACCCATTTACTTAATGTATAATCGATTAAGGTGGTTTTTAACCATTTCTTTCTAGATCATGAGTTATTGATTCCTTGTTTATTCATTATTTTTGTTGAATTTTATTCATGGTATAGACAATGCATTGTGGTTTATTCGATGGATGACATGGTAATGACATGGGTACGAGCTTTAGTAATGGGGATGTGTTATTGGTTTCAATTTAGACTATGAGATCTATCAAGATGAGATTTAATTTTATTTATGATTTACCGAGGGTAGTTATTCCACATATTGGAACCAACTTTTCTTCTTGAATTCATGTGAACCTAAGTTTAGAACTGTGACATTCCAAGTCGAGACATGTTCATATTTGGGTTCCTTGGATTTCAATTCCTGGTGATCAGATATGGTGACCCTTTTGGTTATTATCAAGGATGTTCACTTTGTGGTGATTTGATTTAGTTTCCATGGTTAGTGAATCATTCCTCTTTAGTGATTATTTTCCTTGTGGGAGTGCCTATATAAATTTTTGACTATTATATTGAAATTCTAAATGGTTGAGAGACCTATTCCAGGTCTCCTTGTGTTCTACCCATTCTTATGAAGTAATAATTTAAGGTGTATTTGTTTAGTATGTTATTTAATTGGTCTCTAGTGACCTTAGAGGTTTCAAAGGTGGTGTTTTTATTTTTTTCGATGATTTATTTAATAATTAGAGATTCTCTTAAGAGTAATAGTGGATATCATGATTATCCCAATTTCAAAGAAGATAATAGATGTAGCTATCCCAATATTGTATCTATTTTCCTCCTCACATTTATTTATTATGGATTCCACATCCTATAAATCCTAAAGAATATCCTAGTGGATCTTCCAAGAGAAGGGGTTGTTCATTATTTATGTCCTTGGTTTTGAGGTTTGGGAAATTAGTTTCTAGTTTCCTCCTCATTAGTGGGAGTTAGACTTTTCAATCCTACTTTTCTTAAGTTTTTGAGTAATTTATAGGGGTATAAAGTGGAGTGTTGGGGAGATTTTGACACCCATAGTGTCTCTTTTATGAGGGGGTATTAGATGGATGTATTTACCCCTTAAGTTCAAGGTCTTTTGGGATGAAAAGGTGAAATTTTAGGGAATTTTTATAGGTTTCAAGGTTAAATCAAGCAATTAAAAACTATGTAGCCTAAGTGTACGCCTATGTATCTCTTTGAAATGGTATTTTCACTATTTATGCATAGTTTTTTAACCTTGTAGGTAAATCATGCTTCACACTCAAAGGGATGTGTTTTTCCTCTTTCCTTCCCTTTAAGTGGGGTTTATTTCCTTGTATTCCCCCACTCATTTACAACTAACCAAGGTTCCTTCCATGTATTTTTCCCCCTCCAAAACTCCACTAAGTGGATTTTAAAGTGGTTTATTGGTGATTTTTACCTGGTTTAAGAAGAGTGAGATTCTCTTCTTTTCATATTTTTTTATATTCTTTTTTCATATTCTACTATAGCCCTAGTGGTCTTGTTGGGAAAATTATCTTGGTTGGAGTGTTTAGGAATTGGGGCTTCTAGTTTGTAAATGTTTTGAGACATCATAGGAGTCCCTTTTTAGAGGATTTTATATAAGGTGGCATGATTTTTCCACTTGAGTTAGGGGTTTCCATTTATTTTTATTTTATTTAATAGATCCATTGATTCTTGAATTTTCTAAATTCATTTTTACCCTATATAATTCTGGTGTAGGTTATCTAGGTGAGATTGGTTAAATTTTTCATCAACTTGGTTTGGTTTTCAAGTGGAAAAATATTGGAAATTCAAGTCTAAAATGATTCTTTGATGTGAAATTGTATTTTATGCATTCTATATGTTTGATAAAATTACAAGGTTCATTTTCAATGATGAGAAAATTTGGTGAGTTTTTTTTAAAAAAAAGTAATTTCAAAGGGGGGTTTTCCTTTCAGTTCAAAAAAGGGGATACCATGTTTGAGAGGGGTTTTCATGGATTCATTATTTAAGGAATGAAATAGTTCCTCCCTTATTTGGTTTGGGTGTTCCATTATGGTTGATTTATTTTTACATTATTTTTACATTTGGTTTCAAAATTGTTTTAAAAAGGGATTTTCAAATGTATATACTCTATATTATATAAGTGAAGGATCAGATGGCATGTTGTGAGATGATGTTTATTGTGGCCTTTTTGATCCCCCTTTTAATAATTATGATGTTTTTGATTATCCATGAAATGGATGTTATAATGTGATTCATGATGTTCTTATGTGATTGGGATAATTTTATGGGTAGTGTTGGAGTTGGGAAGGATGTGATCGTGGTTCTAGCCATTTGGTCTTGTTATTTTCTTGTGATGACATTATTCACTCATAGACCACCTCCATTATTATTACATGGAGAGGAAGAGGATAGTAAGTGGGAAGTGTAGGGATGATTTTTGGTAATTTGACTATTTCACTGGATATTCCCCCTATTTGTATGTTAAACCTATCTAGTCGGACTTGTCGTTGATAAGAGTAGGGTAAAATTGATTTGATTAACAGATGTGTCACTCTTAACCTTTCAGCAGTTGGTCCACCTATGCATGTCTTAAACTATCTCATTTGTACCTATAGTATCTTCTCATGATATGTATCTATCTAATGCCTTTGGTTTTATATATTTAAAAGTGTGTGGTTTATTTCTTTGATGTACTTACCTTATGTTTCTATCCTCTTATAGTTTAGTTATGTTATTGATGAGTTTTATTCCATTTGTTTATTGCCTTTATTTGTGAAATAAGTTTCCCTTATTTCAATACTTTCCTTTGATGTAGGGTGTGTGAGATATTTTAAAGGGAAAAGGGGAAGTTTTTTTCAAAGTGAATTTTTTTATGAAAATGTATTTGAAATATTTTAAAATTTGGGAGGGTTTTATTTAAAAGGTATTTACTTTTTAATAAAAATTTACTTAGTTTCCTTTGAAATTGGAATTTTTTAAATAAATATCTTTTTGAAATGTTTTTTCAGAAGGGAAACTTTTTAGGAAGTGTATGTATAATATTTGTTTACTCCCATGTTTTGGAATGAAAATTAAAACCGACTTTTTTGTGCCTCATTTTCAAATTATCATAATTGTTTCATTTTATAAAATAAATGAAATAGAGTCATGGAAATATATTAATGGATTCAACACACACCCTACATACTTACATTTGTGGTTATGTAGTCTTTATGTCGAATGCAATTATCTTTAGGTTGGATTATGATAGCTCTTTGTTGGGAACAAGGTGTTGTTCGGATGATGGTGGTGATTGAAGAGTCACACTGAGTTGGTGATTGATCCCTCAGTTTCAAGGAATCATATATCTTGAGTTTTTTTTTGATTCTTAGGTATTATGTTTTGTTTCTTTTATATTTCATTGTAGTTGTGCATCTCTGCTTCAAATTCTTATTTATATGAGATTCTTCTTATCATGTATCTTGTCTCTTTATTTTTATGCCATATTTGGATGTTTTTGTTTGGATTATTGAGGTTGAAATCATCCCCAATGGCTATTATTGGTACCCTATATGCGTTTTGTTAACTCATTAGGATTGGGAACACTTTTTGGGTATGTGGTAGGCCAGTTCAAGCACCAGTTTGAATGGAGTCCCTGGTAGGTTCACTACACTTTTCAATCCCATTATTATTTATATAATAAATAATATGTTCCCCACATGTCATAACCCTTTTATTCCAATTACCATAATTAACTCAACCACAAAGACCACCATAACCCTAAAGGTTACCAATACCGTTAAACTTATACTCATAAAATGTAAAATCACTTTTCCTCAAATAACATTTTCACTAAAAAACATACTATACCCAAAGGTTTTATTACCATATATTTCTCCCAAAATAATATTAATCATCTTATACAACCATTATATAAAACCTAAAAATTAGTATCTATTCTTTTAAAATTTTGATCATCCTTAAACATATAAAATTATGATGGTATATATAAATATGAAGTTAACCTCACATGAAAACATAATAATCTCCAAAGTTATCTAAACGCATCCCTAACACCAACTATAATATCCCCAGACCCACACTCCTAGATCTAGTGCTAAAATATAATATTTTCATTTCAATATTTTATACTGATAAATACAACCCAATTTTATCCATCCAAAATATACAACATCAAATAGAAATATTGAATCACTTACATACCCAAGGACCTTTCGGGTTCATAATTTTGGATAATTAATAAAAACTATTACATAACAATACCCATGTCTTTAAGTGATAATTTTTTCTACTATACTGAACATTTATTTTTCCATATTAATTATTTATCATTGTTTCTACTCATCTTTAAACCCTACGAAAAATATTTGAAAATGTAGTATGAGAATAAAAATATCAATAAGTGACATATAAAAATGAATAAATTAAATTGTTATTCCATTTAAAAATCATGATATCATATATGATACTTTTCCATTTATGTAACAAACCTTTTTCTTAAATAATTGTTTACTTACACATGAAATAACATTTACGACCTAATTTTTTTCATATAACATGAATTATATGAAATAATAAAGGTAAAATAAAAATCGATAGGGTTCCTTAGAAACCATGAGAACCCATGATAAAAAATTTATTAAAAACATATCTTGTTACCATAAAATGACATAATCATTACTTTAAAAAATATCATTAGCTTTCCTTTTGAAATAAAAATATTTCCGGGAAAAATAGTAACCAAGAATACAATAAACATATAGGTTGCTTGGGAAAACATATTCAAAGAACCCTTACAATAAAACTTAAAAATGTAATCACCATGTTAGTTAATATTCATAAATAATAACTTTCATGATGGTGGTAAATTACACTCATCCCATATATTTTAAAATATAACATTAATTTTTTTTCTTTTGCAAAGAAAGTCAAAACGTTTTGTACAAAATATGTAAAAGGACTCCATTTTTTATAAACATTGAAGGAAATTAAAAATTCATATAAGATTTAATTTATAATTAAATTTTTTTCATAGAAATACATTTATAAAAAAATTAAGAATATGGACATGGAAGAAAATTATTTATAAAATAAATTTTTAAAACATTTAAAATGAGCTTTTGGGGTAAAGTATCCCTTACATTGAGTCTGACTTGTCACGTATGTTCTTCAACTTATATATAATGAACCTATGATAATCACTTAAATTTGAAATAAAATTTTATGGTTTTAATTACGTCAAAATTAAACTATTTATTTCATTCATTTCAATCATTAATTAATAAGTTAAGTCCATGTTAGATGTTTTAGAGATGTTCGGTTCAAATTTTCAAAACGGATATGGTTTGATGACCTTTTCTAAATATGACATTATTACATAATATCCACAATAATAATAATGAAATAATTATTATTTTTATACATCAAATAAAATATTATAATTACAAATGAAATGTGGATATAAAAATGAATCATATCGCTTTTTGGAGGTGGTATTCCTCACATATAAACTAGTGAAGTTATCATTTTTTAATGGGTGGAAGGGTAAGAATGTATTAATATATTATATTTAAAAAATCATATTTATGTATTTAATATCATATATATTTATTAAATTTATCATAACAACCATACTTTTAAGGTAGCGATGAAAAATAAAACACATCACTTCGTGAAGGTGGTGGTCAACACGTACGCACAAATGATGATTTTTTTTTGATAGGATGGAAAAAAGATGAATAAAGTTTTGCCATTAACATAATAATTTCTCATTATCTATTAAATACTTATTTTATTATATTTTAATGATTAGTACAAAATTTAAGGAGGAAAAATTATATTTAAAATGAAAGAGATCGGTTAAAACGATTATCTCCCCTTTGAGAGACCTCCTTTGGATTTATTCTTAAGGGACCTAGGGATGGTCATTTGAAGAGCCCAAAAATTATTAAACTTGTAAAAATATTTTTAGAAGATTTTTTGGTATGGTTTTTTCTAGATATTTTGACCAAGGTGGTGTGAATAATAGAGGATAGGTGGTGTCCTTTTATAGTTATGGAAAGGGCACACTTGGAATTACTTCAAATATTTAAATATAATAATTATTTTCATTTTAACATGAAACCAAGTGGGAAAAAATACAAAGATAATATAGGTTAAGGTTTATATTCATTATACTAATAAAATTTGTAAAATTTTATGTTTAATTTCAAACCTTAACTTTATGTCAAACCCCTTCGTTAATAAATTTTAACCTTAAATGTGGTAACAACCATTTCAATACTAAAGGGTTATAAATTTACTTATAAGGTAACGATTACTTCATAAAAGGTCAAGGGATAACATGTTTAACCATATACCATACCCCTTGACCAAGTTTATGATTTTTTTAATTTTTAAATCATTTAACAATTATTATTTAACATAAAATATAATTAAAGTCATTTTAAGAACTATTCACATGTTTTGAATTAAAAGACATCAAGACATGTTTGAAAATTGAATATCAACTATTTAACCATAAAATATAAATTAATATTAATCATATAATTAATTTTAAACCATATGTAATCCCAATAATATTAATTTTTATGTTTTTAATATCATTTTCTTTGATTTTTTATTACTTCCACAAGCAATGTGTCATTGTTGTGTAAGCATTAAAGGAAATTATACCATAACTAAAAATTGAAAATAAATTACCACTATAAAAATAAATAAATTAAGTTAAAAATAATATTTTATATTCATTTATTACATCTAAAAATATCTATGTGAATTTATATGATAAATTAAAAGTAATAGAGTGACATTTTTGGAATTTTATTTTACCGAAAATAATATAAAGAAATTTATAAAATCTAAATAGAACCAAAATTCAATATTTTAGGATATATTAAGTTTTTTTTCAAACTAAAATCTCTAAAAATAAATTATTTAGTTGTTATATATATTTTTAAATTATTATCATATTATTTTTAGTCTTAATTACCTGATTTACTCTTAACAAGGTGGAAAATATTTACCATGATTAATATCCATTATGACAAAAAGAATGGAATATTTTTCAAAATATGAACCTCATGATTCTGAATATGGAATAATTTTTTTTATAATCTATTTATATAATTATATGAAATAAATTTTAATATAAATGACAAAATGCAATGGAAAATATTTTTTAGAAAAAATGTATTTTTAAGCACAAAAATTAACTTATACCAAAATCAAGTATAAAGATGATTCCTATGTAATTAATTATATTATTTATAACAAAAGGAAATTTATATTAATTTAATATCAGATTGAAAGAATAATGGGACCTTAAAATGAAAATAAGTGGCAGTTTTACAAAAATCAGTATTTTTTAATATTCATTGAAAGATTAGTCTTTTTAGAAAAATCCCAAAACAATTACCAAAGATAAGTTTGATATCCTAAATTAAAAAAATGTTTTATTTTTTATGAAATATAATTTCAAAAAGCTACAGAAATTAATTATAATATTATCTGAAAAAATTAATAAAAAGTATTTTTGAAGAAATCACATTTTTAAAGAATAAAATGACTTTACTAGAAATTGAGTACTTTATTTCTAAGAATTAATTAGTACATTTGTATTGAGTAATACCATTTATATGTATTTTTCATATTTTTTTTCTCTTATACATACCCACCAATTTAGTGGTTAGGTTATAATGGTCACATTTAAATAATAATATTTTATAGTATATCATAATTCTCTCAAAGATTGATGTTGTGTGTTAAGAAAGCTATTGATCATAGTGATATTTTAAAATAAGTTTTTGGGGTCCTGCAATTGTAAATTTGGATATTGGAAAACCAAGACCCCCATTGAAACTAGAACAAGAGTTTTACACAAGGTATTACTAAAGATTCATTCAAATCATACATTGAGGTAATGCGCAGTCACCGGTGGATATTAGATTAAATAAATTTATTAAATTAATTGAATAATTTATTCATCTAATTTAATTTATAAATATAGTGTAAAATCTATTTAATAACCTTTTATGGAAAATCTCCAGGGTTATCCACATAACCTTGAGATATTATACGAAGGTCATTAACAGAATATTTATAGGATCAAGACCAAGAGTCCATGGGATTGATGAAAAAAAGACAAGGAAAACTAGTAGTAGTGACATGAATTCATTATTAACCAATGATTGATCCAATTATGAATTATGTATCATTATTAGTGTATTTATATACTATTATTTATAGTTTCAAATATGAATTATAACTATACTTGGCTTTCTAATTCTTCTACTTGTTTTTCAGGGCCATGTTAATAAATTTATTTTCCTTGAACCTAGAAATAATTTTTTTCACTGGAACCCTAATCTATTTATTTAATTCTTATGATTGTGGGTGGTGTTTAGATATCAATAGAAATTAATTATTTTATGTTTGATTATTTTTTATCTCTTACCTCATTCTTCACATTCATCATTGGCCTTTGGTAGGTCATTGATTTGATTATGAATTAGGTTTTAATAATGATCGAAACTAGGATGAATTATTAATAGTTGGTTTATGGTGGAGATTATGACTATGAGATTTTTTACATTTAATGATGGGAATGCAGGAGTTGGATGATATCAGACGCATCCTCAGATGATGTCTAACATTTGATGGATGCTTTGAAAATCACTGGAAATCTTGATTTCCAACAACTAGAGGTTGGAAATCGACAGACAAAGAATTTTTATTTGAGATTGGGAATATGGAAATAGATTCTAACAACATTGTTAGTTAACTATAGGATATGGTGAATATTTGGTAAGAATACATGACTTTCTATGAAATTATATACTATAAACCATGTTTACATAGGAACAAACATCATGTATTCCTAGTATTATGATGTCTAGCATCTTAGGATGATATAAATATAACATTACATGTTATCTGAAGCACTTGAAATTTGATTGTAGCGAATAATCTGAGTAGGTACAATGAGTACATGCACTATCATGAACCAGCTCAGGTCAACCCAATACTAGAAACCTGAGTCTCCCATGGTAAGGATCGAAGGGAATTATAGATCCACATAGTTTGGTGATAAGTTCATATAAATCAAAAACAACCTTAGAGAATGATATTTTCTATATTAAACCAATCAATTAATTGATGGAATATATAAAAGAAAGACAATATTCTAACATAATTTCAGATATTAGACATTGAAGAGTACAAGGAAAACAAGTTGCAAACCAAAATAGGTAAACCAAAGTAGATAAGACCAATAAAAAACATATCTATGTTATATGAGGGAAAAAATCCCTCTATGTCACTGAAAAACTCCCACATCCCACAAACACAGATACTACCTCTATTTTGTTCTTTTCCTTTACCTACGTCAGATAAAACTATATCTATACACTCTCAAAGGTATATACTGGGTGTTGGAAAACAATACCAGTGGTATCTCACCAGTTGTTTCACAAGAATACTTTAATAAATTAACCAATTATACACATTTAATCAAAGTTAAGGCTTTAAATAAAACTTTACATAGTTTTCAAATAAACTTGAAATTCCACCCTTTTAGTAAAGACCACTAAGAAAAATGAAAACATTCCAGTATATCCTTCCTTATAAATGAAGGAAATACTAGTTTTTGATATAATTAATTCCTTCCAAGGAGATAAAACACTTATATTTTTTCTCCCAACTATATAAATAGTTCTAGACACTCTTAAACTTAGTTCCCCTTTTTTTCTCTTGAAAAATAAACTCTGGTAGAGATGACATCAACTGAGCACTAGCCAGAAAATACTGATCTCTTCCTCCAACACATCCAGGTACATCCAAGAAAAGAGACTAAATATATTCCATTCATCTTTAGATTCCATCAATAATTGACAAAGTAAATTCATATATATATTGTTCACAATAACATTCCCCTTTCTATGGGTATAGAAAATGACATTGTCAAATGGATGAAGATACTCCACTCGCAACCTATGCCAAAGTTTCAAGTGCTTATTTGAAAATATTTAACAAAAAGTATTATTTTTAGAATAGATAGTGAACCTTTTTTTCAAATGGTAATTCTTTCAAATCCAGAGATCATGCATAACTATTGCATGTTCTAAATCATGTATGAGTTAATTCTTCTTATGTGGATAAAGCTAAGAAGAATCGTATACCACTACATGATCTTATTATATAAGAACATATCCTAGCACGTCACCTGATGCATAAAAAACACCACCTAGACCTTTCCTACTTCAGGTAGAATAAAAATAGGTTCAAATTTCAAAAACCACTTAAATTCATCGAATTAATTATGATTATTAGAATCCCATGAGAATTTTACCCATTTCCTAGTAAGATCATTCATTATAGATGATAACCTAGAGTATTCATTCAAAAACCACTGATAATATCCTACTAAACTCAATAATCATTGAATATTAAATACATGTTGTAACTCCTCCCATGAAAAGACTAATTTCACCTTCTCTATATCAACTGAGATATCATGTTCTAAAACCAAATTTCCTAAAAACAAAACATCAAAAATCTAAAAATAAAATTTGGATAACTTACAATAATTGAGGTAAACCCTCAAGATTCATTGAAAATATTTCAGATGACACACATGTTATTCATCAATTATTGAGTAAATTAGAATATCATCCATGAATACCTAAAAAAATAATCAAGGTACTAACTGAAAATATTATTCATCTGGGCTATATAAATAGTTATAGAATTAGTTAGACCAAATGGAATCACACGATATTCAAATTTTCAATTAATAATAATGAAGAAAGTCTTCAAAATATATGAAACATTAACCTTGAGTATATGGTATCCCAATCAATTCCCAATTTTTGAAAACTAATTCTCTCCCTTTAATTGATCAAACAAGTCATCGATACAATGCAAATGATACTAATTATTAATCATTACCCAGTTTATCTTCCATTAATCGAAACACAAATAGAGATTTACATCATCCATTTTGAAAAAATAATCACAAGGACTGCATAAGGAGATAGAATAGGATAAATGAAGCCTTTAGTTTTCAAATCATCCAACTAAAGATTCAATTACTTCAATTCCACCGAATCCATACAATATGAAGGAATGGATATCGGTTGAGTTCTTGACAACAAATCGATCAAAAACTCAACTTCTCTCTCCAAGGGAAGACCAATGAAATCAACTAGAAACACTTTAGGAAATTTCTTAACCAAAAAAGAAATATTTAAAACCATATGTTCATCCATAAGTTCATTTAAAAAATAGGAAATAAATTTTACAAATTCCTGTAAAAGAGGTCCCACTAGACTAGATCTTAGATCCCATTCTCACTAAAATAGCTTAGTGAACCCATTAAAGATAGTAAAGAACACCCATAGAGGATAGAGATAAATATATACTTTATGGAAAACTAACTAATACATTGTGATGATAACATCAAAGTGATCTAAGTCAAGAACCATAAAATTAAAAACTAACTTGACTCCGAATAGAAATAGAATACATGAGGGACATCGAAAACCCTTCTCCTAATTCTTTCCTAGAGGAATCACTAACTCTATAACATAGGGAAAGAGTTTTATTAGAATTTTTGAAGGTTTCATGGAGTAGGTTTATATAATGGAATAAGAGGTTCCTCTATTAAATAAAGAGGTTTAAAAATATGCAAAAATAAATATAATACCACCTATAGTTATAAGTCCTACATCAACTTCCACTAGATACTTTTCCACTACATGTAAATTCCTCATTCTAGTGGATTGTGGTTGGAAACCTATAGTCTTTAAATCATCTAACCTCACAGAAGATCCTCTAAGTGTCTGTGTGCCTTTTCCATATTGTGGAGTAGAAAAATCCTGACAAAAATTTTATAAGTGACCTTGGAATCCACATGAACTACAAATTTTAAGAGGTGGGGGAATGTGTGTCTCATATACCCTATATTTCCAAACTATTATAAATTCAAAGGTACAATACTATATATTGTAGAAGGTGTGTTATAAGTTCTATAGTTGTATTTAATTTCACCACACTTTCAAATCTCACCCCACTTCCACTTACTCCTAAATTATCCTATAAAACTACCGATAGGTTGAATATGAATATGAACTACCCCTCACTTGTCTGTCATGTCAATATCTTCCATCATGGATTTTTCCAAGACATCATCATAGGAAGTAATATTATTTATATAAACATGAGATCAAATATCTGGACTCAAGACTATATGAAACCTTTGAACCATCAACATATAATTTGATACAATCATGGGAAATAAAGGAATCTATTTATTAAAGTTGTTGGAATATTCTATTATAGTATGATTGCCTTATTGAGGGGATAATAACTCCATGGATTCATCCATTTTCAATTATTTATAAGAAAATACTAGAAAAATATGGTATTGAAGTCCTTACCACTATAACCCTTCATGATATTTTTCTTAAACCATTGTGTCCCACCATCTCCTACTATAGCCTTCAAGCATAAAGGTCTCAAGTTTTTCGATGACAGAATCTGGAGTTTAAAAAAGATAAAAATTTACTTGATCCTATCCAACCATACATCCAATTTCTGAGGATCATTCTTTCCTTGGAATGATGGTGGTTTGTGGTGTAGAAACTCCTGGGATTGATCTTTATCTCCTCTAGTCCCTAGTTTCACTTACCTAGCTTGATTCAAGATGGAAACAACACTGGGGTCAATGCAATAGACTACCCGTACTAAATCTTCACCAATATTTTGATCCAATGGAGGGTTTCTTCATAGAATATCATCCACAAAACCATCTTGAGGAACTCTAGTAATCCTTCTTGGGGACATGGTACTACATCGAAGAAATAATAGAGACCATAAAATATGTGATCAATAATATTTTGAACCAACATAACATAAGAAAAGAATATATATTAGATCCAAATTCAACATAAGAGACACACTTCCCAATATAAAATGGTAAATTAAGGCTTGTTATGATGAGATATTTCCATGAACTCGCTTGAAACCTATCCCTTATGTCCCAAAAATCATGTCACCTGTATACCAGAACATCTCAACACATGAAGACCAAAAAAAATGAACTAACCTGCCCTGATATCATTTTGTTATTTAATTAATTGGTCCATCCCTTTACTAGACACTTGAGATGTCTTGTATAAAGACCTGAAGGGAATTCTAGATACCCATTGGTTAGCGATATCTCTTAGGAATCAATAACAATATTTGGGAATAATTTTTCCCACTATAAACCAAACAATCAATAGATAGGATATATAAAATAAGGAAAATATTCCAATAAAATTTAGATATCATTAGTTAAAGAGCACAAGGTAAAATAAGGTTCAAACCAAAATAGGTAATCCAAAGCAGTTATAAACAATGACATCCCATATTCATGTGATACACTATTGGAAAACATCTCTATACCCATGTTTTTAAACCATGTGTATGGCCTCTAATACCATGGGTATAGTCTATAACCATGGTTTTCAGAACTTTGGTC
Organism: Viscum album; assembly: GCA_963277665.1. NCBI lineage: Eukaryota > Viridiplantae > Streptophyta > Magnoliopsida > Santalales > Viscaceae > Viscum > Viscum album. Next base: position 475,751,267 of record OY728156.1, read on the forward strand.
GACGAAGGCATGGGTATAGGACCTAGAAATTCTATAATACCCATTGTTTAACCAAAATTGTAGTTATATATTATCCCATCAAAAAACATATACCCACGGTTCTCAAAACCATGGGTATAGAAACCTATCCCCATTTGGAGGAAACAACACCACCACCTCTTCCAATATCTCATGAACCTGTAAATAAAATAAAATAGACAATGCAGTAAAAATATTATGTATTTAACATTCAACCAATAGCTTCTAATATTTTTAAAACAATTTAAAATACTAAAAAATAAATATATATCCACAAAACCAATCAATTCAAGTCATTAAACAACATCCACATGTTTTTTTACTACTAAGTGAAAAATGGATGGAATCAACATCTCCCCTGTCACCAACATCCTCATCCACATCACCATCACCAATATCCTCATCACCATCAGCAACATTCTCATCATCAACAGCATCATCTCAAGTAGCAAAAACATCATCACTAGAAGCATCATCAATATGATCGTCGCCACCACCATCATCTCCACCAACACTAGGACCCTCATTATCATCTATCAGGGAATCATTTTAAGATCACATTGGTTCCATATATGAATCAATAGTAGCATTTTCCTCTAATGAAAGTGATTGAATTATCACTGAAAATGCTTTCATGAAGTGTTTTGTGATCATATTATTTCTTTTATGCTCCTGTTTACTTCTTTTACACTATTTTAAAGATTTTTTTTCCTCAACTGCTTCTATATGAGTGCTTTTCAACTTGGGGTTCTAAGAGGTTTGATAGAATCCTAAAAAATACCAATACATAGAGGGAATGATTTTTTCCCCTGGTTGACATCGGACTCTCCCATAGTGCTCCTCACCAAATACTTGACTCATGTGCTCTTTTAGAATAAAATTGTCATATTCTTTAGCATTAAGAGCCTCCTATATAGACTATTGAAAATATAAACAAGATATTTAATTATGAATTTTATATAAATATTTTAAATATAAATAAAAATACTTACAATATTTTCTTTTGTTTGTACATTTACTTCACTTCCATCCTTTTTCATCTTACTCGAGCAAAATAATTTTTCTCGAGGCACATGGCCTTCGAAGCTGAATAATTATTACTAAAAATGGAATTTATTAATATACACATATTGAGAATATAAAAAATTTCTAATATTAAAAAATAATAAAAGGTAATAAATTTTCAATGAATGAACAATACATAAATTTAAACGTGTGATAAACATGGATAAAAAATTCACAAATTAAACCTAATCAAAAAATTGTATAATTTTAGCTACTCATTATAAAAATTACATAAATATCATCTATTATTTAGTGTTGAACATTGAAATAAAATCCAAGTGAAGACTACCAACATTCATTGAAAATTAATATTACCACAATAGAAAAATAATCAAGAGGCTTTCTAAATCATATAAGGTAAGAAAGGTTCCTAGAATAGTAATTACAATGATTTTAAAAAGAATAAATCATAAAATAATAAATTTAATATGTTCATAATTTCATTTAAATATTAAAATTATCATATTTAATATTGAATACAATATGTAATTCGTAGAGTTGAATATGAATATAGGAACCAATGATGTTGAGAAAGGTTATAATAATTAATGCTGAAATTTTAATTAGATGAAGGAAGGTGTATCCTAAGTTATTTAAGATATGGAAACTATATAATATTTCCAAAGGGTTGTTTCATGTTAAAATATCATTATATATCATGTTTTAAAAAAATTATTGTTCAGTTATTGATGCAAATATACATTATATCATTTTTAAAATTAATGTTTTTATGGTATATCATAATTATTTAATAGTATAATATGACATCAGTTGAATAATTACAATATCAAAAATTAATGATGAATAAAAAAATAAGACATGAAAATAGGCATAGATAACTAAGTAACAATATAAATGTAGATATTATTTCTATTCATCTTAAAGTAACTGTAACTTCTCATGTTTGGGCATTGTAGTGAACCCTAATGTGTTCACATATGTGATTGACTCTTTATTATTTATTTTTTCCTCATGCTTACTAAAAACAAAAATTCAATACAAGTAATAAGAATTAAATTCTATATGAAAACTAATAAATATCAGTAATACCTTAAACTCATCAGTCTTTCAATATGTGATCATTTTTTGATATTTAGTTTTTGGATAGTCAGTGAATATGGGTACAACCTATAAATTAGAACCAAATTTACTCCTCCAACAAACATATAACTCATGCTTTTATGATCACCATAACTCTCCAGGATCCATCAACCTTGTAACCTTAGAAGCTTCACCATCATAAAAGTTAAACCAACTCTACAAAGAACATGTTAATTCAGATAAATACAACAAAAATATAGATATAAATTGATAAAATTTTCTTAACCATATCTATGCCCATTTTTTGTACTTGATTTCATTACCGAGATGAATCCATGAGACTGGTTCCACCAAAACGATATTGTCGTACTCAGCTAATGTGGCTAAAGAACTTGTAAATTGAATGTTATTTTTACCTATTATCTTATTTTCTTTATTTTAATCCACCATTATTTGTGTTTGGTGATTCCAGGCTTCCCATATATGGGTTTTCCCACATCACCTACTATAAGATCCAATTGAATAAGATAAATGAGAGAGTGAAAAAAGAAAAATAATTAAGTCATGATACAATAGGAAAAAAAATAATAGATATAATTTGACATACCTATAATAACAAAAACTAATTAATGCTACTCAATAGGCTCTGATGAATCTGTGGGTTTTCCTAGAACAGTAGCCTTCGAAGGATGTGTCAATTTAAATGCATGCTCTAGGTGATCTACATGCACTTGAGTGGGAGCTTAAGAAATAGAATCATTAGTTCCTGGATGTATAGAAGGAACTATATTTGATGTAGACATGAAAGGATATGGGTAGTAGGGTTTTGGATACATCAACAGATATGGAAATGGTAAATATGTCACCATCCCTGCACATAGTGTAGACATGGTATGGGAAGAAGAGGCTAAATGAGATGATGATGGATGAATGCATGGGAACATCTCTAAAGGATCAAGAAGATGATGGAAAGGTGTGGTATATGGGGTGTTCGCTGGTGGGTTAGGGTAGAAATGTGTAAGATGGGTGATTCGTCTAGGTCTAGGAGCATCCTCGCTCAGACCCATTCCAGTGGGATGAGGAGGAGTCAAATATGGTGAAACTTAATATCCCTAAAACAAATTTGATAAAAATATGAACATGAAATTATATATAATTTAGAAGTAAAATATTAAAATTATTATATCCCCTAAGGGAAGAATAGGAGATAACCCATGCTCATGCCTCTATTGATCACCATCAAATAATTGCATCATTAAAACTCATTTCATAATCTTCATAAGAAAGAAAATGTACAATTTTTAGAAATAGTTTTTGAAAATCATGCATATAACTTATAACTCAAAGAATTCATAAACAATTTCATAAAATGTTTTAGTAACAATAATTTAAAATAAAGTTATACATTTTTTAAAAAATCATTTTAAACTCAGTTTTCTGAATTGAAATAAATCTAATTAAATGTAATAAAACCAAAAAAATACTAAAAAAACATACCATTCCAAATAGAAACTAAATTAAAGTAATTATAGTAATACGAACCTGATAAACTCATTTCAAGGTAAACTAAATGAACTGTGAACATGTATGGTTTCTTCTATATATTACACCCCACTACTTTTGGTTTAACATTAACTCTCATAATTAGACAATTTGAGTAATCAATTGGAATATTTTGGTCAACACCAATGGGAGCATCAATGGTGTCAATTTCATCCCCATCATCGTGAAATTCATGTCTTAGGATTACTTCATTAATGACACCATAATCAAGTCTGAGATGATCTTTCACATAAAACACTTGTTTTTACATTGATGCCAAAATGTATGGGGCATCAATAGCGAGGAATCGACTCATGTCAATAACTATGAATCCATAATCATAAAAAAAAAATTACCATTTAGGTTCATTGAATCAAACCATTTACATTTCATCATAGTGACTCATACTTGAGAACAGTAATTTGATAACAATATTTTCTAAACAGGTCCATAATAATGTACATCTTTATATCAGGGTCGACTATCTAATGCACTGGCATAACAGACCTTTGTAGCAGTTAACATAACACCATAATGTTATGTTATCATTTTCATCGATCAATTAGTTGTAACAAAATTATACCTATTGATTATTAAATATTTTCATTCATGTACCAATGAATTGAAACCAAAATCCAACACTCTTAATTCTTCATAAATAGATTAAATAGGTAAACTCAATACCTGAAATATATTTTAATAATACAATTAAATCTATATTTATATTTTAAGTTAATTAAAATAATGGGAATACCTTTGATTTCAACCAAACAATAAACTCTTGGATATGTAAAGCCTCTACCCTTCTCAAAGGTAAATATCGATGAATGCTACTTATAATTTTTTTATGTTCCCTATATAAAATGATAATAAAAGTATATGGTATATATGAAGTGACATAGTACAAGATGACATATAAAAATCCAAATTAATTACTTTATATAGTCATCAAACAAACCACAGTTAAAGAAGACTATATGATGTTCTATATCTCACTCTTCAAGCCTCAATGTAGCCATTGTATATGAACTAGTAATTCCTCATCTTTGGGAAGAGATGGAAATGATGGCTTAATTTACCAATACTACTCATCGTCATTTCTCATTGGTCAATTTTGTCTTGCTCTCACATATGAAAAATACAATGAACAAAAATCAATACATTCTTGATCCAGATAACCTCTCACAATTAATCATTCATGACAATTCTTGTTTCAAACATAATATTTAATTGTTCGCACATTTCTTTTAGTAGGATACATCCAGAAAAAATAAAATGGTCCCCCAGGAAGTGTTTCACTTGAAATATGAACTATTAAATATAGTATGCAGGTGAAAAATTATGGTGGAATTTTTTTTCCAACTCACAAAAAATTAATGGTGCCTCTTACTACATTTTTATCAAGAATGAATGGGATAACATTTTATCAAAAAGTTCTCTAAAAAATGACACAATAAAATCACTAGCACCCTTATATTGTTGGAGAAAAAAAATCAAATTACTATTAGAATCCATTCAGGAATAAGGATGTGATAATCATGAGTTTTTATGGATTTTAGTTTCAAATAACTTATATCAAATCATTTATATATTTTTTTTGAATAGTCATCAAGAACCTTGATATTCTCCAATACTTTCAGAAATTTAATTTTCTCTAATGGTGCCATCACATAAGAAGCACAAGGAACTTTCCATTTATTTTCATCAATACACATAGGATGTGGTTCTGGTCGAATACCCCAATCCATCAAGTCCCAATGAGATCAGAAGTAATATGTTTTCTTCCCCATGATATTTAGAATAATTGAAAGAAAAATTTAAAATATATTTTTATAAATATTCATTATGTCTAAACAATGATGTAATAAATTGGTAAACAAATATGGAAATTCAAAAATTATGCATCTCTTTTTCCCATTGTAAGTGTCTTTAGTGTCAACAATATTTCTATTTTAAGATTACATATGACATTTACCTAATGAAAAACAAAAATATTTCAATTCATTAAGAACATCAGTTCCTAATGTACGTTGAGGTGCTTGTTTAGTATCAGTAGTATTTATAAGGACCCAGCCTTAAACATTACTTAATCTTGATTTACTTCAAGAATACACGTTGAGGATCTTTTCAGGTTTAGAGTTTTAGGGAATGAGATCATAAATCATGCATTACATACCACATTTAAACAAAGTGGTTACATAAAAGATAGTACTCATTTTTTCCATAAATAGAAACATATTTAAAATAAAACATAGATTCTTTCTTGACACTTCCTTAACACTATCATCACATCATGTACCTTTCCCTTCACCTGTGAAAAAAATTTCAAAAACATGGGATGATCATAAAAAGCTCAGTAAGGGATATAAAAGTACGAAATGAAAACATTAGTCCATGTATGAAATCATGATTTACTCATAAAACATAATCACTTTAACATACCTCATCAAATCATGAATAAATCATAGAAATCAGAAGACATAAAGGTAACTTTAGGCATTCATAACATTCTTATGTAGGGAGTAACCCTTACGGTTACGTTTAGAATACCCATCACAGTATATTCCCTAAATATCTTAAGATAAACCTTAAAGTTTAACTCCTTCACATTACCCAATGCATTGGACAGATATATCGGGCTCACCCGCCCTTAGTTTATCACAGAACCACTCGTCTTCATAACAATTCCCAAGAACCATAACATAATTGTATCACATAAAACATGCATAAAGGAAACATAACATTTCCACTTTTCAATCACAAGATATCAATACAACACATTGATATAAACACATTATGAAAACCATTTTCAATACCAAAATAAAATTAAATTAAAACTTGGTATTTATTTTTCATTTTAAAAAAAAGGTTATGGCTTGTAGAGGAAGCGGAAGCTCAAATAATGGTCACGGTGACGGAGAAGTCATTGTCGCCACATACGTACGACAAAAAAAAAATTCCCTTTTTTCATTTAGTAAACGCTTCGTATAAAAAGGATTAATTTTGAGTAAACATAAAATTCAAAGGGTTTTATACACCATATAAAATTAATTTGTGTATGAAACATAATATGCCTCAATGAAAGGAGATTGAGACGAAGTCCCATACCTCAGGTCCGACTTGACTCGATTGTTCTTTAACGTTCTGAATAATAAACTTAAGTTAATTTCTACTTTCTTGAGAACCTTTTTAAAGTTCATTATTCCTTTTATATCACTTATTACCATTTCATGAACACTATGTAATTATTTAAGTTAATAATGGTCATTTTGTTGATCATTGGTACTTGAGTCAAAAATAAACTCTTTATAATTAAAATTTGTTCATGGGGTAAAATATCCATTATATCCAAAATTATATTCATGATGTAGATATCATATATATCAGATATATCCAGTATATACATGCATTTATAATATTAAATAACATTTAGAGGTAAGAAATGAAATGCACCGTTCATGGAGACGGTGAGTCGTACGTACGCATGAACGCTAATTCCATTTCTATTTCATATTTAATGGAATTAAAACATAATTATACATAATAGTATTATAATTATAGTATGGTATTATATATAATATCATTAAATATATCCTTTATAGGTACCACATATGGTATTAACGAATCAAATCACTTTGAGGGGCGGTAGTCCGCACTTCCTAAAATGAAGATATCACGTTTACCCATAATGGAAACCATAAAGGTATGACATAAATGAAAAATACAAAATCTTAAGGAAAACATAAACATATTATATATCATATATAAATATAGTGACTTCTTAATGGACACCTTTTAAGGTGTTAGAAGAATATTGAACAATCATCATTTCGTGAGGCAGAAATCTGCCATCCACGGAAATAGTATGCTCATTAACAATTAGATGTAGGTGTGTGTAAGTGTAGCTCGAATACTTATTATAAAAACATAATATTATATGGAAGATACTGTTTTTGTTACAAAAGAAATGAATAAAAAGAGTTTAGTGGGTTGGAGAAGCAAAATAAAACAAAAGAGCATTAGAGAAGACTTTACCTTTGAATCAGGTAACTCCTCTTGGTTTGAACCAAAAGGGTTTCTTGAAGAGATTTCTTCCTAAGTTAAGGCTTCTAGGGTGAAGAGAGAGATGTGGAGAGATAAAATGAACAGATCTTGGCCGAGCCAATGGCTTGAGAAGTGTGGGTAAGGAGGTAGAGGTGGGAGACTTTTATAAGAGGAGAGGAGGGGCACTCTTGGAAAGGTATAAAATGTTACTTTAATTTCAAATGATTTTCGGATTTTAAAGGTCCCAAATTGATATATTTTGGATTTTAAAGGTCCCACATTGATATATTTCGGATTTTAAGTCTTACATTTTTCATTCTCTTTTCATTTTATTTAAATCGTTCATTAATGAGGTAATCGCTGCATCATCATGATGTCATAAATAATTTAATTTATTTAATGTCTAAAAATTATAAAAAAAATATTATGATGTAGGAAATATTTTTATCTTTCCAATGAATATTTATAGTCCAATATATCATTTATAGAGACAAAATTAAAAAAAATTACTCAGGTGATACATTCTTTGTTATATTTAACTTTCTTTAAAAATAAAAAGATAAAAAGTCATTATCACACAAAAGTGATTCCATGGGGTCCCCAAGTTTTCCACGAGGAATCCCACGGTCGTCCATGACACAACCAGTATCATTAGGACACATGTGGGGGTCATTTGTTATTATTATGATATTATTTTATTATCCTTAACTACCTGATTACTAATTAATCAAGATAATTAAAGATAATTACAGTCGTTACTATTAATAATGTCCAAAAACAAAAGAGTCTTGATTACATAATTTAGACCTTCTGATTTCAAATATTTAATAAATTTTACCAATTTCCAAACACATAAATTGCAATAATTAATTTAAAAAATAATTCTCATTGTCAAAACAAATAGCGGGTTTTTTAGAAACAATATCTATGAAACGTTTGTCACTTGTTTATGCCCAATTACAAAGTGAAATTAATTCTAATGAACACCATTGAATTAAATGGTAAAAAAAATATTCTAATTACACTTTTATACCAATTAGAAACATAATCTAACCATATAAATTTAAATTAGATTAAAAAGGATTTTTGATGTAAAATGCAGTATTTTTCACTATTCATTAAAAAATGAACATTGTCAGAAAAATACCAAAAAAATTATCCAATGTAAATTTCAATGTCCCAATAATATATAATATATTTATTTTGAAAAATAGATCTTATAAAATTTTCAAAAGTTTGATTTAAAAATGGTTTTCCATTAAAAGGAATTGAAACAATCTTTTAAAAATATTAGTGTATTCCATGCTTAAGATTGGATTTATTCTCATTTTAAGACTATAAACACTATATAATTCATAAATAGACATAGATAAAAATATCAATTATTCATTACTTACTTGGGATGTTACATCCTTCCACCCTTTAGAAAATTTTGTCCCCGTAATTTATTTACTTAACGAATAAGTCGGAGTATTTATCCCTCATTGCATTTTCAGATTCCCATGTTGCCTCTTCACTCATGTGGTTTTTCCACAAAACCTTTACTTGATGAATTGCCTTATTCTACAACACTTGGTCCCTGTGTTCAAGAATCTGGACCAGTTGTTCCTTATAAGATAGATTCTCTTCCAGCTGAACTACCTATGGACTCAAAACATGAGATGGATCTAGAATGTACTTCCTTAACATTGAAACATGAAAAACATTGTGTACCTGAGATAAACTCGGAGATAAAGCCATTTGGTATGCAAATAATCCAACTCTCTCCAGAATTTCATATGGTCCCCTGAACCTTGGGCACAGATTTCCTTTCTTACCAAATTGCATCACACTTTTCCATGGTGATACTTTGAGAAAAACATGATCACCTACCTCAAAAGAGAGATCCTTCCTCCTGTTGTCCACATAACTCTTATGCCTTCTCTAAGATGTTCTCATGTGTTTCTGTATCAGCTGAACTTTTTCTGCCAACTCTTCTACCAATTCCGGTCCCATCAACTTCCTTTCACCCACTTCATCCCAGAAAGCTGGAGTTCGACACCGCTTCCCATATAATGCCTCAAATGGTTCCATATGTATACCGGAATGAAAACTATTATTATAAGAAAACTCAACCAAAGAAAGATGTTGGTACCAACTTCCCCGACAATCCATCGAACAAGCACGTAGCATTTCCTCCAAAGTCTGAACTATTCGTTCTGACTGCCCATCTGATTGAGGATGAAAAGTTGTACTAAAATTTAATTCAGTACCCAACGACTTCTGAAGGCCTTTCCAAAAGTTATAAGTGAACCTGGGATCACGGTCAGATACAACGGAGAGAGGAAATCCATGTAACCTGACTATCTCTTTAAGATACAAACGGGAAAGTTGATCTAGGGGAAAAGTATCTCATATAGCAAGGAAATGAGCAGATTTAGTCAAGCGATCAACAATAACCCATATTTCATTATTACCTCGAGGTGTCTTCGGAAATCCCACAACAAAGTCCATGGATATATTCTCCCATTTCCACTTTGGTACTGGTAAAGGATGAAGCATCCCTTTCAGTAACTGCCACTCTAATTTTACTTGTTGAAAAGTCAAACACTTCACAGTAAAATCAGTAATATCTCTTTTCATTCCGTCCCACCAGTAATACTCCCGAAGATATCTATACATCTTTTTACTTATTGGATGAACTGAAAAAGGATAACTATGAGCTTCACATAACAACACTCTCTTCAACTTTGAATCACACAGCACACACAATCTCTTATCAAATATCAAAACACAATCATTATCAATGTTGAATTCAGGAAACATACCCTTCTGAACTAGCTCTACCTTTTTCTGCAACTCGCTGTCTTGATTCTGTGCTTGCTTAATTCTATCTGATAGATAATATTTCACTAATACCTGAAACAAAACAGAAGGACATCCTGAACCAACAAATTTTTTGCCAAATTTCATCAAATCCTTAACCAAAGGATCACATTCCAAATGCAACATTGTTAATGAAGCATTAATTTTTTGACTCAAATCATCAGCCACTTTATTTGCTTTTCCTGGATGGTAATGAATTGTGAAATCATAATCTTTGATTAATTCCAGCCACCTCATCTGTCTCATGTTAAATTATTTCTGAGTAAATATATACTTTAAACTTTTGTGATCAGTATATATTTCACACTTTACACCATACAAATGATGCCTCCAAATTTTTAAAGTGATACAACAGCAGCTAATTCCAAATCATGTGTAGTGTAATTTACCTCATTAGTTTTCAACTGACTTGAAGCATAAGCAATTACCTGATCATTCTGCATTAGGATGCAACCAAGTCCTTTCAATAAAGCATCACTATAGATAACAAACTCACCATTCCTGGAAGGTAGTTCCAAGACTAGAGCATTCACCAATCTTCTTTTCAATTCTTGAAAACAATTATCACATTCTTTTGTCCAGATAAACTTAACAACCTTCCAAGTTAGCTTAGTCATTGGACTAGATAACCATGAAAAATTTCTAACAAACCTTCAGTAATAGCCTTCCAAACCAAGAAAACTACGAATCTCAGTTACATTTGTGGGACTTGGCCATTCCTCAACAACCTTTGTTTTTGCAGGATCAACAGTTATTCCATCTTTAGAAACAACATGACCAAGGAAAGAAATTAGTTGCAACCAAAACTCACACTTGCTGAATTTCCCATACAATTTATTTTCTTTTAAGGTTTGAAAAATAACCCTTGAATGAATTTCATGCTCCTATTTACTTTTAGAAAACACCAAAATATCATCAATGAAAACAACCACAAACTTATCCAATAACTCATGGAAAATTCTATTCATAAGGTCCATGAATACAGCAGGTGCATTGGTTATCCTAAAATTAATAACTACAAATTCATAATGGCCATATCGTGTACGGGACGCGGTCTTCAGAATATCATCTTCCTTTACCTTCAACTAATGGTACCCCGATCTCAGGTCAATCTTTGAAAAATACTGAGCTCCCTGGAGCTGATCAAACAAATCATTGATATGAGGCAAAGGATATGTGTTCTTAACAGTGATGTTATTCAGGGCTCTATAATCAATTCAAAGTCTCATTGAACCATCTTTCTTTTTAACAAATAAAACAGAAGCACCCCATGGTGATGTACTAGGTCAAATGAAGCATTTCTCTAATAAATCTTGCAATTTCTCCTTCAACTCTAAAAGTTCAATTTGAGTCATTCGATAAGGGGGTTTTGAAATTGGTTTAGCATCAGGAACTAAGTCAACAGTAAACTCAACTTCCCGATCTGGTATTATTCCAGGCAAATCATCAGCAAAAACATCAGGAAACTCATTTACCACTGGCACATCATTAATCTGAACAGTTCCCTTATTTTCAACAATATGTTCAAGGTAACATTCATTTCCATCTTTTACAAGTTTCTCGGCCTCTTGATATGTTATCAAGAGTAAGGGTTAATTATTGTACACAAACTGAAAGTATTTCTAAAAAGAAACATCTTTAGCTCTATAATAAATCTTAACATGGAAAATAGAGAGCCAATACATACCCAGGATAACATCAAACTCTAATAGAGGTAAAACAATAAGGTTTACAAGTAGGTTCTTTCCATGGATAAGGATAGGAAGATTCTTAAAAATTCTTTTTTCCTCAACATTTACCCCAGGTGTTTTTACCACCAGTTCAGGAGTCATTTCTTGAGATGGTATTCCCATTTTACTAGAAAAGTTTTCAGAGATGAAAGAATGTGTAGACCCTGAATCAAACAACACACTGGCATAATCTGAAAAAACAAACAAAGTACCCGATACCACTTCATTTGATGGCCCAACATCTGCTGAAGTAGTTTTAAAGGATCTCACCATACCTTTCTGCTTATAGTCTAACTACTTCCCATCACTCGAGCTCTTTGTCGGACACTCGTTTGCATAGTGACCCATCTCATTGCACTTAAAACATTTCACTAACTGTAAATCAAATTTGGACTTACCATCACCTTGACCTTTTTCAGTGCAATCACGAGCCTTATGTCCCATCTTACCACATTGGTAGCACTTTACAAAATTCAGAAGACATTCCCCATCATGCCTTTTACCACATTCATCACAAACTGGAAACTTATTTTTCTTACCGTCAGAACTTTTTGAAGAATTCTATCTTTTCTCCATCCACCTCGGTCTCTTCTTTTGATGGTTGTTATAGAACACTTGATCATCGGAAAACTCCATTTCCACCTTCTCAGAATATAAAACAATATTTTTATAACTCTTGAACTCACGAGAAGATAAAGCCCTTCGATATTTTCACTTTAATCCTGAGTAAAAACGATTAATTTTACTATCAAGGTCTCGAATAAAATTTGGATCATACCTTGACAATCGAGTGAACCTTTCTTCATAGGCAGCCACTGAGTCTTCCTCTTGCCTCAATTCTAGGAATTGTTTTTTCCATCCTAAGTCAAACATCCTTAGGAAAATACTTCTCAAGAAACATACCTTTGAATTCATCCCAGTTGAGAGCATCAATCTCATCAGCATTCCTGATATTTTTAACCATCGACCACCACTGATCTGCTTCACCCTCCAAATGGTAAATAGAAAGAATAACCTTTTGATTGTCTGAACTCCCCCATGACATCGAAAATATTCACCAGTGCTTTAATCCACCCTTTAGCTAGCACAGGGTCAGATAATCCTCTGAATGATGGGGGATGTTGCCTCATGAAATGTTCCACCACTGACATGTTCCTCTGTGGTTGATCTGGCTGATCTCGTGCATGGATACCACCACCATTTATCGCTTGAGTCAACTGCGCCATTACTGAAACAAACTGTTTTGTTCCAATTTTGACCATCTCAGGATGCTGATTATGAAGGTTATTTCCTTATGTATGCCTTCCTAGCACTGCTTCCCTATTTCCTCTGTGGAAAACCATTCTGTACAAACATGTCTTATATGAAGCAACATGGTAATCTTTAAATACTATATCATTTCAATTTTACCATTAAATATATATATATATATATATATATATATATTTGGATAATCATTTAATAGAATTATAACTCCTAAAGTTTTCCAAACAAACCTCTGATACCAACTATAAGGCCCCAGCCTTAAACATTACTTAATCTTGAGTTACTTCAAGAATACACGTTGAGGATATTTTCAGGTTTAGAGTTTTAGAGAATTAGATCCTAAATCATGCATTACATTTCAAATTTAAACAAAGTGGTTACATAAAAGATAGTACTCATTTTTCCCATCAATGGAAACATATTTAAAATAAAACATGGATTCTTTCTTGACACTTCCTTGACACTATCATCACATCATGTACCTTTCCCTTCACCTGTGAAAAACATTTCAAAAACTTGGAATGAGCATAAAAATCTCAGTAAGGGATATAAAAGTACGAAATGAAAACATTAGTCCATGTATGAAATCATACTTTACTCATAAAACATAATCACTTTAACATACCTCATCAAATCATGAATAAATCATAGAAATCATAAGACATAAAGGTAACTTGAGGCATTCATAACATTCTTACGTAGGGATTAACCCTCATGATTACGTTTGGAATACCCATCACAGTATATTCCCTAAATCTCTTCGGAGAAACCTTAACGTTTAACCCCTTCATGTTACCCAATGCATTGGGGAGCTATATCGGTCTCACCCGCCCTTAGTTTATCACAGAACCACCCGTCTTCATAACAATTCCCAAGAACCATAACATAATTATATCACATAAAACATGCATAAAGGAAACATAACATTTTTACTTTTCAATCATAAGATATCAATACAACACATTGATATAAAAACATTATGAAAACCATTTTCAATACCAAAATAAAAGAAAAGTAAAACATGGTATTTATTTTTCATTTTTTTTAAAAAAAGGTTATGGCTTGTAGAGGAAGCTAAAGCTCAAATAATGTTCAAGGCGGCGGAGAAGTCGTTGTCGCCACATACGTACGACGAAAAAAGCATTCCCTTTTTTTCTTTTAGTAAACACTTCATATAAAAAAGATTCCTTTTGAGTAAACGTAAAAGTAAAAGGGGTTTATACACCATATAAAAGAAAGTTGTGTATAAAACATAATATGCCTCAATGAAAGGATATTGAGACGAAGTCCCATACCTCAGGTCTGACTTGATTCGATCGTTCTTTAACGTCCTGAATAATAAACTTGAGTTAATTTATACTTTCTTTAGAACCTTTTTCAAGTTCATTATTCCTTTTATATCACTTATTACCATGTCATGAACACTATGTAACTATTTAAGTTAATAATGGTCATTTTTTTGATCATTGGTACTTGAGTCAAAAATAAACTCTTTATAATTACAAGTTGTTCATGGGGTAAAATGTCCATTATATCCAGAATTATATTCATGATTTTGATATCATATATATCATATATATCTAGTATATAAATGCATTAATAATACTACATAACATTTAGAGGTAAGAAATGAAATGCACCGTTCATGGAGACGGTAAGCCGTACGTACGCATGAACGCAACTTCCATTTCTATTTCATATTTAATGGAATTAAACCATAATGATACATAATAGTATTATAATTCCAGTATGGTATCATATATAATATCATTAAATCTATCCTTTATATGTACCACATATGGTATTAACGAATCAAATCACTTTGAGCGGGCGGTAGTCTGCACTTCCTAAAATGAAGATATCGCGTTTACCCATAATGGAAACCATAAAGGTATAACATAAATGAAAAATACAGAAGCTTAAGGAAAACATAAAAATATAATATATAATATATAAATATAGTGACATATTAATGGTCACCTTTGAAGTTGTTAGAAGAATATTGAACAATCATCGTTTCGTGAGACAGAAATTCGCCATCCACGGAAATAGTATGCTCATTAACCATTAGATGTAGGTGTGTGTAAGTGTAGCTTTAATAATTCTTATAAAAACATCCTAGTATATGGAAGATATTGTTTTATTTACAAAATAAATGAATAAAAATATTTTAGTGGGTTGGAGAAGCAAAATAAAACAAAAGATCTTTAGAGAAGACTTTACCTTTGAATCGGGTAACTCCTCTTAGTTTGAACCAAAAGGGTTTATTGAAGAGATTTATGCCTAAGGTAAGGATTCTAGGGTGAATAGAGGGATGTAGAGAGATAAAATGAGTAGATATTGGCCGATCCAATGGCTTGAGAAGTGTGGGTAAGGAGGTCGAGGTGGGGGCCTTTCATAAGAGGAGAGGAGGGGCACTCTTGGAAAGGTATAAAATGTTACTTTATTTTCAAATGAGTTTCTGATTTTAATGGTACCACATTGATTTATTTCTAGGATAAGGTGATAAGGGTTCGAAATATACTCATCCAATAGGTCTTTGACAAGTGTAAGTCTTAGATTTTACATTATCTTTTCATTTTATTTAAGTCGTTCATTAATGAGGTAATCGTTGCATCATCATGATGTCATAAATAATTTAATTTATTTAATGTCTAAAAATTATAAAAAAACTACCATGATTTAGGAAATATTTTTAGATTTTCAATGAATATTTATAGTCCAATAGATCATTTATGTAGACATAATTAAAAATGTTTTACTCAGGTGATACATTCTTTGTTATATTTAACTTTCTTTGAAAATAAAAAGATAAAAAGTCACTATCACACAAAAGTGATTCCATGGGGTCCCCAAGTTTGGAAAAAGGAATCCCATGGTCGTACATGAAACAAAAATTATAATTATAACACATGTTGGGGTCATTTGTTATTATTATGATATTATTTTATTATCCTTAACTACCCGATTACTAATTAATCAAGATAATTAAATATAATTACCGTCGTTACTATTCATAATGTCCAAAGACAAAAAAGTCTTGATTACATAATTTGGAACTTCTGATTCCAAATATGTAATCCATTTTACGAAATTCCAAACACAGAATTTTCAATAATTAATTTAAAAAATAATTCCTGTTGTCAAAACAAATAGCGGTTTTTTTAGAAACAATATCTATGAAAAGTTTGGCACTTGTTTATGCCCAATTCCAAAGTGAAATTAATACTAATGACCACCATTGGATTAAATGGTAAAAAATATTCTAATTAAAATTTAATACTAATTAAAAATATAATCAAACCATATAAATAAATTAGATGAAAATGCAGTTTTGATGTAAAATGTAGTATTTCTCATTATTCGTTAAAAAATGAACATTGTCAGAAAAATACCAAAAAAATTATCCAATGTAAATTTCAATGTCCCAATAATAAATAATATGTTTATTTTGACAAATATAGCTTATAAAATTTTCAAAAGTTTTATTTAAAAACGTTTTTCCATCAAAAGTTAGTAAAACAATCTTTTAAAAATATTAGTGTATCTAATGCTTAAGATTGGATTTATTCTCATTTTAAGCCTCTAAAACAATATCTAATTCATAAATAGACATAGATAAAAATATCTATTATTCATTACTTGGGATGTTACAGTATTATCAAACCTCTAGTGATTCTTCCAGTATTGATGCTCTATTTGCAAGAATCATCAGTTCCCCATGAAACTGAAACTACTATGATATTTAAGCCTTCACGATCGTGTATTATACATACAAATAGGAAATGATAGTTTTCCCTTCATGATTTAACAATACATCATTTCATATGTAGTTAAATCATTTATAGTCTATATAAGGGAATCATGCATATGAAATAAATTTTTTGAAGAAGCATCGAATGTGCGCAAACTCATATCCGAATGATGCTTCAACTCTCTTATTAAAGGTTGCAAGTAGACATCCATATCATTTTGTAGATAAAAAGTTCCAGATATCAGTATACTCAATAATGTGAAAGGATTTTTCATACACATCCATAAAGGAATATTATAAAAGTGAATAAAAACTAGTCACGTGCTAAGAGCAACAAGCATCTAACCAAATGGATTAAAACCATCACATGATAGACCCTACCTGATATTACACACCTCAACTAAAAAATATGCATGTTGAGCATAAAATTCACGCTATGATAATAAATATGTAGGATGAACTAACCTATAATTACCTTTAATTATCTCAACATCATTCCTTCACATATTAGATGATATCTCTACATACATGAATATAATTTGAATTCTAGAAATCAATGGAAAGTGCCCCCTTACTTTTTATGGCACACGAGATGGTGTTACATATACATTTTCATTCCATCAAGATGTACCACATTCTTTATTTCCATTAAGGTCAGTTATTTCCCCCCAAAACAAACTACAATATTTCAGACAAGCATAAACTTTATTAGTAGAAAATATAAGATGCTTAATTAACTTCAAATCCATATAATGATTTGAGGGAATATCTACCCCCCCAGGAATTAATTCCTTCAAAAAGATAAGAATATAATCAATGGAGGTATTAGAAATTCCATACATGGTTTTTTCATGATATGACCACATTAAAAATTCTAACTTGGTTATTTTAGTATTTTCCTAATATATTGGAGTTCTAAAATCATACATTAAATTTTTATCTCTCTCATCATCATCATCTTCAATATTTTCATAATGTGTACTTATATCGTTAACTTCTTGCACTGTAATATTATCTCTCGTGCGATGATGCACAAATATAAAAGGATAAAATATCAAATTATTTATACCACTTCTTTCTTTTCATTCATGAATAGTAGAATATTGTCTTGTCTCTCCATGGTGATACCAAACATAATAGTTTGTTTGAAATACATCGTTTCTTACATGTTGGATAACTTATTCTCAGCTTAACCATGGTATTCAAACACAATTATATCATATACATTATATACAACCTCGTTTTGAATCATTGTTAAATTAAAAATATAAAAAAATCCAAATTCTTTTGAAACTCAGTTGAAATATGATCGGTAAGACACATCCATATTTTATCCATTCTATTACAAGTAAAAAAGTTATTTTCTAATAAAAATGTAAAACAAAATTATAAAATTCATTACAACCAATTTTAATATTAAATTCATCAAATTATAATAGTAGTTAGCAAAAAAAGAATAATAGAAATAACATATGCTATAAGTGATGAATACAAATAAAGAGAAAAGCTGGGTATCCTTGACATTTAAGAATTTACTATCATGGTGGATAAATTGAATAATTTTGACACTACAATCCACATTTTTTCTTCTAATCACTTATGTTTTAAGAAACCAACCCTACCTATATGTCCCTATACTCTATATTGTCTACTACAAGGATTAAATTTCATTCCTGATCAACAGGGGTTAGAAACAAGTTCCAAGGACATAAACATACAAAATAGAAATTATTTCACCTAAATAAAAATAAAACTAAAAAAATCGATCAGGGAACTTAGATAGGATGAAATATTCATAAATTTTTCATTAATACATATGAAATAAATATTTTGAAATAAATAAAATTCAAACATAGAATAATAAGATGGTGAAATATTAAATATATTATAAAACATAAATACATAAAATATAAACATAATAACTATCTTTTAAATATATCCAACTATCATTTAAAATATCCAAAACAACCTTTAAGAAAAAATATGACATTCTGTTTTGAAATTCATATAAAAAAAGAAACTATTTAATTATATGAAATAAAAGTAACAAAATAAAATCACATATAAATCATGTTTATCCAAAATTCACATTCAAATAAATACATTTATAAATAAAAAAATTATATTAAATAATTTATTCCTAGCCATCATCGAATATTAACCACATGTTGAATGTGTCACGAACTGAATCTGGTCGCTATCAAAACCGGCACCTGACCTAGACCGTGACAAGGCCCGAAGGGCATTATCGATCCCAACTGGCTAGAACAAGTTCCTGGGTTTCTTAAACTGAAAATTGGGAATGATTTATCTGAGTTTATAAACTTAAAACAAAAAAAATCCAATAAAACGAATCTAGATTTTAAAAAAAATCATCTTTTAAAAAATTTCAGAATTTAATTACTCAATTTTTAAAAAATGTTCAAAGACCATTAAAAATGTAAAAAACAAAAAATGACATCCCAATAACCTCCTCATGGAAAGAGGCACCTCCCTCAATCCATCTCCACAACATGGCATCATGAAGGACCACTAAACCTGAAGCATTGTCACTAAATTTGTACCCGGACCTACGACAAAACTAACCAAGTATACATACACCCAAAGGTGTAAGTAGGTTGTGATCTAAAGCCCAATAGGATACCACCACTAAAAGATTCCATGTGATTAACATTCAAAGATGAAAATCATGCAAGTTTTCATAACATTAAATTCTAGTAACAATTTTCTAAAAATATGCAACTTTAAATAAAACAGTGTTCAAGTGGGATATTTCAAAGAATCAACACATTTAAAAATAATGCCAGTGCAACTGAATTTTCCAACCAACCATACCATGTGCCAATAGTATGAACAAAGTAACCAATGATCACAAGCAATGTAAAAATAACCCCTAAGCACTTGCTCATTGTGGGTCCCAGGTACCTCATATCTCGGTGAGAGTAGCCATCACAATATTCATTCACATATACAAGCCACTAGTTGGGAACATACCCATAACCTAGTGGTCCCTAATAATAATCATCATCATAGTTTAGTTAGTGTTTTCATTTTCAATCTTGCTATGTGAAACTAAGGTCAAAACCCACCGGATCACTAGCATACTAGTACACATCAACCCACCTAGATACTTGGGTTTCCCTCTTGTTCTCAAACAAGTTCAATAAGACATGAAATATAATTTTCACATGAAAATAACGCATTCACATCACACATTAACCAAACATTACCCCATGTATATCACACAAGTCACATAATCCACTTTTTCATTCAAATTCATTTTGAAATCATACTCACACCAAAATAGCCCACAACACTTTTCACATTTCTTTAACACTTCCACAAATCCTTTAAAAAAATTTATAAAACCTCTACAAGATATTCCAACTCATATAACATCCCACACACATATCACGTAATAACCTTCTCAACTTAAAAATTCATTTTATCATCAAACTCACATGAAACAGTCCACAAACATGTTTTGCACCCACAACACAATTTAGTAAAACATTTCAGCAATTTATAAATCACTATAAAAATGTTTGGCATCTTAAATCACCACTTTACCTTTAAAAACCCCATTTTAGGTGAACACACTCACCCAAATAGTATATATACACCCTTTTCCCACTTTTTTTAACTAAATAAAACATTCAAAATTTTCACAAAACAATCCCAAAGGGTATAACTATGTCTTGCCCACAAAACCCATTTCAAAACCCCCTTTCAAGGAAAAAATCATACCAAGACCCTACCAAAGAAGAATTCAAAGCCCTTGAAACATTAATTAAACCATTCTCAAGTACTATAAAATCACCTCAAATTATACCACAAAATATACACATAAAAAACACACATTTTCATAAAATGCCTTCAATGAGTGAAACAAGGTCATACGCGTAAAACCTATTAAAAAACTCTATTTTAAACCCAAAATCACACAAATACCCAAACAAGGCAGAATTAGTATCCCAAAAAATATTTAACAAAACCACTTGCATATGTTATAGAATAAAACCAAAGATTACTACAATGTTTACATATGGAAAACACCCAATTTGAAACAATGTCCAACTATAAAATTAACCACTTAATAAACTCCATCAAAAATGGTTTTTGTAAAATGCATATCATATGAGGAATATTAAAAATAATTAAATCAAGAATGTTAACTAATCAAAAAATGATTACACATGGAATCACATTGGAGGCTTTCTATGTAGGTAGGCACTAAATGGAGAAGATAGTGGTGGATTTAGTTTATTTCTCGAACATAAAAAGGGTCAAAAAACCCAAAATTTTAATTTTCTTGACACCCTGCATGGTTTGACATCACAGTTCAGTAAACCATGCGGTCAAATTGTGCGGCATGTTCATCCCACCCAAAATGTGATGTTTTTCCTCCAATTTAAATGGGGTCCAAAGGGAAAACCAAGAGGAAATATAAGCCATGGATAGGGGAGAAAATTCCCAAAAGAAACCATCCTTTTCACCCCAAAACTTATCTAACTCAAGGGTACAAACCACCTCAACAACTTACCCCACAAGTGTTTCCACTAGGAGTGTCACTAATCCTACTCCAAAACACCACAAAAAATACCATACTTTTGACAAAAGAGAAGGCCAATTACCATTCAATACCCCCAAGACTGAGGTCATAGATCAACAACACAAGAGACACCAAAATTTCAAAACCAAAACACCTGGAAACCAAAAGAAAGCTAAGAACCAAAAGATGAATTGAACCAAAGTGTGGAATTGAAAATACAAGTGTAAAAATTATCCCCACCATAAATATTTCCACCCCTTGAAATCCACATCAAGGCCAAATGAAAAAACCAAATCAAAATGGTGAACTAAGATGGAGTCCCTTTCCAAGTTTCTCCCCCAAAGGTCAAAACACCTCCCGTGATCAATTAAGGAAGGAATACTCTCATGACCAAAACATATATCACTTTCCTGAAATGATCAATCAAGTTCATATTTTATCCCAAAAGAAACTCCTCAAACACTATCTGAATAAGATTCCATCAATTTACTCAAACGAACAACAAAAACAAACAAGGTTACACTTACCATGATTTAACCAAACCGTTGGGCATTATCTAACCCCAACGTTTACCCAAGGAAGATGTAGGTAGTTAGATAGCTCTGAACAAAACTACCTACCACCAAGCCAGGACCAGGGACCAATCTGAGTTACTAGTATAGGGAGCCACAAATGGGCTCCCCACCATAAGATATGACTTGAATTTTTCCAAGACCGGATTGGGGAACTAACAGGGGGAGGCCTGAATGGACTCCACAGTACAACGGGTATACTTCCATTCGAAATTTCTAGTGGAACATACATGAGAATCCTAGTGGGTATCCCCACTATAAGAACCATCCATCTAAACTAACCATCATGGGCCGACATAAGAAGAATCCAAATTTAAAGAGTTGGGATGGTCGCAAGGTCAATCTACAAAGTTTGGGAAAACATGCTCTAACCCTGTGGATCTTTCTACTTACATGCTTTTCTGGGGCATGGTTACTATTAACCATGCGTAAACCATGTTCTTAACCGGTTTATCCAAATTTCAAAACTTTCTCCAAAAAAACTCTTTGAACAACCCTGGTATTTCTCCCGACCATGTGCTAGCTTCACTCTGAGACCTATGGATAGAGATCAAATGATTAAACTTCAGCCTCATTGTTAGGCTTTAGAAACCCCCTGAACAGAACTTCTTCTTCCAGTTCTACAAAAAACTACACCTCAATCCCATATGGGTTCACCAAGACATAACACCCTCTAGAACTCACCTTACCAAAACCTGACATTTCACTGAAACAAGGGCTTAGAATATGCACACACATCACACCATGTTTCTTTAGGTGAGAAACAACAAAAGGAAAGGACACATATAATCACATCGCTCTAAAATAGAGGGTTTTGAATTTTTCCCAAGGGATACAAACTCCCAACATAACAGAGACTCTCAGAGGATTTCACAACCTTCACCTTTATAGATAAATTATCACGAGGCATCACCGAACATTACCATTGGGACTGATTGAAATAATTCATGGAAAGGTACCTTATTCCAAGTCCCCAAACATCACACAATTTCATAAAGTGGATATAACATCCTCTCAAGACCAGATTTCCTACACTGGTGGTTTAACATGGACCCCTAATTTGAAGAGACTATGAAGGACCCAAAGGCACTCTTAGACACCATCCACACTGACAACCCCATACTACTTTCACCTTTAATGAATCAGGTAACTTAATAAACTAAAGTCTCTTTAAACCTTCCATGATAACTCTCTCGCTACAAGAGGATCTACAAAAAAATAAAGGAAATGGTTTAGACTCAATCTCTAAATCTCGAGAAAAATATTCCTTATATTGATCAACTAGAGGGTCTTACAATAGTGAAACAATCCGGGTTTTACTTCAGTCGTGCACTAACCCTTAATGTGGGTGTACCTTATCCAATGAGAGAACCCAAGGACCCAACCAAGTTGTTCCATTGTTTAAAATGTTCCAAAAACCAGATCCAAACACAATAGGGTAACCACCTTATTGGATTCCCAAACTTTTCTTAGAAGAGACCACTGACCAACCCTTCAACCCAGCTTACCGACCGAACACAAACCCAAAACACCATTCAAACAGGAGGGGTTATTTGAATCAAAACATCCTACAACATCAAAATTTTCAAAAACACATAATACAAACCCTCCCAAAATAGTCATCAAGACATCATGTTTTCCTTAAAAAACATTTCTTTGAAAACAAACAGTTCATCAGTTAGCGTATCCACCAATGGTACCCCATGGGCCTCACACATGCATGTTTCTGTTCCACAATAGGAACCCTCTTCATATCCATCATGTAACTCATACATACATTCCATCAACCATCCATCATTCCATATAACCCCATGCATGTGGTCTCTCATGGAAATACAAAAGGATAAGACAATAATTCTTTCCACTTTTTAAAACCAAAATAGTCAACCAATACCCCCTTTTTCTAAAGACCGCTAACCAAGAAATCAAAATCTCAATTTACATCTTACAAAACATTTCATAAAGGCACAACCATTCAAATAATAACTCACTTCCAATTTATTCATATCAATTTCAAAACATCTCATCTCATTAAAACACCTTTCATTAGTTTGGAAAACTGTATTGGGAACACTTTTTCAAAACCAACATTAACATAATTTCCTTATTTCAAAAGACGTGTAAACACACCACTTTCCATTTCAAAAAAATTCTGAAAATTAAGTTCCACAATTTCAAAAATAAAACAATTACCTATTTATTATAAAACCACTTCACAAAAACTTTACACTTCTTAAAACCATGTCATTTTTTTCTTCAAAATCGAACATCCATGATTTCAAAACTAATGAACACAAGACAATGCGAGAGAAAACTAGTTTCAGTGGGAGACTTGTACATATGGTTGCTGGAAATACTCCATTAACTTCACCATCATAGAGAGTGTTCTAGGGAAATATCCATGGATCCACATGTCGTTAAAGACCCTGCGGGCTCACTTAGACTATTAATCCAACTCTCTTTTCATTTCCCCTGGTCATCATCAAACCAAGAAAACCAAATGACTCAGATAAATCTTGACTTTCCCTGGCTACTCAAATCCTATCATGAGTTGTGGTGATCAGGAACACTACCCATAACTAGAATACCAAGCCCCAAGAATCCAAAATCTAGACTATCCTAATTGTTCCCCAAATAACATGACACAAAGAGTTAACCTGAACCTCCTTTATACCATTTTGTCACGAACTGAATCTGGTCACCATCAAAACTAGCACCTGACCCGACCCGTGACATGTCCCTAAAGGCATTAAAAATATCTACAGGCTATAAAAACTTCCTAAGTGTCGTAAACTAAAAATTGGGAATGATTTACCCGATTTTATAAACTTAAAACAAGAAACGAATCCAATAAAACAAATCTGGATTTTTCAAACAAAATCATATTTTACAAAATTTCAGAATTAAATTACTCAATTGAAAAAAAATCAAATACCATTACAAAGGTACAAAAACAGAAATGAAATCCCAATAACCTCCTAATTTCAAGAGTCACCTCCCTCAAGCCATCTCCACAACACGACATCATGAAGGACCATTAAACCCTAACCATTGGCACTAAAGTTGTACCTGAAAATACGACAAAAATAACCAAGTATTTTTACACCCAAAGGTTTAAGTAGGGTGTGAGGAAAATCCCAGTAGGATACCACCACTAAGATATTCTATGTGATAAACATTCAAAGACAAAAATCATGCAATTTTTCATAACATGAAATGCTAGTAACAATTTTCTAAAAAGATGCAACTTTAAATAAAATAGTTTTCAATTGGGTTATTTCAAAGAATTAATACTTTTAAAAATGATGCCAATGCTACTGAATTTTTCATAAAACCATTCTGTATGCCGAAGGTAAGCACAAAGTAACTAATTAGCATAAGCAATAAGAAAATAACTCGTAGGCACTAGCTCGTGGTGGGTCCCAAGTACCTCGTATCTTAGTAAGAGTAGCCATTACAATATCTATTCTTGGTTATGATCCAGTAGTAGGAAACATACTCATAACCTATTGGTCCCCAATCATTATCATCATCATTATAGTTTAGTTAGTGTTTTCATTGACAATCTTTCTATATGAAACTGAGGCCAAACCCCACGGAATCACTAGCATACCAGTACACGTCCACCCACCTAGATACTTGGGTTTCCCTCTTGTGCTCAAACAGGTTCAACAAGCCATGAAATAAAATTTTCACATTAAAATACCACTTAAAAATCACACATTAACCAAACACCCCCCATGTATGTCTCACAAGTCACATAATCCACTTTTTCCTTCAAATTCATTTTGAAATCATACTCACACCAAACTAGCCCACAATACTTTTCACATTTCTTTAAAACTTCCACAAATTCTTTAAAAAAAAATTTAAAACCTTTCCAAGATATTACAACTCACATAACATCCCACACACATATCACAAAATACCCTTATCACCATAAAAATCCATTTTATCATCAAACTCACATGAAACATTCAACAAACATGTTTTGCACCCACATCACAATTTAGTAAAAAATTTAAGCAATTTATAAATCATTATAAAAATGTTTGACATATTAAATAACCACTTTAACTTTAAAAACCCCAAATTAGGTGAACACTCTCACCCAAACAGTACATACACACCCTTTTCCCACTTTTTTTAACCAAATAAAACAATCACAATTTTCACAAAACAATCCCAAAGGGTATAACTATGTCTTGCACACAAAACAATTTTAAAAAAACACATTAAAGGAAAAAATTACACCAAGACCCTACCAAAGAATAATTTTTCATCCCTTTAAACATTTAATAAACCATTATCAAGTACTATAAAATCACCTAAAATTATATCACAAAAGATACACATGAAAAACACACATTTTCATAAAACACCTTCAAGGACTGAAACAAGGTCTTGCACATATAACCTATTAAAAACTCTCTTTTAAACCCAAAATCACACCAATACCCTAATAAGGAATAATTGGTAACCCAAAAAATATTTAACAAACCACTTTCATATGTTATAGAATAAACCCAAAGATTAACACAAGGTTTACACATGGAAAACACCCAATTTGAAACAAAGTGCTACTATAAAATTAACCGCTTAACAAAATCCATCAAAATTGGTTTTAGTACAATGAACAGAATATGTTAAACATTAAAAATAATTAAACCAAGAATTCAAACTCATCAAAAAATATTACACAAGGAATCACCTACCGAAAGTGTTGAATCCCTCAAAACATGGTGTGAAACATCAATCACACCACTACCACATATCAAGGAAGTGAAATCCAACCTAAAACCACAATATTTGACAAAAAAGACGCTAAATAAAACCGTAGGTTCTAACCCTAACTTTTGGACATTAGTAACTTCAATAAAGGGTGAAAGAAGCCCTAAGGAAAGAGAAGAAATCGAGGAATGAAACACTTACTTTCATGATTTTGATGTTTCCCCCATAAAATCTCCCTTCAAAGTTGAGGTCCAAGGGAGGGGGAGAGACCTTGGAGGATATACATGAAGGTAGGGAATAAAATGGAGAATAGAGGGTCTGATTTGGTTTATTTCTGGAATGGAAAAATGGTCAAAACACCCAAAATTTTAATCTGATGGACACCCTATATGGTTTGGGGGCACGGTTTAGTAAATCGTGCTGCCAAATTGTGCAGCTTGTTCTAGACACCCAAAATATTATTTTTTCCCTCCAATTTAAGGGGGTTAAAAGGGGAATACCAAGGTGTAAATATAGGCCAAGTATAGGGGAGAAAATTTCCCAAAATAAACAATCATTTTCACCCTAAAACTCATCTAACTCAAGCGTACAAACCACCTCAACAACTTACCCCACAAGTGGTTCCACTAGGAGTGTCACTAATCCCACTCTAAAACACCACAACCTAATACCATACTTTTGAAAAAATATAAGGAAAATTACCATCCAAGATCCCCAAGACTAAGTTCATAGATCAACAACACAAGAGACACCAAAATTTCAAACCCAGAACACTTGGAAACCAAGAGAAATCTAAGAACTAAAAGAGGATTTGAACCAAAGCATGGAATTGAAAATCTAGGTGTGAAAGAATGAAAAGATATCCATGATCCTTTTATTCAATAAATAAACTAAATTTATTCCTCTACTAAAGTAAATTATCTCATAAAACACATTGGGGAAAATATTATTCAATGTTAAAATCATTATTAATGAACTAATAAAGATAGAAAAAAAACAAATAACATAGATGGAATGGAATAAAGGAAAATAAAAAGATATTTAATTATGTAAATTTCACATAATAACTATCAATATATGAGTTCCATTTGATCTATCAATTTAAAAATCTCCATTTTCAGGTACATTCTCAATCTAAAATGGTATTTACTGTAATAATTGAGTTTTGTGACCCAAGTCTTGAGACTTAAACTAGGTTCTCATATAGGCTAAGGCATACTAATATAATCCCTAGTGGTTTAAAACTCATGTTTAGTAATCAAATAAACTATTGTGAAACTATTTTCCTACAAAATACATAAACTAAAATGGAAATTCATGCATCTATAATGTATAACACTTGAAAAATATTAAAAAACTATAGAGAAAACAAATTAATTTTTGCAATATCCAAAAATAAGTACAAAGTCACATGTCAAATGAAATTAGGTTTATAAAAGGGACTCATTCCCATGAAAATGGAGTAATATAAGAGAATAAATAAGGGTAGGGAAAGAAATATTACCTCTCAACTATTGCAACAAAACAAATGGCCACAAATAGAAGAACACCTTCTGATGGGTGAAATGTCACCTAGGGGATGATAAGTTTTCTTAAGGAGGGAAAGGGGAGGCCAAAATCTCTTGAGGTGGGGAAGGGGGATGTCAAATCTTCTTAAGGGATGGAGGAGGAAAAATCACCTGATGAAAGGGGAAAGTGCATACACATGGCAGGTATTAGGGTTCAAATGAGGAGGAGGGAGGAGGATCATGAGCAGGCCTCCCTATATAAATCTCTCTACCAATGGATTTTTAAAAACCATTGGTATAGACCAACCTATACTAACATTTTTTTAAACTATTTGTATAGGCATGACCAAAAACTATATACCCACGGTTTCTCTAAACCATTGGTATAACTCTGTTAGGATAGAGGCACATTCTAGTAGTGATATAAGGGTCAACATCCCCCCATGACACCACAAAGGTTGAGTATATGGGAAACTTATATATTTATGATGTCATGAGGTTTAACAGGGTGTTATATACTATTATTTTGCATATGAATACCCAGTTTACCTCTCATTTTTGAAAAATAATCCAAGAGATGATGGATTCTCAAGTTAAATTGAGCACATCTTACTATCCCTATACAAACAAAGAGACTGGGTGAGCAATTCATGTTTTGGATGATATGCATCATGCATGAATCATAGGCTTTAATGGTTCTTAGGATAGCTATTTGGGACTTATTAATTTCTCTTATAACAGTAGCTACCAGTCATCTGTTAGAATGGATCTATTTGAGGTTTTGTATAGTCTATGGTGTAAGTTACCTCTCTTCTTGACTATGGTGGGTGAGATTTTTCTTTTCGAGCCAAGCATTTTTAAGAAGATGTCGGTGAAAATTCAGATTATTTTTCAATTATTGGTGATGGATCAGATTCAGCATAAATATTTTTGTATTTTTAGTTCCATCCTATATAATTTTTGGTAGGTGACTGATTGTTCCTAAAATTTTCATCTTAACTGGGTCATCATCGGCTTGAGAAGCAAGGAAAATCAGTTTTGAGATATGTGGGACCTTTTGAGATCACTAGGAGGATTAGAAAATTGTATTTCAGTTATATTTTCCATATTTTTTTACTTCAATCCATGATTTGTTTTCATGTTTCTAGGATTAATAAGTATCATCTTGATCCCTCTCATGTTCTAAATTAGGAAGATATTAATTTGGAACTAGATTTTTCAGTAGTAAAGTGACTGGTTTGAGTTTTTGATTCTTAGGAAAATATTCTTTAAGTAAAATATATTATATTGTTCTAAGTTTTGTCGAATAATAGAATAGATTCTTATGAAATGTAGTAATGGGAATTGATGATGGAGATGTAGTATCCGCATCCTTATACTGATAAATATACTTATGCAAGATATTATGATGTTAGAAAGTGATGTGGTGAGAATAATTATCACATATCTGTGTCACTTTTAGGTATATATATTCATTTATTACCATATTTTGTTTTGAACCATTATAGGGTAATTCAGGATGATTTTTGGGAGGTTTGGAGTTTTTTGGGCTTGTGTACTATTCACACATGGTTAGGACAAATGATTCAACACTCCCATGAAACCATGTGGCTTGTTTTTGTTTAGTATAGTGGCATATTTCATAGTCAGTGCATTTTTTCCAAATAATGAAGGTTCTCCAGCGTAATGAAACAAGTGCACAGTTTCGAAAGCATGCAACAAAAAATAATTAATCCTGAAATTATTTTTTTAACCTAAAAAATATCATTTTGGACTCATTATTTATCATACATCCTTGGATATCAACCCTATGTATTCATCTTTGAGATTTTGGATCTCTTAACCCTTCTAGAGATCGATTCTAATGGATCATGAGGCATTGGATCAAGGAAACTCAAGGAAAGAACCCATTCTTTATGGTTATTCGTCATTATTCTAGATATTCTCTATTTTTCTTAAAAGAAAATATATATTAGGTTTTTTATGTATTGATACATGGGTTTTTTCATGACCTAATAGATTTTCTTATATATCTTCTGTGAAAAAGGAAGTTAGAGATCGGATCTACCTATATCTTGGTGTGTTTCTTTAGGAATTGTCTTGGTAAGTGGTTTCTCTTATCTCCATGAACTGGAGTTTATTTAATCCAAGTTTCTTGATTTGGGTTCCATGGTTTAGGTATCTCCTTTACTTATTATGAGACTTTTTTCCTCTTGGAATATGTATTTCCCTCATTTTTTAGTTTTAACAAGTGTTTGAGGAAGTTGGTTTCATAAAAAGTATTTTTTTAATGAACTTTACATTTCATCTAATCATAAATTGGTTTCTATATTTTTTTAAGGAATGAATCATGATTTATCGAAATGTGATTTTTTTGACTAATTTATGAAAAGGATGTCCACTTTTTTCTTTGATGATGAAAAAGGATTCCAAGGCATTGTGTATTCATTTTTTAGGGTTGCACGGTTGTTTTTCTGTAAAATTCATTTTGAATTAATTAATCTATGAAAATTAAGGCCTCTAAGTGTGGGATATTTTTAAAATTAAATCCACCATTTATTACCCTGATATTTTAAAGTAACACTATGTTTGATAACATATACAATGTGCAACACTGAGCCTAAACAAACCATGAAATATTATTATTTAAACCTGACGGTTATAACCTTGCCATTAAATTGGAAGGTAGGAATAGTATTAAAGAAATTATGAAATATATATAAATATATTTCCCAATTAAATTTTATTTATTAATTATTAATAAATAAGTACTCAGTTTTTAGTAAAGTAGTTTTATTCTTCGGAAATATGTTTTCTTCAAAAATTATTTTTATTTCTTTTAGTACGAAAATATTATAATTAATTTCTGAAAAATATATAAATATTATTTAATAAAAAATTAACATTTTTCAAATCGTCTTATCAAAATAATATTAGTCTAAATTTATGTATTTTTCTGAAAATTTTAATTTTATAATGAATAGTGAAAATACTGTTTTTTATTTAAAAATGTATTTGTGTTTCAAGAATTCACAAAGATACATTTTAATTTAAAATGATTTCAAAGTATAATTTAATATAATATATTATATATACTACAATTATGTTTATTAGAATCAATTTTATAATTTAATTTGGTATAAAAACAATTTTACACATAAAAAGGAATTTCATTGAAAAAGATGTATATTTTCTAAAAGCGGTTTCACCGCATTTTGTAAACATACTTAAAATTGATTTATAAAAATTATAGAAATTTAAATTGATAAAATTGATTCCATATTTAGAATATGTAGTATCAAATTTGGTAAATATGCCTCTGTTTTTGTCAATATGAAGAGTAACCTTGGTAAAATCTATCACCGTGATAAATGGTAAATTAGGTTAATCTAAGTTAAAACTAACTTATAATGTTATTGTATTTCATCTTAATTCTTATTATAGGAAATTAATTGGACCCTTGTCAAATTAGGATAAAAATTTATTTATTTAATGGATAGTTTTCTATTAAAATGACCAATATAATATTCAAATCCAAGAATGTTACAACAAGTCACTCTCTCAGTTTTAAATATCTCTTATATGTTCAAATAGGGAAAAAAGTGGTGAATGAATTTTAGTGGATATTTTGAGAATAATAAAATTATTTTCATGATGAAAATTTATTTCTAAGTTTGAGGTATTAAATAATTACATTAAATACATACACAACGCTAAAATAGTATTGATTCAATTAATAAATAAAATAAAATATGGTCTTAAAAATATTGAAAGTGATGTAATTTGAGTGACACGAACCAAGACATAGTTCCATCCAATCTGATGCCTGACCTAGCATATGGTATGGAACAATGGAATTCACGAACCCCAGGATCAAGCAACAAGTTTTTGGGTATCAACAATACAACTTGGGAACTATTTCACCAAGATGATTAACAATAAATAACCAACTATAAAAAATAAAAAAAAATGAATAACCAAAACTAAACATGGAATAACTACTTTCCGGTTCCATGTTTATAATGTTTGAACGAAAACCAAAAAGGTCTATAATAAAAAGGGAAACAAACACAATCCAAAAAAACCACCATGTAATAAGAGGAGCATCATCCTCAAGCTACCACCACAACACCTGAAAGGGTAGACCAATAGAAACCCAAACCACCATCTCCAAACATCTTTTCTTTATCTATATCAAACATAACCAAGTTTATTTACACCAAAAGGTGTAAGTAGGGTGTGATCCAAATCCTATTAATATTCCACCCAATAAAGAGATTCCATGTTATAAACATTAAAAGACAAATTAACATGTAAGGTTTTTTTAAGGGGATAAAGTAATTTTATTGACAACATATCCATAACAAAACAATTTAAGGAAAAGATATTCCTTTATTCTAAAACAAACTAAAATGTGCCCCATTTTCTAATAGTAAGTAAGATACCACAATGAGCACTAATTCACGGTAAATTCTGATAGGCACTAGCTCTAGTGGGCATCTAGGAACATTGTATCTCAGTGAAACATGGTATAGAAACCACACTAAACATAGTCCTCATCCATGAGCCAATAGAGAGGGTTATATCCAAAATTAGAGTGGTATCCAATCATCATAGTTTAGTTAGTGTTGTATATCTCAATACAGCTAATTGAAACCAAGACTTTCCACTTCCAAGTCACTAGTATACTAGTCCTAGTCTATCCACCTAGTCGCCTAGGATTTCCTTTATTCTCAATTTTATTCCACACATCACATAAAACATCACTTTCAGATATATACAAGCCAAACAATGAAACACACATTATAAACCACCATTTCCAAATCCAAAACATCTTTTGAAACTAAACTCACACCAAAACTATTTTAAAAACATGATTCTAAACATCTAAACATTTTATCAAACACCTTAAAGGCATCATACAAGGAAGCATTTATAAACCGCACATGGAACATAACACATTTCCAAAAAAACTATTTTAACACACCAGCACCTTTAATAATTTTAAAAACACATTTTATGCCTCATACACAATATATAGAGCTCAATAATGAATCAAGGAAATCATATCAAACTCATCAAATAGTTTTCAAGCATCGAACCACCTACCTTGAGTGAAGAGTCTTCCAAAAAATGTTTTAAAACTTTAACTAAACCTCAATCGAACCCTTTAGAAGAAATATAGAACCTTAAACATCAATATTAAATGCACAAAATTAAGATAAAACCCAAAAAATGACACCCTACCCACTGGAGAAGTGATGCCCCAAGAAAGAAGAGGGAAAACCCTAGAAAAGGGGGAGAAACCAAGAGAGGGGGACTTACTTGAGGTTTTCTTAAATAATCCAAGACAAATATCCCACAGAAATGGATCCCAAGGGTTTAAGGAATAAGGTTGAGATGTGCCTATAATTATAAATCCCTAGTGGGGCAGAGAATGAGTGTTTTGGGGTTTATTTCAAAGGGGGGTAGTTTAGGAAATTGATGATTTTTAATGACCTGGACACGCACACAATTTTCCTGCATGATTTTCTCAACCCTGTGGAAAATGTGAACCCATCACTATCCAAGTAGGATGCCACACTATTATCCCATTGTTTTTTTCAAACCATGTGATAACTATGTGATAATCCTTTGTTAAAAAACACTTCTTGTCCACACGGTTACCTCGATAAGGGTGCACAGTTTTCCAAATTTTGTGCCACCTTCTATTTACCCAATTTTTTTATTTTTCGCCAAAAACTCAAAGGAAATCCAAAGATTAAATTCTAGGAAAAAATAAATAGAAAAAAAACTTAAAAAGAAATCATTTGTGCGAAAATTCTCCCAACTATAAGAACTTTTCATCCCCAGAAAGTCGACTCGTAGCTTGATCAGAGAATAAAAATAGATACTCTTACTCAACCCATGACTTTTTCTCCCAAGTATCATGCTCATCATTACCATGTTTCCAAATAACTTGGACCAGTAGAATAGACTTTCCACAAGGCACTTTATCTTGGGAATCTACAATATGCACTAGCTGCTCAAACACTGACAAATCTAATTCCAACTCGAACTCTCCCCAATTCAATACATGAGATAGATTTGGGTAATATTTCTTTAATTAGGAGACATGGAACACATCATGGATTGAAATCAACTGAGAGGTAAAATATAGCATGTATAAAACCCTAGAGATCCATTGGGTAATCTCAAAGGTCCAACATACCTCAGCATTAGCTTACCCTGTTTACTCAAATAGTGATGACCCAAGTGAGGTGCCACTTTTAGAAACACTCGATCACCCATTGAAAACTCAAGATATCAGTGTCTCTGATCAGAATAAGATTTTTGGTGACTCTAAGTAGTTAATAATCAATGCACGATTATCTTGACCTTATCATATGTCTCTTTCACTATGTTCAGTCCCAATAGTGAGTTCTCACCCACCTCATCCCAACACAAAGGTAATAAACATGGAAAACTATAGATAACCTCAAAGGGATCCATTCAAATCAAGGATTTTTAATTGGTATTATAATAAAATTTGACTAATCCCAAATTGATTTCCAATAATCCTTTGAAATCTAATACAAATGTGTGTATCATGTCTTCCAAAATTTAATTTTCCCGCTTCATATGGCCATTTGTTTGAGGATGGTATATCAAACTTAATTTAATCTACTAATCCTTTACCTTTTGAAGGAATTCCCAAAATCGATAGGTGAAACAGGGGTCCCTACCAGAAATAATTGTTGATGGCACACCATGAAGCCTCCAAATCTATTGAATATATAATCATCCCAACTCATCCACCTTTTCTAAATCTCTAATCTGGATGAAATGAGCTGACTTTGTCCAAATATCGATCACCAACAAAATAGAATTCCTTCCTTGAGGTGTACGAGGCATGACAATAATAAAATCCATGGTGATCTTATCCTAAATCCGGGTAGGAATGGGTAGAAGGTGAAGCAAACTAGAGGGCCTTTGATTCCCTGATTTTATATTTGGACACATATAACACCTCAACACAAATCCAACTAATCATGCCTCATCCCTAGACATAAAAACCACCAATAAACATCATAAAACGTCTTAGTAGAACCATGATGAATAAACCACTATGACTGATATATCTTTTATATCACCACCTTCCTTAGAGATAATGGTGCCACAAAACGGCCCTTGAAACATAAAACTCCCTTAGGAGACAGTGATTAATCACAAGGTGTATCCACACCCATGAAGAGACTATATACACTACTATCATGGCTCCTCACCAGGAAACTCTCATTTAATTAGATCTATGATGGAAGGATCCAACTGGACACTATATAATTATGCACCTCCATTGTGATCCTTGGTTTATAGGTGCATCTAAGAAAAGAGCCCCATCAAAACCCACTCATCACTGTACATTTTCAATACCTGTATTATCACTTTCTTACTTAAGGTGTCGGCCACAACATTACCTTTTCTTGGGGTATAAAATATATCAAATTCAAACCCCTACAAGTACTCCACCCAAAGGTGTTTCCTTAAGTTCAAATATTTCTAGGAGAAAATGTAGGATAATCTCTTATAATCAGAATAAACTATAAATTTCATCCAAAATAGATAGTGTTAACATGTTTTCAAAGCATGCATCACCACTTCTGACACCAATTCATTGATTTGATAGTTTTTTTCATGTGGTCAGAGTTGGTGAGATCTATATTCCACTATATGGTCATTCTACATGGGCACACATATGATACCCAAACCCGATGAATCGCAATAAACCACAAACCCCTTTCCAAATTCTAGAAATATCAAAATAGGAGCAGTAGTTAATCACTTATTTATCTCCTTGAAGGACTCTTGGCATTCTGGTCCCCATTAAAACTTTGCACTTTTCTTATTGAATGTTATCTTGGGCGACACAAGCTGAGATAAGTCTCAAACAAACTACATGTAATATAGAGCCAGGCCTAAAAATCTGATGATCTCAAACACAATCCTTGGATGCTCCCATGACATAATTGCACTGATATTTTTTATTTCCACTAAAACCCATTTCTCTGATATCACATGGACTAGAAACTTTTCCTCTCTAATCCAGAAGTTACACTTTGAAATTTTGGCAAAGAGGCGATGGTCCTGAAGAGTGCCTAATACGATCTGTAGATGTCTATCATGATCCTAATCACATTCAGAATAAACCAGAATATCATCCATGAATACCATGACAAAGGAATTGAGATTCTAGTGGAACACCTTATTCATCAGTGCTATGAAGACCACTAAATCATTTTTCAACCCAAAAGGCATGACCAAGTACTCGAAGTGGTCATACCTTCTTCAGAAATCCATTTTTGTGACATTCATATCTTTCAACCAGAATTGGTGGTAACCAGAACACAAATATATCTTAGAAAACCACCTTGACCCTTTTAACTAATCAAACAATTCATCTATTAATGGTAAAGAATATTTGTTCTTAATATTCACCTTATTTAACTTTCAGTAATTGATTCATAACCAGATAGATCCATTAGCCATTTTCATGAACAAAACTGGGAGTCCCAAGGAGAGACGCTCGGGTGAATGAATCCTTTTGATTCTAAATCATCCAGTTTTACTATTAAATAGATGTTAAACCTTATCACAAAACATAGTGTCTAATAAATATCAATTTAATAGATTTTGTGAAAAAATAAATCATTAAGTATTTATAACCTAATATTGGGTAAGTTGGGGTGTCCAAGTCGAGCTAAAGACTTTAGAATAATATTTTTACATGAGGAAACCTAGATTATTTTTATTTATTCTCTTTTATTCTTTTTTTCTTTTATTTAATAAAAAATGAAAAAAAATCTTATTAAAATTTATTTTCTATTTTCTATTTTATTAAGATAAGGGAAATGCATGGGATTTTCATAGTTGTTAAAATAATTTTTATGTTGATATTATAGAGATGATTAATTTTTAGTGTTTTCAACTAAATCATATTATTTCTAAAATTAAAACCCAATACTAAATCATCCATGAGGTTTATACATGTTACATGATGGTGTAATAATCTATTTTTTGTTGTTGCATCTTTATAGAAACCCCAACTCCATTAACCTAGATCTGGTGTCTAATTTATTCATTATCATAAGATATAATGGATCTCATCCTAAAGGATTTATTATTTTATTAGTCTTCAATAACCAAATATAAACATAATTCCCATTTTATATTGGAAATTAAATATAAAATAGAACAAAAGAAAATGTTAATAATCCTTGAAATAATCCAAATATTTATTCTTCATATCCTAGGTAAGGGGGGGAAATAAGAGATACATAAAATGCTCATTAAAGATTAAGTACAACAGAAGATATTATGAGAAAATAAGGAATAATCAATATAAAAAGGTAAATAAAAAACACATTCCATTTAATCAATAACATAAGAACCAAATGAATCAATGGATAATATAAAATGAAATAATTGCATGGATAATAATAATAAGATTTACAATAAATAGAATTCTTAATGTTTTACTTCATGATATCATACTTTATGATATCTTTACCTTTAATTCCTTGAGCTAAGATATTTTAAACTATTGGTACGAATACACCAAAACCCTATTTAATAAGGTTGGCTAACTGGTTTGTCTCATGAGACATGTCAATTCATCGAGGAGCTATATAATTCTACCCCCTGACACTATATGTCCAATGAATTCCTTATATATTGAATGATCAATTTAATTCATGAACAATATTCTTTATCAATGATTACTTGTATCACATAAATAATACATAAAATCAACAGTTACCTAGTAAATCAAATAACTTTCATAGTAAAACACCATATTTAAGAGTGGTATACGGTTTGAAAAAAACCATATCCATTATATGGATAATATGGATATTTAATATAAATATAATTTCCAATGAAAATGATTATAAGAAATATAATTTTTCAATAGAAATTTAATGATCGAAAAATTAGTCAAGAGAACAGAGATGACCATTAGAAAAGTATATTTTGTAGTAAAATAAATTATTTTAAAGAATAAACTAAAATAGAAGAGGAACATTTAAAATGTGTTTTAATAAATATTTTTCTTTGTAAAATAATTAAAATCTTATATATGAAGTTGAAGAGTGTTAAAAGGTTTTGGAAGCAGGAAAGTATGTTGATACCGTGTATGTTAAAAGAAAACATTCCTTTTGAAATTTTATTAAGAATGTTAAAAATGACCCTTTTAGGAAAATATTTGAAATATTATTTTCAAACCATTTAAAAATTCAAGGATAACATAAAATGTCCATAATAAATCATTTGATGTAATAAAATTAACTTTTTTGAAATAATTTTTAAAAATATAGACATTGAAGAAAAATATTCCTAATCAAAAAATAAATAATATTGGATTGTATTTAAAACATTTATTTTCTTGATTTAGCTTAAAAATATATGAAAAGTTATAATAAAATAAGAAAACTCCATAAATTTCCATATTATAAGTGAATAGATGGATTTTAAGAAGGATATATTTTAATATTCCTTCAATGAAAATGAGATAAATCCCAAAAAAATGAGATTCAAAAATAAATTATTATCTCTTTGGTAACATTTAAATTGGTACCCTTTTAAAGAGTAAACTATAATTGAAAATTCAATCCTTGTGAATAAATATTTATTCAGTTTAAATATATCAAAGGGGAAATACATACACCACATAAAATTAAATAGTTGCAAAATACCAAATATGTATTAATGGAGTAAAAATTGAGATGAAATCCCTTACAAAGATCATATCATTGAAGTGAGAATTAATCAATAAAGTGATTATGAGAAATAAATGTAAATCAATAAAAAATAATTGGAAATATAATATAATACAATAATATGTAATTTTACACATGATCATGGAATAACTAAGTTAATGAATAATTAGTATAACCCAGTGAATAGAAATTGTGTTAAGAAACCCCTTACTTCATATATCTCCTTAGTTGAAAATGTTTTTTTACTCATTTTAGTGGTTTTAAACATGTTATTAATTTATAATAGAAACATATTAATATTTATAATATCATATATGATCCTCTTATAACATATTATCACTAATTCCTTAACAATCACTCATTATTATCATTATTTTGGGTGTTAACTAATTTATTTTCTCATAAATGTTTTGTTGCAGAAGTTTAAGTATTATAATTTAATTATAGTTCCATAAAATCCATAATTTAAATCATAAAATAAATATAATATATATTCATTAAATATATCCTTATTACCATCCATTTAAAGTAGAAATGTCAAATTGATCGCATCCCTTCATGGAGGTGGTAGTCTACATGTACGCACAGGCGATGTTATCATTTTCCAATATATATGAAGGTAAGAAGGTATATATGATATTATAATTACATAAGAATAATTATTTAATAGATATCATATATATTCTTTAGTTAAATCTTTATAACTATCTAAGTAATTTGGTTATGAAAACCAAACTACGCCACTATGTGGAGATGGTAAGTTGTACTTACGCATGAGCGATATTTTCACATCTGTGGGATTTAAAAGAGGGGGAAATGGTTCTACCATAATCATAATAATATCTCAATATATTTATGAAACTTTATTTATTATTTTATTAATTTTTACAACATATTTAAAGGAAGTATAAGAAGAATGAAATTTGAAAGAGTTGGTATTGACAATTACCTCTTCTTCGGTAGACTTCCTTCATATATCCTCTAAAGGGGCCTAGGGTTGGTATTTTTTAAATAAAAAACACATTTAAAACATTTATAAGATATTTATAAGAGAAATGGGTAGGTTTAGGTTGATCTACATTAATTAATGTGGTGTAGAGAAAATATAGAGTGGTGTCCTTTTATAAGTAAGAGGAGGAGCACTCTAGGATTTACTTAAAGTATTAAATTAATATATATTAATTTTCATAGAAAAATGAATTAAAATTTCTATAATTTAAATATAATATGATTAATATTCTAAATACTCTCATCTAATAAAATTTGGATAAGTGTTGGTTATGTTTTCATCCTAATTTATTAGTCCCCCCCCATTACCCTTTTGATAGTTACTAAATGTTACCATAAAAGGATAAGAACTCCATAAATGGACCACGGTTTATATTTTAAACCATATACCATTAAATTGGATGAAACTAATAAATTTATAAATTTTAAATCATTTAATAAAATAGTATTAAATATAAAATATCATTAATGTCATTTCTAGAACTATTCATTTAATTTGACTTTGAAAGAAACATAAAAGAAAAATAAATCTAAGATAAACATTTAACACATCCCAAATAAGTTATTAATATCTATAAAATTCTTGGTACACAATAATTAATCCAAATTTTATTACTTTAAATATTTTTAATACCATTTATTTTCTTTTTTTATTCTTTGAATAAATATTGTGTTAGCATTGCGTAAGCAATTAAGCTAATTATTCAATCAACAAAAATTTAAAATAATTTAAAATGATAAAAATAAATTAATTGTTTTTAAAATAAACTTTAATATTCATTCATAACATATTCCTATCCTTGTGTGAAAATATAAAATAAATTAAAAGAAAGAGAGGGGCATTTTAGAATTTTCAATACTTTAAATAGTATAAATGTCATTACAAAGGTAAAATGGCACCAAAATGCCATATATTATAATTTCAGAAGTATATGGCTAAATTATTCCCATATAATGAAATAAATTCATGTTTTGGGTCCATTTATAATGCCTTACGATAGTATTTTTAACCATAATTAGCTAATTTATTCTTTAACGATGTGATAAATTTTACATCGATTACTATTCATAATACATAAAAATAAAAGATAATTGTTCAAAAAATCGAAATAATAAAATCTGAAATATAGTGTATTTTTTCAATAATCAATTCATATAACAGGAATAATTTAATTTAAAATTTTACCAGGAAAATGCGATAAAAAGTAGTTTTCCAAAAAAAGATTTCTGGAGTTTAAAGGTTTTTAAACCAAAATAAAACATAAAATTAATTAAAATGACCTTAATTGTGTTATTAATAATATAAATTATTTTATTTTATTTTTAAAAACATTTAAAACAAAATTTAATTTTATAAATTCTTTAAACTGAAAGATAATTTTCAATAAAAATCAGTATTTTTTACTATTCCTCAAAAAATAATTTTTTCAAAAAATAATAAAAAATTCACTCTAAGATAATTATGACATGATTATTTAAAAAGATAAGTTAATTTTTTCAAATAAATTTTCTAAAAGTTTTAGAAATTAATTATATTATTTTCTCATAAAAGTCAATCAAGACTATTTTTTGAGGAAAAATGTATTTTGAAGCATAAAATTATTTTACTAAAAATTGAGTACTTATAAATATATTTTATTTACCTAAAACCTCTATGAATAATTTTAAAAAAAATATTCTTATTCAAACGACTAATTTTAATGGCTATGTAATAATGGTTATATTTAAATAATCGTATTTTAATAGTATAA
The DNA here is from genome assembly GCA_963277665.1 of Viscum album. Lineage (NCBI taxonomy): Eukaryota > Viridiplantae > Streptophyta > Magnoliopsida > Santalales > Viscaceae > Viscum > Viscum album. Next base: position 475,793,468 of record OY728156.1, read on the forward strand.
TGCGGTTCATTTAAACTCAGTGTCGCGTGTCAATAAGGCTATAAAACACTTACAATTTATTTAAAGATAAATGTATTATAAAATATTAGGGTGTAACATTACACCCCCTTAAACAAATTTTACCCTAAAAAGTTTTATCTTGGTAGTAAAAGGTTCAAAATTTTAAAATATCTTTATTGAAAACCCACATCATACAAAGTGATAATAAAACCTTTTCTAAAAATGGAAAGTGGGAAAAAAGGTTACCTAAAATATGATATATTTTTATTCCTATATAAGGATAACATTAGTGTTAAATTAAAATATATACATGGTAGATAATATTAACATCTAAGAACTAATATAGAGTGATAGAGAACACAGTTATGTGAAAGTTAATGAGCAAAAAAACATAAATCATGGAAGGTTTAAAAGACCTTCAACATATCAAAAAATAAGGATAAAGGATAAAAAATATTTCAAGGTTATTTTACTAAATTTGGGGTAATATTGTACTATTAATATATAGAACATAATAAAATTAAATTACTTGATTTATTTCCATTTCAAAATTAATATTTCATCATTTAGTTGTACTTTGATTAATTTTAATTCGTCTATTACTATAAGAAATGAATATTCAAGATAAATTTTTCATGCCTTAAGCACTAAACATAACTTTTAACAGATCATAAGATCTATAAAATATTGATAATTCATTCCTTATTTCTCTAAATATTTAAAAAACCAAAAATTGTTAACACAAATTATTCAATATGGGTAAATATAAAACATTAATCTCTAAGACATCAACAATAACTCCCAAAGATCAACCTAATCCATTCCATGAATATTTAACCTCAAAACTCCTCAAAAATATTTCTGACCAAATTCCAAACCCAAAAATCCAAATTATTTGATCATACATTTATACCTAGAAAATAAAAATTTTCTCATAATGTCACACACCAAACATGTGAATAAATTGATCACATATTCTCTATAATATACTAAGTATTTCCCAAAAATAACCTAACTCACTAAAAAACACTAAAAACATATATTCTTCCACAAATTAACTCAATATTTATCCCTAAATTAAAATATCATCCTGAAAATTAATATTTCATTTACCTAAATCATATAATGTTCCCCAAAAATATAGTGAGTTTATTCTAAAATAAAATTAGCCACATAGTCACTAAATCCCTTTTAAATCTCATGGTTATCTATACCATAAATAATATGTTCCAATATGTAATAAAATTTTTAACTCAATTAAACATAATTACCTCAACATCAATGATCATATAAACACTAAAAGTTATCAATAACATTAAAATTGTGTCCATGAAGAATTATTCCTCAAATAACCTTTTCACTAAAACACATACTAAACCCAAGGGTTTTATTCCCAGAAAATTGTCCCAAAATATCCTTAATTATGTTAAACTCTCATCAAATAAAACATTAAAATGGTTATTTCTTCCTTTAAACATATGATCAACCTTCTACTTATAAATCCAGCAAACATCAGGTATATCCCATATCACTATAGAATTTCATAGGTTTCCATAGGTTCTATTATCTAATTCATCATAATGGTTCACAATGAAAATGTGAATTAACCCTAGAATAGACCCTAGGAATATCAAAATAGGTGCATGGTAAGGTCACACTCACCGTGTACCAGAATAAAGGATGATATATATTCGATTAACTCTTTTCGGTGTTATTACCCCTAGATGCATCGATGCTAAAAAATAATCAACTTATAGTATCAAGATAGGGATGTATTTTTAGTAAAACCACATAATATATACCTTAAAAACTCTAGGATGTTATCCTATACATAGATTTATACTCAAAGTCTATCATAGGGTTATGTTCCTTAATATATGTTTTACTAAATCTCACTCTCAATGTTTCAACTAAACTTCACATTATACCAACTTTAGAGACACCAACTCTAGTAACCTGGTGTTAGTTTCTAATTTTTAGTACTAGCATAATACACAAGGGATATCACTCTAAAGGATCATTCAGTTTAGTAGTATTGAAAAACCAAATACATATATGATTCTAATTTTACATTGTAAATAAAATATAAAACATAAAAAAATAAAATTTTCTACATATTTGAAACTCATTAAAATGTTTCTTCTTCATATATTGGGGAAAAGAAGAAAAATAAGGGTGATATCAAATTCTCATTATGGGTGAAGTACAGTAGAATATATTACAAGTAAATAAGGAATTATCAATTTGGTAATGTAAATAACAAAAAAATCCATTTAATCAATAACTTGACCATGAAATGAATCCATGGACAATATCAAATGTAATAATCACATAGATAATAATAATGAAATTATTAATGAAGGAAATAATTAATGTTAAAAATTATGGTCTCAAACATCATGATATCATTATCACCAAGGCCTTTCACTAGGATAGTTTAACCTATGGGTATTAATATACCAAAAACAAGTTAAATAATGCTAGAAAACTTTTTTATCACATGAGACCTATCAATGCATTGAGGTGAAATATAATTTTGGGCCCACCCATAACTACATGTCAAATGCATTCCTAATATATTGAATGACCACTTTAATTCATGAATTATAATGACTCTAGTTTTTGTATTTAATTCTTATTATATATATATCTAAAGTTTTTCTCATAATTGGTGTTGTGGTTGGGTATCGTAGGACCCTGAAATTAATATATTAAAAATATTAACATATATTAAAGAATGTGTGTGTATGTTTTCAGAATAAATGTTTTTCACATTTATTAGGACCTCAGATAAAAAATATAAGACCACTATTGTTTATGGAATATGGTATTTACCCTAGGTGTGATATAAAGTTGCTCAGAGTTTCGCATTCGATTGGGGTCATCCGATGGCAGGTGCATTAATTTAATTTAATAATATATTTAATTAACTAGTTTAATTGATAAAACTAATTACTTCTCTATATATAAGTGTTGTTATGGAAAATAACAATGTTAAGTTTCATAAACCTAAGAGATTAGAGAGGAGGGGCATAGTTTTGGCATTAGTGACTCATAAATGTGGATTAACGTCCAACAAATGAGAGAATTCATGATATGGTTAAAGAACAAAATATGATCATCACCTTATTCACTAAAGGATGTGTTCTTTATATGGTATCAATTCATTATTGAGGATTGGAAAATTATTACATGGTTTTCTATAATTCTGAATAATTTTTCAAGCATGGATTTTATAACTGCCTTTATTTTCTTGAGATTTCTATTCTTTGCATGAACCAGGATTTAATTTGAGTTCTTAAACTAAATAATTTATTTAACTATTACACCTAACTTCTACCCTTTTCTTATAAACATTTTTTAATCATTGGTTGGTATCAAATCATCCAATGAGGATCAAACCATGTTCTTGGTATCTTCCCCACCATCATTCTTCATGTTCTTCATTGTTGGAAAATAGGATCACAATTCCACATTATCAGGTCGGATTCAAGCATGATCAAACCCCCAAATTCGTGGAGGATGTGTGAAAAATGTATAGATTTTTGTTTTTTTATATGGATCAAGGTGTGTTTTTGGATTAAAGTTTTTTCATTATGGATTGGTACCCTGAACAATTATGGGAGGCGTAATGGCTACCCCATGAGTGAACGAAATTTTGATTTCCAAGCACCAAAGGCTGAGAAACAACAATAAAATCCCCCACCCCCTTTGATTTAAATAAATTTTAGGTGGTAAAATGGTAGTGCAAGTTTTGGATAGAGATTATCTTATCTATTATGTAAAGATAATGGGTTTCTATAAATTTTTGAAGTACACGACATGTAGTTTAGATGAACACACATAGTGTGGACCCGTTCTGTGGTGGATAGGTTTCCATGAACAATAAAATACCACACACAAGGTGTATAGACCATTAACCATATTATTCAATACTAGTAGATTGGGGTGCACCCCGGGAGTGTATGGTAATGGGAATGTGAAGGGTACATTGGCATGGGCATGACCAGAGTACTCAAACACAACCAGACAACTCAGGAATGGCCAGAGTACACAGGCACATCATGAGTACATGGTCACATACAAAGTACATAATCTTAGGTCATAGTACATGGGAATGGTCTGTATTACATGGTTATATATAAAAATATCCAATAAATTTAATTTATAATCAATACATGTTGTGAACCTTTTTCCTGGGACATCTACCTTGTGTATCTCAGGCAACAAGACGGGGATTTAGGCCCATGAGTAGTATATCCTGATCACATTTCCACATATACAATGAGGGTGTACTTTTTTGGCATCAGATATATGATATGAGGTGTTATGAGAATGATTCTTCCTTCAGGGATGCTTGGATGATGGTAGTGATTGAGTTAAATCATCAAAGGGATGTAAGTTTGGTACTCCCCTATTGCACCTAGGAGTGGATCCCCTACACACTTTACATAGTTAGATTAGGTACTCCTCCATACTTAAAAGGGAATGGGTTCCCTATCTACAAATTGTTACTCCCCCATCATCGAGATCTAGTGGTAAATGGTTCCTCTATTAGATATAGTGTTCCCTTGGCTAAAGATCATATTATAGAGGATTGGGACCCTCTACTCTAATTATTATGATGTTTTTCTTGGTGATAGGCATCAAAGATAGACCTTTTGGAGCAACATTATAATTATTCATTCTTATCTGGCTTTAGAAATAATGATCCCATTTCTTTATTCACTTGGTTTTCTTTTGAGCATATCTAATTTTGGGTTCCTTTACCCTCTTTATTTAAGTTTTGAGGTGGATGTTACTATTTATATGACTCCCTTTTTTTCATGGAATCCTAATTGGTATATATATACTCATCCATTCATGGTATTTTTACACACATGTTGTGTCTTATGAATATGATAGAAATATCAGCAATGATATTAGTGAACCTTGTTTTAGTGGTGCATAGTAGTTCTTGGTGATGATCATATTTAGTGGTCATCCTTGAGATTGTGATCCATTCCCTCTTCTATATTTCCCTTTTTCCAGTAGTTGTTAGTCTGGGACCTCATTTCTGGACGAGGGTGTATTTTTTCCTTTATATAGATTATTTTACCTTGGATAAAATTTGCTTTATTTCCAAGATAATTTTGTATACATGGTTTACACTATATAGATTTCAATATTTTATTATATCTTTACATTGTTTCATAGATATGGTTGTGTACAAGTGTACCTAATCCCTCTCATTTCTGTGTTTTTTCTACTCAATGCTTGACATCAGCTCCAGGATTATTGGATCTGGTCTTGGGGTGTCACACTTAGCATACCATTATCCAAGAAGACGCTAGGGGGTTGTTTTGTGACATGAAAAATATACATTATCAACAAATATCTTAATTGATAAAATAATAATAAATATTAATATTTCCCTAGTAAATCGAATAACTTTCATATTAAAACATTATATGTAGAAATGGTATATGTTTTAGGTAATAATCATATCCACAATACAAAGAATATGGATATTTAAGAGAAATGTAATGTCTAATGAAAAATGATCATAATGAAGTGAATATTTCAAGAGAGATTTAATGAACAAATAATTAATCAAGAGATAATAGATGACCATTAGAAAAGTAAATTTTATAGTAAAATATAATCTATTAAAGAATTAAAAAAATGGATGAAAAAAAATTTAAATAATTTTTCATAAAGTTTTTTCTTTGTAAAATCAATGTAATCTTACAAAATAACATACAATGTGTAAAACTATTTTGGTAGTGGGAATGTTTTCTAATGACGTATACATTAATATAAAACATTCCATTTGAATTTATAAAAGAATATTAAAAATGAAACATTCATAAAAACATTATAAATATTACTTTAAAATCATTTTAAAAGTAAAGGATAACTTAAAATGTTTTTAATAAATCATTTAAGTAAAAAAATGAACTTTTTAAAAAAAAATTAAAAAGATAGACCTGGAAGAAAAATATATGAGATCAAAAGATAAATAATATCAACTTTTATTTTAAACATTTATTTTCTTGATTAAAGTCAGAAAAATAGAAAATTTATAATAATTCAAGGAAAATACTTCAATTTCAATAGGATAAGATAATATATGGAGTTTATGAAGGGTAGATTATAATATTATTTCAATGAAAATAAGATAAATCCCCAAAAAATGAGATTGTAAAATAAATTCTTACAACTTTATTAAATTTTAAATTTATACCCATTAAAAGAGTAAACAAGAATTAAAACTTTAATCATTAATAATAAAGAGTTATTAATGTAAAATATATAAAATTGGTAGTATATACACCATATAAAATTAAATAGGTTCATAATACCATATATGTCTCAATAGAATGAAAATTAAAATGAAATCCCTTTTGAATATAGTATCATTGAAGTGAGAATTAATCATGGAAGTCATTATGTGAAACAAATTTAAATCCAGACAAAAAAAATTGTAAATACAATAAAATATAATCATAGTTAATTTCATTCATAATCATTCAATAACAATGTCAATGAAAAATTAGTATAGCCCAATGAAAGGAAATTGAATTAAGAAACCCCTTACATCACGTTTCACATATGTTTAGCATGACTTAACCTTCTATACAATAGTTTTAAAAATTTTAGTAATTTATAATAGATAAATATTAATATTTATAAAGTCATATATGATACTCTTATAACATATTATCACCAATTCATTGATAATCTTTCATTATTACACTTATTTCGGGTGTTGACTACTTGATTTTCTCATTCATGTTTTTTCAAGAAAGTTTCGGTTCATATACTTTTATTATGGTTAAATCCTATAAAGAATGTAAATTTTGATATAAATATAATATATATTAAAAAAATATATCCTTATTATCATCCATGTAAATCAGAAATGAAAATTGGATCACATCGTTTTGTGGAGGAGGTTGTTCACACATATGCACGAGCGATGTTATCATTTTCTAACAGATTAGAAGGTAATAAGGTAGATATTATATTATAATTATATAATAATAATTATTTCATAAATATCATATATATTTATTTCTTTTAAGTTTATAACTATCCAATTAAAATGGTGATGAAAAATTAATTGCACCACCGCATGGAAACGGACAGTTGTACGTACGAATGAGTGATGTTTTTGTTTTATATAGGATTAAAAAGAGGAGGAAAATGGTTTACCCACAATCATAATAATATATAATTATATTTATTATACCATATTAATTATTTTAGAATAGGTGCAATATATTTAAATTAAGTAGAAGAAGACATAAATTTCCAAGAGTTGATAAAGACAATTACCTCTTCATCTATAGACTTCCTTTATATATCCTCTTAATGTACCTAGGATAGATATTTTTGAAAGATAAAAAACCTTTGGAAATTTTATAATTATGTCTGGAAGAGAAATGGGTAGGTTTTAGTTGATCTATGTAGCTCAATGTGGTGTACAAAAAAGAGGTAATGAGTGACCCTCTATAAATGAGGATAGGGTCACTCTCTGAATTACTTAAAGTATTAAATTAATATAAATTAATTTTCTTGAAAAAAAATAGATAAAATTTAATATAATTAAAATATAAGATAGTAAAGAGTATAAACCACATCACACAATCAAATTTGGAAAATTTTGGGATATTTTTTCATCTTAGTCTCTCAGTTTTACCCCCTTGTTTACCATTTTATAATTATCACAAAATAAAAGTTTTCTACCCTTTAAGGGTCAATAATGTTACCATAAAAGGACCATAAACCCATAAATAGACCATTATTGTTATTTTCAACCATATCCTATTCCATTTTTTCAAAATAATATTTTCATGAATCTTAAAACATCTAATAAAATATAATTTATTATAAAATATCATTAATATCATTTTTCAAACTATTCATTTAATTTAACATTGAAAGAAACATGAAAGAAAATGTATTCAAATATAAACCATTAAAACATTCCTAATATGTTATACTTATATATAAAATTTTTTCTATACAATATATCATCCAAATTTTTTACTTTCAATATTTTTAATATCATTTATTTTATTTTTCTATTAATTGAATAAATATTACATCGGTGTTGTGTAAGAATTTAAGATAATTATTCAGTTAATGAAATTTAAAAAATGATAAAAATAAATTAATAATGTTCAAAATAAACTATTATATTCACTCGTAACTTATTCTAATCCTTATGTAAACATATAAAATAAATTAAAATCAAGAGAGGGACATTTTGGAATTTTCTTTACTTAAAATAATATAAATGTTGTTACTAAGGTTAAATAGTAACAAAAAATTATATATTATAATTTTGGAAGGATATGGATAAATTAATCCCATAAAATTAAATAAATTAAAGATTTTGTTTAATTTTTAATGCATGATCCCATTATGTTTAACCTTAATTACCCGATTTACCCTTTACTAATGTGATAAATTTTATCAAGGTTACTATTCATAATGCCATAAAATAAAAGAAAAATATTTACCAAATTTTAAACTCATGATTATAAATATTGTTTCTATATTTAAATATTCAATTCACAAAATTGGATGAATTTAATTTAAAATTAAGCCTGCAAAACACAAAGAAAAATAGTTTTTCAGAAAAAAAAATGTTTTCTAAAGTATAAATGTTTTTATAACAAAATATGACATAAATTTAATTTAAATGAAATTAATTGAATGACTAAAATTATAAATGATCTTATATTAATTTTAATACCATTTAAAACAAAATTAAGTTTTGTAATTTTTTTAAACAAAAAGACGGGTTTCAATAAAAAAACAGTGTTTTCACTATTCATCAAAAAAACTTTTTGGAAAATTTAACAATTTCACTCAAAGATAATTAAGAAATTATCTTTTTTAAAATGAAGATAATTTTTTCAATTAAATTTTCTAATATTTTCATAAATTAATTAGATTATTTTCTCACAAAAAAAATAAAAACCATTTTGGAGAAAAATATTTATTTGAAGCATAAAATGATTTTAATAAAAATTAAGTACTTATTTATCAATACATTTGATTTACCTAAAATATTTATAAATTATTTTAAAAAAATTATTCCTATTTATATCTGTAATTTTAATTTCTATGTTATAACTGTCATTATTAATTAAAAATATTTTAATAATATAACGTGGTTTGTTTAAACATGGTGTTATATGTCAAGAAAGATATAAAACATTTATAATTTATTTAAATATAAATATATTATAAAATCTTGTGGTGTTACCGTATTTATCCTTAATCCAAGAGATTTTATTCAATGGTTTCTTTTCAAATGTTATTTATAAACTTATCTCGTTCACTATCATCTTAATTCTAAACTCTCTCTTACCTTCTCAGTTGACATTAAGGATAGTTCATTTCTATATTTATTCGGTAAAAATATGATATTTTATAGAAAAATAATATTTTAGATTATATGATAAATTTAGGTTCTTTATCCTTTAATGTGATAACCTATATTGTAAAATAATGAAATATAATGTTAGATGATTTTATAATCTTTGAATTTGATCTTTATGAATATTAAAGTTTATGAAATAAATTTATGGTAATCATTATTATCTAATGTGATTTTTAACCATATATATTTTCATCCATTTAATAAAAATTTAATAATGATCATCCTTTGGATTGTGGGGCATGGGTTTGAGTTCATAGATACCATTATTATTATAATAGGTGTTGTGATCATTTTATGTTTAATTTGAGTATCCAAAAAAATTAAAAAAAATTAAAAAAATTAAAAAAACACAAAATAAAATAGTTGTGTAGATAAATGTATTTCCCAATTATTTAGCATCCAACACTTAGAGATAGTGAAAACATAGTTTTATTTCTTTTAGTTGGTTTTTTATCTCTATTTTTTAATAAAAAATAAGAAAAATGGAAAATAAAATATATTTTTTAATTCATCTATTACGGATGAAATGTGATTTTTACATAGAACTTCCATATTTTACCTTTGAATAAAAAAAATGAAATCCCATGTATTTTTTGATACAAAACACATTTTATCTTTAATTGGAATTAGATGATGTGTGGTGGTGAATTTAAACAAAAACATGGGATTCAACATGAGATATTATTATATATTTGTATTATTTTAAAAATCAATAAGGATGACTGATAGTATGATGTGAGGTCATAATGAAAAAAATTGTATATTAAGATGTGGTTGGAGTGGGAATTAAATTTTTATCACTTTGTGTATTTAATTTTCTAGGTACTATTAACACTCATGTTTGGGGGTGTTCTTAGTTGATGAAAGTGGATAACTTTTATTATATTTTGAAATTCTTTATTATGATTCATTAATTATAAAATATAAAGTTAATGCATTTTACAATTTAAACTTTTATTCTAATCATATGTGAAATTATTATTTAAAATATATTAATATCAACACATATAAACATTATATTTTGTAATATTCAATATTCATGATTTTAATTTAAAATTACTAGATAAGGTTAATTTATTTGTAGGGAATATTTATTATTAGGGGGTGATAGATAAATCAAAAAGTAAGATTTACCTATTGGTCCTTGAATTTATAAATTTTATTGTAATGAAATTTAGACCTTATTCCACTAAAATATATTTGGTGCCCACAATACACATCCATTTCAGATTACATTTTATATTTAGATAGATAAATTATAAGAAAAAAATCCTTTCAACTACGACACATAATAATTCTTAATTTTGGTAGGAGATATGGAATCCTAATATAATGTTTAATTTCATGTTGAGATTTTATTTCCAAATTAGACATCAAACCATTTTGAAATATATATATATATGTGTATGTGTGTGTGTGTATTATCCAATTTGGATGAAGGTTTACAAGAAATTAGAATAAAATTTTAGAAATATTTTATTCTTTAAAGACCTATCTTAATTCTCTTTCTATAAAGGTCTTTCATTAACATAAATTAGGATAGAGAAAAGTTGAATATAGCCTTGGGAATGATGTAAATTCAATGTTTCACCCACATTACACCACACATTGGCTTATCCAAATACATTTTATGGATTTAATATTATTTTCCCAACTCATGACTTAGAATGTTCTATTTTGGGTGGTTTGGGGGGAGGAAATATGAGTCTTTTCTTTCTTGATATTTTTTGTAATGTTATGATATCATTTTATTGGTGTATATGCATTCATCATTGGTATATCATCTAATCCCACTATTTCCTTATAATTATAATTATTTCTTCATCTTAATTATTATTCTTATCATATTTAACATTATAAAACTTTTTATTCCACAGTTGGGATCCATTCACCAAAACACATAAATGATCATTTTTGTTAAAACAATTATCTTCTTCAATCATATTTCTAAGGGTAAAATTCAATATTCCATTGAGAGCTTTGAATCAATGGGAGTATAACCATATTATGGGTTGATTTTATAGAGTTTCACATGATTAATCAGATGTTATTTGATATTATTTAATCATTTAATTATTTATTTAATTTTAGAGTTCCATTCAATGAATTATTTTCATCTATATCTTGATTGAATTAAAAAACTAAATATTTTGAGTGTTGGTATGATCTTATACCATAGTGTGATAATTAATTATAACATATATATTATAAGGTGATTAGTTATAGAATTTTATCAAGACTAAATCAGTGAACTATAAGATATGTTTTTATCTTGTTGAATGGATACTTTTTGAATGTATAGGCCTAAATTTTCAAAGAAAAAAAAAATATTCAATCAAGAATTAGGAAAAAACTAGTATTAACTCATCTTCGTTGATAATTTTAATTAAAATGATTTTTTATTTTGTCATTAATTTCAACTAACCCCAAATAGTTTCCAACATCATATCCAAAACCCTCAACAACATATTCATGTGTCTTAAGATTAATTCTTTGGTTTCTTTAGAATTGATAACCCTAAATGTGTTTCATGTGACCGCTTGAACTCATAAGTTAAATTTTTGTGAAACACTCCTACATAAACATTGAGAATTAATCAATAATTATAAATATAAAATAAATCAATATATTTATCACAATGGTTTCCTTGATCAATTAAATAATTTAAATATCTAATTGAATATCCTTCAATAAAATTAGAAACTGTAGGATATTAACAATGTAATGAAAGGTATCTTTATTTAATGAACTATAAAAGATAAATATTTTATAATGAATTCATTACATAATGATATAATGTGATTTTTAAATTCAAATCAATAGTTTCAAATGGTAGGTGACCAAATTAAGGATTGAAAATTCCCCTATACAAATTAAGTATGTGACACACAATTTTCTTATGAATTAGATATATAAAATTTCCATATAAAGAATCATTTAGCTAAGTATGCTTTTATGACATAGGTGAATTTGTGCCAAAAATGAGTTTGAACCACTATAGACTAGATTTAGGCTCTACCATTTACATCACTAATGTTACATCCTAGAAATAATAAATCCATAATATACTAAAGATAATACATATGTAGGTATTTGGATAGTAGAGGTTATAAAAGTGTAAACATTTTATCATTATAAAATCTTATCAAGGAAGAATAAAGAGAAGTATTTTTTATCTATCATTGATATTTTGATATTGAAATTATAATAATAAATAATAATGACATTTTATATTGTAATAAAATATATTTGGAATTTTTTTCACAATATAAATGATGAGAAGATAAAAGAAACCCTTTCCCTTTTTAATAGCTACATAGAACATCTTAATGAGATCCTTAGATCATTAAAATCTACATAGAAGGTTTATTGAGAGGTAAATAGATATGACAACCATGATAAATGATAATATAGTGATGTTTAATGGAATAATAGGAGCATATAAATATCAAATGTTGGAGTGTTGTTTACAAATTTTGTGACATAATCCTCAGAAATATTAGTTGTAGATTATGAAATATCATGGATGTACCCATTGTTTAAAAAAATATTCTCCATTTCTCACATGGATTATTACATATATTTATTTTAGAATATAACACCATTTTTTTAATTACATTTCTATTGAAAAAAAAATTCATAAATAGTTTTTTAACATTAATTTTTATTTGGACTTTAGAAATTGAATTCATGATTTGGAAAATGATTTTAGTATATTAAAATTAATTAATTAATTATAGTTCTTGTAACCATTTAAATATTTTCCTACTACATTTTTAAATTGAAATGGATTCATAATACATACAATATATGTACACTTTATATTACCATTCTTCTAGAAAATTAATTATTATAAAAAATTAAAAACATTTTCCATTTTTAAATTCCATCATGAAAAGTCAAATTTTGAAATCATTTGTTTATAATAGTAATAATTATGTTAGAAATTTTATTGTTAAATATAATTCATTATGTATTTCCAATTCATAATCTCTATAAGAAAATTTTAAAAACATTTTTTTATTTAATATTTTATTTATTCAAAGATATATGTGTGTAATTAAAATATTATTTATTTTTGAATATATGTTATTTTCCATTTTTTTATCATTGTATTTCCAACTTATAATAAGTATTTTTTGGATAATTATAAATACAATGGATAAATTACTATTACAACAGTTTTATTTCTGTATTACTATTCAAATGATCAATGTACCCAAAAATGTGTCACATATCTCATTATAAATAAACACTATTCTATCTTTCATGTCATTCTCTTACTTTCTATATCATGTCTATTTAAATTCTTATTGTTTATCATCATAACCGAAATTCATCTTTTAATTTTCTATTCATTATAAAATATGTTCATACATAGTTCAAGATTGTGGTTTTCCCTATATTTTAAGGTTTTCTATTACACTAGTTTCATTCATTATAGTGAATGGAATTTTCTATATTTTTTTCTATTATAAAAAATTACATGTATTGTGTAATAAATTCTTTAGTAAAATTATTATTTAGAATTGTAAAATATTTAGACTTACACCCATTAGAAGAACTATGTAACACCCCGACCCCAGTTACCAAGAGTAGGTGCATTATTTTAATACATTGGCATGATTACAAGGAATCAAGTCCCGAAGGACCGATCAGTTTAACATTCTTGGAAAATACATTAGATACATGAATGTTACATTACACATTAGAAAATAAAACACAACAAAAATTATCCTTTTATAATGACATTAATCCCCAAGCTTAACCCTTCTTATCAATCATAATACACTTCTTGGAATCCTGGGAAAATAAAACATAAAAAAGGGGTGAGCTCAGATGCTCAGTAAGGGTAAATAATTTAGTGGAAGCTATAAACTTTTAAGGAAGTATTTTTAATAAAAAACAGCCTTTTATACATAAAATTGAGCATAATATGGAAAAAATAAATCAAACATTACCATATAAACATGCACATGGATATTCTACTAGTTGAATAATCACATGTAATAACTAATTTCATAATGAGGGAATGCCTAACGCCGAACATCATTACCACATAATCAAGGCCACGTACCAAGACTACAAATAAAATTTTTGTCAAGGCCTTGTGCCAAGTCACTAGTTTGTCTCATTAGACCTACCGATGGATCGAGGAGCTATAGCTGGCTCCACCCATCACTTACTAAGTCCAATTCATTCCACATATGAAAATATTTAAACATAACATGAACATTAGTATTAAAACTAGCATATGAAATGTTAATACTTTATACATGAACCATGAATGGTGTAAAAATAACACATCCAGAGTCAAACATATCACAAAAACCTTCAATAAAATATGGAAGATTTGTATCATAATAAATCAACTTCAAATAATTTTAAAATCCATCAATGGATGTTGACATAGATGAAAATGATTTGTAAAACTCTTTGAGAGAAATATCCATTTTTCATGAAAACATTTAAAAAGTCACATAATTTAGAAAGGAAGACATTTAAAGACATTTTTTTATCAAAGTTTCCCATACCACTCTGAAACTTTTGAATGGAATTAACATTTTAAAAACATTCATTTCCATATAAATAAATCCTTAAAACCCATTTTGAAGACATAGACATTAATGAGAAATATTTAGAAGAATAAATATTTAAAACATTTGAAATGATGTTTTAGTAAAAAAATCCATTAAAATAATCCCATTGAAAACTCTTTCAAGAAACATGTACATGGATAATAAATATGTCCCAGTAGATACTTATGTAAAAACAACCTCGGATAATAAAGAGATTGTGAAATTAACCCTTACCAATTTGGTGAGTTACGAAACATACACCCTATGAAAGAAGTATCATTCAATGAATATGTAAATACACATAAATTAAAGTTTATTACAAAAATAATATAATTATGGGAAGTACATACACCACACAAAAGGTAATAGTGTCAATATGGCATGAATCTCACGGGAATAAGGAGTGAGATGAAAACCTCCTACCTTGAACATTACTTTAGTCGATGGTACGTTTAACCTCATTTATGAAGATTTTAGTATGTTATTAAATTATACCAGAACCATATTAATATTTATGATATCATAAATGATTCATTTATGATTTTATACTACCCATTTAATAATAATTTCCATGTTAAATTAACATTTCGGGTAATAATCGCTTTCTTTATCGTACATGTTTTAACTTGTTACTCTTTATTGTATCACTTAGATCAAGATTTAAATACTTCCAGAATATAAAACATGATTTATATATCATATATATTTAGAATATAAATAGGTATAATAGACATATATATGAAATAAAAAACCCCATTTATGGAGACGGTAGTCCGAACGTACGCATAAACGTTGTTTCCGTTTTCATATCGTATTGAATGAAACTAAGTGAATAAGATATATGTATGTATGTATATATATATATATCCATCAGAATTATTATATCATATATTAAATATTTATTAGTAATTTATATTTTTATAATTGTCAATGAATGGTGAACGTGGAAATGAATCTCATCACGTCGTGGAGACGGTAATCCGTACAAACGCATAAGCGACAATATCATTTCTTTAAAGGTGTGGAATTGGAAGGTATATTAATTTCACAGATAAATTATCATTTTATTTTCATTATTTATATACATATTACTCATCGTTATATCCATCCAAATAATATAGTGTTGAATAACAAATTACACCACGTCGTGGAGATGGTAAGTCGTACGTACGCACGCATGGTGACATTATCATTCATAAGATGGATAGAATAATGAATATAGTTATTCCATATTAATTATAACATCACGGTATATATAATATAATGGAGCTATTATTTTAGAATGGAAACAACAAAGAAAGATAAAGTGGAAGAATAAGAGAACTTGAAAGAGGGTGGTGAAATCATTACATCTTCTTCAAGTTCTTCCTTTCGATTTGATCAAAAGGGATCCTTATTTTGGCTTTCTGACCAAAGTAAGGCCTCTAAGGTTAATTTAGTATAGTTGGT
Organism: Viscum album; assembly: GCA_963277665.1. Taxonomy (NCBI): domain Eukaryota; kingdom Viridiplantae; phylum Streptophyta; class Magnoliopsida; order Santalales; family Viscaceae; genus Viscum; species Viscum album. The sequence goes on from OY728156.1 coordinate 475,809,935, forward strand.
AGGATATTTTGGCAGGTTTTTTCCGATCCAAATGGCTTTGGAGGTCTGAATTTGAGAGAAGGGGAAGTGCCCTTTTATAAGAGGGGTGAGGGGAACCTTTGGAAAAACTTAAAATATTATTTTATAATAAATTCATATTCAGTTTATAATGGCTCCAAAGTGACTTATTTCGAGGATAGGTTAAGGATGGGTCAAAATAATCTCAACCAATAGGTTTTAGACAAGTTTAGGTTACCATTTTAACCTTATCATTTAGATTTAACTCTAAGTTAAATAATTTAACTTTTACCGTGTCTTCTTGTATTCTTACACTATTTGGTTAATAAACTTACTATATACTGAAAATAGAACCCCAATTGGTTCATTAATGTCATATATATTATTATATAAGTCTTTTGGATGAACCTTATATTTTTGGGACCATTATATCAATTAATAATATAATATCTGTTTTAAAAACTATTTTATGTCAATTTTGACACTATTTGGTATTTATTTTTTGTTAAAAAAATAACAGCATGATTACTTCAAAAAAAACATTTAATCAATACTAACATGTCATATTCACTTAGAAAATTCGTTTATGTCATAAAAACTTTTAAATTATATTTATTTTAATATTTATAATACCGTTTATTTGATTCATTCATTAATAAGGTAATTACTGCATCACCATTGTGTCATTAATAAATTTAATTATATAATCTATAAAATTATAAATATAATAAAATTATGTAGGAAAACGTTTTATCTTTCTAATAAATATTTATAGTAGAATTTATCTTATTTATAACCCTATATTAAAAATGGTTTAGTTATTAAACTTTGATTTTAACTCTTTTAACTCTTCTCTAAATAAAATAATAATAAATGTCTAAATCTAATTCAATTGGACCTAAAGGGCCATATTTTATTCCTAAGGTTGTTTTTTGTCGAATTAAACTTATCCAATAGAATTAGTACATGTGTTAGGGTAATAATAATATAATTTTTAGCCATAATTACCCTATTTACTTTAAATCGTGGTAAATAAAAGTAAAAAGTTACTATTCACCAAAAATTATTTTTATCTTATTGAACCACATTTTACTTACTGATATCAATCTTGACTCTCGGAATTTTAAAATTCCACTCACAGAAGCGGTGAAATTAATTTTTATGTGAATTCGCAAATTCTCCTAAGAGGTGGGTAAAAGACGGTGAAAAGTTCTATAAAAATTTTGATATGTCTAAAATAATTATAAATTGACTACAAAAAATTACGTTGAACTTATATAGGTATTATTTATCTATTTTGACCTAAAATAAATTTAAATAAAATAAATAATTATATAAATAAAAATTTGGTTTTAAATGATAACTCAGTGTTTTTTCACTATTCATCAAAAATTGAACGTTTTCAGAAAAATACCAAAAATTCACCCTAGGTTAATTTCGATATTACGAATCCAAAAATGAATTCTGTTTTACCAAATTCAAAACATATAAGTTTCATTTATTAATTTAAAATTAATTCTCGTTGTCAGAACAAATTGCGTGTTTTTCAGAAACAATAACTATCAAAAGATAGACACTTGTTTATGTATAATTTCAATGTGAAATTAATTCCAATGACCAAAATTGGATTAAAGGGTAAAACAATAATCTAATTATACTTCCAAAACATTAAAATTTATAATTCAACACTATAAATTATTTTGATTAAAAAAGTTTTTTTCGTTAAAATATAGAATTTTTCACTATTCACCCAAATATGAAAGTTATCAGAAAAAAACCAAAAATTTATGGAAACTAAATTATTATGTCATTATTCTAAAAAATAAGTTTATTTTGTCAAATTGAATATATAAAATCTTCAAATGTTGGATTTAAAAATGGTTAGCCATTAAAAGGCGGTAAAATTTCATTTTTTGAAAAATAATTCTTTTATCTGAAAAAAATGAATTTGTTCTAACATTATGTCTAATAGACTCATAATATGGATTCTAAAATTATAACGATTATATAATGTTCAAAATTCAGTTAATACTATTCATAACCGCTTTTGAACGACTAGTTTGATAAGTCGTGATGTGCTTGAACTCAGTGTTGCGTGCAGTGCAAGTAATTGCATTACTTTGAAGAAATAAAGTACTATTAAATCTTGGGGTGTTACATTCTTCCCTCCTTCAATAAATTTGTCCTCGTAATTTGAAATTGTTCTTCGAAAATAAATGGTTGAAAATATAAAATACCTTTGTCGGAAAACCCACATCAGAAATTGGGTTAATAAAATTTAGTCTTAATAAGAGGAAAAGGGGAATGAAAAAGTCACCACCAAAGTATGATCTCTATTAGGAGAACATTGGTGGAAATTATAGACACATAATTGGAGGAAAATTGTAAATATTTATAGGGAGTGATTGAGGTCATCAATCACAAACAATTGTAGAATTGTGGGCCTCAAAGCCACCAATCTATGATGATTTAAAATACCATCGGTTCAACAAAACATAAGGTATTAGGATAACACATATTTGGTTTTAAGATCCCTTCCCTAAAGTTTAATAATTAATTTATCCATAAAATAAGAGGGAATATATATATATATACTTAACAAGTAGAGTTTCATCCTTCAACTAATTCCTACCACAAACTCATCTTTCACTCTAAAAGATTTCAAAAATATATATATATTCTATTTATCCTAATCGTATAGGGTTCCAAAAAAAATGAATTTATAATTCATATATCATACCCTTTAAAAAAAATACATTATTCAATTCAGGACATCATGTGGGACAATGATGGGTGATACACCCTTGCCTCCCTTCAGTTGCGGGTTCAAGTCTCGTGGCCTTTCAGGACGTGACAGGTTGCCACCCGACCTCCAGGTTATCATTTTTATGGAAATCCAAAAATAACCTTAACAATAGTATCCAATTTCAAACTTAATCCATTCCAACCTTTAGAATTATCCAAAATACTTAAATCCAAACTCTCAGTCCAAAGTTTATAAGGAAGTTAAACATAATGAGGATCCTTTTTTCTAGGTAATAACATGTGAATACCTTCATTTTGTTTTCTTTTGCAACACCGCAACATCCTGAATTACCAAAATCAACCATATATTATTCCAAAATCAGTACCTCATTATCAAGACCATATTAAGGATTACCTTTCCTTCAAACATTTATTTTCCAAAAAGTGTAGCTTACTATTAAGTCACTTTTCTTAGAACCATATAATCTTAAATCCTTAATAAAATAGTATTGCAATACAATCCTTATTTATCTCCATAATTCATGTAACCACTATACTATTGATACAACACTCAAATGAAATAATTATATAATAAAAACATAAGAACACTAGTCATTCTTCTTCATCTGAGGTAGTATCATAACATGATTATTATCCAATAACATCATTTGTGGTATACTCTTATGAATGGGACATTGATTCATGTAGTGTCTCAATGCCTTTCAGATGAAGCATTTTACATTTGAAAACATTTTCTTACCCTTGATATCACGTACTTAGTGTCCTTTTTCTCCACACTTATAAAAAACTCTCATTCTCTTCAAGAATTTACCAAGGTGATTCATTCCACATTTATCACATATTGGAAAATCCTTCTTTCCCTTATTCCATTTATCCATCTTTCTTTCTACCATCCTTTTCTTATCTGGCTTCCCTTTAAATCTATAGGATTCAGAAGAATTATATATTGATCTTATTAACACATGATACTATTTATTCACATGATGATAATACGTGGGAGACTATTTCCTTTCTAAATGTTGGCTTAATACCATGAATGATATGACCCTTCTTACTCTTTGGATCATACGTATTGATGGGGTTCTCATTCCTTCTACTGGGCGCCATTACTAAACAATGGCATACACTAGGTCAGTTTATGAATTGCAATTAATAATTCCAAACATGTAAAATACCTAACATAAATTGAACAGTTTATGAATATAATATATAATAAAAAAATGTTATTATTGAGGAGGTAAATACTCATAAACACTTCATAGTGGTTTGTAAAGAAAACGATAATTATATTAAGCATATCCCCTGGGAGTGTTGTAACCAAGAGTGTAGCAAAGCCCATTGTCGTGCACCAGTTCTCGTTCGAGTCTAGATCAAAGTGGTGTTTTCATGTTTTACCCCTAGGTACCTCTATGCCAGAGCCGCCTCTACCTACTCGTATCCAGACAGGGAAGTATTTTCTTGGAAAACTCACAAAATCTCTACATTATCAAAATTCTAGGAATTCCTTATATATTAATCCTCAAATTCTATCTTAGTTCTAGGTGCTCTAATCAGAGTTTATCTAAATCTATCTTCCAAGGTTATTTATAAACTTCCTATGATACCAACTGTAATTCCCTGACCCCAGTTACCTAGAGTAGGTGCATTATTTTAATACATTGGCATGATTACAAGGAATCAAGTCCCGAAGGACCGATCAGTTTAGCAGTCTTGGAAAATAGATTACATACATGAACATTACATTACACATTAGAAAATAAAACAAAACATAAATGATCCTTTGAGAACGCCATTAATCCCCAAGATTAACCCTTTTATCAATCATAATACACTTCATGGAATCCTGGGAAAATAAAACATAAGAAAGGGGTGAGTTCAGATGCTCAATGAGGGCAAATAATTTAGCAGAAGCTATAAACTTTTAAGGTAGGATTTTTAATAAAATCAGAAACCTTTTTAAACAAAAACTTAAACATAATATGGAAAAAATAAATCAAACATTACCATATAAACATGCACATGGATATTCTACTAGTCGAATAATCACATGTAATAACTAATTTCATAATGAGGGAATGCCTAACGCCGGATATCGTTACCACATAGTCAAGGCCTCGTGCTAAGACTACAAATAAAATTTTTGTCAAGGCCTTATGCCAAGACACCAGTTTGTCTCATTAGACCTACCGATGCATTGAGGAGCTATAGCGGGCTCCACCCATCACTTAATAAGTCTAATGCATTCCAAATATGAAAAGGTTTAAACATAACATAAACATTAGTATTAAAACTGGCATATGAAATTTCAATACTTTATCCATAAACCATGAATGGTGTAAAAATAACACATCCATAGTCAAACATATCACAAAAATCTTAAATAAAATTTGGAATATTTGTATCATAATAAATCAATTTCAAACAATTTTAAAATTCATCAAAGAATGTTGACATAGATGAAAATGATTTGTAAAACTCTTTGATAGAAATATCCTTTTTTCATGAAAACATTTAAAAAGTCACATAATTTAGAAATGAAGACATTTAAAGACATTTTTGGATCAAATTTTTCCATACCAATGTGAAACTTTTTAAAGGAATTAACATTTTAAAAAAATTTATGTCCATATAAATAAATCCTTAAAAACCATTTTGAAGACATTGACATTAATGAGAAATATTTAGAAGAATAAATATTTAAAACATTTGAAATTATGGTTTAGTAAAAAAGTCCCTTAAAAATCCCTTTGAAAACTCTTTCAAGAAACATGTACATGTATTATAAATATGTCCCAGTAGATACTTACGTAAAAACAACCTCGGATAATAAAGAGATTGTGAAATTAACCCTTACCAATTTGGTAAGTTACGAAACATACAACCTATGAAAGAAGTATCATACAATGAATATGTAAATACACATAAATTAAAGTGTATTACACAAAGAATACAATTATGGGTAGTAAATACACCACACAAAAGGTAATAGTAGAAATATGGCATGAATCTCACGGGAATAAGGAGTGAGATGAAAACCCCTTACCTTGAACATTCTTTTAGTCAAGGGTACGTTTAACCTCTTGTATGAAGATCGTAGTATGTTATTAAATTATACCAGAAGAATATTAAAATTTATGATATCATACATGATTCATTTATGATTTTATACTACCCATTTAATAATAATTTTCATGTTAAAATAACATTTCGGGTAATAATCGCTTTCTTTATCGTACGTGTTTTAACTTGTTACTCTTGATTGTATCACTTAGATCAAGATTTAAATACTTCCAGAATATAAAACATGATTTATATATCACATATATTTAGAATATAAATTGGTATAATAGACATATATATGAAATTAAAAAACACCGTTTATGGAGACGGAAGTCCGTACGTATGCATAAACCCGATTTGGCAATTGACAGGAACCCTTCACTCAGATAGAGGATCGTCGCCCACGTAAAGGTAGTCATGATGATACCAAAACCCTATCTGGTATAACTCATGATGTAGGGGATCGAACCGATGATGCCGCAACCCTACCGAAACCACGCACTAAGTAGGGGATCATATAGTCAATGATACAGCAACCCTACCAAAACCATGCACTGAGTAGGGGATCATATATTCAACAATAACGCAACCCTACTAACACTTCATGCTGAGTAGTGGATCATATACCCAACGATGCACAACCCTAATGAGAATGTCCCATTGTATAGGGGATCATATTCCCGATGATGCCACAAACCCTACAGGGTAAACTTGCTAGATGGGGGATCACCGCTCGTGGATAAGCAGTCACAGCGATACCAAGAACCCGATCTAGGGAAATGATGCTAGAGGATCCTGCTCCGGGCCCACCGGATGGATGCTGCAACTCTAACAAGCCAAAAATCCCATCGAGAGGATCACAAACCTATACGAAGGTTGTGATACAGTGCGAACCCTCGTAGGGATGAACCAAGGGAGTACACTCAACCACTGTTGGTCCAAATGTCGCTAACCCAAATGACCTGCCACAACGCCACCCCACGCACATCCAAGGCCGATACTGAGGCCACCATTGATATCTACACGGAAAAACACGCGGAAAAGGCTGATTACTCGCCTGAAACAGAGGACCAGTGAAAAAGGCACTATTCACCATAGCTAGCCCCTACGGGGCCCACACAACAATCCCAAAACTCATCAAACGGATCATACCACGACGAACCCCTCGGAAAAACACACGATATCCACTACTCGTTCGTCTGAAACGAACTCCCAGTGAAAAAGGTACTATTCACTGAAGCCAACTCAGGTGGGGGCCCATGCCTCGATCCCTAAACACATTGAATGGATTGCACCATTTCAATCATCTTGAAAAAACACACAGTATCGACTACTCGCTAGTCCAAAATGGACACCCAGCGGAAAAGTTAGGTTTCTCCGAAAACGCCCCAAACCCGGCCTCATGGGGCCCGCACACCGTTCTCAGTTCTAACACCTGAAAACCATCTCAATAATTCCTTCGTACCATCAGGGTCTCAACGCCACTGACGGCACGTCATTCGAACGCTCCGGGTAGAAGTTACAATGGCCAGAAGTCATAAAATAAATAAATATTATTATTTTATACGATGTTTCTAACTCCTGGGCCATGAACCTGAACCTTTAACCCCTCAAACCCACACCGGAGGGTTCGCCTCATCCTCAGGGTCGAGCCTCCGTAGACGGCGTGTGAATCGGACATCCAGAGAATATTAAACGGGGGTTTTAAAACCCCTATGTACCAAACTGGGTCGGACGGGCCGGTTCAGGCCGGTCCGGTCAGCCTGGGTCGGCCCGCGCCGACTGACCCGGACGGCGGTCCACGCCACGAGGCGCGGTGCGCGCACGCACAAGCGGCCGACCCCCCACTGGGGGGTCGCCGGTGATTGACACCTGACCGCCACTGTCGCAGCGGTCCTTAATTGAAACGTGGCCAGCCGCCACGCCAGTGTCGGGTCGGCGAACCTTCTGAGGTCCGCCAGAGGCACCTCGGAGGTCGAAACGCAGATCTGGAAGCATCTGCGCGCCCTTTGGGATCCGATCTACCCATATTCAGGTTCAAAATAGAAAAAAATGCATAGATTTGGGATCCGGGATTTTCATAACTTAAAACCCCTACCTTTTGGCGGATCGCCGACGCTTTGGGTGCAGAATGGCGCCTGCGACGCCCTGAAGCTGGATCCGCAGATGTACGGTGCTGAAAACGGACTCCCGGAGCTCGATTTGGAGAAGAACAGGAGAAGAACGGAGGAGGTACGTGCGGCATAGGTGGGAGGGTAATAGTTCCCCTTGATTTCCTTTGTTTTCTATTTAAAGAAATCATTTAAATTTCCGCCACGACCGAACCTCCCGGCGCGGAGCAAGTTAAGTCACCCCTAGGGTAAAAGCGCCATTCTAAGTGCAACTGCGAGCTCTGATTTTTGATCTGAGACTCCGTTCAGAAGTTATTCGAGCTGATGCTCATAATTAAACTTTCCACTTATTTATGAAAATACCCCTGGTGGGGCTTTCCACTGCAGGCCCGTGCCCGCAATGTTTACACCCTGCCTAGGGTAAACGTAATGTTTCGGATGCAATTGGGCCCTCATATTCCCGTTCTGAGCTACCTTTTAGGAGATATCACACCCCCACCATGTGCATAGTATAAAAATACTTAATATTTTTATAAAATTTATTCCGGGCACATCGGGCCTCAGAATCTCACGTTGTCTTCGCGCCTATATCTGGAATTAGTAGTAGAAATATTCCAAAATATAACAGGGTCTCAAACCCGAGTTGCTACATCCCCCCACCCCCAGAACTTTTCATCCCAGAAAATCCATAAGTACAAGGAAAGTGACTGGACTCTCAACTGGGTCTCCCACACCAGCGAGTTCGCTAATAAACACCCATGTCCGAACACATAAGTCAAAGGGACTAATCCACCACACCTTAAAACTATCCACTTTGGGTGGCACTGACTCTCCTGCACGGTTTTAATTGCATCACAAAAACGCGTCTCAGTGGGGTAAGGATCCCTCTTCCTCACGCACTCAAAGCATGCCAAACAACACCTACACAGGGTCTTACCAACGCCCTGAACAAATCTTAAGAAAGCAACATAAAGGGAATAGTACTGTTAAATAGTGACAATCAAGCTGCTGTAGAAAGTAGAAAGAACACAAGGCGTACCTCTATCCATCCGTGGAGCCTTTGGGTCAACAGCCCCTAGGGCATGCAGCTGTCCTCGCCCTCAGCCACCAGCTCCCTACACTGGACGTGGACCTCCTATGGGTGGGGGTGGTGGTAACCGATACCACTTACCACCTCATGTTGTTGCACCAGCTCCGTCGGCACGTCCGCCACCCTGCGGACCTCCTTGCTCAAGAAGCTGCCTCAGCCAAGGCATTCCATCGACCGGCTCCCTCTCAGCCGCATGACAGGTCGGACAATTTCTAGAAAGATTTCCCCGACCATTGCAAGCGTAACACCACCTCTCCTGCGGCTAACCAAAACTGGCCTGTGAGCCCTGAGCCTCAGATCCTTCATCCTGGAGTCGCCTCCTGAAACGTCTCCCACAACCAGGCCCTTGAGTCTATCATCGGCTACCAGATGCCGATCTGACTGATGAAGTCTCAACTCTTGCATGAACAGCACTAATAGGAGGAATCTGCCCGGAAAAAAAGCTCTCCACTAACAAAGCTCGCTCTAGCACTCCAACATAGGTGGGCAGACACAAGGAAACCACACCAGCTCAGATGTCCCTGCATAAGCCCTGCTCAAAGGTCCGAGCCCTAAAGAACGGGTCCCAAACCATATCCATGGAGTAGCATGATAGGTCTTTAAACCTTTCTGAGTACTCCGACAAGGTCATGCTTTCCTACCGAAGATGTAGGAGCTTCTGGATCCGCACTGACCTCAACGTTATCGGATAGAACTCTTCCCTGAAGAGCCGCTCAAACTCTTCCCATGTGAGTGTCTCCTCGTCATGGGACTACGTCACTAGGCTCTACCATCACTTGGTCGAACCATACAGAAGGATCGCCGCTATGACCACCATCTGATCTGGAGGTGTCCTCACTATGAGGAAAACTCGGGTGACAGCTTCGAGCTAGTCATCAGCTGCCCGGGGTTCTGGATCACCCTGAAACCTCAGAGGTCGCTGCCTCTGGAACTCATGTAGCACACTCAGCCTGCACGCAACCTCATCCTGCACTTCTAGCATAACCAGATGCACGACAGGTGGTGGCTCAACTGGCGGACCACCTGGAGGTCTAGCCTCAGAACCTGCACCCTGGTCCATAGCCTCTAGGTGAGGCGGATCGTCACTACAATCCCGCTGTGGAACCCTCGCTGGCTGTCGTCGTAGAGGCATCCTGAAATACATTCAAGACGCAACACCGTCAAAGAGTATATCTAGAGATCTGTCTCAAGAAGGACAAGGAAAAAAACCAAAACCCAGTCCTATATGATGCATGTACCATTATGTCCATGCGACTAGTGTACGAATGTCCTGAGTCGAAAGTCTGGTTATCAGAGTCTTGGTGTATGGATACATCGGCCGCTGCACAAACACTGGAGTCTTTGGCCTGAAATCTGAACTCGAAAAATCGTGAAACTACCGCTATGAAACCCAAACCAAACTCACAGCTATACCATATATGCTTTGAGATCCCAAAGGTGGAACCTCCTCTTATACCACTCTGTCACGACCCGACCCAACGGGGCTCGAGCCGTGACACCCCAAGCCCACCTCCAAAAGTCCAGGGCCTGGCGTCTAGCGTCGAGTATGCTATCACACACGTGGGAGGCATTAGCCCAAGGTACCTATACACAGGCACCCACATACACCTCCATGAAATAGTGCAGAGATATATAAAACTGAAAAGAAAATGCATGCATACATCTAACCCAAACCAGAGTGAAACAAAAGTACAAAAGGGGGAAAATAGGGCTTGCTAAAAGAAAACAGCAAAGTGTCCAACCTGCTCAGAAAGAGGGAAAACACTGCCAAAACACTTGTCGGTAAGCTCCCCATCACAGCTCCAGTAAACACCCCGATCAAACCCGCTCACTAAGATCCACCTGCTTCAGGTCCTCCTGGGACTCCGTCGAAAGGTCTGTGGTTTGCACAAGACACAAACATGTGCGGAAAAATCCCATGCAGGGGTGACTATAACAGTACCCAGTAGGCACCCCAAAAACCCAAGACAAAAGAGATAAATTGAAAGGCAATAGTCCGCTCATCCAAGCCAGAGGGAACCCAGATGAGAGAGAAACTTCATATCGTGACCATCCTCGGCTAAACACAACTAGTCAGCTCAACTCAGGTGTATGCCCATACATACACCTTGAACAATCCAGATATACCCAGCTCACGCACCAAGCTACATGAGGTACCGACCACATCACCAGCAACTGTCCACAATCAGGAGAGCACACTCCACGATCACCCGACACAACCATCACAGATGCTCACCCGAGAGATCTCGCTTGTCTGATAGCGTCACTAAAAAAACCTCACTGAAACAACATAAGTACCACACTCCTCAGTTAGGGGATCGCTCCTAGGGTCCGCTAGGGGGATACCAGAACCCACACCAGTATACGAAGATCTCATAGATAGGGGATCACTCCCAGGGTCCACTGGGGGATACCGTAACCTGATCTGGCATTTAACAGGAACCCGTCACTTAGATAAAGGATCATCGCCCGCTTAAATGTGGTCACGATGATACCAGAAACCTATCTGGTATAAATCGCGATATAGGGGATCAAACTGATGATGCCACAACCCTACCGAAACCACACACTAAGTATGGGATCAAATATTCAATGATACCAAAACCCTACCAAAACCATGTGCTGAGTAGGGGATCGTATAGTCAATGATACCGCAACCCTACTAACACCTCATGCTGAGTAGGGGATCGTATACCCGACGATGCCACAACCCTACTGAGCACGGCCCACTATTTAGGGGATCATATTCCCGATGATGCCACAAACCCTACGGGGTTAACTTGCTAGATAGAGGATTTCTTCCTGTGGATAAGCGGTCACAGCGATACCAAGAACCCGATCTAGGGAAACGATACTAGAGGATCCCACTCCGAGCCCACCAGAGGGATGCTGCAACTCTAACAAGCCAAACATCCCATCGAGAGGATCACAAACCTATATAAAGGTTGTGATACAGTGCGAACCCTCGTAGGGATGAACCAAGGGAGTACGCTCAACCACGGCTGGTCTAAATGTCGCAAACCCGAGGGACCCACCATAACACCACACCATGCACCTCTAAGGCCCATACCGAGTCCACCATCATGATCTACACAGAAAAACACACAGAAAAGGCAGATTACTCACCTGAAACAAAGCACTGGTGAAAAAGGCACTATTCACCGTAGCAAGCCCGTGCGGCGCACGCACAACAATCCCCAAACTCATCAAGCAGATCATACCATGGCGATCCCCTCAGAAAAACACACAAGATACACTACTCGTTCGTCCGAAACAGACTCCCGGTGAAAAAGGTACTATTCACTGAAGCCAACTCGGGTGGGAGCCCATGGCTTGATCCCTAAACACATCGAACAGATCACATTGTTGAAATCCTCTCAGAAAAAACACACAAGATCGACTACTCACTCGTCCAAAATGGACACCCAGCGGAAAATTGTGTTTCTCCAAAAACGCCCCAAACCCGACCTTGTTGGTCCCGCACCCCATTCTTTGTCCTAACACCCGGAAACCATCTCAAAAATTCTGTTGTACCATCAGGGTCTCAATGCCACTGACGGTGCGTCATTCGGACGCTCTGGGTAGAAGTTACAATGGCCCGAAGTCATAAAATAATAAAATATTATTATTTTATACGATGTTTCTAACTCCCGGGCCTTGAACCCGAACCTTTAATCCCTCAAACCCAAACTGGAGGGTTCGCCTCATCCCCAGGGTTGTGTTTCCGTATACAGCACACAAATTGGACATCTAGAGGTCAGGAAACGGGGGTTTAAAAACCCCTGTGTACCAAACTGGGCCGGACCGGCCCGTGCCGACCGGCCCGGCCGCCGCCGCCGGCATCACCGGTCGGCGGTCCGCGCCCCCGCGGTGTGGCGCGCGCACGCGCAAGCGGCCAACCTTCCATTTGGGGTTCTCTGGTGATTGACAACAGACTTTGGATGTCGCAGTGGTCCTTATTTGAAACGCAGCCTGCCGCCGCGGGCCGCTTCTGTCGGGGAACCTTCCAAGGTCCGCCGGAGGCACCTCGGTGGTCCAAACACAGATTCAGAAACATCTGCGCACCCCCTGGGACCTGATCTACCCATATATAGGTTCAAAATATATAAAAACACATAGATTTTAGATTCGGTATTTTCAAAACTTAAAATGCCTACTTGTTGGCGGATCGCTGACGCTTTGGGTGCAGAACGGCGCCCGCGACGCCCTGAAATTGGATCCGTAGACAAATGGCGCTGAAAATGAACTCTCGGAGCTCAATTTAGCGAATAACGAGCAAATAACGGAGGAGGTACATGCGGCTTAGGTGGGAGGGGAATAGTTCCCCTTGATTTCCTTTGTTTTCTATTTAAATAAATCATTTAAATTTCCGCCCCGACCGAACCTCCCGGCGTGGAGCAAGTTAAGTCAGCCCTAGGGTAAACGCGTCATTCTGAGTGCAATGATATGCTCATATTTTCGATCCGGGCCTCCGTTCAGAAGTTATTTGAGTCGACGATCATAATTAAACTTTCAACTTATTTACTAAAACGCCCCTGGTGGCGCTTTCCACCGCAGGCCAGCGCCCGCATAGTTTACACCCTGCCTAGGGTAAACGGCATGTTCTGGATGCAATCTTTCCCTCATATTCCCGTTATGAGCTACTGTTTAGGAGATATCACACCCTTGACATGTGCATAATATAAAAATACTTAATATTTTTATAAAATTTATTTCAGGCACACCGGGCCTCAGAATCGCACGTCGTCTTCGCTCCTAGCTCTGAAATTATTCATAGAAATATTCCAAAGTCTTATAGGGCCAAAAACTCGAGTCGCTACAAAAATTTTGATCCATAAAATGGATAGTTTGTTTGTAAAGTTTTTGTGAGATGCTAATGATGATGGGAAATTTCATTGGACTTCATTGGAGAGGTTGGACAAGGAGGCAGAGGTTAGGGGCATAAATGTGAGAAATGTGGAGGAGGCTATGCACTTGTTATAAGAAAAACTTGCTAGGATGTTCTTGAAGGATGATCTATGTGGTGTAAATTCATTTTGAGGAAGTATAAGTTGACTATTATGGTACCAAATGATTGGGCCACTAAAATGTGGAAAAGGATTCAAGGGCAGGCTAAGGAGCTCCCTCACCATTCTTGATGGGTTATGGAATGTGGGGATATTAGTTATTGGAATAAAAATTGGGCAGGTATAACATTTGGTTTCCCAGGATGTTCCACTCCAAATATTTCCTTTAAGGAGGTCAGTAATTACCCACTTCTGATCTACAATAGTGTGATGTGTATGATATTATCTTGCCCAGTGATGATGATGAAAGACTTATGTTCACATGTTCCCCATCAGTTTATTTTAACTCCAAATCCTACCATTCTATTCATCATAATCTGGTATTTAGTGATGGATGGGGGGGATTCTTTGGAGTTCGGATATCCCAATAAAGTATATTTTTTTAGTCTAGCACATCATACATCAATAAATTTCTACTAACTCTGAGGTTCAGCAGAGAGGAATCCTTCTCTCTTCTAAGTGACCCTACTGCTCGAGGCCAAGTGTTAAATCAATGAATCGTCTATTTATCTATATAAAGTGGGCTCTCATTACTTAGAGGAGTCTGGGTGTGTTTTTTATCATCAAAGGTCACCACGATTCCATGGAATATTTTCTATAGATCTAGTTTAACGGTATGGGAGATAATAAAAATAAACAAATGTTGCATTTGATTTTTCTTACAGCAGGATGTTGGTCGATCTGGTAAGCATGGAATAAATCTGATTATGAGGGAACTTAGTGTTCCCAGCTTGCTCTACTAGTGAAATCATATAGTATGGTTGTGGAACTTGGTCTTTTATTGAATAACTGGGTGCAGGCACCATCGTTGAGGATGTTTTGTCAAGGTAGTAACACTGGCTATATGTCTCAGCAGGTACTCTCATAGGAAAAATGGGTGAAATAGAATCCTCCCCAGGTTAGATTAAAGCTTAACACTGATGATTCCTGCTTGAATAGGTCTGTTCAGGGTGGAGGTGTGGTTCATGATAATAGGGGATCTATAGTTATTGATTTTTCTTTTGATTTTGGTCATAGAGACTCTTTAATGGTGGAGGTCAAGGATATTCTCACTGGCATGGAAATTTATAGGGCACGATCTCTAGAACTTGAGGTGGTGGAGACAGATTCATTAATATTCTACAATTCTCTCTACATGAAGTTAGTTACCCCAGGGAGTATCAGATATATCATATGAAGAATTAACTCTATCTAGAGGGGTCAGGGGTAGGTTACTCATACATGGTGTGAAGGTAATAAGGGTGCGGACTTCCATACATCTAGGAATATTCAGAATGAGAATATCACCGTATTTTCTAGTCTGGGTTCACTTCATCCTAAATGTGTGAATATTTTAAGGGGTGATACACTTAGAATATATTTTCATCACCCTCCCTAATGGAATTTCTTTGTTTTTTGTTTTCTTTTAATAAAAATAATTATATTCAGGCATAAGATCATTGATTATATGTTTTCTTAGCTAGATATGAATATATAGAAACATCATTGTAGGATACTATGAATTATTTAACATTTATGTCTAATAATTTTTAGTTTTATATAGATATCATCAAATTTATAATAAATTATGTTTATGTATTATTAATCTCACATCATCAGTTGTATACTAAGTAATAGACTCCTAGATCTATAGTTATGATGGTATTTTCAATCAATAGATACATGATGGTAGGGAAATTATTTATCTTTGGTTGATGACAAATACTTATTAATATATTTTATCATTTATCTCATAAAATATTTCATCATTTAATCAATAAATGTAAATATTTAAGAGTTTTTTTTTCCAAATCATAAAACTGGATCTCTTCACATAATGTCCTAATTTAAAAGCAATTTAAATTTTCTATCATAAAAATCTTACAACTTATCCAAAAATGAAAATTAATTTTTTGTAGGATTACATGGTCATGGATATTAAATTCATCCAACTAGATGAAAGTATAGATACAAGCATATGAGGCCCAATAGAGCCTCATAAACTGAAGGAAATCTTAGTGAGATAATACCTTAATGAGTTCATATCTTACATTAAAACACATTCATTGATATTCAGCGGTAATAAAAAATAAATATTATGTGGTTGATTAAATCCTAGGTATTAAAATAGTAGGAAATGATATTCTATTCCTTCTACAAGTAGTATAAATCAATTATTTGTACTATTTTTCTTGACAATGATGACTGTTGAGAATCAATGGAAACTCAGTTGAGTTGATCATGTTTTCTCTAACTAGTTTCTCTAGATTATTAAAATTGTTTCAATTTTTGATTTCATATCATAAAACCCAAAATTCATCATTATTTTATGAATTTTAAAAATAATAATAATAACTAATAAAATAATTCATTCCTTCCTAGGGAAATGACATGTGTTATGTTATATTTAAAACCTTGTAAAATAAAATGTAATTTTGATGTGTATGATGATGTGATAAAAAAATTTGCATCATTTCCTAGGAATACAATTTTAGTTTATTTTTTATTAATACCTTCTAAATTTCTTAATATCATTATTATTTTTTGTCTTTATCTTTCTTCATTGGGTGGTGGTAAGAATTTGACCGAGGTCAAGCATACCAACTCTATTTGACTTGTTTCTATTGAGATAAAACTTGGTAGAAATGTTTAAAATGACTTCTAAACAAGATTGAAAATTTGAGACTAATGTTATTTTTCTTAAATTCAATTATTTTAGTTACATTTTTTCATTTTATTCATTTTTCAATTTATTTCTATCTCTTCCCATTCTATTCATTAGATCTTTTTAGTTTTTTTATTTTCTTCATCCCAATTTTTATTTTCTTGTTTTATATTTTAATTATTGAATAGTAAATTAATAATTTTCATTATAGGGTTTTCATATTCCTTTCATCACCAAGAAATCAATAGTTATACTACTTAAAATAGACATTGAACTAGAAAACACTCTTTACACAAAAAAAATGGGCTTCTAGAGTAGAGAAATCAAACCTAATAAAAGAAATCTTTTAAAAATAACCTCAATATTTTCAAAATAGAAAAAAAATTGAAACTACACAAAAAAAATGGGATAATTGTAGGAAATAATAGGACCTTAAATGAATTTACTACACCTGATGTGGATTACTATATTTTCTACATCGAATATCTATAAGTGGCTTGCAAACTAAAAATTAGCTATATTCGTGTCCATCTGCTCCCTAAATTTTATGGTACTCCTAGTGATGACCCATATAAACACCTAAGGTATATTCATATTGTGTTTTTGGGCATGAAATCCCAAGGTTTCTCTAAGGACCTCATTAATCTTAGGTTTTCCCCCTTCTCCCTTGATGGTGCATCCAAAGACTAGTTATACTACCTTTCAACCATCATAGAATGTTATCCTAAATGAATCTTTCCAGAAAAGTTTTTTATAGCCTCTCATACCATATCCATTAAGAATTAAATATTTCAAATTTGGAAATAAAAAAAAGGACACTCCATGAATACTTGGATAGATTTGAAAGATTGTGCAATAGATTCTATTACCACTATATTAGTGACTAACTACCATTCCAATACTTTTATAAGAGTATTGTCCCCATGGATCGTGGCATGTAATATATTGAAGCTAGTGGTGATCTAGTAGAAAAACCCTTCATATAATCATAGATTGACAACTAGCATGGAATAAAATGAATAATAATTTTATACATGAGAAAAAACACCTACTAAAGGTGTTCATTATGTAAACATATCTTCACCTGAATAAAAATTGGACATTAAATTTGATGAAATGCATACTCTTTTCCGAAAAATCGACCTTGCAAAAAAATAATTCTCAATCTCCACCTATTACATTTCATTTGGGTATTTGTGTTGATAACACTCATTTTTTAATCAATTCCCCCAATATTATACTATCCATGTGAGTCTTGTGAATAAGTTCTTATAGTATTCCCATTTCAATATAAATTTACATTTAATAAATACAACTTCAAGAAAAATCCAAACCTTGGGTGGTAAGGATGAAAAAAATAACAACAAGGTTGGAATTTAGTGAACAAAAATCAGTCATAGTACCATAATTTTAAAGGTCATAATCCTTATATTACACCTCATATAAATGAACCTTTACCACCTCCCAATAATAATCCAAGTCTCAAGGTTATGGTGAATAAAATAGAATTCCAAAACATTCAATTATAATAAACCACTCAATAGTAAATTAAATACTTGTGAACTCAAGTGGGAAAATTAGAAAACCCCATATGTGAGAAAAAATATGTAAGGTTCCAAACAACTTCCTTCTGAACCACTTGTCAATACAAAAGGAAAATGTAATGAATGTTCCATTACACTTCATATTAGTAACAATATCTCTCCTCCCAAAGTTTCTAGTGATGTGAAATACACTTATAAGGTATGTCCCAATCCAGAATACTCTTATTCTTAATCTTCCAAAGGATTAAGTGAAAATACACCAAATTAAAATGTTAAAAATATGGTCAATAATCCCTTGTAAATTTAAATTTACATCGTCTGTTATCCTAAATAATCAAACCATCTTTGAAATATTTTTAAAAAACTTAAAATTTAAATTATTCATGAATTTAAAATTTGTCATGTTAATATCCCTCTTCTTGAAGTAGTGATTCAAATTTCTTGATATGTCAATTTTCTTAAGGATATAGGTACCCATCAATGATGACTATGAGGGGACAAGAGAGTACGCCTGGAGAGAAATTTATTATCACTAATTCAATCAAAATTACAAAAAAAGTATAAGGATCCAACAAACATTAAAATTCCATTATCCATAGGGGATTTTTATTTCTATAATTATATGCTTGACTTTATACTTAAATTAATGTGATGCATCACTTGATTATCTATACTTTTTATGTCTGATAATTTAATTCCATTAGAATCATTGTTCTATTAGTGAAACGGAGTATGACACACCCAATCAATTTATTAGAGGATGTGTTAATAAAGGTGAATAATTTTTTTCCCCTATATACTTCTACATGTATAAAATGTGTGATGATAAAATAAAATTAAATACACCAATGATTCTTGGTAATCCATTTCTTAAAATTATAAAACTAATAATTAATGTAAATAATGTAACCCTATCTATAGAATTTGATTGTTATTTCTTATAATTTATAATTCTATATTACAAGATACATAACCCATAGAATCACTCCACTTTCTTAATTAATAATAATAATGTGATCCCTATGAATTTGCCTTCTAAATTCATTAAATAATCTAATCTCTTATTTTTCTTATTTTTTGATATTTTGGGTGAGTGGTAAATAGTAAATTGTTTCATAGGTATTGAAAAATTCCATGCATGTAATTATATTGATGATTTATTACATCTTGTGAGTTTTGAAACCATCAGTTATTTATTTATAACCATTGGAATTGTATTTCCTAATGAGGAGATAAAAAGTGAGAAGATAGATAGTATAAAAGGAATTTTTTCCACAAAATAAAACCCTTCCATTTTCATAGAGGGGACACCACTCAAAATATATAATGCTTCGGGTATATTCAAACATTGCACAGTCAGTATTTTCATGGATTGTGATGTGAATTTTATAGAGTTCTTTATGGTTAATTTTATTATTTTGGGTTCTTATTTAGGTAAATTTTTTTCTAATCTCCATTCTATTATTCATTGATGAATTGAAAATAACCCTGTTTTAAATTATTTAAAATGTAATTTCATAATGGAATAAGGAATTATTTTGTGTTAGCTTGTTTCTAAGGAGTTTATTTAGGTTTATAATCCAAAAATTTATATTATATATATTACCTTACCCTAGTTTTGATTGGTAAGTGAATTAATTTTTGGTATATTCTGGTTTTTTCATTGATTAATTAAATATTTTAGTAAAATTTCACTCCCATTTTCAAAAAAAAACTAAAATATATGAATAATGTTTTTGATGAAAATTGTAAAATATAATTTGATGGATTTAAAAATTGTATCACTTCACCAAAAAATAATCTAACCATCGAAGTAGGTTATTACCACTGATATCATGTGTGATTCATCCAAATATGTTATTGGGGTTGTAATTTCACAATGGGTATATGAAAACTTGAATTTGATTGTATATATATCTTGAAATCTTGACCCAAAACAAGAAAAATACAACATAGCTCAAAAACATTACTTTCCATACTATTCTCTTTAAAATAATTCCATTCATATCTCCCTAGTTCAAAAGTAGTGATTCTATTTAATGATGATTCCATTTAATATTTTTTGAATAATATTGATGTTAAACCACTTTTATTTTATGGATGATTCTTCTTCAAGAGTTTTATATTGAAATTTAAGACAAATAGGATCATAAAATATAGTATTCATTCATATTATCTGCATTCCTACTAACCTCAAAATATTCTCATCTAATAAATCACCAATTATGGAAAACTTCCTATAGCATCCCGCCTTTTTATAACATAAACTTTCATTACATTACACAAAACTGAGGATCTTTAAGGTTAAGTGTCTTGGAAACCAGGAACATAATACATGAAAACAACATAAAACATTCTTATTAAACACTTGAAAGGCTTCTTCTTAAGTTCATCCCAGGTTCATTAATGCATCTCATAACCTGGAGAAATACATCCAAAGAAAGGTTGAGCAGAAGGCCCAGTAATGGAAACAAGAGAAACATTTTACATATGAACTTGAGATACATCAATAAAGTCATGAAAAGAACATTAAGCCATGAGAATGAAATCATGAGGCATATCATAATAAAAATAAAATTTTTCATAACTTGAATATGTGGCTACATCATTTAACATAGACAATCATTAACATATCACCAAGGTCTATCCCCAAGGTGTCATTTGAAAATTACCAAGGTTATTCACCAAGGTATCGTGAAAATTGTAATCTCTAGTGGTTACATCATTACCTAATGCATTGGAGCGCTATCAGGGCGCACCCTTAAATTTGCCTTTATTATCATGTGAGCCACATATATCATCATCAAACATTTCATAAATAACCCATATTTCATAAAATAAATGGGTTTCATTTAATAATCATAACGTTTTAAAAACTGCTTTAAAGACATGATCTTTACGTCACTTTAAACCCACGGAAGGGGAGAGAGGGTTTCATGTATGTAAATCCCAGAATTTAAAATAGAACATTTTGGTATATATTTGAATTCCCCTATAGAAATAAGAGCTTTGATTATTCACTTTATAACATAAAATAATTTTGAGAAAAGAGAGATATATTTTGAGATGAAAATTCTCCAGCATAACGGCTATGTTTCGGGGTTTTTAGAGAACATTGAAAAGAGAGGGGACATGGGTCAAACAATAATAAATGACCCATAAAATAGTAGAGGGACAGAATAAGAAGGATATATGAACATGGTGATGCAATTTCAAGGAAATAACATTTGAAATGAAAAACATGGAAGGAAGATAAAAATTAGATTTCTCTTATGAAAATTCGGCAGCCTAACGGCGTCACTTAAACTTCAACAAAAATGAATTTAAAAGATTAAATACGGTCCCTCATCATATGAAAATAAGAGTTCAGTATGATAGATATAGAGATCATACCCCAACATAATTAAAAATTAACTTTAAAGACTTGACATGAAAGTAGAACTTTGAAAAGAATGAGAAGGGTGAAAGAATCCCCTTAAAATTTCGGCAGCCTAACGGGGCCACTTAAACATTCTTAAAACGAAATGATGATAGAAAGATGGGGTCTCTCATCATATGAACATGAAAAGGGAAGTAATATGAATATATAAGAACATCCTCCAACATAAGAACAAGGAGTATAAAATAAATGACATAAAAGAGATTACTTGAAAAGAAGAGAGAGGTCGGATCCCTTACTTTAAAACGTAACTCTTAAAACTCAAAGGTTTGGACCTTGAGGGCTTGGGGGAACCTTGGGAGGACTCCTTGGGAGGTAAGGAGACCAGAACTTAATTGAGGGTGGTTTTGGAGTCGAATGTATGAGAGGAGGTCTTGGTAATTATAGGGAAAGTGAGGGGACAAGGCATTAATGGCCAAGGGACACCTCAAAAGTGGTTTTCTCAAAACCATGTGCTCTCCCATGATATTTCCCATGAATTTAGGTCACATGGGGCCCCCAATACAATAATTCATCACCTTAGGTCGGCCAACCCTTAAAATATATCATGATATCACCATGACACAACTATGATGTCATTAAACATACTGATACCCTAAAACGGTATTTTTACTATTCACTGAAAATTCAACTTTCTCAGAAAAATACAAAAATGTCATCTTAACCAAATATCAATGCTCTGATTTCAAAAATGAACTCCATTTTATAAAAAATATATTTTTCTAAATATTTTTAATTTATTTTTTAAATAAATACACTATTCACCGAAAAATCATTTTTTCAGAAAAATTCCCAAAAATTACCTTAACATAATATCGATGCTCTGAGTTCAAAAATGAACTCAATTTTATAAAAATAATTTTTTAAATATTTTTAATTTAATTTTTAATTAAAAAACACTATTCACTTGAAAAAACTAATACTTGAATAATAATTTATGAAACCATTATTTAATCATTTTATTGAATCACATTAATTAATCAAGGTGCCTAGATTATATTAATACTTTCTTTAAGTGAGATTACTAATCCATTTGGACACATTACTAATCCTAATCATAAAATCACTATTCATAATTTACTATTCATCAAAAATGAAGTTGATCTTATTAGACTCTAAATTTCATACTGAACATAATTGTAAAAGACCATTTTTTGAAAATTATTACACATTTTAAATTATTTAAGGTTTACATAAACATTTTTTTAAAATATCCTTTCTCTAAAATTCACCAAAAATATGCATACTATATTTATCCGGACATTTGAAAATTCATAAACATTATCATAAGAATAAATCCCAATTTTTATTTAAAACAAAGGATTACACAAGTCAGTTACGGTCTCCTTACATAGCCCCTTATCACACCAGCACAGGACCTAAGTGTAAGGTGTGCTAAGGTGAGAGAATCTGAGGGAGGCTCGGCCAACATCGCACGAGTAGTAATTTCTATCAGTTTGAACTTCTCGCCAAGGCGATCTTGTTCTAGCTTCACACGATGAAGTTCAGCTTGGGTTTGGTCCAAATCAAAGCCCAGTGGTGCTACCTCCTTCCCACGTTCTGTTAGATGGGCTTCGATCGGTCCAAGACTACTGAGTGAGGCCATCAAATATTCTTTCTATAATAATTAACCAAGATTACTTGTATTTAGAGACAATAATCGAAACGTTTAGTTTACATCGGTCATATTGACCAATGGTCATATAACCGTCTAAACCCAACGGTCTCATTTTAATTCTACTCATGTTATCAAATGAAACATTTTTGTTGAGTATAAAAATAAAATAAAACAACACATAAAATTAGGAAACAAGATTTATTCAAAATTTTGGGTCATTACAATCTTCCCCCCTTAAGAAATTACGTCCTCGCAATATTAAAATTGGGTTTTGAAATTTCATTGAAAGTCCCACATCGGAAAAGGATTCAGTATAACTATTACTTTAAAATAAATAAAGGGAAGTACAAAGGTCACCCTAGTTAACCCACACTAGGATTCCATGTAGGAAAACATGTACATGGAGGAGAAAACAAAGGGTCATGTTCTGAGGGAGAGTGATAGAAAACATGATTAGGAGAAAGTTAACCATAAGAAAATCTCAAACTTATGATGTGTGTAAACGGTCTTTAATTACCTAGTAGGAAACTTAAACCAACAACGTTTTTGTTTTACGTTCCTTTTCACAATTTTGAGGAATTCATTTACTACATAGAACAAAAACATAAGAAAATATACCTACCTTCATGTAGAGTTTCATCCTTTAAGAAGTTTCTACCAAAACTAATCTTTTCTCTAAACGATGAGCATTCAAAACTACTTGGTCTCATCAAAACACAAGAATCATCTTTTAGATAATCACATAATCCACAAAAGATTAACTATCTATTTCTTCTATCTTTAAACATTATCCCAAAAAAACAGAAAGGGTAAGGTAAAACAACTCTTCAAAAAGAAAGAATCCCATAGGAATGGAAACTACTTTTAAATCTTCAAAGTTACATGGTACTACCCAAGGTTCATCATAGACCATTCCATAAATAACGGTCCTTAAGATTCCTCAAAATAAACCAAACTAAGATTGAAACCCAAATACAAGAAGGATTTGATAACATAGTCTTCCAAAATAAACTTCATTGTTTATCTCCAAAACACATCAACCACTCCTAACATCTTATAACAAAAGTATCTAACCTAAACATATTTCACCCAATATAGGTTAATCATTTCCATAAGTAACCTAAATTACTATAAGTCCACCTTAAATTCATCAATTCTATAAGTCAACCTTACTCCTCAATGAATATACTATAGTAATCTATTTACCTCGATCATATAGGGTCCCCAAAATAGTGAACGTCTTCCAAAATAATAATCATCTTTTAATCCCCTAATCATCTCTGTCATATTAATATGGTAATCGTCGCATTTCCTGTCACATTGGTTGTTGGGACATGTTCTTCCATTTCCCACAATTAACTAAGAAGAGAAAGTATAATTAGAGGCTTAAATACTTAACCAATAATCATGAAGAGGAGCTTAAAGCATATAAGGATAACTTGTAGAAGAAAAGTATACCCTAACTTGTGATCCCCTAGGCTTCAAACTAGGTTATCCATGATCATATATTCTTATGTGAATCTTTATTTTGTTTTATCCTTGTTCCTTTAATAATGGTACATACTAAGATTATGAATTTACCAAAGCATATCCCCCAGAAGTGTCGTAACCAAGAGTGCAGCAAGGCCCGTTGTCGTGTACCAGTTCCCGTTTGAGTCTAGCTCAAAGCGGTGTTTTTAGGTTTTACCCCTATGTACATCTGTACCAGAGCCACCTCTACCTGCTCATATCCAGACAGGGATGTATTTGCTTGGAAACCCCTTACTCAATACTCACCAAAATACCAGGAAGATTTACTATATTAAAACTTTTCTATAGGGTTCTTCCTAGAGATTTCATATACTAATTTCCACAAATAACTAAACCATCCTTTGATACCAACTATAGAATCTCACCTTTTTATAACATAAACTTTTATTACATTACACAAAACTGAGGATCTTTAAGGTTTAGTGTCTTGGAAACCAGGATCATAATACATGAAAACAACATAAAACATTCTTTTTAAACACTTGAAAGGCTTCTCCTTAAGTTCATCCTAGGTTCATTACTGCATCTCCTAACATGGAAACATACATCAAAAGAAAGGGTGAGCATAAGGACCATTAAGGGAAACAAGCGAAACATTTTACATATGAACTAGAGATACATCAATAAAGTCATGAAAAGAACTTTAAGGCAAGAGAATGAAATCATGAGGCATATCATAATAAAAATAACATTTTTCATAACTTGAATATGTGGCTACATCATTTAACATAGACAATCATGAACATATCACCAAGGTCCATCCCCAAGGTGTCATTTGAAAATTACCAAGGTTATTCACTAAGGTATCGTGAAAATTGTAATCTCTAGTGGTTACATCATTACCCAATGCATTGGAGCGCTATCAGGGCGCACCTTAAATTTGACTTTATTATCATGTGAACCACATATATAATAATCAAACATTTCATAAATAACCCATATATCATAAAATAAATGGGTTTCATTTCATAATCATAACGTTTTAAAAACTGCTTTAAAGACACGATCTTTACGTCACTTTAAACCCACGGAAGGGGAGAGAGGGTTTCATGTATATAAATCCCAGAATTTAAAATAGAACATTTTGGTATATATGTGAATTCACCTATAGAAATAAGAGCTTTGAGTATTCACTTTATAACATAAAATAATTTTGAGAAAAGAGAGAGACATTTTGAGATGAAAATTCTGCAGCATAACGGCTATGTTTCGGGGTTTTTAGAGAACATTGAAAAGAGAGGGGACATGAGTCAAACCATCATAAATGACCCATAAAACAGTATAGGGACAGAATAAGAAGTATATATGAACATGGTGATGAAATTTCAAGTACATACCATTTGAAATGAAAAACATGGAAGGAAGACAAAAATTAGATTTCTCTTATGAAAATTCGGCAGCTTAACAGTGTCACTTAAACTTCAACAAAAATGAATTGAAGAGATAAAATAGGTTCCCTCATCATATGAACATAAGAGTTCAGTATTATAGATATATAGATCATACCCCAACATAATTAAAAAGGAACTTTAAAGACTTGACATGAAAGTAGAACTTTGAAAAGAATGAGAAGGGTGAAAGAATCCCCTTAAAATTTCGGCAGCCTAACGGCGCCACTTAAACATTCTTAAAACGAAATGATGAGAGAAAGATGGGGTCTCTCATCATATGAACATGAAAAGGGAAGTAATATTAATATATAATAACATCCTCCAACATAATAACATGGAGTATAAAAGAAATGACATAAAAGAGATTACTTGAAAAGAAGAGAGAGGTCGGATCCCTTACCTTAAAACGTAACTCTTAAAACTCAAAGGTTTGGACCTTAAGGGCTTGGGGGAACCTTTGGAGAACTCCTTGGGAAGTAAGGAGACCAGAAATTTGTTGAGTATGGTTTTGGAGTTTAATGGATGAGAGGAGGGCTTGGTATTTATAGGTAAAGTGAGGGGACAAGGCATTAATGGCCAAGGGACAACTCAAAAGTGGTTTTCTCAAAACCATGTGCTCTCCCATGATATTTCCCATGCATTTAGGCCACATGGGGCCCCCAATACAATAATTCATCACCTTAGGTCGGCCAACCCTTAAAATATCTCATGACATCACCATGACACAACTATGATGTCATTAAACATACCGAAACCCTAAAACGGTATTTTTACTATTCACTGAAAATTCAACTTTCTCAGAAAAATCCCAAAATTTCATCTTAACCAAATATCAATGCTCTTATTTCAAAAATGAACTACAATTTATAAAAAAATATATTTTTCTAAATATTTTTAATTTATTTTTTAAATAAATACACTATTCACCGAAAATTCATTTTTTCAGAAAAATTCCCAAAAATTACCTTAACATAATATCGATGCTCTGAGTTCAAAAATGAAATCCATTTTATAAAAATAATTTTCTAAATATTTTTAATTTAATTTTTAATTAAAAAACACTATTCACCTGAAAAAAATAATACTTGAATAATAATTTATGAAACTGTTATTTAATCATTTCATTGAATCACATTACTTAATCAAGGTGCCTAGATTATATTAATACTTTCTTTAAGTGAGATTACTAATCCATTTGGACACATTACTAATACTAATGATAAAATCACTATTCATAATTTACTATTCATCAAAAATCAATTTGATCTTATTAGACTCTAAATTTCGTACTGAACATAATTGTCGAAGACCATTTTTTGAAAATCATTACACATTTTTAATTATTTAAGGTTTACATAAACATTTTTTTAAAATATCCTTTCTCTAAAATTCACCAAAAATATGCATACTATACTTATCCGGACATTTGAAAATTCATAAACATTATCATAAGAAGAAATCCAAATTTTTATTTAAAACAAAGGATTACACAAGGCAGTTACGGTCTCCTTACATAGCCCCTTATCACACCAGCATAGGACCTAAGTGTAAGGTGTGCTAAGGTGAGAGAATTTGAGGGAGGCTCGGACAACATCGCATGAGTAGTAATTTCTATCAGTTTGAACTTCTCGCCAAGGCGATCCTGTTATAGCTTCACACGATGAAGTTCATCTTGGGTTTGGTCCAAAGCAAAGCCCAGTGGTGCTACCTCCTTCCCATGTTCTGTTAGATGGGCTTCGATCGGTCCAAGACTACTGAGTGAGGCCATCAAATCTTCTTTCTATAATAATTAACCAAGATTACTTGTATTTAGAGACAATAATCGAAACGTTTAGTTTACATCGGTCATATTGACCAATGGTCATATAACTGTCTAAACCCAATGATCTCATTTTAATTCTACTCATGTTATCAAATGAAACATTTTTTTTGAGTATAAAAATAAAATAAAGTAACACATAAAATTAGGAAACAAGATTTATTCAAAATTTTGGGTCGTTACACTTCCTTGATGATAACTTGAAAATAGTTCATGATAACATCCCATAGTTTTTTAACTCATTTAATTTTTTAGTTTCCTTAAAGGCACCCTTTGGATTTAATAAGCAACCATTGGATAGGCTTAGGAGTGATTCTAGGAATTGAGTTTTTTATTCCCACTATTGGTGGAAAATATATAATGACTAAGTAAAATAAAGATGTGGACCCAACCATGAGTTCCCATATAAATTCACATTATTCCACTCTCATTCATGTGTGGGTTACTTTAGTCCACAAATAAATACACATAAATTTCTAAAATCTATTCATTATTGGCCCAAATTATTTAAAGATGCTCATAAATTTTGTAATCCATATTTAAAATCTCAATTTAATATAATTTTTTTAAGAGGAACTCCACAATAACCCATTATCTTTAGTGATATATTTGATTTTTTGGGTATTGAATTCATGATACATTTTCTTAAATATTTTGTCTTTGTGTGTATTCTTCTTACAGTTGATTATATATCAAAATGGTTGGGGAGAAGTCAACACCAACTAATGACTTCTGATTTGTTATTGAGTTTGTGAGGTCCCATATATTTTTTATGTCTGGTTTAACATAATTCATTATCAATGACCTAGGGTCTCAATTTTGTAGTAAGAGCATGAAATAAAATTTAAATCATTTATAGGTTTCACATTATGTTTCTACACCATATAATTCCCAAACTAATGTCCAAAAGAAGTGCTTAATAGGGTGGTTCAAAAAATATTATAAAAAATGGTTTAACCCAACAAGAAATATTTGATTATAATACTAGATAATACATTGTGGTCATAGAATACTTATTTTAAAACTCATATTAATATATCTATATTTTGAATGGTGTTTGGGAAAGATTTTCACCTTCAATCTGAGGTATATCTCCATGCATTTTGGGAAATTAAACATTTAAACTTGAATCTTTAATTTTTAGGTGCTCATCATAAATTGAAAATTTAGAAGTGTGAAGAGATAGTCTATAATTCCTATATAGATTCTAAAATCTATAATATGAAAATAATGGTCACCCTAGAAAAAATTATTTTGCAAATTTAGTTTAATGTATAAGGAAAAGGCCTCCTATAAAACTCATGGATAAATTTAATGTCTGATAAGACACATTATAATTATTTAGGTAGATATATTGTTCTCATATTTTTTCATATAGTGTTATGGATATTGTGGATGAATCTAATAATTATTTCTTCATAGTTAATGATAAAAACTGAACCAATTTCATGAGTACATCACGAATCAAGTGGTGGAGGAAGTTTCAATCCACCTTGTAACTTATAAACATGATATCCAAGTTGTAATTTTCCATGAAACTTTACTATATTTTCCAAATTCTAAAAAATTAAATTATAATAATATATTGTGTTTTATTGGGTATTATAAAAAAAATTAAGTATTGGGGGAGGGATTCATGTGTTTATTGGTTAGAATTTTGGGATGTTATGATTTTTCTTTAGTTTTAATTTCATTGTCTAATTTTTTAAATAACTTTGAGAAGAAATGAAATATCAAAAATAATTTATGTGCTTCAGCCACTTGTGAGAAAATTTCTTTTTCTTAAATTAATTCAAGTGTCTATTGATAATGAATCTTTTTATAAAATTTAAATTTTCAAAAAAAAGGAGTTTGATGGATTTTTAATTCCATGCATTATTAGCATTGGACAAAGTGAATTTCCTCATCTCGAGAGGTGTTATAAACCAATTTCATCCTACTCTTCTGAGTACCCTGGATTATTGAGTGAACTCATATTCTATTTTTTCACCTAGAACATAGTTTTATCTACTATAAAATATTTTGAGAATAAAGAAATGGTATACTATGATTGAGTTATTTTTTGGGGAAGGAGCCCTTATTTTTACCCAATTTTGAGACATTCATATACATTATCCCTTTGTAGCCCCATGTATCCATAGAATTTATTATAGGTTAGACACATTACATGATTATTTTCCCTACCTTACCTTTATATTTAATTTAGTGTGTGATTATATTTTAAAATAATATTTAAGGAATGGTGGTAATTCATGTCTTATTATATAGAGGACATACATTGTATATAATTTTGGGTTGTAATTTCTATTTTTGGAAAATCCTGTAAGTCATGTATGTCTCATTATAATTCATTTGTTTATTCTTGAAAAGAAAATAAAAAGATAATAAAAATGTATATGTGTAGAATGGTAATTTAATCCATCATCATATTCATTTGTGTGACTCTTAACTAAAGAACCATTTTGATAAATTCTTTTAACAAATTTTTTGCATATTTTTACAACTAACCTCTTTGTAAAAGAATTTTATTTATTATTCAGGTTTTAGACCATTATCTATTGTAATGAAGATTCATCAGTCTCCTAGTGTCGTATTCATATATATGAGTTTCAGATCAATGTATCCAATATAATCAAATAAAAAAATTGTTTATTTATAGAAATTTACCTTTACCGTATTTAGATAAAGAAAGAAATTGCTGACTTAGAAAGAAAAAATATATCTTTTGAAGAAGTTTTATTATATTTGAAGATTTATAAAAGAATATTATGAAGTTAGGAGTTAGAAAGTTTTCATACTTTATTAACAAATTAGATGATGCTTTTCTGACCATAAAGTTCTCCAAAATCATGAAACTCTCATGATAAAAGATATTAAATAAAAGGTGGAGAGGTTTTCAATAATTTCATAGTTATAGTATGGATATTCTATTCCATCGTAATGGTAATTCCATCATAATGGAAATTCCACCATAATGGGAATTTAATTATAATGATAATTCCATCATAATGATATGAGAGGGAAATAGAATTAGTAATGAGCTAAGTTGGAAACAAAATTCATAACGAGATGAAGAGGAAACAAAAATCATAATGAGCTGAAGAGGAAATAGTAATCATAATGAGCTGAGAAGGAAATAGAAATCATAATGAGCTGAGAAAGAAATTTTAATCGTAATGAGTTGAAGAGTAAATAAAAATCTTAATAATCTGAGAAATAAATAGAAATAGTAATAAGCTGAGAAGAAAATGGAATCGTAATGAGCTGATAAGAAAATAGAAATCGTAATGATCTGAGAAAAAAATAGATTTTTAATGATATGAGAAGGAAATAGATTTTTAATGAGCTGATTATAAAGAAGACTCTAACAAAGATTCCAAAAGCTTTAGGAAGATTTTAAGTGGTCAAACTTGAAATTCAATTTTTCATAAATCTGAGCTAAATATAAGGAGTTTTGAAGAAGTCAAAGTTTGAGTTTAAATGTGAGATATTTTTTGAGTTTTTGTAATCTGAGGAAGCGGGGAAAGTTTTCAGGTTTCCCATTTTTTCTTTCTGAGTCTCCAATAAATACTTTCTTAGATCATTCGTTAATTATTGATTTTTCATGCAAGAGAAAAAGGTAGAGCACTGAATAAATCAAGTTAAAGTCAATTCCTTACATAGATCTCATGAGGAGGATCAGATAGCTGGTTGTTTATTTACCATATTGAGAAGGCTCATATTGAGAAGATTGTATTGATTCAATCGGATTGATTCAATCGGATCGAGTCAGTCAGATTGAAGAAGATTGTATTGATCATTTGAGCAGATTTTGAGTTTTCATAATGATAATGGGTTCATAATACTTATTCCATCATATAGAGAGAATCAGATCCATACTCATCATATTAAGAGAATCAGATCTGAACTCATCAGATTGAGAAAATCAGATTCATCCAAACTGGACTGAGGATTCGAACTGAGCAGTTATGGAGTTGTTTCCAAAAAAAATTATTCTTTTTTTTTGCTCAATTTTTTTATAATAAAACATTATAAACTGATAGGAGTCTAAATAATCATTTTTATTGGGATATAGAAGGCCTCTAATGGGATTTGTCACAAGTTATATTCAATTATTCATAATAGTGGATTTCCATATACCCATAGGAGTCGTTATGGCAAGGATATATGTTCTCACACTGAGTTCAAACCTTGTAAATATTGAGTGCTTTACTTTCTTTCTTAATTTTTCATGTATGGGTATTTACTAAAAGTTGATAAGGAAATAAATCTTAAAATCTTGCAGGGGTTAAGTTTCTAAAATATTTGAAACTCATAAAAAGTGAACAACTAATTCACACCCCCCTCCTCTTAATTGTTATTCGATCCTTTGGTACTTTAATTATTATCAGAATGAAGGTCCCCTTGTTAAAATTTTATCATGGATAAGATAAATTCAGTTAATAGTATAATAATTCCTAAATTTGACAGAAAAAATTATTATGGATAGAAAAATAGGATGATTCCTTATCTCTAATATCTTGTCCTAGAAGTTTTTGATGCTACTACTATTGTTTTTCTACCTATTGATAAAGATGATCCTATAAATTTTGTTGATAATAGAAATATAGAAGTTTGTGGAAAGGATAGAAATAAAATCCTTATGTCCTAATCAAATAATTTTTATTATAAGCTAATGGGTCTCAATACTTTAAAAGGTATGTGGGATATGAAAAGTATTTTTGAAAGGAATACTAATGTGAAGGAAGAAAAGCTAAAAATATGGAGTAGAGAGTATGCAGACATTAGAATGAGATATGAATAAAATAAGGATGAATACTTTACTATATTAAATGATATTTTTTCAATATTAGAGGATTCAGATATTTTCTAGAAGATTCTATAATTGTGAAGAAACTTATGAGAAACCTTATGTATAGGTTTGATTATAAATTTTCCTCTTTAGAAGATAACGATGATTTATCTCTTGATTAATTTCATAACGTTATTGTTTCTTATGAAATGAGGAAAGATCCAATGATCAAAAAGAATATTAAATATGAAATTTATTTTGAAGCTATGATAAAGATGAAAATAAAAGATGTTGAAGAATTTGAATCTTGTTATTATGAAGATAATAAAGATGATGAATTGAATGATAATATTATGGCTCTTATCATTAAAAACTATTGTAGAGGAAGAGGAAAATATGGAGGTAAAATTTCTATAAAATGTTTTCAGTGCAGTAGAACTGGACATTTTTCTATGAATTTCCCCAAGAATAATGTTATAGAGTATAAATATTATTCTGATTAAAAACCTAGATCTAAGAAGTGGAACAAAAATGATAAAGAATAAAATTAATCAAAAAAATATAAGGATAAGTTTATTAGAAACAAAAAAAGTATGCCAAGTAGGAAAGTTTAATTAGACTCAACTAACAACAATTCTTCTGAAGATTAATGTTTAGAAAAATTTAGAACCTTCATTGAAAAAATTGAGGAAAAAAAATATTCCTCAAAGAGTGTGGAAGGTGGTAAAGAATCTAACATAGATTATCAACTCAGAATAGAAATTTTTGCATGTCTTGATCAAAAAAAACTCTCAAGAAATAAATTAGAGTAATAAAGAAATATTTTGAAGAAGTTTCTATTGGAAGAAAATATATCACCATATAGGAGTAATAATACATTCATGATACCTTAATTTAAAAAATTAGAATTAAAGAACAAGGAAAAATGATTGAAGATCTCAAAAAGGTTGAAATCTAAGGAAGAAGAATTTGACAAGAATCAATCAAAACTTATTAAGTCCAAAAGTACTTTGAGTAATATGAATGAAAATTTCAACAAATATTTATAATTAAAAGTAGATACTTCTAAAGTTTTTTACAAGTCTCAATATGAGAATTAGGTGAAATTTTCACTCACCAAAATTAATTTTTCATCTAATTATTTTAATATTTGAGGTTCTAGAAAAGATATTGGGAAATATTAGTTGGATAAAGTATGTAAGAAGCCTATAAAATCTAAAAAATTAGAATACTCACACAAAATAAAATATGGTACACATCAAGATTATGTTAGAGCTAAAAGAAGTTACCAAACTCAAAAAAATTCTATAGAGAAAGGTATTTATTTAATAGAAAATCAAGATTTGATGGTTATTGCAAGTGTTGTGGAATTTATGGTCACATATCTTATAATTTTTGGCACAAATTATCTCTATATATAATATGGTTTGAGAAAATTTGAAGAAATATTAGAGGTACAATGAATAACTTTTATAACTTACAGAAAGTTGAAATGGTGAATTCTAAAGAGATTAGAAACTTACCAACAAAAAATAAATTTGAATGTTTGAAATAAGTTTTTTGGAATATTTTATCAGGTTGTTCATCATGAAGAAATATTTATGACACTACTTTGAGAACAATTTTCTTATGATAGAAAATAAAAAGGATTTAAAAAAAGAAATTTGAGGAAAGATCTTTTGTTGTTGAGAAAGATTTTAAAACAATTAAAAGGAATAAACCATGGATAGTTGATAGTGTTTTTTCTTCACATATGATAGGTGATACAAAAAATCTTGAAAATTTTTAAAAAAAATCATTAAGGAGTAGTTACCTTTAGTAATGATAGTTCCTTAAAAATCAAGGGAATCAGAACGACTAAGATTGAAGTTGAAAAGTTGAAAGTTAAGGATGTTTTATTTGTTAATGGGATAAAACATAAATTATTTAGTGTAAGTGAACTTTGTTATGATGGAAAATAATATGTTTTTATAAAATATTTTTGTATCATCAAAAGTGTGAAAGAAGGAAAAGTTATTACAAAAGGGGAAAGAACCAGTGGGAATCTCTTCCAAATAGAAGAATTCAAAAACTCTTGTTACTTGAGTAGTGAAGATGAAAACAAATTGTGTCACTGAAGACTTGGGATCCTTGCACAGAAAATTATGAACAAACTTTCTAAATTTTATTTTATTTGAAACCTTCCATAATTGAACAGAAGAGAATAATATTTTTGTGTAACTTGTAAAAAAGGGAAGATTACTAACAAAATTTAAAAATGAATTAAGATTAAAT
The DNA here is from genome assembly GCA_963277665.1 of Viscum album. Classification (NCBI taxonomy): domain Eukaryota; kingdom Viridiplantae; phylum Streptophyta; class Magnoliopsida; order Santalales; family Viscaceae; genus Viscum; species Viscum album. The sequence continues at coordinate 475,845,076 of OY728156.1, forward strand.
ATACCAGACCACTTGAGATTATTTATTCTGATTTAAGTGATTCGATGAGACATCAATAAAAAATATTTGTATTTTATCAATTTTATTGATGATTTCACTCAAATGGAAAATACCATGTTTATGAAGCACAAGTTAGAGGATATTGAAATGTTCAAATTATTTAGAAAAGATGTTGAGAATGAAATGGGGGTTTCCATAAAGAAGTTGAGAACACATGATGGTACCTAATTCACAAATAATACTTTTGAAACTTATCTAATAAATCATGGTATCAAACATCGTAATAGTTCTCCCTATACTCCACAAAAAAATTGTGCATCATAAAAAATAATAGAATTTTAGTGGAAATGGGAGGAAGTATGTTAGTAGAATACAAACATTCAAAATTATATTGAAGAGAAGTTATTCATACTGCTATACATGTTCAAAATAGATTCTTTTTAGACTGAAATTTAACATTACTCCTTATAAAATGTGTTATAAAAAACATTCATTTATGTACTTCAAAGTTTTTGAAAGTCCATGTTTTCTCAAAATAAAAAAGCTAGATTTGGGAATGTTTTATGAGAAATTTGAGGAAGGAACTTTTATTTATTATTCATCAAATGGAAGAAGTTAAAAATTTTGGAACAAATATTTACAAAAGTTGGTGGAAACATATGATGTGAAGCTCATTAAAAATCAAAGTTCCTTAACAAAAGTTGATGAGAATTTTGAGGAGGATAAATTAAATATTTCAAACAATAGTGAAAGTAATTCAAAAAATCCTTATCAAGATTCAGAAGAATCATGTTATGAAGAAATTTCAGCTGGGAAAAAACATTGAAATTTCTAACCATAAAAAACATATTGAATATGAAAACATTATTGGGAATAAGAAGGATCTAATTTATACCATAAGAAATTTGATATTAGAAAACCTAACTTCACTTATCTGAAAAGTTGAATCATAATTAGTTTCAGAGGCTATTCAACACAAATAATGGGTGGATTATATGAATAAAGAGTTGGATCAGATTTAGAAGAATGAAACATGGCAACTTTTTCCATGGACAACAAATAAAAATGTTATTGGAACAAAGTGGGTTTATAAAAACCAATTAAATGAGCATGTATAAATTTCAAGAAACAAATAAATACTTGTTTATAAAGGATATGCACATGTGGAAGGTATTGATTTTTTTGAAACATTTTCCCCATTTATAAGGATAGAAACTATTCTTTTGATTATTGTAATGGCTTATCATCAGAATTACAAAGTTTATTAGGTGAAAGTAAAGTAATCTTTATTAAATGGTGAGATTGAGGAAGAAGTTTACATTGAACAACCTTGTGGGTTTATAATTGATGATGATGAAAAAAAGTTTTAAAATTGAAGAAATATTTGTATGGGATGAAGCAAACTATATGTTCTTGGTATTATAAACTTGAAAATTCATTGATAATGTCGAACTTTTCTAAAGTAAAAGTTGATAGAAACTTATATGTGAAGGATTTTGACTTCAGAACTCTAATTGTAATTATTTCTGTGAATTATATAATTCTTTTGGGGGATAGAGAATATGTTTGTAAAATATTTTCTAAGTAAATGAATAACAATTTTTAAATATCTATCTTAGTAGAATTAACTCTCTTCCTTGGATTATAAGTTTAATAAAATGGAAAATACATTTTCTTATATTAAGAAAATTGTTCCAGGTAATTGTTAAAGAATTTTGGGATGTTATCATCTAAAAAAGTTTCAAATCTTATTTCAGTGAGCATAAAGTTGAGTAAATATGAATATGGAATAATTTTGTATCAAAAATACTTTAGGAATCAACATTAGGACAAACATTTTTCTTCGTTGAATGTTGTGTGACTTAGAATAGTAAGAAACAAAGTTTAGTAACTTTGAGTGAAACTGAATATGAATATGTTGTATCTACTCAGGCTTGTACTCAAATGTTGTGGATGAAAGTTCATCTAGAATATTTGAAAGTAAAAGTTTCTAAACCATTGAAGATACTCTATTATAATCAGAGTGATATTGATATTTATAAGAATCATTTACAACATTAAATATCAAAACACATTGATATAAAGCTTCAATTTATAAAAGAGAATGTTGTTATTGGAGATGTTTTCCTAGAATAAATTGTAACAAAGAATCATATTGCTGATATCTTTTCAAAATCACTGCTAAAAGAAATATCTGAGGAATTGAGGTGGAAAATTCATGTGCAGCCTCCTACCATTACTTCTTAAACCTCATAAGGAAGTTAACCCACCATGATTTTGATTATATTGACAAAGGGAGATATAAAGTAACAAATTTTTACTTTGTAAGAAGTTTTTAGTTATCTTTCCTAAATTAATCTGAAGTTCTGGTTATTATAAAATGGGGGAGAGAAAATTGAGAGAAAAATAAAAGTGAGGGAGAGTTATATTTATATGGTTAAAAAATGTCTTATCAATGAGGGATGTAATTCCTTCAAAAACATTACTTTATCCAACAGTGTGGTGTCGAGACACTCTCTTTTGAGAAAGAATTCGTTTTGATAAAATTAAAAAAACCTTTAGTTTTAAAAATATTATGAGATTTGGAAAAAAAATTTAACAAGGGTTGTCAAAAAATACAAAAGGATAGACTAAAGAAACTTTTTTATAAATTTTTTTCACAAAGTTTTGTATTTTTTGAAAAATAAATTCTTTGTAAAAGAATGTTTTTTGTTATTTCAGAATCATAAAAAAATCCATCGTAAGGAAGACTCATCAGACTCAGAGTATCGTATTCATCTACATCAGTTTCAAATCATCATATCCAAAATAATTGGTGGTAGAAATTATTGATTTATAGAAATTTACCTTGGCCTTAATCAGGTAAAGAAATAAGTTTCTAAGTTATAAGGATAAAATTTTCTATTCTAAGAAATCGTTTTATTACTAAAGAGTTATAAAATAATATGGTTAAGTCAGAAGTTATAATGTTTTCATAATTTCATAACAAGTCATACGATGCCTTTCTGATCATAAAGTTATCACAAATCATTAAATCTCTCATGATAAAAGATTTTGAATAAATGGTGGAGATGTTATGAATAATTTTATAGTTACGGTATGGATATTCAATTGTAATGAGAATTCCATCGTAATGGTAATTCCATTGTAATGAAAAATCCATCACAATGAGGATTCCCTCATACTAAGATGAGAAGGAAATTGAAATCGTAATGAGTTAAGAAGGAAACAAAATTAATAAAGAGATGAAGAGGAAACATAAATTGTAATGAGATTAAGAGGAAATAGAAATCATAATGAGATGAGAAGGAAACATAAATTGTAATGAGAAAATAAAGAAATAGAAATCATAATGAGATGAAGAAGAAACTTAAATAGTAATGATATGTGAAAGAAATAGAAAGTGTAATGAGCTAATAAGGAAAAATAATCATAATGATTTGAGGAGGAAATAGAAATTACAATGAGATGAAAAAAACAGAAATCTTAATGAGCTAAGAAAGAAACAAATTCATAATGAGCTAAGAAGGAAATAGATTTATACTGATCTGATTACAAACAATACTCAAAAATAATATTCCAGAAGTTTTATGAAGATTTTAAGTGGTCAAAATTGAAATTAAATTTTTCATAAATCTCATAGAAATCTAATAAGGTTTGAGGAATTTAAATTAAATGTTTAAATGTGAGTCATTTTTTTAGTTTTTGAAATCTAAGGAACCGGGGAAATTTTTCAAGTTTCCCACTTTTCTTTCTAAGTCACCAATAAATACTTTCTCAGATCATTCGTTCATTTTCAATTTTTTACACAAGTAAAAAATGGTGGACCACTGAAGAAATAAAGTGAAATTTGTTGGCAGATAGATATCTCTTGAGGAGGATTAGATAAGTGAATGTTTCTTTACCAGATTGAGTAAGATCATATTGAGAAGATCATATTGAGTCAATCAGATTGAGTCAATCGTATTGAGTCAATCGTATTGAGTCAATCAAACTAAAGTAGATCATTTTGAGAATTTGAGCAGAGTTTGAGTTTTTCAAATTGATAATAGGTTCATTGTATTGAGTCTATTGTATTGAGAAAATTATATCCAGACTCATCGTATTAATAGAATCAGATCCAAACTCATCGGATTGACAAAATTAGATTCATCCAAAACAGACTGAGAAATTTTGGAGCAATTTAAACAAAAATTTTACTCTTTTGTTTGGCATAATTTTTTTATAATAAAAAAATTTAAACTGATGAGAGTCAACATAATATGTATTCTCAATAGATTTGATGTGTATAATTGGAGTTAGAACAAGTTGTATTCACTTATTCATAATAGTGGATTTCCATAGATCCACAGGAGTGGCTATGGCAAGGATGTAGGTTCTCACACTGAGGTTGAACCTTGTAAATCTTTTGTATTTTACTTTATTTCCTAATTTTTTATACATGAGTATTTACTAAAAGTTGATAAGGAAATAAATCTTAGTAGGTTGCAGGGGTTAAGTTTCTAAAAGTTTTAAAACACATAAAAATTGAACAACTGATTCAACCCCCCCCCCCTATATTAGTTATTATTAGATCCTTTGGAACTTCATTAAAACTTATCAAAAAATATAATGATTCGCTATTCATTAAATATATTCATTTTCCTTCCCATTCACTAAAAAATTAAAGGAAAAAAATTATATAAAAAACAAATAAAAATAAGAGGAATGGTCTTTCCTTGAACATTTCTTACTATAACTTGTGGGATTTTCTTTGAAAGAGGGAATTTATTTGGGTAAAATTAGTATGGATAATTGGATTGAGGAATATATCTTGTTTTGGATGATTGAATATGCATTGGGTTTTAAGACAAAACCTTTCTCTTTGTAGCCTTTATATTTAAATTCTTACCAACCAATCCTAAGACTCAATAAAAATGCTTGAAAATCATTATGATTGGAACGAGTTTTTTTCTCTTGTGGGAGAGTTAGGATTTTACCAATCCTATGGTATGACTTAACTAATTATGATATGAGCATAACTTTACATATATTTAAAATATGAGATATGGGTGACATAAATTTCTTATTAGTAAGGTTTGCACATGTTTTATGGGGGAATGAATGGATTTGAACAAATTTGAATGGAAGAAAAGGATAAAGAAACAAAACTATATTTCATAATGGAAACACTATAGATTTAACATTCAAAATAATCAAAGTTTCAAACATTTTATTTAGGTGAGGATTTTTATTTAGATATATTATTTTTTCTCGGAGTGAAAAAAGAAAGTGAGTTGGATTTGATGCGATGATTTTATTAATAAATTTTTTTCGAATATCACACCTCATTTTTAGTCATTAAAATGATATTTTTTTATATTTAAGTGGTTTTGGTCTAAAATCATAAAATAATATCTTTTCATATAATCACCTAATTTGAAAAAATACTATTTTTTCTATCACAAAATTCATTACACATATTAATAAAAAAAACATTTTTTAGGATTATATATTCCAAGAGATTGTATTAATAAAATTAGACCAAATGATTGATCAAACCACAAGATTCCTAATGGATGTAGACAACATGAAGAAAATCTTGGAAAGAGAGAATAGTCCCACCTATAGCGATTAAACTATATCTCTAGGTCCATCAAATTAAGATGATAAAAAATTCTATGGATAAATAACTCAAAGGTCCATATCTTTATAGAATTTAAATACAAATAAACATTTATATTTTAGTAATAAGTTCACATTAATTTGTTTGAAAAATATATCATGAATATTTCAGATACACCCATATATTTTTTATTTTTTATGGTTCAAAATTGAAATATTTCTCTTTAAAATCACTATATGACTCAGTTTTAATGCTATAACATCCATTGGAATGGTTGAATAGAATTTAGAAGATTTAATTATCCATTTTCTTCTTATTTTCTCTTGTTTACTTAAAAACCCCTTAGTGATCAATCTAGGGGTGTTCCTTCTTGTAATTTGAATCTCATTATGTGTAATTCTTTGGATAATAAATTAATTTTTAGTAAATTGACCTATTATACTTCAATTAAATCTCTTGTTTCAGTATTTTTTATTTTATAATAATATGTGATGCAAGGGTACACAGATTCTCATACAATCATGCATAAACTATGTCAGTTGATGATTTGAGATGTTGGTTTCTTATCTCTCCATTTTTTCATGAGTGTTCTGTTTGGATTTTCTAGTTTTATGAAATATTAAAGTAAACACTCATGAATATGCATGTTTAGTTCATGAGAATAATTTAAAAAAATGATCTCAATATGGTAATCACGTTAATTCATTGATCAAATCATATATGTTAACCAAGTATGAACTTATATTACATTTTGGTTTAATGTGTTATAAAGCAAGGAATACAATATCTATCTAATTTTACTAGAGAGTGAAAATTGTTGAGAATCAAGGGACACTCACCTAGGTTAATCATGATTTCTCTAAAAAAATCATCAATTTATAAATTTTTCAAATAAAAATAAACTCTATTTAACTAACACATTTTTTCCTTAGGAAAACATCTCCTGTTACACTATACTAAAAACCAAGTAAACTTAAAGTAAATTTTGACATATTTGATGATGTGATTAGTATTATCCCTTTTTTTATTCCTTCAAATATGCCAATATAAGATTACCAGTTCCCACTAGCATATTGGAATATATTAAGTAAAAATTATTCTAACATAATTTTTTATTCACCTTAGAATATCTATGTTTTATCACATTAATATTTTGTAGTATTATTGACCTATATTGAAATAAGAGATCATTAGTTTTAATTTCTTAGTGAAATATAAAAAACATGTGTTTTTTGAACATCAATGATCATTTGGTGAGATGCAGACACTTTAAATACATATATGAAAATGGAAAATTTTATAATAGAACATGATATGATCATAAAATAATTTGAAATAGGTTTGGATAATATTATAGGTATTATGGATCATTACACAATTATTTCTCATTTTATTACAATTTGAGTATCATCTTATATTAATGAAATCGTGATTTTTTATGTCTGAGTGGTCATGAAATGTAATGTGTTGCAATCTAGAAATACATCAATTTAAGACTCATGTTTACCTATATATTATTTTAATGGATGTTTCATGATCCCTGTATTCTTTTGAAATTGGGTACAATATTTATCCCAGTGATGGGTAGTCTATCATAGAGAAAAATTCATAAAATTAAGGATATCTTCAGTGCATGTATTCATGATTTTAGTTGGATCCTAAGAGGATCATTTATTAAATATATATTTCTCTTGTAATAATGGATACTATTCTTAAATTCATATTTATCTTTTTGAGGTGCTATATGGTAGGTCATATCATTTTTCACTATGATGTATATATATTGGTATATCATCATTTATTAGTCCATGAAAATTATTTAGAGAAGAATGGGGATTCTATATAGATTTAGATTTTGTGGATGACTACAAAATGTATTTATAAGTATTATTCTAATGATAGGTGATGAATATTTCAATTAATGGTTTGTGGTCATTTTTTTCTCTGGGTTTCTCCTTTATTATGAAAATAATATGTAGGAAGAATTTATGCGTAATCTATAATTCAAAGGACACTTTGAGATTTTAGAGTATATAAAAGTGAGGGTAGAAAAGATGGATTCAGAAACTTAGTTTAGTGTTATGAATAAGGTTTTCAATTTTTTATAATTAAGAAAATACATTCATAATTCAACTTGTGTAATTTTTTATGATGATATTCAATGGTATAAAATGGTTCCTTAATGGAGAAACTTATATATATTATTAAATAATTATTTTATGACTTTACAATGAAGGTTATTCCATTGTTGTGGGTACAATATCAAAATGAGAAAAACCATGATGAAACCTAAGAAGTTGAGGTTTATGTTCAAGTTTATTCTCCATTGATGATCTATATGGAGGATCTATAAATCTTATCAATGATGAGAATATTTTTGGTGTGGATTTTGTAATAAACCTTATCATTTTGGTGAGAACATTATTTTAAAAGTGAAAACTAATAATTTAAATTACATGATTGGAGGTTTTATAGATCATTGAATTTATGCAGGTGGGAGTAATAATTGGATGGTGCATTAGAGAAGAACATTAATTATGTAGAAAGTGAAATATGGTATTGGTGTATAAACACCTATATTTTTGTGTCACTATTGTGGTTGGAATAAGTCATTGGAAACCCACTTCAGTTTTTTTGGATTATATTAAGTTGTTTTTAACCAAGAGTTAAATTTTTAATAAATGTTTAAAATATAAATTTTTAAAAACCATAACTCTAGTTTTGTGCCAAATTTATAGTTCCTAGTGTGATTCCCCATTCCCTTAGACCACAAAATGGTTCTTGGACTAGTGATGACTATTATACATTAGGCACACCTCCATATATTCCAAAGGATGCTAAATAGTAGTGTGGGTCTAAGGTGGGATAGTGGTGAGACTATAAAAACATACCATATTGAAACCAATAGATAAATAATAAATAAATCAGATACAACCAAATAAAATAAGGAATTGGAATAAAATCTATTCAAGTGTTGATAAATGACCAAATAAATCTTTCTATAATAAAAAACATGTATAAATTTAGGTAGGAATACAAGAAAAGTAGGATAAATAAAATATCCCAAATACCAAATGATAAAACACTGGACATACCACCAAAATTCACCCCAGACCTAACCCATCCCCAACTCCCACACCCCATCCAAACAACCATGCAAACATTGTCATTGATCACTTACCCAAACCTGAACCTACAATGCAAGAGTGATATATTTTCAAGAACCCAATTTTCATGATGGCCTGAGCAGGGTGTGAGTATAACTCATTAGGATGCCACCAAAAACATCCTTAAAATAAACAACCAATAATAAATTCCACGAAGGTGTGATATAAACTACCATTTATATTATATATCATTTTATCCGTTTAATAATTATAATTTCACAATTTATATAAAGAGGTAGTAAAATGATCGTTAATGTCTGGGATCTATAGTGACACCCGAAATCAGTCTAATACCTTCTTTATACCAAGATGATGAGTCTCTAATATAAATATAAATCACAGTTCTACTATTCACAATGTATATGACTAAGGAAACCATGGTCATAATAATCTAAGATAATCCATAGAGATCTACTAGGCATTGCCTCCCAAAAAACTCATAGGTAATCCAATGGGGTGACCCTCGGAATTCTACAAAATCAATTCTATCAGTTTGTACTAAAGGAACCATCCTTGACATTTAAAATCATGGATTGATTCGAATCCATGACTTATGCAAGTGTAATTCCACCCACGATCAATCCAAATCCAGGGAGCTCATCCCATGGCATTTAACTAGGGTACCTAGAAATAATCCATGACATTAATTCATGGAATTTAATATGTAATAATCCAAGGGGTATCCACCCCGATGCATTTGTAATACTTAATCTAAGAAGAATAAAATTCCTTTCTCAAGAAATTCTGATGAATATGAGGGTGTGATCACACCTCAATATTCATCCCAGCACCATATTAAAAGGTAGGGTTTTCGCATGGAATTACACACCAATAAATTCCATATAGAATCCATGTAATCTCCCCAGATCCTTCTGATTAATCACCAACAAAAAATCAAGAAACTCAATCCATTTAAACATTTAACTCATTCCTTACTTTCCACATAATAACCTCCTTAATTTATAAAATCCCATTACAGCCTTCGATTCATAAGGTTACCAAGTCCCTTAGTTTCCATTCCCTAATTTAATTTCAAGGTAATATTATTCACATGCCATCCATGGATCACCAAGAAATGAACTCTTATTATTCAATAATTCCCTCATTTTCAAAGTTTCGTTAAATAATTTTTTATTAATAAGATATAAATGAAAATACCTTAAAGGTTTATTATAGGAACTATATCAAACTAGTAAAATAATTTAACAATTTTATTTTACATATGTTACCTATGGACCCCTTAATAGGATGCTCTACCAATTAATTACATTTTTCCAACCTCTACTCATAATTATACATATTCACATTTTCTATATAAGGGTTGAGGTGTTTCATTTATCCAAAACTAAGATCAAGGGGAAAGTGGAGTATCTCATTGTAACCTCCCTAAATAATAGACCATTATAAATTTAAATGGGTATTTAGTAGGGGAAAAGACATAGTATAAAGGTTTAATAAATTCATAAGGTCATCATACAAGAAGTCGGTGAGATCACACAAATGATACACTTTTAAAATTAAATGAGACTATCGTTAATTTAATGGACCACCCACATTTCTTATGAAGCATTCCTATTTCAACCCTTAGACTACTAACCCATATTCCAAGCTCTTCTTAGGTCAATAGCCAAAACTTAACCACCTGTTTCCATATCCCATATCCAAACAATTCAAAACAATTAATTATAATAAAATTATAATTAATTAATAACCTAAATTAATTAAACTCCACTATAAAAATAAGCATAAATGGACACTAACTCACTTGAATCTCCCACCACCCTAAATCCAAGATCAGTTATCCTCCAAAGGTCCATTCCTTGATCCCAAAACTAACCTTACCTCAATCCCTATCAACTGGAACCTAAAACATAAGCAACAACATTCAATTTTACCCCAAATCCCTTGAAAACTCATCAAAATACATACCTCTATCAAAATTATGGGTGACTGTATGAAAATGTTGTCTCTTTATGTCCACAATCTAAGACACATGGAATCCTCATTAACTCTGGATGATTCCATCATCCTCTGGTGGAATCGTCTCTCAAATCCCTAACCAGAAGAAACACAAATTAGAAGAGACAAATAGGAGGGGGTCATCGATATGTGGAGCTTACCAATGATTACAAGTATACCCCATATAGAGGGGGAACAAATAGAAATGAGGGAAGAGAATCCTTGGTCTGTACAAGACAAAAAGGGGGAAATAGGGGTGGTCCTCTAAAAACTATAGGGATAAATTGTAATTATGCCCATTAAAATACCTACTGGATGGCTAGTGGAGGTCATCTTCTAGTTGGTGGACACCTGTTATCCAACAATCCCTCTGTCCTGGCTGCTGGCTAGTCACTTTCTTGCCAACAGCTAGCCAGTAGCTACATGATACATCTACAACCACTCAAAATGTTTCTAATTCCTTTCCACTAATTGTATGTGTCAACTGACCTTGAAACCATTTCCAAAAACACATTTTAGAGGTATCTAAAACTTTAGAGCACTCTTCTTAACCTTTATTCTCAAAATGACCCTATAGATAAAAAAATTCTACATTTCCCATTGAAATTCAAACCTATCCATACACCTTGGATATTAAAAACTCTCTAGTATAACACTTCTCATCCCTGAGATTTCTTAGTGGTCTTCCAACAAAAAAATTGACTTACTCTAGTCACCAATTCTAATCAACATTCAAGTCCCAATCCTGAATAATCAACGTTTCTACAGATAGAAACTTGAATTATGAGTTCTTAAACTATAAAATGAAACAAACTACTTGAAATCATCATGAAAACACTGAGATGGAACTCTCATGTGCCCATCTACCCTGAAATACTTGAAGTTTCCTCATACATACACTAACTCAATATGTGGTACTCCACACCATAACACTAATCTAAAAAAGGAAAATTATGAGCCACAACAACCTTCACCATGGAAATTTTTTATTGGAAAACAAACCTAGTGTTCCAATGATGTTACTCAATGTGGTTCCCAAACCACCATTCCCAAAATCTATAAAAACATCAATCCAATATTGGTACCCCTCATTATTCTTGAATTCTAAAACAACCATACAATCCTATATCATCCAAGAACCATTCCAAAAAGACATAAATTTCCTCAATAAACATATTCAAACCCCAAAAACTCACCCATCGTACCCAAAATGATACACCCATAGCAGTTTCTAGCCCACTAAAAACTTATCTAACTGACTTTGCCCAAAAATGTTCAGCCTCAACTACTGACACATCATTAACATACATGATCACAATGTCATAAAAATTGATGGAATCCAGTTACCATACAATAATGCACACCATATTCGCATCCTAACACTTAGTTTTAATTACTAATTAAAACATTAACAAACCAAAACTATCATCGCATGTTCTGTGATTATTAATGCACCACCTAATCAATCACACTCGAATCACATAAAACCATCCTAGTCCTATAACCAATGCTCAGACTCCAATTAATACAATATTTTATTATATAACTAGAATCAAATAAAGAACATGTTGAATTTTTTCTTCAATTACCCATTGGTCTCAAAACCCCATAATGATTATCTACCATTCGATCTCACGCACCCTCGATCTCCCTTAAAAGGGGGGCCATACCTCCATGATCGACCCCCCTTTGATCCCCACCATAGGATCATCATTGTAAGCGCGTCATATAATCACCTCTAATCTATATGGAAAATGATCAATCCACTTACAATCATTATGAATAGATGGGTCCAATACTACTCCACCTTGAGCATAATTAGGAAATTTAAAGCAACACCCACTCCCGGATCATGGGAACATTTCCTATGGACTTTTCTAAAAAACTCAAATATAATGAGGGTCATACCTTTAAATGAATGATAGTTCACCTCACACCATATAGATCTTCCCTTACGTCTCATAGAGTGCTAACCCAAATGGGTCTCATTGAAACCATATCCATGTCTCTCCCCATGATCTATGCTCTTTTGGTATGTAAAATCATAATATGGTTCAAGATCAAATTGACCTTGCACCATACCTCAACCCATCCACATTCTAATTACGCTACAAGAATATCATGACACTTACCCAAATACCACAAGCATCCCAACCCACAAGTCTCTCATCAAAACCTCGCTAGTTCTAAAATTCCACATGACTACTTTCTTTTTTGAGCATTACAGGTGTGAGATCCAATATCACTCAAATCATAATACTTGTAGCATAATGAATCCCTAATTTGTTTTTGCCTCTAATATTTTATCTAAAATCAATAGTTTCCCTCTCTTGCATAACCTGATCACAAGGACCTGACTCAGACTCTAGTGAGTAAAGTATCACAAATCTTGTCTCATGCACCCAAGCCATAGGACATACCTCTAGGCTTTTAATTTTCCTCAGAAAACCAGAGAACCCTCAAAACTCTTCAAACCAAAGTATCTCACTAATCTAAAACCATTCATGTGACCACTCATAACTCGAGTGTCACTTTAAGAAAAAGGGTCTAATTACACTCCATGAATATTTTCTTCAACAGCTTTGGGTTATCATCATCCAACCCCTCATAAACATACAAGAAAAATGATAAGGTTGGGAACCTAAACAACCTTTCCTTCTAAATTGGTCTCAACATCTAAGACACATCAAGACATTGACAAAACCCTTCTGCAACCTCATTCATGGGGATCTAAATACCAAAAAATATAGTACCAACATCCTCAAGGAGTGTTTTTATCCTTTATTGTACCCCATCTAATTTATTCATGAATCTATTTCTAATAGAGTCTTTAGCCATTTATTACTTTTTTTAGGTCTTCCATTTATGATCCCCACTGAACAATATTATAAAACACACACTAGGAAGTCAATAGTTCTAGGCATCCAAATGAACCTACCCCTCCTGAAACTAAGCTCAAGACTAAAAGAACTAGTAGTTAAATTCTTAACCCAAAATTATAAATTCATCTAACATGCCTAAAAAATATTCCACATAACACACTTGATATACCATTATCATAATCTGAAACATATACCCCTACCTGATTTATCTAGGGGAACTCAAAAAATTAGAAGACCCCTCTCATGAGTCACCATTGAAGTTCACCAAGCACAAACTCCCAAATATGGAGTCACATCAAGAAGTTTACTAGGATCTCCCACTTATCCCATGCATCAAGCCTCACATAGGTCACAAATCTGGGTGGAACTCACCCCCATCTCAAGGTCACATGATATCCTCCATTCCCAATACTTACTTCATGGTCACAACACCATAAGGATACCACATAACTAAAGTGCTCTAATGGACCCAACCACCCATGCATAGGGTCAACACCAACCACCAACTAGGTATACATCACACATATAGGATTCACAATTTTACACCATTTCCCTTTTTCCATAAACCATGATTTCCATAAAAATGGATTAGTTAAATAAATAGTCAAGTAAAAATTATATGTGAAAATTATTTATATGTTATACTTGGAATTTTATTAACTAAAGACACGTAGTAATCAAAGAAAATTAAATTATCATTTACATTTAACCATTTACTTTAACCAAAAAATTTCACCAATTAGGCTCAATTAAATAATATTTCAATTAAAATTCATAGATAAAAACACTCTTTAAGTTGTAATAGGAATGTTATTCATATGTCACCTCATAATAATCAAGGCAAGTAGTCACATAACAGGTCTTTTTTCATTTAATGTATTGGTTAATTAAGATTATACCATACACATATATAAAAACACCATATAATTAGTTATAGACACTTTAAATAACATACTAAGGGAATATTCTACTAAAAAAATCATAGGAAATAATTCACATGAATCATACATGATTGATATGATGCCTCTATTTAAATTCATGTCCAAGAGATAAAACCTATAAATCAATATCCTCATAACCAAGCATATCACTCATGTTGAAATCAAGTCAACAATAAAAATGAACTGCAAGAATACTAATCCCATCCCTAGTAACATAGGATTTCCTCATACGTTGGGGGGCTAGTCCCTAGTAAAAGATCCATACCATATACCAACATGTTCTTGTTCTCCTATCTACCTTCCCCCATAATAATAATAATAATAATAATCTCTAATATGACCTTATGACACCCCACCACCCCAAACAACAAAATAGTTCCCAGACTGGTGGTCACTACTTTACCTTGGGTGCACCTCCCCATATGCCAAAGGCTGCTAAAAAGTAGTGAGAGTATAAGTTAGGATAGTGGGGAGACTATACTCTCATACCATAGTGAAACCAATAGTGTAATAATAAAGAAATCAGATTTATTAAAATAAAATAAAATATAGAAATAGCATCTAGGAAAGTACTAATAAATAAAAAATTTACCCATGCTATAATGAAATATATCATATACAAATACAAGTAGAAATACACCAAAGGTAGGATAAATACAATATCCCAAATATCAAAAGATAAAATACTAGAAAGACCACCAAAATAAAAACATAACCTAACCCAGTCCCAACTCCCTTGCTTTATTATATCAACCATGAAAACATTATCATCAGGCACTTTCCCAAACATGAACCAATAATACATGAGTGATAGTTTCTCAAGTAACGAAGTTCCATAGCATCCTAAGAAGGGTGTAAGTATAACTTAATAATACACCACCAAAAACATCCCTAAAATAACCAGTTGATAATAATTTTTATGAAAGTGTGCTATAAATAACTATTTATACCATATATAATTTTAACCATTTAACATATAAAATTTTACAATTTCAATAAAGAGGTAGTAAAGAAACTGTTGATGTTCAAGATCTATGGTGATAATAAAAATTATTATAATATGTGCTTCGTCCCAATCTGGTGAGTTTATAATTTTGATATACATCATAGCTTGACTAGTTCCAAGGTATACAACCAATGAAACCATGATCGTAATAATCTGAGAGAATTTACATGGCTTAGTCAGGTATTCCCCCTCAATAAATCTCATAGGGAATCCAAGTGTTAGCCCTTGGAATTCCACTAAATCCATATTATCAATCCAAACTCATGGAAAAATACTAAACATTCAGAAGCAGGGCTTAATTGGAACTTATAGCATATTGTTGAGTCATTCCAACCAAGATCAAGCTAGATTTTTGGAGATCATATCATGGCAATCAACTAGGGTTCCTAGAAATAATCTAGGACATTAATATATCTAATTAAATAAGTAAAACATTACCTAAATCCAAGGTGGATCCACCTTGAGTAATTCATAGTAATGAATCTAAGAAAAATCCAATGGTTTTCTCAAGGCATTCTAAATCATTAGCCCTTAATTAATCTATGGGTGTCATCATATACTGACATTTATCTGAGTCCCCTATTGGAATATAGGACTTTCTCATGGTATTTAATACCAATCAAGTATATATAGAATCTATGCAATCTTTCTAATTAATTCCTTACAATCACCAGTAAACAAGAATGAAACCTAATCCATTTAAACATTTAACTCATCCTTTACTATATTCTACTTGGATCCCTATAACCAAATTCTCAGTGCATAATGATTACATATATTCTATATATTGAATATTAATGAAATTTATTATCACATCATGATTTTTCATCTATATGACATAGTATGTGATAATGTCATAATAATATCTTTCACATGGAAAGGTCATAGAAGTTCCTCACTATGATGAGAACCTAGAGGTTACATGAAGTTATTATTGAATATATATGTTTTGTATCTGGATGACATAATTTGATGTTCCTATCTATGGATGTGTGTTTTTATCCTTAAAATGTATGATTACCATTAATAAATACATAAGTCATTCACTTTGACATATTTATGGAAACCATAAAAACATATTCTCATGGAAAATTAGGATATATTGGGTGTGTTGTGAGTTGTATTGAATTAATGGATAATGTAAGAAATAATTTGTTCCATTTTTTCCTTGATAGAAGTTGATATCTTAGGCCCTTTTATGGTAATTGAACTTCCTGGATAAATCTAGGGTCATGGTCTTCTATGGACAAGTTCATTTCCAAAAAAAATCAAAGAAAGATACAACAAGAACATAGATTGATGACACTAGTAATCAGACTTTTTTATTAGAGGTATCATGATAAAGGGATTATATTACACATTAAGAATTCATAGGAGGCTGTGTGTCATTATGACATTAAATTATTTCTCTATGGGTGTGTTGGAGTCTTTTTATATTCTAACCTTGGGGTTTAGGCATATATGACTATTTCTATAGAGATAGAAACCTAAAAGGTAACACACTAAGTTTATACAGAATCTCAGTTAAATTCAATGTTTAATTTAATAAGTTCGAATAAATATTATTCTAACTTTATGGTTTAATAATTATTCGAGTTTGGTTGATCACCAATATTTATTCATGCATTATTTGAAAGAATAATTGAGTTAAATAATAATAATAAATATTTAATTTAAAGGATTAATAAATATAATATTTATTTTATTTATCGATGAATAATGAAGTGATATTTATTTATTAAATAAATAGTTATTATTTAAGGTTCAATAAATTTCAAGAAGGATAATAAAACCGATTTTAACGATCTAATTGGAAAAGATATAAATGATATTTATTTATTATTAGTTGATGAACATGTCTAATGAATAATAATTATACTATTTTTAAGACATAGTATTCAATAATAATTAAGGAATTATTAAGGGGATATAAAAATAGGAAACCCAAAGCCTTCCTTGATATATATATATAATTATTTATCTTTTCTAATAGAATTTTGTTTTGAAAATCGATAAAGAGAAGTTATCTCAAACCCTACAGAGAATTCTATAGATCTAGAACATGAACTTTATTCCTATTCTATTAAGACATTGAGAAAACACCAAGAAATATATTTCCTTTAAGATAATTTTATTATGAGTAACCATTAATGATGCAAGCAATCAAGATCAACCATTCTAGAAACTGATGATTCTACAGTGATGTTCAGATATTGTGGTGCATGTGTAGATCACCTCTAGAGGTATTCTGCACAAAGATCCTATAATTAAATTATGGTATGATGAGATCAATTCATCTATATCATCTATGAAGAAATAATTACAAGTTCAGGAAATTCTAGGTCTACTTATAAATTAACTATAAATTATTACATGTGATGATTCTCTTCTTTTGGTTCCATCATTTAATCAAGTCAAGTAATCTACAAGTTTCATTAGTTGTAGTGAAATTTGTTATGTACATCTCAAATTATTCATAAATTAAGACTAAAATATGAGTTTTCCATACCCAATAGTATTTTTTGCTGCTCTAGAAACCTACAATTGGTATCAGAGTGGTCACATTATTAATTTATAATTATAAACTAATCATTGATTTAATGGTGTGAATTTACAATTGATTTTACTTTATATCTATTAATTCATGGAATCTAAACGTCATTTAAACATCTATTTCTTCATTCTCTCTCATATAACCATCAAATAAGTCAAATTAAAATGAACTAACATCTAAAAAAACCATCTGTAGATTCTAAGGGTTCTGGATTGATAACACAAGCATACACGGTGTATACCCCCAAAAAATACATTATGTACCCAGGTATCTCATATGTATCTTGCATGGTTATCGGATCAGTCTAAAGAAATCAGATCAAATATAATATAAGTTGATCTACAATGATCTTGACTATATGGAATATGGTTTTAAGAAATACACATCATGTAACTCATGTACATGACATGTTGTCCTTGTGTTCTTACGGTGGAGAACATGGGGTCTAAGAATGTCATGTATCTAATACAGGTTACAGGGATTGAAAAATTATGAAACTTTAAGGCCACATTTCATGTAGGAAGTTTAAAAATTGTTCACCTCATACAAGTTCATGGCAAGGAAACAAACCCAGAACCTATGAATGTGATGTTGACATGGGAAAAAGTGATCACACACTGTTTAACCTAGTATGATTCATGTAGTCTGTTGTTGATTTTGTTCTTAATTTAATATAGAAAGAATAATTATTTGTATAATTATACCTATTCACATGTATTTCATGTTTCATTTATTTTATAGTACATTCCATTAAATGGGATTTTTGATTATATATTGAATTAATTTCTAGGTTAAATTTTTAATCACATGTTTTTTATGGTATTTGTTTATAGTGTATTCCACATATTCTATGAGAATAACATGGAATTTAATTTACATGTTTTTCATGTTTCATTTTCTAAAAGTACACACCATGTAATTATATATCACGTAATGTGTATAAAATTCCAAAGGGATGTAAAAATATAAGGATCACTTTGGGTGGTTTGGATGAGTATATGTACTTGACTCTAATTAACCTTATGTACTTTATTAATTTAAAAATTAATTAATTAATTTCATTTGTTTAAAATTATGAATAATGGATTTTAAGGATTCTAGGAAGGTATTAAGATAAATTCAATTAATTGGATTAATTTGTTTTGTTTTTTCCTAATTAAAGATTGAATTGAATTAATTGAAGGATAGATTAAAAATTTATGTTCATTTAATGCTATATGGATGATAATGAGATTATACTAGAATTGTGTATATGTTTTATTTTGTTTTAATTTATTGTTGTATTTAAATTAGAATTATGGCATGTGTACCATCCCCTCCTTCTTATTATGTAACATAATTTTTTCTCGTGGTTTATTTAATGCAACCCCCCTTTATCTATCACATTAGATCCCCTTACTTGTACATGAGTAAAAGAATATATAGGGATAGAGATTACAAGGTAGAGTAGGAAGTCTAAGTCCCAAAATCAAGGATAAATCAATTGAGGCAATACATCAGATCTATGGTGAAATTATTTAACATGAACCAAGTTATGGTTCAAGGTGATTTCTCTTAGGGTTGAGGGTTAGTTTATAATCTTATAGATAAGTTAACAATTATAGAATCTCATGATCATTCCACTTTAATTTTATTTTATTTAGTTTCATGGTTTATTTTTTATATTTTTGGATGATATGATATAACTTAATAAATTAATTAATAAACATGAAATATGGAATAAAATAAAACTAAATTATGTGTCAATTTTATCAGAAATTATTAATCACTAATGTAAAATCGACTTAATATTAATAGGTCATGTGATAAGATAAAACTTGGTTTTTACGCATAAGGATAAAAATCCATCAACTATAATATTAAGTTGGTATATACTTTCATTACTTATGTTAGAGTCAAATCCATAGTTCAAAGTGTGTGATCGGCCCAAGTCATGGTGCTTTTAATTATCAGGGAACTTTTTGCTTGAAGTTTTGGGTTGCATTAACTTAATTCATATCAAGGGTCGATTTTCCAAGTAAGAATTTGTGTAACTAAGAGGCAAGGGTTGAGAAAATATTTATCTAGGATTTTAGGATTAGTGAGTCCACTCAACATATCAAGGAACTATGAATTAATGTAGTTGGAAAGTTACGCCTACCTAAAACCCATAAAATGACTTTCAAATAACAAGTCTAGATTATGAGGAGGGGAATATGGGTCTTTTCTACTATAATATCTACACAATATGATATTCTGAAACTAATGGTGAGGGATATTATGTTCTGAAAAAAATAGAGGGAGATTAATAAAATTTAAATTTATTAATATAATTTTTTAATCAAGGACAAATAATATTCTCTTACTTTTTTGGAAATGGAAAACCACATGACTTAGACCATATCATTATGATCCATAAAAGAGAAGGATAGCCTTCTCACAAGTTTGAACTTATAGGAAAGGTGTATATTCTTATTTATTATGTTATTCCTTTCATGGATATTATACATTTTGGAAACCCTACTTCATAAGTAACTTTCTAAAGAAGCTAGTGAGAAAAAAGTATCTCTCTATCTAAAGCATGTAGAAAAAGTAATATATGTCTAATGTTTCATGATATCCTCCATGTATATATAGATTTTAAATCAATATGAGGATATGGATGAAAATAACATAATTTATTAGCTTCATGATCTTTATAAAGAGAAAGTGATACAGGTAAGATATGATATATCTAATTAATTGGTCATTTGAAATCTTAGAGAGTATATACTAGTTGGGTCTCATTTAGTCAATATTATCTTCTACATAGAATGCATAGACATCTTGGGGTTTAAGATCCCTGCTAAGTTGTCCATAGATCTCATTTCTTCTCCACTACCTAAAACCTTCTTTAATTTTATTAGTGATAAGCCTATTTAATAACTTATTACTTATATTCTACAAGTTGATAAAGACATAGTGTATGAAAAAACTTCAATATTTATAGTGAATAAGAAAAAGGAAGAATAATGAAAAGGGCCTGAAGACTCATTCCAAGTATAAGGCTCCCAAGCACCATCCTTCCAATTATAAAATGATCCAACATCAAGAAAAAGGAGTATAATGTGTTGTATTTTTCATGTATCAAGTATGGATTCTTGAAGAGTAATTTAACCCAACCAAATAATAAATAAGAAGATTCAGGTGCATTCATTATCGAGTGTAATCTTTCCATATCTATAAGTTGGATTTGATACCACATTTGGTGCTCAAATTTTTATTCCAATACAGGAACTGGGTAGATTTTTAAATATTTCCATAGGTGAGTTATATCTATGAGTTGTATCCATTATATACTACCACCTCACATTTCCAATATGGATATTTTTTCTTTTAAGGAACTATTATTATATAACGTTACAAAGAACATCATCTCTATTTCTTGTTTACAAATGGATGGATTTATTTTCAATTTTGGAAATAAAATTTTCTACATTTATAAATATAGAATATGTTATGGTATGGAACAGTATAATAATGGTCATTATGGACTAAATTATGAAAACCAAATATTAAAATTTATAATGAATCAAATTCACATGAATTATTTCACACCTAGTTGTGGAATCACTTTCTTGATCTTGTAAAAAAAATCATTTGATGAATCTCTATAAAGATGGTTACTTATACTTTTTGAGTTAAATCCACTTGAAATTTTTCATTCTACTTTGAAATGAAATATAAAAAAACCACCACTTGGTGGTAAACGTGAAAGGGATATAAAACAATATAATTAGTACACACTAATGTGTGTGGACCTTTTAAATTAGAATTTAGTAGTGGTTTATCATATTTTATGAATTTTACCAAATAATTGAGTTGTTTTAATTACATATAATTGATGAGGTATAAGTATGAATCCATTTAGAAGTTTAAATATTCTAATAATGAAGTTTAGAATTAGCTTGGTAAGAAGATAAAGAAACTTTAATCAGATCAAGGTGGTGAATATATTAACCAAAATTTTATTGAATTCTATGGGAGTATGGGATTTTATCATAACTCACTTCTCCTTATAAACCATAATAGAATATCATTACTAAAATTTTTAATTGTACCTTATTGGATATGGTAAGTTTTATAATGACTCACAAAATCCTTATATTATCCTTTTGGGTATATACATTACACATGGTAGTATATATACTAAACTGAGTACTGAATTAAGTGGAAAATGGTATTCCTTTTGAGTTATGGAGATAAAAAACATGTTTTTCACATATTCATTCATAGGGGTTAAAATTGTTTTTTTAAATCTAACTCAAGACACAAACTTTCACCCAAGATCATGAAGTGTATCTTTATAGTTTACCCCAAGGAAATGAGGGGATATTACCTATATGGTCCCTCAAATAAAAATGTTATAGATTCTATGAAAGGAATATTCCTCTATAGAAAACACATCCTCATGAAGGATATTGAGAGAAAGATCAACTTATATTAATTTTAGGCTCAATATACACAAGAGTTTCTATAGGAACTGACAATATTGCTCATTGTGGAAGATGTAGTTTTTGAAACACAAGTATTGCATAGTAGAAACAAAAAGGGATGATAACTGCAAAGATATGTGTCTCTATTCATAGAAGATGGTGACTCATTATTGTTTGATAATAATGATGCTCTATTATACATAGAGGTAGTATATAGCATAGAAGATACAACATGGAAAAAAAGATATGAACTTTGATATGGATTACATGTACCAAAACCATGTGTGGTTTTTAGTTGATCCACTAGCAGATGTAAATCCCATTGGGTGCAAATGGGTATTTAAGGGAAATATATACATGGAAGGTAAATTTAGTACCTATAAAGAATAGGTAGTGGATAAATAGTTTATACAACATCTAGGTATAGACTATGATGAAACCTTTTTTCTGGTTTCCATGCATAAATCCATCAGAATTATTCTTATCATAGAAAATTTCCATGACTATGATATTTGGAAGAGGGATATCAAAATTTCTTTCTTTAATAGTAACCTTAAAAAATATGATTATATGAAACAACTAGAAGGGTTTGTGACTCTAAGTGATTCCAAAATATTATATAAGTTGTAGAGATCCATTTATAGGTTAAAGAAAACATCTAGGTCATGGAATATTCAACTCAACAAATATAAAAAACAAATTCATTAAGAAATAATTCCATCCATGTTTTTATGATAGGTTTAGTGGTAGTGTGGTTGTTTTCATATTAGTATATGTTTTTTACATATTACTAATTAGAAATAAGATATTGTCCTTATAAGAGGTTGAGGCATGTTTGATCAAGGGATTCTCTATGAAATTCTTAGTTGAATCATCCTACATTATAGGGATAAAGATCATGTGTGATAAATCGAAGTGTATACACAGACTAAGTCAAAGTACATACATTTCCAAAATATTGAATAGGTTTGATATGGAACAATCCAAGTGGGTATGGGTTTTAGTGTCTAATGGTATACATGTTTATAAGAAGATGTGTACTCAAACAAGATAGGAAAGAGAGAGAATGAGTAAGATCACATACAGTTTTGTGATAAAACTATATTTTATACCATTTTATGTACAAGTCTTAATGTTGAATATGCTTTGATAATGGTTGGAAAATATCAAGTTGATCAATGTGAGTATCATTAGATTTCTATTAAGACTATCCTTAAGTAACTGAGGTGATGTAAGGATATGTTCCTGGTGTATGGAGGAGATGGAGATCTAGTCATCAGGGGTTATATAGATTCTAGCCTTCAAATATATCATATTGATCTTAATTCATAGTTAGGATATGTATTCAGTATCAACAGAGGCTTTATGAGCTAGAAGAGTTCAAAGAGGCTAATTATTTATGATTCTACATAGAATATTGAGTATATTGTAGATTTTAATATATCCAAAGAATTAGTTTGGATTCAAAACTTTTTCCAATAGATTTATGTGGTGATAAAAAGTCAAGAACCTATCACAATTTACTTTTATAACATTGCAGTGGTGGATCTTTCCAAAGAGACAAGGTCATATCAATGGAAAAATTATATACTTTAGAAGTTTCATCTCTTGAGGGACTTTTCTCAATGATGTGAAGTTTTAGTGAGTAGTGTATCCATGGTGGAAAATGTGGTAGACCCCTTTATAAAGGCTTTATCTCAACAGAGGCATGAGTATCATGTGAGAGCTAGTGTACTGAAGGTTTTTAATAGTCATATCTAGTGAAATTATGAGTCAATTGGATTTAGTGCCCAGTAACTAAATTCTTAGTTTATAATTGTTACATGTACTAATTTTTATGAATATTAATGTATTTTATTATCAAATCATGATTTTTCCTCTGCATTACATATTATGTGATAATGCTATAAGAATATTTTCACACTAAAAGGTCATAGAAGTTCCTCACTATGAAAAAACCTAGAGTTTCCAAGAAAGTATTTTTGAATATATAAATTTTGTAGCTGAATGATATCATTTGATAGGACACAAATGATATAGTATTTTAGGGGTGGAGATGCATATCACTTTGAGGCACGATATCATGGTGTGCACTCTTAGTAATTTATAGAGTATGAAATTATGAGAATGAGATATTCCAGTAGGAAATCCACATTTATATGTGTAATTGGATGTTACTATCTTTAGATGTGTGTTTTGATCCTTATAAATTAATATTATCATTAATGAATACCATATGTCACACACTTTTATGTATTGATGAAAACTGTGATCATATATACTCACAATGAAGTAGGATATGTTGAGTGCATCATGAGTGGTATTTTTTTAGTTGATAATGTGAGAAATTATTTATCCTTTATGTCCCATGATATAAGTTGATATCTCATCCCCTTTAATGGGAATGAAATTATTTAGATAAATCCATGGACATGGTGTTCTATAGGAAAGTTTATTTTTTAAATTCATAGAAAGAGACATCAAACACATAGGTTGATTGCACCAGTATAAAACCTAATTGAATATTGATATCTAGATAAAGATATTATATTACACAGTAAGCATTCGTAGGAGGTTCTTTTCTATTAGGACATTAACTTATTTCTCTATGGGTTACTAGATGTCAAACTTGGACTTTAGGCATCTCCTCCTATTTTTACTGAGTAAGAGTCTTATAGGGTCACACACTGAGGGTATCAAAAATCTTAGTTAAATTTAATGTTGAATTTAATAAGTATAAATAAATAGTATACTTACTTTTTGGTTTAATAATTATTTGGGTTTGTTTGATCACTAATATTTAATCATGAATTATTTGAAAGAATAAGTGAGTTAAATAAAAATAATAAATATTTACTTTAAATATTTATAAAATATAATATTTTTTATATTTATCATTGAATAATGAATTGATATTTATATATTAATTAAATATTCATTATTCAAATTTTGGTAAATTTCAAGGAGAATAAGTGGATCAAGTTTAATGGTTTGACTATAAATGATATAAAGGATATTTATTTATTCACAGATGATGAACATGTCAAGTGAATAATAATTATATTATTATTAATATAAGGGGTTAACTAATAATTAAGGAATTGGTAAGGGTACTATATAGAAATAGGAATCCCTAAAAATTCCTTAATATATATCTAATTATATCTCTCTCCTAATAGAATATTGTTATGCACAATAGATTTAGGGAATCTCTCTCAAACCCTAGAGAGAGTTATAGAGATCTAGAATGCACTCCCTCCTCCTTTATTAGGCCATAAAGATAACACAAAGAATTATTTTTCCATGAATATAATTTTTTGTGATTAACCATGAATGACACAAGCTATCGGAATTGGTTGTGCTAACAGATGGTGAATCAATGGTAACATATAGAGATTGTGGTTCATGTGGGGATAACAACTAGAGGGATTATGTATTTAGATCCTACAAAAATGATGGTACAATGATATCAATTCAATATATTTATCAATGAATAAATAATTATGAGTTCAAGTAATTCTAAATTTATATATTAATTAACTATAAATTACATATAATTATCCTCCTCTTTTTGTTCCATCATTTAATCAAGTCAGGTTATCTATGATATTTGTTGGTGATTATATCATTCATTATGTACAACTTAGATTATTTATTTATCATTCATAAATTTAATTTCAAGTCCATACCAATAAAATTGCATCCAAGGATTAACAAGAAAGGTCCTCTTATTATTCAAGAATTATCAAATTTCTTTATCTTGGTTAAATAGGCTATCATTCACAATCTATGAAGGAAAATTACTTACAGATTTCTTACTGTAACTCAATCTAACCAACACCACCATTTAAAAATTTTCTTTTAAGCATGTTGCCTATATCCCCCTTCATGGCCCACTCTGACAATTAATTACATTATTCTAACCTCCACTAATAATTCTATATTTTCACTTTTCCCTTCTTGGGGGTGAAGTGTTTCATTTCGCCAAAACAAAGGTCAATGGCCAAGTGGAGTTTCCTATTGGAACATCTCTATATAATAGGTCTATACACCTTAAAATAAGTATTTAGAAAAGGAAAATTCATAGTGGAAAGGTTTAATAAATTACTAAGGTAATCAATTAGGAATACAATGAGACCTCCCAACTAATGTACTTTTAAAATTAAATGATACTATGGATAATTTAAGGGATCACCTACCTTGTTTGCAATGTCTTCACATTTCAAATATTATCCTGGTGACCCACCAACCGATCTTATAAATGGTCAATGGCCAAAAATAAAACACTTGTGACCTCATCCTACATATACACAATACAAACTAATTAATTATAATCAAATTATAATTAATTTAAAAATAAAAATTAATTAAATTCCTCTATTAACATAGGCATAAATTTCCACTTACTCATTGGATACTCCCTCCACACCAAAGTATAGATCAATGATCCTCTGAATGTTTGTTTCATGTTCATAAAAATAATATGGGACTAATACCTGCTTACTATAACCAAAAACATAAGTAAAAAATTCAAATTAACACAATAGAACATGAAATATTCACCCAATGAAAAACCAGCATTGAAAGGATGGGAGATAACATGAAAACGTGGTCTCGAGACATCCTCAAGCTAAGACGAATGAAATACCCATCAACTTGTGATTATTCTACCATCATCTAGTGGAATCATATAAAAAATCCCTAACCAATAGAACTAAAAAATATAATAAACATAAAAGAGTGGGGATGGGATCACCAAGAGAATGAACTTATCAAAGATCATCAAGAAATGACACCCAGGAACACCCCACATGGAGTGGGAACCAAGAGAAGGGAGGGGGGTATCCCTAGTCCGTGTGAGCTAAAAAAATAGACAAAGGGGATTGATAATTTAAAACCCAAGGGGATAGAATTGTACTTCTACCCCTTAAAATCCCCACCATCCAACTAGTGGAGGCCACTCACTGGTCGGTGGTTATAGGATATAGCCCATGACACCATGCCTATATCTTATGACTTCCCTATACTACTTAACACAAAATGACCCTAAAACCATTTACAAAAACTACCTTTATAGGTATCCAAACCTTCATAACACTAATTTGAACCTCAGTTCTCAAAATGACTCAACCACTAATTGAACGTCTAAATTAACCATGGAAATTCAATCCCATCTATACACACGATATATTGTACCTAGAAACTACTGATAGCTCGGTGTTGATTCCATTTCATAATTTATTATTCTAAAATCTATTATTATTTAAAAATCAATGTCTTGGAATATAGATACCCCAATTTTATGAAATTTCAGGTAGGGAATACTCTTTTCTTGTATTTTATATTATGATTAGTGAATTGTATGGAATCTATAAACCCTTTCTTTATCTATGATTCAAAATCATGATTTTATGTTTATTTTTATCCTTCTAGGTGGTAGTAATTTTTCACTATTTATGATCTTTAGTGAAGGTAGATGAGTTTACCCTTTATTTTAGTATTTACATATTTAATCTAGAAAAACTTTTATGTTCTGTTGACCTTGATTTCTTTAATAAATTTAGTGGTGGAATATTCTTTTCCTTTATAATGTTTTTTAGGAATTCAAAAATATTTTGTTAGTGACTTACTTATTTCTCTCATAAAATTGTACTGATTTATGATAGTAGTGGTATTGTATAGATATAGGAATAACATAGAAAATATTTTCTTCTAAAATTTCCCTTTAATTTTTTTCATAATAAAAAAATTATGTTAAGTGGTTATTAATTCATGAAATGATAATGAAAATAATTAGGAATGGTTTCTTAATTTAGTTTTATTAGTTTCCTAATATGTAGGTTATGTTTACAATCTTGTAAAAACTCTATTTTTTCTAATTCAATGATACATACTTGTACATATATTTACTTATGTTTTTTCTTGCTTATGGCTGACCATAAATAGTAATTTTCATTTATACCATGATTTTATTATGTAAAATATTTTATTCATTATGTAGAAGTTTTGAAATATTGTGCATAAAAATGCATGTGTTATAGTACTTCAATGGAGTTTTTTACTAATATCATTACACTTGGTAAACATAGAGACATGTTTTTTCATAGGTACCTAATATTATATACGGTTATTTCATGGAACTCAATATTCTCTCCAGTGAGAGGATGGTTATCACACAAATGGATACATATATATATAATATAAAAATATACATATATATAATTACATTACTTCTTATGAAAATAGGGTCCACTTAGATGATGACATATATGTATGTATGTATGTATGTATGTATGTATGTATGTATGTATGTATGTATGTATGTATGTATGTATGTATATGTGTGTGTGAGTGTGTGTGGATATAGATATTAATGTGTTGATTTCTTGACCCTCCCCTAAAAGGAACCCCTCATATTTTGGTAGTGAAGGCCAGAGTGAACCACAAAGTACCCCTATAATAGGGCCTAGATTAGAAACATTAAATATGATTTTAAAACCATAAAATGGTATGAATTACCCTTAAAAATACTTGAAATATATATAAAAGGTAACCATAAGTTAACTACATAATATAAAAAGAGAACATATATCTCATAATATATGAATTTTATACAAAAAACTAAGTCTTCAAATTGAAATACAAAAGAAAAAATCTCCTAAATTAACGACCCACAAAACAGTTCCAAACTAGATCTATTTAGGTTAGGCTCAATTTCCAAATTCACACTAGAAACCTAAAAAAATATATTTATATACAAGGGTTATTTTACATGTATACTCAGTATGATCCTCCTTAATACTTATCCTAAAAATGTATAGGAATCATACTAATGACTAAATGAATAAAAATAATAACCAACATGCACCAAACTAGGTCATCTATAACCCGTCCTCACTAGGGCTCACTAAGCCAAAATGAATCTAGGTATAGTAACAAGGTATCATAATACATATCAATAATCCATCCCTCAACCTCTTCCCCGCTGGTTTTTCACACACACACACCAAAAAAAATGTCATGTGCTTCCATCCGTAACATATAACCACATATCCACATACCATATCACAACCATCACTATATTATTATTATTAAATCATACCACATACCACATCACTCCACATGACACAACCACATTCCATCACATCATTACTACACATCATATCCTTATCACAAAATGGTATTATAAACATGAAGTGTAATAACCGCATTCCCTTGTCCTACCCGGCATAACACCCACTATGTAGAACTTATTTTATCACATCACCACCACATCACATCAAACCACATCATTTTCAAACAAAATTTTGGCCATAAAATCCCATGAATCAAAATATTTGATCATCACACCCAATATTATGTATCAAGGGAGAGTGAGGAAGAGGGTGTATCTAGCCATATGTAACCATGTTGACATGGATGTTAGGGAAAAAACTTAGAACCCAACACCACAAGTAGATGGTAAAATTATCCAACTCATGTGATTTTTATAATAAATAACAAGAAAAATACATTATAATAACCCGTTTTTTTATGGATTGGAATTTTGAGCATAAATTTGAATTTTTTTTCTTTCAAAATGATATAAGGTGTAAAACGGAAATTTTATACTATAAGATGATGTCAGATAAATTTTTTTGACCACTCCATTGGTCCTAGAATAGGTTTTTTACCCTAGGATAGAAGTTTGGTGGAATTCCAAACCATTAAAATTTCATGAAATAATTAATATTTAATATTTAATTAATTAAATATTAATTTATTCTCATTAATTAATTCAAACATATACTTTAAACATAGATTTAGAATTATATTTTATCTCGTCTATTGAGATCAAAATGGGGAGTTTTTCCTAGGCAGTGCATAAACCCAGGTCAGGCATCAGGGTTAGGTTAGGCCCCCTTTTTCTTTTTCTTTTTCTTTTCTCTTTATCTTCCTTTTCTTTTATTTTTATTCTTTTCCTTTTTTGGATTATTTCAAACTCCCTTATGTGGATTCCTCATTTATGTGACTAATATATAATATTGAGAGGGAGAGATATAAATAGAGATAAGGGAAGATAGGTACCTCCACGGAGCTCAGGACACACCGGATCATCATGCAGTAACTGTAGAGCATGGAAACGGGAGAAGCTTTGGTGGATTCTACCCAAAGTTAGTCCATTTTTTAGTTTCACCACAAATCCTTGTAGATTTAATATTTTATATTTTTAATCCCCAATTATTATTTATTAGGACTCCTTGAGGGTTAATCTGTTTATTTTGGGGGGAAATAGGGGTTTTGGTGATTTGAGGGATTTCCCATTTGGAAACCCCAATCACACAGCTTGTAGTTTAGAAACACACATTATGTGTTCTTACCATTTGGGGAATATGTTATTTTTATATATACATGAAATGTAAGGGGTATACATTCCATGTACGGGGACTCGTCCATGTATCTGAGTACCTAGCCAGACAGCTTGTGTAGGGGCACATGGTCATGCAGAGTACATATCCAGACCCTGTGTGTGTTTCACACCATGTAGAGGTATACAGCTAGGCCAAGTACATGTCCAGGCCATGTGAGGTACATATTCAGGTACCCAATATAAGTTACATTCCATGTACATTTCTTACACACCATGTACATGATCTTTGAAAATCTATGTCTGTCTAAGGTATATGCGTGGGTGGGAATTTTGGAGTACACACCATCATGTACTTCCCCTTTGCTACCCATTTATGGTTTTTTCATATATTTACACCCTAGAGTCATAATTTGATATATTTTTAGTCCATTACTATTAGTTTTCTATGTATATTGGGATATTAAAACCTTCTATGTGATTTGTGGAATCCAAGATGGTGTTTTGGGTGTTTCTTGAATGGAGAGGTTCTTCCTCCAGTAATCGAATCCAGTTGTCTCCTATGAGTGACAACCTTGATCTAATATGGTCCATGAGTTATCTCTATTGACTAATTATTTTATATCACTTCCCTTGAGGATGTATCCTATATGATTGTCCCTTATACCCTAGGATACCATGAGGTTAGTTGTTTCTTAGGACCCCATGTAAGATGCCTCATGTATGATTCTGATCTTTTGTGAGGTGAATCCTTGTTAAATTTTTTGGTTAAACTCTATTTTATGGTTAATAATGTTTTTATTGAGTGATTAAGTTTTTTTTAAGTGTTTTAGGGGTGTGTAATGTTAAAATAGGAGAAAATTTTCCAAACAGTTCATAGTGCACGGTTAGCGCATGGTTAGTGTAAATTGTGCACCATGCCCAAGAAACTATGAAACTTGGTGACTATTATAGATATAGGGCTAGCACATGGTTACTGCATGGTTTTAAAAACCATGCGAGAATCCCCAGGTAACTATTCGACCCAACTTCCCTTAGACGGTGGATTGTGTATGCTTTACACGCAGTTTGGAAAACCATGTGGGTAAATCATGTGCCCCATTAAAAGCTGAAAATTTATAGGTTTTCTATCTCAATATTTTTAGATCCCAAATTAATTATTCCTCCCATTTGACCCACTCTTCCCTAGGTGATGAAACATAAGCCCCCAACTCCTCCATAGATGATTCTCCTTTGATTCATGGGTGTTTGGAGCACGTTCGGGTGAGAATCGAAGATCTAGGTGAGTCTAATACTCCTTTTTACTCTATTTTATAGATTAAGTCTTATAGAATTTCTCAACTTCTTACACATCCCCAAAACCTTCACTTTTTTAGTATATTTTATGTTTAGGAATTATTAAGGGTTTGATCTTAGAGAAAAGGTAGATATTATGTAAGCGTTCACCAATGGACATGAGGTAGGAGGTCTTAAAGTTTTTTTCTATAGTCTTGGGGTGTTATGTGTGTATGTACTTGTTCTATTTTGTTGTTATGTTGTGTCTTTATGTCTTGGGTTATGAAGAGGGATTTGAACCTTATATTGAGGTGTGAGAACCTTCATAGACCCCATTGGTTTCATCAATGATGTGAGACCGAACCTAGGGTTACCCATGGGGTAAGTCAGACCCTTGTGGTGCTGAAAAAATTTAGTAAACCTTGATATATGGTAGTTATGAGAGAAAAGGGGGTAGTAAAAATTTATTTGATGTGTTGGTAAGGTTAATGGATTTATTGAAATAATTTATGAGTTGGCTCTTGTAAATGGTTGAAAGGTTTTGAAATGAGTTTGATGGTATATTGGGGATTTGAACAAATTTTAGATTTATTGATGGGAAATGATGTTTGAAAGATAGAAATGTTTTAAAAGGAGGTGTCGACCTCAAAGTGATTCAAAATGGTTTTTCTAAGATATTTCAAATGGTGGTTGTAATAGAAACAAGGTTCCCTTTTTTAAAAATGGTTTAATGGTAGTGTTGATTGGTTGAAAATGTAAGTAAAATCCTTGGGGAATGCTTCATTTTTTCGAAGGGGAAGATTATATTTTAAGGGGTAGATTCAAGAGTATTTAAAAGAGTATTTTAAATTGTGTTTATTTCCATAATGTAGTTTATGAAGGTCTGATGGAACCATATTAAGTGAAGGGACATAAGGGTTAGTGAGATAGAACCCATAACAATTATTTTTTCATGTTAGCATTATTATTAAATGAACTAAATGATGAAAGGGATTATTTAATGTTATAGAATAAGGGGGTGTCCAGCATGATGTGAAAATGGGTTAAATATGATTAATGTGAATATGTCCAATGGATTTTGATTTGTACTTGAAAAGTATAAGTGGTTAACACATGGGAACTGATGAATTGGTTAAGTGAGTTAACATATGGAAATTATTGAATATGTTAAATTTGTTAATGTATGGGTATTAGTTAATATACTTAATGAGTTTAGGAATAAGAAAGGGGGATTGAGCTAAATAGATATGCAATGTAACTAGAAAATGTGCTAATGGGTTATGGAATGAGAATGGTTTATGTATTGATGAATTATGTTTTTTGAATGTTATGTTATTTTTGGACTATGATTGTGAAATGGTATATGAGTAAAATGGTTAAAGAAGCATGTGAAAATGGGTTGGTGCTAGGATAAAGGACTTATGCTCCTCCCACGGGTCGGGTTGGAATGATGCTCTAACCCCACTAAGGAATGCATGGGTTAGAGAGTTAGACTGATTCTCTATGCCCCTAATGGTTTCTTTTGATGAAACAACCTAGAATGAGGCTCTAATATATTTGTTGTGTAATAAAGGGTTGGTATGTTGGACTAAGGCTCTATGCTTCCCAACTTAAGGTTATGGTGTGGGTTGGGATATTATACTGAGGCTTTATTCTTCCAAAACACATGGACATGTCTTGGTCACCAGACTAATGCTCTGAGGTATGTTGATAATCACAATTAGTAAATTCCTTGTGAGTTGTGGAGTATGTAACCCCCTATGCTTGATAACTGACCGGATTAGGTCATTGGGTAAATGATGTAAATTCCTAACCCATGGAACATGATATGAATATGAATCTAGTAATTAATATTGGATAAGTAATGAAATGGAAATAATGATGGAAATGGTTTAAATGAATATTATATCTAATGGGTATGCAATGAGTTGTGAATAGTTAAGCCCCATGTGGATAAAAGTTTTCATAACCCCTGATGCTTGGTTTAGACTCCCAATGTGACTTAAGTTAGTTGGTTGTTTGGTTCCTTTAGAAAACTTAATGGGTAAATTAACATTATATAATCACTTAAATTTTATCCTTATTTTACTTTTTTTATTTTCACATGATATCTTTATACACATTTTTACAGACTGGATATCTCTTTATACATTGTTGGTGTTGGCCTATTAAGTTGTACTCACACCCTACTCAAGACGTCATGGAACTTGGTCACCTGAGTAGATGTTACTTTCTTTCAAATAGAGGTTCAGGATAGGGACATGGTGTTTCATAGTGCATGGGATGATGGGTTGGGGAATGTAGGTTAGGAATGGGATGGGACTCGGGTCTGATTTTAGAGTCTTTTGATAGTTTTGATCTTTTTTATATTGTATGACTGCATGGAATGTAGAATTTTCACTAGATTTTGTTATAACATGTGTACATAGTAATTTTTGGCTTTTTTTGTATGTCATTCATTTATTATTATTTTTTTGGTTATTTTATATTTTTATGTTACTTATAATGTGAGTTCACTCTGATAAGTGGGTATAGTCTCCCCACGTCTCTTTATACTCGGGTTCCTAGTCAGTAGCCTCTGACATACGGGGAGGAACGCCTGAGGTCATGTGATGACCTGGCTTAGGGAAAAAATTATAGTGGCTTTTAGGTCAGGGAAGTTACAAAGTATTATTAGAGGAGGTCATTTTTTTTGTAGTTTGGGAATTGTAGACAGGTCACTAGGGTATTTTCAAGACTTGTTAATGAGCTCATTCATGGGTTCCTACAGCCCCAAATATGGGGGAAACCTCAACTTACTAGGGGTGAGAAATTATTTTTTGTTTTGTTCATATATAGTTTTTTTATATTTCCACATTGAGTGGAATTCTTGGATTTGAAGTTATTGATTTATGAGGTTTTTTCTCTCGGATCAGTGTGGAAAGAGAGTGTGTGTGAGTTCATGCATCATCCTATCCACATAGGATAGATAGGTCATCCATATGTTGCATGTGATTGACTTTTTAGTGAAATGATGATAAACCAAATGGGTATAAAAAGTAAAATTGAATGAAATAGTGGGTGTTTAAAAGTGGTTTAAAAATGGGTTTTAAGAAGTATAAATCCTTGGACTTTTAAATGGGGAAATATTTTGAAATTTGATTTTGAATAAAATTGATAGTTTTGAAAAGAGGGACTCTAAAAAAGGTTTTCTAAGATGTAAATTCTTGGGTTTTGAAAATGAAGAGTTTTGAAAAGTGAAATAGTGTGTTTAAATGGTAAATTATAATTAAGAGGATAAGTGGGAGAATAATGTAAATTTTAGGGACATTGGTGGTGGTTATCCCTTGTGTGGGTTGCTGACCCCTCATATGGGCGGTTTGGGAAGTGAGAGTGCCATAGTTGTGACCTCTGGTTACAGAATGTGAGATCTTTTTATGTTGGGTGTGTTGTTTAAATATAATGTTGATTGTAATGTATTTGGTTAAGTTGCAACCTTGAAGTTGTGAAATAAAGTCGGTTAATGTGAATGTGGTGACTCTTGTGAGTTGAGACCCTGTAAGTTGTGTTTTGAACCCTAGATTGGGTGTTCGGTTCATGGTTCTAGTTTACATATGTGAGCATCTTTGGTGTAGACCTAGAGTAAATAGTGGTTGTTGTGTTAGATTCGGTGTGTTTAGAACAGGGTATGATGATCATCGTGAGTAGTCGGTTGTTGGGGGATTGGTGTTTATGGATTAGACATAGATCTGGTAGCCTTTTCTTGTTGTGGCTCTAGTTTTGGGAGTTGTTATCATTTGTATTTTGAGGATGACATGTGAGAGAGGTCGATAGGGATTTTAGATCTTTTGGTATTCCTTAAGCATAGGTGGATTCTTCAGAGGTAAAATCGATGCACAGTGGGTGCCATCGATTTTGGTAAAAGTGTATAGTTAATCCTTAGACTCACCTTAAGGAAGAATTTGGGTGCCTAAGTTTGATTGTAATATTGTTTGTGAAGGGAAGGATCATTCAGAGACATAACTCTATAGTTTTATTGGAACTATATATGGAAGGTAATGTTAGTTTGGGGCAAAAAAGGAAAAAGGGTGATCAAAGCATGGATGGGTGGTTTGTCGGAGTGGTTATTGATGGGTGAGATGTTGATAAATCCTTAGGTATAATGAAGTTGGAGGATCATATGGAATGAAGAGTTGTGTGAATGGGCATTGGTCCTATCTTGGGTGATATACGGCTTGTATGATCTAGAGATGATATTTGTGTTTGGATGTAGGAGAGTACAAGAATTAGTTTGTTTTTAATCGGTGGAGTGAATCTTTGCGTATTTGTTGTTTCTAGAGGGAACATGCAAGAAGAACATGAGTGAGGTGATGATAAGGGTGCCAAGGGAATTTTGTGTCACAACCTCTTGGTAGAGGGTTGTGAGGTGGTGGTGAGTTGGTTGGAATCTCTATTTGAATTGTGGTATTCTAGCATGGATAATGCATCGATAGGAAGGGAAGCCTAAGATCATTGGTAGGTTGAGGTGTCCTCATGGTAAGAGTTGAAATAGGTGATGGATAGTTTTTGGTGGTGTATGTTGATGACTTCTTGGTGTAATTTAACTAATAACGATCATACCCAATATCTTAACATCATCCAGGTGTACTGGGAAGGCTCTAGATTTATGCCTAGCGACTTGAGTGTGTTTTAGTTGGATATGGGACATCTTGGAGGATATGCATAAGGATTGGTATGTGCACAAAAGACGTGTAGTGGGGGAGTGCACCATCAGCCAGTTACGAGAAAGGTCCTTTAAATGGAACAAATGTCGATGAATTCCATGTGTGTTGTTCTTGAAAGATAGTGACGAGTAGTGGGTGGTGCTTGTTTTGTTATTATAATGGAACCTTAATGGCCATGTCTATGTTTTGGGGTTTATTTTTGTTTAAGAATAAACTTCGGAGGTTGAAATTGCTTGAGGAAAAGGGTGATAGTAATACTCCTAAGGTGAGGAGCCTCATATTAAGTCATGGGTGTGTAGAACAAGCTGTGAAGTGGATGTGGTGGAATCAAAATGTTGTTGTGAAACCTGTGAGGTGTATGTTTGGGTTAGCCATGGGTGTGATGGTCAACTGGGATGATTTATGGATTTAGGCTTAAGAAAGTTCTAAATGTAATCAGAGTAATTAAATCAGGGATGGCCTGACTCAGTGGGGAATAAAGGAAAAAATGAGGTGGGTTGTAAGCCACCTGTGGTTAACATTGGAAGGATAAGTGTGTTTTGGTAATGAGAATGGGTTGTGATGAAGAACCAGGTTACCATTAAATAAGTATGTACATTGGAGGTGTCCAATCCTGGTGGTTTTTATAGGAAGGATAGAATTAAAATTTTGGATGGTGTTCTCATAGATATTGGGAATGGTAAACTAGAAAAATGCATTTTGTAAGTTTTTATAGTATAGTTGAAGTTTTTTTGGTATCCATTTCAATTATGGAAGTGTTAAATACTAGAAAATGGAGGATATAGGTTAAATCATGTAGTGGGGAGTACCTTAGTGGTAAATTGTCCAGTTAATGGTGTAAACAGAGGTTTGAGTGGATGGAATCATATAGAATCTATCTTTGTGAAACGGTGTTGGTGATGGATGTTGGCTTGGGTTTGGTCTGGTTGAGTGTCATGAGAAGAAGAGTATGTTTGGTTTGTGCTTTCCAAACATTTGTAAATGAGATGAGGTTGTTGGGATTGAGCTGTGGATGGAATATATCTCGAGAATTGGTTGAAAATTGGGAATCTTCATCTCGTGATTTTGGGCTTGGATCACTATTAGTGCTTCGAAAGAATATGGGTAAGATGGAGCCAAGTGACTTGGGCCATGATTTGTGAATGATTTAGACCGAGAGTGTTCTGGTTGGTTCTTCCAGGGTAATATAGTTCCTAGTCGATATCCTTTTAGGCAGTGCTTAGTGGCATTAAACAAACCTTTATCTTCTTCTTAGTGTTAGTAATGATGAGTTTAGGTGGATGTTTCTTTAAGGAGAATCAGATTGTGATTGTGAAACCTGGTGGGGGAAATACTCTCGGGGTAGGATTGTTTCATTGGTCTAAGTGTTGTTAAGGAATGGAAATGTTTAGGGAGAAAATAAAAAGGTGGATGTTGATTTTTAAGTTCTTGTTCTAACCTTTTTTGTCTTTGGGGTTTGGAAATTCTTGGAAGGAAGGCATGAGGATGAGTCATTATAAGGTGGGGAGGTTGTAAGATCCTGATCTTCCATAAGGGTGTGTACTTGTTAAATTTTTTGATTAAACTATCTTTTATGGTTAATAAAGTGTTTCTTGACTACTTGAGGGGTTTTTGAAGTGTTACAATGGTGAGGAATGCGAAAATAGGAGGAAAGTGGCCAAACCGTGAATAGCGCACAGTTGGTGCACGGTTAGTGTACATCGTGTTGTAGGCCTAGGAAATCGTGTGACCTGGTGACCATTTCATATAGAGGGATAGCACATGGTTACTGCATGGTTTAAAAAACCAGGCAAGTGTCTCTAGGTAACTATTCAATTTAACTTCCCATAGATAGTGTCTTGTTCATGGTTTACGTACGGTTTGGAAAACCATGTGGGTAAACCACGACCCCATTAAAAGTTGAAAATTTACAGTTTTTTCATCTTGGGGTTTTTATATCCCCACCTGGTTTTTCCTCTCATTTTACCCCCTACACTAGTTGATGAACTATAATCCTCCTCCACATCCATGGATGATTATCCTTCGATTCTTGAGTGTTTGAAGTGAATTTGGGTGAAAATCAAATATCTGAGTGAGTCTAACACTCCTCTTTGCTCTATTTTCCATATTAGAGCTTGTAAAATCTCTTGTATTCTTCAGAATCCCTAAAACCATTACTTTTTTAGAAGATTTTATGTTTGGGATTTAGTGGGGGTTTGATCTTGGATCAAAGGTGTAGATCAAGCAAGCATTCATCAATTAACATATGGTAGGTGGTCTTAATGATTTTTATCATCGTCTTGATTTGTTATGTGTGTATTTACATGTCATATTTCATTGTTATTCTATGCCTTGATGTATTGGGTTAAAAAAGTGATTTTGACCTTATATTGAGGTGAGAGAACCTTTGCAGACCCTGTTGGTTTCTTCGATGAAGTGAGACCAAAATTAGGGCAACCCATGGGGTAATCGGGACCCTTGTAGTGGTGAACAAAATTAGTAAACCTTGAGATAGGGGAATTGTGATATGGGAAGGAAAATGTAATTTATGTGGGGGTATGGTTTATTGATATATTGAATCAATTTATGAGTTTTATCTTATAAATTATTGAAGGTTTTTGAAATGATTTTGAAGATATGTTAAGGCTTTGACCCGATTTTGGATTTATTGATGGAAAATGATGTTTGAAAGTGAGAAATGTTTTGAAAGGAAGTTTTGACCTCAAATTTATTAAAAAAAAAATTCTAAGATATTTAAAATTTCTGTTGAAATGGGAATATGGTTCCCATTTGAGGATCCCATGTGGGATTCCTCCTTTTACCTTTACTGCTCAGGATCCCTGGTAGTATTTCTTTGCATATGTGTATACCTTGAGGATACTAAGTAGGATGACTCCTCTGTTTGTTGACTTAAGGGGACTAGTGAGTTCCTCGATGTTTGACCATCCCTAATATAGAACTTTGGGTTTTGGTAGATATGGTAGCATCTATCACCTTAGAACTCATACCAAACTTCTAAGCCCATGGGGCTATGGAAGTAATGGTGGGATAGGCATTCGTCCACCCTCACTCTTTTTTGCATTCAAATGGTTACTGTTGATGCATCTATGATACCTAGAGTTGTTTCCTTGTTTTTGTCCATTGATATTAACATGATGTTTCTTTTCTTTATTATTATTCCCAGACATACTTCATGTGGTCTAGCTTCTAAGCCTTTTGATTTTTATATTATCGAGATACCCATAGGTAGTTCCTAAGATCTTGATGTTGAGCCTATATGGTTGAATATAATATTATTGATATGTAAAGAGATGTTTCATGGGATCTATATTTTAAGCCCCATTATTATGATATATAGTCATGTTTTACCTATTGATAATACTCATGGACAATTACACTCTCCCGAGTGATGAGGATGATTATTTTCTCCTCAATTCAGGTATGGAATCCCTTGTTTATAATATATGATTATGTCATCCCTGCTGAATATACTCATGGATGATTGTTCTATCCTGAGTGACTGGGATAATTATGCTCTCCCTGATCAATTACTTGACTATGGTTTTGGAAAGGTGTTCCACAATGTTGGATACTCATGGATTATTATGCTCTCCTGAGTGGTGGGGTGATTATTCTCTTCCTAGTCAAAGACCTCAAGGGGTGGTCATGATGTCTCAATGGTAATATCCCATTATACATTGCCTATGGGTCAGACTCTTATGGATTATTAGAGTCACAATTCCATGACCACGTATATACTGGAACCTAGGGCTCAGACATCATACTAGATTTACATGGAATGAGTGGAATAAAATACAGCTTAGTGACCATTTACAGGATGTCTAGTTATTTCTTGGAATCCTTTATTAAAGATATTGGAGGTGAGTATAGGTGAAGCCAGGGTTTGGATGAGTATCCCCCTATAGTGGCATTGCTTTCTCAGAGACATTTTTGGAATTTTCCAAAGAATTTATTGTTGATTAGGATATTATCCTAGAGCTCTATTTAATTATACACTACTAGAGTGGAACAAAATCCAGCTCAATACCCATCTAAAAGGATGTCCAGTTGATTGGATCATGGGTCTAAGGATCTACTGTGGATTGAGTTGTTTATGATTTTCTAACTTGCTTATGTAAGTATGTATGTGAACACATGAATATGTGTGTGTGTGTGTGTGTGTTTGTGTGTGTGTGTGTGGGTATATATATATATATACATGCATAGATATACTCATATAAGATATCATTGTGTCCAGGTGATAGGGGTCACAGATTCATGATTTGGTTGTGGGCTTGTTTCAATTATTTATATCAGTTGATTTTACAATTTTAGTTGTGTATCGGTTGGGATAAGCATATTTCATGAGAATACTCTTATGATAGTATATTTAAAGATTCATCTTTGGGGTGTACTATTGAGATTATTTATCACTCCTAGACAAGAACCTTGGTGTTCATGCAGACCTTATGTCTAATTTTCAAGTTGAGAACAGATGCATGGTGGATAGGTCTTTGGACCAGGGTTACATGATCGATTAAAGACACTCATGAGAATTATTTTGATAGGGATGGATCATATCAATAGTGTCTTATAGACCGGGTATGTGGTACGGATTGTGGTTAGTAATAGAGCCTTATAATTTTATTTAAGTTTCTTTTATATACTCCTGTATATATATGGACAGCCTAGTGGATGACTGGTCTTATATGTAGGAAATGGTTTTTCAGACTTTTTATAGAATTTCATTTATCATTACATCATGTTCTATTTATATTTATTTACTAATTCCACACAGTTTTTATTTACAACTTTGGATGATATCAAGTTATTTATGTTATGTTCACTTTGATATGAGGGAATGGTCTCTCCACATACACACCCAAGTCCCTCACTTCTGGTTGGTAACCTATGTCGTATGGAGAGGTGCGCTTGAGGACTCATAAAGAACCAACTTAGATCACCAGTTTAGTGGAATCCTGGTTGAAATGTTACA
The DNA here is from genome assembly GCA_963277665.1 of Viscum album. NCBI lineage: Eukaryota > Viridiplantae > Streptophyta > Magnoliopsida > Santalales > Viscaceae > Viscum > Viscum album. The sequence goes on from OY728156.1 coordinate 475,886,944, forward strand.
TAAATCATATATAAATAGACACAGAGAAGCCCAACCCAAGGGTTCATACCAAAGAAACACTACTAATACTCATCATCTTCATTGTGATACCATTTCCACATACTAAACACCACTACAATTACTATACCATAAACCATTCAACCATTCCACACAAAAAAACCTCAATAAAATTCACAATTTTAACTATTTAGTCATAACATCTTAAAATCCAATTTTATCATTTTATTATACAAACACATTCATTATTCCATTTATTTCTATATTTAAATCCACCCCATTACCCATTGATTTTTTGATCAACATTTATTTAAAATCCCATATCTCATTCCATTCTGTCCCACACCCATTAGCATATTCATCATTACCAACTACATTCCATACCACTAGTAACCTATAACATAGTCCACATAATACATAGTAAACCCCCAAAAAACCACCTCACAACACATTCCAATGGATCCCATAACTATAAAAAAATATCCCCTTTAAAAAACACCATCCATGCCTCATAATGTCCCATTCCCCTTTCTGAAACTACTACAACTCGCATATACTTCCATACTAAGTAGGGAAAACATGTTGCAACCCTCACTATGAGACACATAACAATAACCCAACTATACATATCAACCATCAACCTTGATCACACAATCTCAGGAAAAAAACATATTAATAATAGAATCTTAAAATAACCAATTATATAAATAAATAACTTTCATAAATACCTTTTTATAATAATCCTACATTTTAATTAACATGTCTTACATGTTTTATAACATGATAATTTCATATTTCACACAACTATTTCATTACCATATTTAATAATTAACCTTTTATAAAAGATGATTCAAATAATTCAATCGCATAAACATTACATATATAACAATAAAAAAATATTCTCATCCTTAACATTAAATAAACATCATTAAAAAATATAAAAATAATAAAAAACATATATAAATATTATTTACCCTTAAAAATAATTTAGTATGTGTTATTATATTTATTAATATAACCCATACTATACACCCTAAGAAAACACAGGCATGGAAAATATATAATTTCACATAAATAAAAGGTAGGAATCTCAAATAATCTATATCAATTGGTGCTTTAATAAACCACTATGTAAGAAAAAGGTAAGAGGGATGATCACAAGGATGAACTCTTGAGGAATGTCTCAACAACTTGATTCAAAAAACTCCCCATCAACTACTCATCTAAACACCACCCAAACCAAACCATTAACACTAACATGAACTCCCAATAAGTAAGAATAAAATGGGGAAATGTTGAATAAGAATAAATTTCATCTTGGATGGAAGATTATCAATCCCAAAAATACAAGAATCAAAAGTTGTTAAAGATGGATTAAGGGTCTCTAAAGAAGCTTCACTGGTCACTTGGAGTTTGGGGAGAAACAATGGAATTTAAAATAATTAGAATGGGGTTTCAAAATTATAATAAAAATTAAAACATGAGGAATCATGGAGTTGAAAGTCATGGTAACTTAGTAAAATAAAAATATTGAATGAATCCTCGATATTCATACCATGATATACTCAACCTTACCACCATTTAAATCTCATTCAACTATCTTAATCTTTTATAACTGATGAAGGTCACATCATGATCCAAGTGGTCACACCATGATTCATGGTCCTCCTAAGAAAATGGTGCATCCCAAAACAATGTCAGGGTGTAATAAAAAATCTACTTAAATAAAAACTCCACTTCATGATGGTTCCAAAAATGTTATAACTACAAATACATCCACTAAGTTCATCGTGATGCAATAAATGAAACTGCACCATAAATGCCACTCGCCTAAAATTAAAAAAAAACTCCCAAAATCAATTCCAATCCTTGGATAATTCCCTTTACACAATGAACAAAAAAATATAAATGGAAATACCTAATATGTTTAATCCATGCATGAGGTTTTATCTAAAATGTAAGGTTTTTAACATTATAAAAAATCATTCCCAAACCCTTCACACCATGATTGACCTCACAACATTAGGACCATGATTCCATGCCTTGAAATAGAATGGATTAAAACTCACAAAACCTACACCCCCAAGATAAGACACATCCTCACTCCTTGACAAAAAAACCCCATTCCATTACTCAACAATTTTTGAAGAAACTCACTAAAATGCATCACTGCCTTATATTCAAGTCATCCTACCATGATGCAGCACTAACATCTATGCTATGACACACCCCTCCCAGATAAAATCTCAACACAAACTCTATATCCATTACTCCAACCTTATCATAATACCTCCAACATCCAAAAAAATTAATGGAGTGGTATGGTTTGTATTGTCATATTAGATACCTCTTAAATTATTATTTCCCATAAGAATCAAATCCAACCAAGAAAAATAAAAAAACAACCACCAATCCCTAAAATACCTAGAAGATACCTCTAAAATAGTACTAGAACCATTATTTAATCATAACACAATACAAAAAATCACAAAAAAAAAATATTAAAAATTTAAATAATTCATCATAAATGAAAAAAAAGGTTCCAAATAGTTCAGGGTACTAATAACACATCTGTGACTCATGTTCCCATGTACATTCCTCCAAAATGTTATGCCCCCATAAAACTCAAATAATTGGAATAAAATGATAACATAACTCCTTTTATCGATGTTTATGAACCTAGAAATTCCAATCTTAGAACATCTATTCATCCTCCATATCCAATTATCCCTAATATCTAATAGGTGAGTTGTCTTGAAGATATCGATAAAAATGTGACATATGGAAAATACAATGTATCTTATCCAATTCTAGGGGACGCACTAACAAATATACCACCATAAAAATTCCCCAACACCACAAAACCACTAACAATACTAGTATAAAGCTTACTCCCTTGATGAAACCTCTACTACACAAGAAATGGGAAATACATCAAAAACACATTATCTTTAACCCAAAACTCCATTAGTATCCTCCTTCAATCAGTATTAGACTTATAAGGGTCATGTGTCCCATTATTACTCTCTTTAATTATCTACACCTTCTCGGTCATGCACTTCACCATAGACTACATACTCCCCAACCTCATTCCAACATAATAGATATCTGTACAACCCCCATACAACACCTTGAATAAAGTCATGCCAATTGAAGTGTGATAGGTATTTTTATAGTAACACACAACCAAGGGAATTTGATTCAACCATGATCCAATAAAATCCAAGATACATTAACATAATATATACTCTAATGTATAAAAGGTCTGCTCTGATAGACTATCAATCTAAGGATGGAATGAAACACTATAGAACAGTTTAGATAAAAATACATTCTAAATACCTCCCCATACTCATGAGTTAAAAAAAGTATCTTGATCAAAGATGATTAAAAATAATACACCATGAAGATCCATTATCTCATCCACATATTTCTTCAAAAATCCCTTAACAACACTCAACACCCAGATTAATAAGAAATGAGTTGACTTTTACTGTTGATTAATAATCACCAAAATAGAATCGCATCTTTCTTGGGACAAGATAAATTGGTGATTAAATCCATTTAAATGTCCTACCACTTCTATATTGATACATATAATGGATGAAATAAAATATCTACAAGATTATGCTCTACCTTCACTTATTAGAAGAGTAAATATTTTAACATAAAATGAACCACAAATCCCATCATAACCACCCACCATAACCAACACCTGAGGTCATGATAAATTTTGGTTTCCCTACCATGGGTGATCTATAAACCTCATGAAGAACCTACTCACATGTTACAAATAGAAAAACAAATATCCCTCAAAATAACATCTAATAGTGATCATCCTCTGGCTATCCCATAGGAGTTTTACCATTAAAGAGATGATTTCAAAACACGTCAGCCTCTAAGCCTCACTATTGAGACTCCTCCACCTATTTCATCAATAATGAATGAACTATAATAAGGTATAGGAAACCTAAATTGTTATCCTCATTTGTATCTAGATACAATGCTCTAAGCTCCTCCATGAATCTATAAGAATCTCTAGACCCTTGAACAACATCTCCTCATGAATTACTTCTCAATTGATTAGTAACAACCTCAACCACATCTAATAACACAGATTAAAATCTAATGGAGAGAATATATAAATCGATCTATTATGATCTTTAAAGACCACAAATAATTCATTGATGAGGTATTTCTACCATATATTTAAATAAAACAACATGCATTTCATGTCGAGATAATGTGTGGCATAGTTACACTCATCGTAATGTAACTTATAAGATCTATATGAGATCCCATCCATCTGGTACATGAATATAAAACCCATACTTAAATGAAAAGCAGCACCAAAAACCTAAAACATAACTCTTGCCTCTTGAAAATAAAGGACATTAGCTTTAATTATCCCATCCTTAGGGTTTCTAAATGTTTCCCAACACTTATCAATCCACACAACAGCCTGTTCTTTTCTATTAAATGTTTTCAATGAGGCTGAATTTTGAGAGAAATTGGAAATGATCCTCTGATAATATCATGTGATAATAAGGAGCCTATAGAACTCTGTAATATTCTTAGGAACATTCCAAGAAATAACCACCTTGATCTTAAATGGATAGAACTTACTCCTTAATAATACAATACATGCCCAATAAAATGCACCTCTCACATCCAAAAACTTGTACATTGACAACTTTCCATAGAATATATGGTGTTGAAGGAATTATAAATCATCCCTAATATATTCAACATGATCCTCCAATAACTTCGATTACATGAAATTTTTATTGATGAATACTACTATTAACTTATCTAGGAACTCAAGGAACAAAAATTTCATGATCCTAGTGAAATAAACATGTAAATTAATGATATTTAATGACATGATCATTAAATATATGTGCCTATATTAACACCTAAAACATATTTTTGGAATATTCTTTTCCACCATCCTCATTTAATGATACTCAGACTGTATATCAATCTTGGAAAACTATCTAGACCCATTCAACTGATTAAAATATCTTTTATCCCCATAAGGGGATAATAGTTCTTTAATAATAGTTAATTAATCTGATATTAATCTATAAACAACCTCATACTACCATTTTTCTTCTTTATAAATAGCACTAGAGAACCCTATAATGAAAAACTAGGTCAAAAGAAATCCTTCTACATGAGATCATTGATTTGAATCCTTGACTCCCATAGATAAAAAAGTTATATATTACAAGGAAACACTGAAATCAAAGTGGAATCAGGTTATAACTCTATCTTGAACTTGATATCATGTTGATGTGGTAGTGTTACAACATATTAGGGAAAATAATATAGAAATTCCATGACAATAATATGGAACAAAAACCTCTATACCTTTACTAAACTAATTTAAAACTCTTATAGAAGGGAGAAAAAGTTTCTTTGAATGACTAAGACCCATCTTATGATCCCGCACACTAATAAACATTGCATGTTGGACCTGTGGATCATAGAATAAAACTCTAATATGGATGAAATTGATGACTTTACACATTGAATACAAAAATTCTATGAAATATATAACATCATATAGTTGTATCCACTATAATAAAAAATCCCCAAACAATGAATGATGTCACGTCATAAGCTCATATCCCCAATGCACATTAGGAAAACTTGATTGAGCTCTAACCACCATAGAAAACACATGGGACAGTACAAGCCTCTCTACCTTGAGACCAAGGTGTAGCCTAAGGAGTTATAAATAAAGGAGTGTGAATCTCCATAATTAAATAAATAAATTTCCATTGGGGAAGATAAATAGATGGTACCTTAGATGAACTTTGTCCCATATGGTTTTGGTGTCTCTAGGGAATAACACTTAACACACCCAGCTACTCTACCAAGATGGACCTATAAATGACTATTTCCATGGAAAAACTTAGAAATATGTTCCTAAGGGTGGGGGAATCATGTGATTTTACTCTTTATGCTCTCTATTACCTCATTGAAAAAAATCTAATAACCCTATTGATGATAAATCCACTAGATAAACTACTGTTGAGACTAATATAAGATCTTCCCACCTATGTTCCACCGGATAATAAGAATGATCAGGAACTGAAACTTATAATAGATATGACATCCACAAAGGAATCAACAAACATGGGGCATCTATTTAATTCATGGGAAATAATAGCTCTAGAAAATAGAGGGAAGTATTACTAAGGTTTACTCCTTGGTCATCTGAAAATTGACTTTTTTGCATATGATATCCTCCATATATGACCCTACTCTTCAAGAATAATTGATGAATACCTCACTGATATTATATCATCTATGCATTCACCCTATCAATCACCATTTTCTTCTTTAATACCAATAAATATATAGGCATCATAAATGTAGTAACCATATGATGAATAATTGGGTGAATATCCTCTTCTAAATTCCATTCTCTAGCCTTCTCATATGGAAAATGATCAAGGGAAAAGAAAACAAAAATACTGAATCTTATCCTAAGCCCCCTTATGCTCAGGCTCGCCTAATAAAGTAAGAGAAACTCATACTTTTTCACCTCCCTCGTCTACTATTAAAAGTATTCTAAATGTAAATTCTTATAGAAATCAACCAATAAGACCTCTACTTGTTTTAACTCTATTAGGAACAAGATCCACCGCTATCTTGCATCTCCCCATTTAGAACTAATAGCCAGTTGGACCCGATATTCCACCCTAGTATATATCTAACTAAAATTTACCTTATATCTTCCATATATCACTCAATATCTTAATTATAGACACTCATATCATACATCTCTATTCCATGATCCAAGAACTCGTATAATTTTTTCACCAAGTCTTGTCCTCCTCTACTGGGTCAATCATCTAGAAGTTAACCAAATCACTGTATAATTCATAAAACATTTGAGTCGCACATGGATGATGAACTAGATCCATATATAAAATAAATAAAATAAACTCCTAAGCCTAATATAATGGAATTCATTTAATCTTATTTACTTAGATTCAATTTAATTTCCTAAACTCACCTAAATTTATACGAAAGCATAAAAAAGTATGTTGGATGTACCTATCCAATTTCTCTACCATGTTATCATCCCTATATATCCTGGGATTCTTAGTACGATTATTTATTATTCATTGTATCATAGGGGGTATAATTACATGTGTCGTAGTCAGTCACCTTTGATAAATCACACATTATGTTTGACTAACTGATTTTACCTCCCATACCCATGTAATTATCAACATTAACTTACTCCAAACTCCATCATAACTCTCATAAAAATCTATCATTCCATTTTTCATGACCCACCCCAACTAGGAACCCCTCATATGCCTATATTGAAGAATACAATGACCTATGAATCTCACCTCCAATAATCCATGGGTTGGCAACTTGCATGGAATGTATAAAAATATAAAATGGGAAGAATTTCTCTCATAAATCCAAGTAACTAATATAAAATAAAACCACCACTCAAATACATAATATAAAATGAAAAAAATCCTAGAATAATTGAATTTCATATAAAAAAATAGAGTCTCTAAAATGAAAAACTAAGAGAAAAACCTACAACAGGGACACCACCAACATCTTGAATCAAAAGCTAATAATGTATTAATCGATCACCAAATTATCCCTGAAATCCTAAAAACATATTTATATATTGGTTTGAGAATAAATTTACACTAAGTAGGATCCTAATAAACACTTATCATGAAAATATGGAAGAAGCATACTAATTCCTTAGTGAATAAACTGTAGAACTAATACACACATAACCATGTAATATATCACCCCACCTCACCAAGGATCAATTACCCAATAATGAATCCATGTATAATAATATATTATCAAATGATATATCATTAAGTCACCCCACAACCACTTTACCACTAGTTATTAACCCTCAAAATCTAACAAAATATGTTGTTTTCTACCATCCCATCCATATAAATACATATATATACCCCACATAAAAACCATCACCACATCCTAATCATTTACACATAAATAATACCACATAATACATCATTCAAAATCCACATTACACAATTTAATAACCACACATAATATCCTTGTCATAGTAGGGTATATTGAACCATGAGTACATAAAACTTGTTCCCTCCTCTTGCTATGCATGACCCCCAGCATTCGATAAATCTTCTATCACATCAGAACTATATAATATCATATTAATTCATTCATAGTAAAAATTATAAAAAACATAGTTTATACATCATAACATCAGGTCATCACCTCTGATACTTTATCTCATGTTATTGAGGGGAAGTAGGATTTTTCAGATATACGTTCCTTATAAACATGGATATTGAAAAAAACACATGGCACCCAAAACCTTTAGGTATAAGTTTGGTTATATAAATTAGTTAGGGATAGTAAAAAATCATAAATAAAATATATTATATATATATCAAAAAAGGTTTAATACTAAACAACACTGTTAATACTTATCACCATCATCATGTTGTCATTGTCTCATACTATCCACTACTACCACATAATTTACCATAACCCATCCCACCATTCCATAGAAAACAACCACAATAATATTGAAAAAAATTCCATTATATTCATATCATCTCCAATTATAGATTTATCATTTTACTTTCCATATTAAATTCATTATTCTAATCATTTCCATATTTAATGACAAACCATTAATCATTCATTACATTCATCAAGATTTAATTTACATACCATATATTTTTCAATTAAAACATATATTTGTTACTATATTCATTATTTTTAAATAGATTCAATACCCCATGGAACCTATAAGATAATACCTTGATAAACAACCAACTACCACGAAAACTGACTCACAGAACATTCTAATGGACCACAAAATGTTACAAAAAGCATTTCCTTTCTACATTAATAGTCATGAAACATAACATTTCATCCACCCTTCTAAACCACACCAAAAATAATATAATTCCATGAAAACAAGGTAACACTAGTTTTAACCCTTGTTGAAAAATCATACCAATAATAAAACCATCCACAAAAACCCCAACCATGAACACAAAATCTTAACAATGACGCAAGAACACCAGTAGCATACAACATCAAATTTAAGTAATAATGAAATTATAAATTTTTTTTATAATAATATTTCAATTTAGTTAAATATTTATTGTATGTGTTTTAAATTAAAAATTATATATTTCACACAATGGATACATTACCGTATTCATGTAATTAAACTTTAATAAAAGTATATTATAATAATTCAATCATAAAAATACCTCATATATCATATAAAAAATAATATTATAACTAATAACATTAAACAACCATCATTCACAAACAATATCAAAGAATCATGTAAAACACATGATAATAACCCTTCCCTTGAAATTTACTTCAGTTTTTTTATTAATTTTATTATCTTAATCATTACTATCCACCCATTGAAAACACAAGCATGGTAATTTAATAATTTCATATAAATAAAATGGAGATTCCTAAAACCCCCTAACTCAAAAAAAAAGATTAATCAACCACTACAAAAAAATAATGAATGTGGGATGATCATAAGTAAAAATCATGAGGAATGTATCAACAACCAATATCATAGAATCCCCCATCAACCAATTGTCCCGACATAAAAAAATCAAACCACTACAACAACCAACTAATCCTAAAAAGGAAGAACAAAATTTGAATAATTCGATGAAGAAGAAGAATAAATATCACCTCATAAGGAATATTATTAATCCCATAAAGGTAAAAATAAAATGATACTAAATAAGAATCAAGGGAATCCAAATAAGAATATATGTATGCATCGATATTGGGGATAAACAATTCCAATCAAAATAATAATTATAGTATTTTGAATTTATAAGAATAATAAAATCATAATGAATCATTTCATGATGATTCATGATCACAACGTGATGAGGCTATTTCTAATAAATTATTAATATTTTCACTATAATATACTCTAAATTGTCCCATTTAAATCTTAATCAAGTATCTTAGTTCGATATAATGGATAAAGTTCACTCAATGGACCAAGTGGTCACACCATAATACATATCCCTCCAAATACATGGTGTATCACAAAACCATGTCATGACACAAAAAAATATCAATAGCATGAAGATGCCCAAAATGGAAAAATAACTACATCATCCACCATGGGAGTCATGTTGGGACAATTGACACCATGTTATGATGGGCACTCATGGGAAATAAAAAAATCCCCATACCACTTCAAATCCATGAACAAAGAACTTCACAATATGAATGGAAAAATTAAGAAGGTAATATATATGATGTATAATCCATAAATAAGGTTCACTCAAAATTTTATTTTTTCACATTGAAAAAAAAAATCCCCCTAAATCCCTTCACTATATTATGGGGCATACCATGTTGAAAACATACTTTCTCTCCTTGAAATATCACATCGCATAATTCCCATGGTTTATTCCCACATGTCGTGACACATCCTCATCCCACAACACAAAACCCCTAATTTTCGATCAACCCTTTATAGAATTACTTACTAAAATATTTCACCACCATATCATTTATCCATCCCTCCATATAATTCCTCTCATGAACTTATTGTGAGACTCTCTTATGATTTGAAATATCAACTAAAACTCCATCTACTTTCCTCCAACATTCTCCCAACACCTCCAACACCCAAAAGACACAAATAAACATGCCATGATGGTACATACCATTACATTATACATTAATTGTTTTTAGAATAGTTTTCTTATATAAAAGGATGGATATATTTATATTTTTATGTGTGTGTGTGTGAATTTATACTCATATATAAAATATAAGTGGATTGTTCCCATCCTCATTCATAAGCTTGGAATCAAAGTGTGTCTTAATAGAAGATGTTTTGATATTATTATAGTTTATTATTATTTTATTTAAACATTATATATGATTTAAATTTCATTATAAAAGATTATGAATAATTATGTATTCTATATTTTAATTTCTAAATAGGCTCTAATTGGTTTAATATTTGATTAGTATATATTTCTAATTTATACACTTAGTTTCATAAAAGATAGGTAGTGGTGTGATTGTGTAAGATCCCAACCATTTATGGAGTTGTCTCATGATCATTTATAGGTAATATTTTTATTTTTGTTGAGTAGTTTTTATTGGGTTTTAACATAAATAGTTATGGGTGGAAACTGATAAAAATATAAGAAATAGGGAAGTGCATGGTTGGTGTATGGTTCCCCTTAACCATGCGGCCCAGACCAGTAAACCGTGCAACCCTAGAAAGTGGGTATTTTCATGGTTGGTTCATGGGGTTAAAAACAATGTGACCTATTTGGAGTAATAATACACTCCTATAAATGGGGTGCATAGTTTAGGCGCACGGTTAGGGTAAATTGTGTTCCTCTGCCCAGCAAATTATGCACATGAATTAAAGTCTCTCGAAAATTAATTTTAAAAATTCAAAAATACTGATTTTAATCCCAAATCAACCCCCATTTGACCCTAGGTCCTATTTTATGATTTTGGAGCTCTATGAATGAATTTAAAGCCTTCCTGACCTTTTTTCTTCGTGATTTGCAGCCCAGATCTAAGATCTTTATCCCTCCCAATAAGTGAATTCCATCTCGGATCTTTTCTCATTCTTATCCTATTATCCTTGCTTTCATTAAGTGAAGTAATCCTCTATTTTGGTTATATATAAAACTATTTGGTGAGATATAGATCTAAAATTAAAGATCTAGATCTATATTTATAAGATTTTGATTTATTTAATCTTGATTTAGGGTTTTAATATTCGGATCTCATTCTACATCATTTTGCCACTAAATTTTTTGGGATTTCCATTAGGCAATTGTTCATCGGCGAATTGAGGTAGGTGGTATAAAATTTAAATCTCATAGTCATGATTTTGATTACTTGTATGAAAATGGTAGAAATGATAGATCTGTTTAGAAATAAAATTTCTTAAATTAATTAATTATTTTCGTGAATTGCTTAATTATAGAATTGTGAAATTGTGGGATTTAGAGATAATTAATTTTATAATTAATTATGAGATATTTATGTAGTGAATTGAGGTAATTAATTTTAGAATTAATTATGTGATATTTAAGTAGTGAATTGGGATAATTAATTGTGAGATTAATTATAGGATATTAATGTTATAAATTGAATAATTAATTGGGGAATTAATTATGACATAGTGAAATTGAGTGTTTGAATAATTAATTGGTGAACTAATTATTGGGTGTAGATTTTGTGAAAAGATTAATTAATTGGTGAATTAATTAATCAAAATGATGTGGTTAATTAATTGTGGAAATTAATTAATGAGATAGATATGATTGATCAATTTTTTAATGAATTAATGGAATGATTTGTGAGATGGATTTTTGTTGTATATCAATTGGTTGTGATTATGTTTTCATTGAGTAAAACATGGGTTAAGAGGGGTTTGATTGAGGGATTGTCGAGGAAGATCATGAGATCTTCCATTTTGATTTCTGTAAGGACTGTGAGAGCCTTTAGGGTAGAGGACTATGAGAGACTTTGTGGAAGAGGATTGTGAGAACCTTCGAGAAAGAGGACTGTGAGAGCCTTTGGGAAGGAATACCATGATAATTTAAAAATTTATTTCTAAGGTAATGTGATAGCTCTTTGAGTTGTTCTAGGGGAAAATAGTGAGATCTTCCCACTCTTCCAAGTAAGAAATTATGATTTATTTAGTCTTACTCACATTAGACCCTTTAGGTTAGCACCCTTGGTGCACATTACTCATGTTAGACTGATTTACATGTTTTATGTATTTAATTAGATATAAATTATGATAATTAATGGTAACATGGTAATTATAATATAAGGTATCTCTCAGGGATAGGTCATACTCTGACATGATCTTAAACAGGTATTGAGGTTTGGGTTCCCTCATGAACCCGAAAGTTGTGTGGGTAAATAAAGAGAAATTCAATAAATGTAAACTATTTATTTTATTGCTTGAATTTTATTATCTATAAAACTAAATACATTGTTTGACTGTATATTTTTTAGAAATTATTTTTGGTGGCCTACTGAGTTTTACTCACACCCTACTTGGTATGTCTGATTGGTAACTGAATAGATTTCATTGATACGGGACAGGTTAAGGGAAAAGGACCTATTTAGGTGGTTAAGTTAGTATAGAGGATGGATGAGGGAACAAATGTAGTATGGGACTTTCTTGGGAGTCGTTAATGTCTTTATATTGAGTTTTATTTTAGACACTTGACATGTACATTAGTATGGAATGTTTTCTATTTTAGTTGGATATTGTGTTCCCTGATTTGATTATCATGAGTTGCTAGTATTATTATGGTTATATGTTACTCCTCTATATTTTATTTATTTCCACTAGTGTATTAATCTGTTAAAAGAGGGTATAGTCTCCCAATGATTTACTTATCAGACCCTCACTACTAGTCAGTATCATCTGACATATGGGGAGGCGTTCTTGAGATCATGTAGTGAACTAGCTCAGGGCACCGGTGCATGGAACTTAGGTTAGGATGTTACAGCTTGTGACCTCTTACATGTCATGATATACTTAGTCCCTATAAATATTTCACTATAATACATAAAGACCATTTTATATGTGATTACGGAAATATATTAGATTTAGTACTTGATAGATAATATAGTTAGGATTCATGATATCATTGAGATGATGGTGATCATCTTATTTAGAGGTGATTTTAGGGAGTTGAAAATGTCATTATTAATGAGAAAATTATGGCTTCCATACTCTGATGTTTATTATTATTTTCTATTTTTATTTGGAATATATATCAAGTATATGTTAACTTTTTAGTATTTTTTTATATTTTTGTATTTATTATGGATTGATATTTATCTAAATTTGCATACATATAAAAGTAGTTTTTTTATTATCTAATTAAAACAACGATCTCTATTGTTTAGTTTTTTTGTTACATGAACAGTTTGGTTTTCATTATATCTAACATCTGTAAAAAATTATAAATTTTTATTGTTTTTTAGGATTTTATTTACTGAAAAAAGTAGTTAAATTTTTTAAAATATTTTAATTTTTTCCAAGGTGTTTATGAGTGCATATGTTAATTGGGATGCTTGGTTGTATTTCTTTATGGTATATATTAGGTCAATTATCTATATTTATTTGGTTTTTATATCATACGCCCACATCATCAATTAGGATAATGGTTGTGAGTGATATTAATCACTTAGTAAACATCCAATCATATATCTAATGGAATATATCTATAATATTTATTCCAATTCATGAGTCTCCTTCAAGATCCATAAAAAATATAAAGATCACAAGCATCTTCTTTGAATTCCTTGGATATCATGGAAACTACTTCTAATTTCATCTCTTCAATTATGATATAATATCATTTATATTCTTCTAAAATATCTTTATGTCTTGAATATTATCTCATAATGATCATTTTTTACATCTAAATCTGATATTCCATTCATAGGTTCGTCAATTTTCATTTATTATATCTATTCGTAAAATATATATTAAATGTAGAAATTCTCTATAGTGAAAATAAATTCAATATGTCACACATGGACTTTATCTTAATGAAATGCATGGGAAAATAACTAAGATTGAAAGAAAAAAGAATATTGACTATTATTAAATATGTTTCTAAAATTTTATAAATGTGAAAATGGATATAAATATGATATAATAGTGATATTAAAAGGTATACAGATATATATAAGGATTTCCATTAAAATATTGATATTTTATCTCTTGATCAAGAATAAATTTTACTACTGATGCTTACACACATGTGATGTTATTGTCACGGTATATAGGGTATATAAAAATATAATTGATAAATGATCTTTTTCATAGTGATATAATTGACATGTGTGATGGTGTCTCTTATTTTAGTAATTATTTTGAAGATAATTTTAATATTTTAATTATATAGATTATTTTTGGAAAATAATTTCACTAATTGGAGTGTTTGAAGTCATTTTTTAGAGATCAATCTAGTGGTATTGTGTATAGGTACTAAAATTAGAACAAAATATATGATTTAAAACATCAAGGTTATTTTTTTAATCATTTGATATTTGTTAGATAAATTGATTATTTATGACCTAGAAAAATGTTTGGGAATAAATATCTTTTTATTAAAATAAATTCTAAATATTGTCAATACTATTGGGCATGATTTTCATATGAATCTGGAATGAATAAATTTTAAAAAAATATTGATTATTTTTTTATTTATTTAATTCATTAATTAAATTTTTTAAATGGATATATATTATTTTATGAGTTGTATAGTTCTTGGTATATTTAAAATTGTATAGGATGAATAATTCAGTCAGCTATTATTATTATTTTCATGTTTATGTATTAAGTTAAGGGGGGTTATATTTATGGTAAAAGGTTTAATTAAGAGATGGTTTAGATGTTTAAAATAGTTCTTAATTTAAATTAATTTTTTATTGGTTGAGATTTTTTATATATAAATGAGAGTGTTATCCATTACATTAAAATTGAATCATTCACTTAATTTTTCTCAATAAATAATTATATTAAATTATTCATTGTGTAGTAAGATAAAGTTTGTGAATGAAGAATGGTGGGTGAATATAATGTGTCATTAAGACTACATTACACATGATAATATGAAATTTATGTGAATATAATTAAAATGGAATGATGTTATGATTAGACATATATTTAAAAATCATGTTCATTATTATTATATATTTTATATTATCATTTTATAATAAAAATATTATAATATTTGATTGTTATTTATATAAAAGTGTTGTTTAATGATGTTCTAGGAAAAGGGTAGAATGATTATAAAGTTAGGTGTATATATATAAACCAAATTTGGATCATTAATTTTTGACAATGGTAAAATAGTTTAGAATCAAGATCAATCTTGATGTGTTGAAGAAAAATTATAATATTAAGTAATATGAGTACTAATTTAAACCATAAATAATATAAGTGGTTGTTGATAAAATTAAATGTGATATATTGGGTTTTGAGTATGTTATCTTATTATTATATGATTCATTGTAGGTTTTTTATTACACCATATCTATGTGTCATTAAATAAATATTTTGATAGTGAGAGACTATTAAGTGGATGGATGATTCATATTTACTCTCTCCTAGACAATATGATGATGAATATTATTCTTATATGAATTAATTTGAAAATGTAACTTTTATAATAATGGTTAATAAAGAGGATGTGTTCCATTGGGACTCATGGTCACATTTTGGTTGATGGATTTTTAAACTAGTCCTTGTTGAAAAATTTATGCATGGTTTATATCATATATATTGATTCATGTATTTATATATATGATTAAGAGAGAGTTAAAAAATTTATATATGAGGAAAACATAGTCTTGTGGTCCAACCCTATACTAGAAAATTATCATCTTTTTTCTATATAATCCATGAATATATTTGTATGTTATATTCCCAATATAAATTGACGGTTTTTCTGAGTAACCTAGTGAATACTTTTTTAGTAACCCTTATTATATATATTTATTGAAATATATAATAGATATTTTTCGTGGTTTTAGGAAATATTATCTTAGATGTAATTTACTGAATATAATTCTTTTATAAGTAACTAAACCCGATTGGCCATGTGGCTTCAAGAGTGTATCCCTATATTCCAGAGACTGTCAACTAGTATTGAGGGTCTACAATGGTATGGTGGAAGGACTATACCCTCTTTTATCAGAGTTATTGTGCAGCGGTATAATAAATGAATAATCAGTGGAAACATAATAAATGAGATATTTAAAGCAAAACATGAACATATAGATATAATAATAGTTATACTGGTAGAATCTACAAGTAGAAACATATCTAGTAAAATATAAAAAATTATTTCATGTCTATCTGATACACAAAAATGGGGAAAATAAGGTAAATAGAATAGTATGAATATATAAAATGCTATAAAAAATTAATCATAAGATCAAAATATATCTCCAATAGCATCATGAGAATAGGCTTGGTCCTTATCTTCAATACTCTATCCAAGTATAGAAAATTAGGCATCCAAATCTAGACCCTTACCCTTTATCCTACTTGCATCCATGAAATATATTCAGGTACCAATCAGCAGCCGAGATAGGGTGTGAGATAAACTCAGTAGGCAACCACCAACGGTGTCTAGAACTATCTAGTCTGTGAATATACAATGAGAAGTGTGCATGTAATAATAAATGTAAATGGTAAATAAAATAATATATAATGGTATAGGTTCCTCATGGGACACATATCTGATAATACCTATTTCAGCTTAAGCTAGAATATCTTTGAGCACTTAGAATTTTATGTTTATATCTAGAAGGTTGGGACCCTGGGTGTATAACCAAGGAATCCATGTAATAATGAAAGTCATATGAGGTTCCATAATTATCAAGTCATTTAATCTTAAGAAGTAGGTAAAAATAGGTTGTCAAGTGTGTAAATAATAGACTAAATCCAGTTATTTTTTTATCTTGGAAGACATGCCAAATTATTTTAATTGATTGGTATCCTCATATCATCCAGGGTGTCCCATAAAGGGAACCCATGTATCTCTCTAGGTGTACTATGAACCCATCACCCTACAAGAATATCCATGGAATTCCTCATGGTAACCAAGGTATTGCCTATGGCATTGTATAATGGAATTTCCCACTGAGCCCATCCTTATAATTCCATGTAGGGAACCCAAATGTTACTCATGGAATAATATAATGTACTATCCTCTAATCCCATCCTTAGAATTAAAAAATGGGAACCCAATTATCTCTTATGGGATAATATAATTTCACTTTCTAGGTGAGCCCATCCAAGTCATCCCATATAAGAATATGTGTATATCCCTAAGTATGATATAATCTATTAATAATTCATTTAATTTATTATGCTTGATGATCTCATCTAAGGAATTATTAGTCAGGACCCTTGTATCACTCTCGTCATGACATGATGGATAGTATTGGGTTAGTTGTAACCCATACCCTTTAATAATTCACTTAATTTTCTTTTTCTATTTAATTCATAAGGATAACTCAAGCTATAAATAACAAGAAACTAGGTCCTAGGAACATGGGATTACCATTCTTACTTTTTTAATTCAAATTATATTTAATTCATAATGTCTAACTCAACACACCTCAATTGGTCGTTCAGTTTCATTTCAATGAATAAGACTCATGGGACTTTAAGAATAACACACCTGAAGAGGTGTCTCGCATCAAGGTAAACGACCTGTGATGATGAATTTCGGTTACTAGGACTACCTTAAGTAAGGTGATGTCTATTTATTTAATTAATTATAAATTAAGTAAGAATTGTATAGAATTTCTGGAACACGAAATGAGAGTGCACAATATAAACATTAAGACTTTAGGGGGAAATAACTAGACCACCTACCTTAGCTTGGTAGGTTAATCCTCATCTATTTTCAAATTCATATTTGAGCTATAATGGATTGAAATTTAGAAACAAATAAATACCCTAAAAATACGGAATATTAGCTCATACTGATTTAGAATTCTATATAGTGAGATAAATGAAAAAAATAATCAATATGATTTAATAACTTATCAGGATGGATCCAACATGATGAACAATGATTGATC
Organism: Viscum album; assembly: GCA_963277665.1. NCBI lineage: Eukaryota > Viridiplantae > Streptophyta > Magnoliopsida > Santalales > Viscaceae > Viscum > Viscum album. The sequence goes on from OY728156.1 coordinate 475,905,616, forward strand.
CTGACGTCGTATATCAAAGGAGGCTCAAAGCCTAGGATTAGAGGGAGAATATGAGCTCCCATAGTGGAAACTACAATGTAAAAATAAATAGATAATAGGGGTTTTTTATGAAGGAATGATGGAAAAATTTTAATTTCACCAATATTTAAAGGTTAAATGGTTTGGCCACGTGTTTGGAAAAACCAAGTTCCAATCATGCGCCAGCACTATCCCATGTCACACACCACTCAGATGTTTTGTACATGGTTACACAAACCATATTCAAACCATTAATTTCATATATAAAACATACCTTCACCATTTTTCATATCCATAAATCCTATATTTCATGTTTTTTTCAAACTGTGATCCTCTATATAAGGGTCACACGATTGAGTTGTACGGTTACTACTAATTATGTGCTAACCATGTGTCTCAACCTATTTCTCCAAAAAAAAAATCTTTTGGATCTGAATAGTCCTTGGAAACTTTTGAACCCTTACTTAAACCTTTAATATATTTCATTAAATTGAAAAGAAACATTAAAATCTAAATTCAAAGGTTCTATACCTCATCAAAAATACAGGGTGTTACATCCTCCCCTCCTTAAAACAATGCATCCCCAAGATTCCCTAAGGGTGGTTGATCATCATATGAGAATGGTTATGGGAATTGATCACATAAATTTTCATCTTTATCTCAATTCTCATCCTATATATATTTTTTCTTTCATATTACCCCTACTATAGGAATGGTCCTTCCTTAGAGCACCTTCGTGGAATGATCAATGATACAAATTGTATACTCTTCAAAAGAAGCATTGATCTCCAATTGAATTTCATCATGATCAAAATAATGGGATGAGTAAGAATGATAATGGTGAAGATAATATTTATGGAAGACATTATTCATTACCCTATACCTCTATGTAATTGATAAATTTTAATCCATTGATCCAACCCTCTTAAAAACCTCAGAAGGTCTGATGAATCTTAGCGCAAGATTACCCTTCCATAAAATTCATAGATGCCCCATTCTTGAAGAAACATTTAAGAAGACTCAATCCCTGACCTCAAACTCTAGAGGTCATATATGATGGTTTCATGATATTTCTACCTAGACTAGGCTATATCCATACACTTCCTAATAATCTATACCTACTCCAAGGTCTCCTGAATGAGATAAGGTCTCAATAGCACTACCTATACTATCTCTAACTAGTATATGGGTGAATGGAAAAAATATATATAGGGCCTCATAAGGATCCATCTGTATAGTTTCTTGTAAATATAAAATCTAGGATGCATTCTCATATCATTTCCTCTAACACCAGCATTGTATTCTCGGACTGACCATAAATTTGAGGGTGATAGGTTGTACTAAAAAGTATATGTGAACCTAGTTATTTCTACAAACCCATATTTAACTATGATATAAATTGAGCATCCCTATCTAATATTATGGTGTATTGAACTCTGTGAAGTAGTATGATCTCCCTAATATATATCCTCTCTATCACGTCCACTAAAAAGGTCTCTCTGATGGGTAATAATTGGGAGACCTTTGTCAACCTATCTACGATCACCCACACTATCTCACTACTCTAAGGTGATCTTGGAAAACCCATCATGAAATCCATAATGATGTCATACCATTTAGAATCAGGAATGGCTAAAGGCTATAAAATCCCCACTGGTCATTGGTGGTTTTCCTTCATCTATTAATAGTTGGAACACCGGGTAAAAATGCCAATTATCTCCTTCTTCATCCCTGAACACCATTATTGGTGGCATAAGTCATAATACATCTTGGTAAGACCAGAATGTATATCCCAAGTAAAGGTATGAGAATCTCACATAAATTCCTCCTATATGTTTATAGAAACCTAGATGAATTCAAAAATATGAAATACTACATGCTCATCAATAACCCATCTAGGAAGTGGGTCCTCACCTAAAGCACTCGCCCTTAGGACTAAGACCTTAGGGTAGGAAATATTCCTCATCTCTAATATATCTATAAGTATATATGATACTACCAAATATTTCAGATGAGTCTATATATGACACTCCTAAATCTCAAGACACATCTCATAAAAGAGTTTCATCAACTTTTATTCACTACTGGACTCCTAAAATGCCTATGTCTTAGTCTTTCAGATCAGATCATTAATAATTGCATTTCCCTTACCGACCATATAGGTAATCACAAAGTCTAATGACTGTAAGTATTCAACCCATCGATGTTATATGAGGTATAAATCATGTTGAGTGAATATGTATTTGGGGATTTTTTAGTCTATAAAAACCAAAAAATTCTCTCCTAGAAAATAATGCCTCCAACAACTCAAGGCATGAACTAAAACTGATAAATCAATATCATGCATTGGGTAATTATGCTCATGAGGCCTTAATTGCCTAGACCCATACACCACAAATAGATATCCCTATATCAGAACCTCTCCCAACCCTATGTTTGATCCATCATAATAAACCATATATTTTCTGTCTAGATATAACAAAATCAATATTGGCACTAAAATAAACCATAATTTCAACTCCTAAAAGGATTTATCACATTCTTTAGACCATAAAATTGTTACAACCTTCTTAGTCAATCCCATGATAGGTGTTATAAGGTAAGATAAATCCTAAATAAAATGCATATAATATCTAGCTATCCCAAAGAAACTTCACATATAAAAGAAGTTATTGGGTTTCTCTCATGAAACTATAGCTATCAACTTCTCTAGGTCTATTGATACTCCTTTATCTGAGATAATGTGACCCAAGAAGTGGACCTTATCAATCTAGAACTAAACTTTTGTGAGATTAGCATACAAAATGTTCTCTCTTAGTGTACTTGGAATTATTTTAAAATGTTTAGCATGATCATGTGTAAAATGTGAGTACACAAATATGTATCCCATGAAGACTACCACAAAAGAATCCAGTTATTGGTGGAAACCCCAATTCATCAAATTAATGAAAACTATAGGTTTGATATTCAGAATGAATGGTATTACCAAATACTTTTACAAGTAATGTATACTATGGAATGTTGTATGTGGTATTTCTAACAGTCTAACTCATTCCAAATGGTAGCTCGACCTCAAATAAATATTTTATAAGACCCGTGCTCCTCAAATATGATTAAAAAGTTTTTCTATATAAGTTAGTGGATACCAATTCTTGAATTTAAGCCAATTCAACTAGTTGTAATTCACACTAATCATAAGAGTCGCATCCATTTTCTTAGCAAAAATTATGGGAGAACCCCTACGGTGAAGCAATAGGATGTATAAACCCCTTGGATTCCAAATCCTCTAACTACCTATTGATATCCTAAAACACAATAGTATTCATCCTATAAGAGTAATTTATATTGTTGTTAATACTAGAATTAGTTCAATAGTAAACTCTATCTCTCTCTTGAGTGGTAGTCCAGAAATTTCATCAGTGAATACTTCCTTGAAACATCACACCATAGGATGGAAAACTATCTGATGTGCTCCCTGATAATCCAATAAAATAAACATCCCAATCTCTTTTTTTAATATAGGTACTTCCTTCGAGTGATGTGAAGGACACCCTCCAATGATGGTAATCAACATGAGAATGGTAGGGAACCAACCAGTATATCTTGAGAATGATTTCAAAACCTTCCATATCAAGGAAGAATAGCTTCTATATGAAATAATATCCACTTATATCAAGGGGGACTCCTTAAATTAGAATACACTTTTTGATCAAATTCCTAGTGGAGTTTCAAGTTTCATAACCCCATAGAAATACTAAATTTAAATACTAAGGATTTACAAAATTTCAAAAGATGTGAAATAATGTGAATCTTATGTATTGAATAAAGCAAATAGTAAATTAGTGGCTACTAAAATCATACCTCGAACTATAAAAGGCCATGCACTATACTCCTTAGGGGTAGGTTGTACCACATAAATCTGGAATGATCCTCATCCTTGAGTGCCATGACCCATCCCAATGGGATCAGTTCCATGACTCTTCAAGCTTGCCTCTAATATTCTAGGGGATGGTGACTATCACTGAGTATTCATATCACAAGTATGGGATACCTTAGCCTAAATTACCTGTATACATACACACATGCCAAATCCCAAAAAATGAGGAAATTTAAAACAACTAAAATAAAACATGAATTCATACATATAATCCCACAACCAAAGTATGATAGAAGTAATGAAAGGTAAATAGGGACAAATACAATCTCACCACAAAGAGTCTAAAAACAAGTACAACATGAAAGTAATGATGGGGACTGCAATCAAGATACCACAAGAACAGACCTCTGTCTGTCTGGTATCACTAAGAACCACCTGGTCTTGGTCCCTATAGTACTTTTTTAAAAGGTCGATTATATGCACAAGACATGACACATGTAGAAAAATCCCATGAAGGGGTGAGTATAACAATATCCAGTAGGAAACCCCAAAACGAAAAATCATATAAAAAATAATAACAATCAGATCTACATAGGTATATGTCTATAACACATATAACAATAATATCCAGATATACTCAACAAAGACACACAGTATCAAGAAAAATTCACAACCATAAATCCATCCCAGTATTTCAGTCTGAAAGGTACCACATAGCACTAGGATAACACACTCCATGAGTTAGATAAAATTGATGACTTTCATATGAGAGGTCAGGCTCATTGGGTCGGTTCATAGGAAGTATGCACTAGAAGTTTGAAGAGTTACGATACATAGATGATGATAACTCCCAAGGCCATGGGGTATACCAACAACTCAATCTGCACTAAACATATAAATAAGGGATTGGTGCTTGTGTAGTATTGGTCAAGATGATACCAAGAACTCAAATTAGGGAACAAAGATAAATAGAGGATCTCACTCTGGGATTTATGGAAGGATTCAAAAAACTCTATCCATATAGTCCTAATAAAGGGATTTCCATTCTATGTGTAGGATGTGATTCCAAACTAACCCTAAGGGAATGGATATGGGGAATGCACCCTAACAAAACTTTTCCAATACACATAGGATAAGGGCTCTAAGCCAACTTTGAAGGAGTATATGGTGTGTGGTAAGAGTACACATCATGTTCCTTTGACCTCAGTTCCTTCCCATGTAAACTACCTATGTCCATGTCTATGTCTATGTAATAGTACATGGCATGCAGTTGTCGTGTACTTTTGTTTGTGTACCAGTACATGGATTAGCCCATGTACATCCCAGATAGCCATTTCCTTATAGGAGTACATGGTATTCCCATTCACATGTACTCTATTTCATGTCATTATACCCTCTGAGGTACACGTCAATCAAATAGGGAAGGCACCACAAACTGTGTGAAAAGGGTCACATGTCATGTAATACATAACTTCACATGGAAACCCTAGCCACCGCACAGGGGTACCACATTCCATGTAATACCAGATTACACACCATTTAGATTGGGTTTTTAAAGAAACCCTTGTTATTTCATCCATGTATGATCACAATGACATCACCTTGTATTTTGGCCTCACACTCACTATAAATCATAGATCAACTCTGTTCGGGCCTCATCCCCACTGATCGTCGGATTCTGGTCACCTAATTCACACGAAAATCAGTTTTTGCTCATTCTTGTTACCATCACATGCACTATCAAAAACTGGAGGTCTCCAATCTGGTCTGATTCATTCATCGCTACCACCATCACATGATCCTCGCTCCATGATAAGTCTATATATGAAATATCATATCGTTGCACTGAGGAATGGGTGTTCAATGATCAATTACTTAGTATTTGGGTTAAACCATCGAGAAAATGAAACCCTAATAATGAATGGGTAAAATATATAAGGGAGAAAATAAAAAACAAAACCATGAGGAATGAACCTCAGCTAATGTTTTTGTTGGCCTATGTAAAAACCCAGTTCTTTCCTTGAGGTATGGATCCTTCCTTTTCTTTTTTTATTTAATTATATGGAGGAAAAAGAAACTTACACGCCTTGTATTTTCACGTACATTCTGTGTAAGGAGGGTTACACATCGTATGATCCCAGTACACAACCATGTAATGGTCTTGATAGGACTTGTGTGGACACGTTGTGTATTTTAAAGTACACGATGTGTAATATTTTTTTTAAATCATGTAGTAACCTCATGTTTCGTCAGAGGTATAGAGGGCTCATTCTGTTCGATGAACAGCCGCACTGAGAGGTAATTTTTCCTCCTGATTGTCCGTCCAAACTCTGTTTTCATCACCGTCAGATGCATTGGAACCTAATAAATAAGCTCTTAATTCCTATTGATCCATTATTTGTGATTTCATCTCTCAATTGATTTATCAAAGGTTGAGCATTTTTTCTTGTTTTATAGATCTACTTCATTCTAGTTCGAATCAACGCCTGACGTTGAACGAGGAGAGTCATATGAGTATGAGGTAGGTGGTATTGTGCCTTTTTTCTCAATTTCATGTTTTTTATATGTGACATAGTGTCATTCACCCATGTTTAGTGTGTATCCTTGAATAGATTTTGACCTTGTTGTTTTCTAATGATGATTAAATCATGGATTAAGTTAATTTAAGCATGTTTGTGCTTGTGTGGTTTGATTAAGGGTCACCCTGTGGGTGTGTTTCCCTCATATGACCATTGTTTATCCATTTGGCCTAGGATTCCTATGGGAATGCCTGTGTTTCTCTCTTTAGGGTTGTTTAAAATGAAATTGGTTAATTGAATGTTGCCCATGTGATATGACAATTACTTAAGCCTTATGATAGTTTAATTCACATGTTTTCTTGTTATATATAAACTATCCATGTGAGATCATAATTTTTAATCCTAGTAATGGTTAGATTACTCGATAATATTGTGACATGATTTTTTCCCATGTGAGTTGTTAATTTGTTAACCATGTAATAGTGTAATTTATATGTGTCGTTTTTCTATATTGAAATGCTAATATACTGAGTCTTCCCCTGATTGAAACATTATGAAATGCTTATATACCAGTTTTTGACCCTAACACATGCTGAAATGCAGATATACTGGGCTCGTCCCTGATTGAAACATGTTGAAATGATTATATACCATGTTTTACCCTGACACGTGATAAAATGTTGATATACTGAGCTTATCCCTATTTGAAATATGCTGAAATGATTATACATTGGGCTTGTCCCTGAGACATATTGAAATGGAATGACTTATGATGTGTATGTCAATCCAAAGAACAAGCTTGGATTCGTTCTTCACTTATTTCTATTTAGATAGCCTAGTGAGGCATTTGTTGTGCTTACTTTATATAGGGGATTGATGGGATTAGTCTATACCCAGAGACTTATATAATTAAATTAAATTTAATTAATTTAATAACATGAGATGAATGTAAAATAATTATAGTTCTTGTAGTATTGTTTACTTTTGAGTACTTTCTAGTTATGGCTTTCGTTATTGTACACTATTGTTGCATATACTCACTGACAGACTGACATAGATCTTGGGTGGTTTCCTACTGGGATTTGTTTCTCACACCCAATTTGGGTCATGTTTTTGGACCCAAACAGATTATATTTTTTTAGGTGCTGATAAGGTAAAGTTCCCTTTTACAGGTACATGATTTCTGTTAGGATCAGGAGAGCATAGGAAAAAGCTGAGGCTTGCGATGCTTTTGAGTTTTATTTTGTATTTTTGTACCTTGGAATTGTATCTTTTATTTTAATTTAGTGAATACTATCTTGGATTATAGTGACCTGAGATTTTTACATAAAACATTTCATGATTTTAAGCATAATTTATCATCAGAGTACAAGCCAAGGATCGTTAATTCTAGTGCCTTGGAAGAATAGGTACATAAAAAATAAAACATGGGGCTAAAAAAACTTCTTTATTTAATCTCCATAAAGATATGCTACTCTCTTTGAGCCCTTACATCTTCATAGGGTACCCTGGGGAACACATGAACAAAGGGATGATCTGAAAAGACTAGTAAGGGAATGAACATAAGGATACATCTCAAGCACATGAGTTAGGAGGTGTGACATAATGATATACAAAGCATGAAACTTATAAAATCATTTAATATAAGCATGGGAACATATAAACATGGAATCTTATAAATGTGGAATAATAATAAACCATATCTTTAGTATGGTTCAAGGCTAACCGCCAATCCCATTTCCCATTTTAGTACGGGTCAAGGCTAACCGCCAATCCTGTTTCACATCACATCTCATGAGACTTAACCTTACCCAATGCATTGGAGAGCTATCTGGGTGCACCCATCTAAAAATTTTCATGAATATTATTTCCATATAAATATTCTTACCACATATACAATCATACATAATCAACCATACACTAACATAAGGGTACCCATGGAAAAAATTGGGTACCACAATCATGACATAAATCATAACCAATGGGTGTATCATGAAAGTGTCCATGTAAGGAAATAATTAGAAAATACATGGACGTTAATAGGGTAAAATAAGCATATAACATGGTAATTTTTGGAAAATATAATTGAAAAAATATGAGAAATGTATTTTAGAAACATTAGCATTAAAACATTTTTGTGCAGTTTTAAGAAAAATACTATAGAGATTTTAAAATAGTAAAGAAGAAATTATTTTATATAAAACAATAATTGAACCAAGAAGGTTATTATAATAAAAATAAAGAATTTAAAAAGAGAATGGTGTCTTAAAACATAATATAGAGTGCACTTGAAATTGGCTAAAAATTCGGTAAGTTTCTTTAAAACGAGTGTGCTTATTGGGAAGTATCGAAGAGGGATTCATTTAAAAGCATGTATATCCCCAAAAGAGAATGAGAGATGGATCTTGGAACATGAGTTTGGATCATATAAATAGGATTTTGAAGTTATACATAAAATAAAGGAAACAACATTTTGTTAAAAAGAATGATAGAGCAACCCGAAGGAATAAAAGAAGTTCGGGTAGAATCCATCATGGTTTATTGGCATCGTATTGGGTGTAACTAAGAGGGCTTGATGAGAGATATAAGGGGTTTATCATAACTTATAAAACATTAGGTAAGTATGGGTGAGGTTTATAAACATACCCCATCACTTGGTATTACACAAAAAGTCATATCATAGAGAATAATCTTGATTAAGAGTGAAAAGGAGAGGATCCCTTACCTTAAATCCGTTGGTGTTCTCCACTTGTTATTAAAGACCTGAATAAAAAAATTAGGATTATTAATTAATAATTCCAGAACCTCTTATATATTCAATTTATTTATTATAACCCTTTTTAGTTCATTCAAATTATTCTTTATTAGTTACAAGGTTCAATTTCATTGTTCGGGCTCGTTTGTTTACTTGGCTTTAAAAGATCGGTTCACTTATATTCAAATTTGGATTATATGCAAGATGAAAGTGGTTGTCCAGAATTAAAGTTATATTATTTAGTAAATATCCAGGATATTACATGGTTTTAATTTTAATTAGGTTACTTAGATTGAAGTCTAATTATTATATATATAACCATAGTGATAACCATTTTTGTTAATCGGTGGATTTGATTACAAATAATGTGTTTTGCTTTATAACTTAATTACATTTGTAACAAAGGATTAAAAAACAAAAAATAGGATATATTACATATATAATAATCTATTTCAACCATAACACAAATGGTTTCATGACCAGAATTAAATATAATAATAGAAATTGATAAATCGTTGTCCTTGAATGTGCTAAATTAGCACATCTCAAACAGTGATTTCATTTCTTCCAAATAAAAGGGTGGGGAAAAGAGAGAAGGTAATGAAATATACCACTAGCATGAAGAATTTCCATTAAATTTATGTTACTGGATTTATCATACTATTATGGTGAAGGGATGTGAGGAAAGAAATAAAAAAAGATAAGAACTTAAATGAAAAGAAGAAATTGGGAAGAGGAATTTACCTCTTGAGACTTCCTCCATTGAGAACCTCTTAAGGGAAGAGGTTTTCGTATTTTAAGGAGGCTGAGAGCTTTTAGAAGTGGGGGAGGACCTTGGGGAGAGATTTGGGCATAATAATGGCAAGGAACAATGCTTTAGAGGAGTGGAAAGAAGAGGGAGTGAAGGGGGGGTTATAGTGGAGGAGAGGAGGGATTTCATAATATTATAATCATTAATTTATTATTTCATCCCAAGACAAGGAATAGTAAGTATTCCATGACCAAGAATAGTGATTTTATCATGTGATCCCGAGCCAAGTGTTCTTACATCAGCAGAACATCATCAATGACTCAATTAATCCATTATTTAGCATTTATTGTGAATAATCGGATTCTACTATTCATCAAAATTTCACCCTAACCATTTTTCGATGCTTAGAATCCAAAAATGAAGTCCATTTTTCAAAAATAATTTTCTAAATATGATTATTTTAATATTTAATTAAAATAATAATTTATTATCAAATCCAGTTTTAAAACATTCATTAACTTATTCTAAAATATAGGTATATCGTACTTCCAAGTTGAATATTATTTTTATACCACCATAGGTGAGGTTACAATTAATTAGGGTATATCACTATTCATAAGGGTATGTTACTATTCATTAGGGTAGGTTACTATTCGTCAAAAAATTAAGTTTTCCTTATCGGACTCCAAATAACTTACTGATTACAACCGTGGATACCGGATTTTCAAAATTCCAAACACAGAAGTGAAGAACTTATATTTAAAGGTCACTTATCACTTATTAGTTCATTATGTTATGTTTTCATGTGATTTTATGGCATACTTATGAAAAGGGAATTTCCATTGAAAAACATTGGGTCGTTACGTTCTTCCTCCCTTATGAAATTTCTCCCTCAAAATTTCATTTTTCATTCTAAGCCAAAAATAGGTGTGGGTACTTTTCCTTCATTGCCTCCTCCAATTCCTATGTTGTCTCTTCGTACTTATGGTTTCTCCATAGTACCTTGACCATATGAGTAGTCTTGTTGCGTAGAACTTTGTCTCTACGATCCAAGATCTTCACTGGATTCTCCTCGTAAGAGAGATCATCCTCCAACTGTACCACCACTGAAGAGAGTACATGTGAAGGTTCTGGTATATACTTCCTTAAGAGGGATACATGAAAGACATAATGTACTTTCGACATGGTAGGTGGAAGTGTCAGTCGATAGGACACAGCTCCAACTCGATCAAGGATCTAGAAGGGGCCGATGTACCTGGGACTTAACTTCTCTTTCTTCCCAAACCTCATGAACTTCTTCCAGGGGGATATATGTAGAAATACCATGTCTCCAACTTTGAACCCAAGGTCTCATTGATGGTTATCTACATAACTCTTCTGTCGACTTTGGGCTGCCTTGATATGCTGCTGAATGGTTTTCACCTTCTCCACCATTTCTTAGACCATTTCAGGTCCTAGCATCTTACACTCACCAACTTCATCCCAACATGTCAGTGTTCTGAACCTTTTCCCATAAAGGAATTCATATGGTGTCATTCCGATGCTCGAGTGGAAACTATTGTAGTAGGAGAATTCAACCAGTGGAAGATGTTGGTCCCATCCTCCTTTGAATTCCATTGAAAAAGATCTCAACATGTCTTACAGTGTCTGAATAGTTCACTCAGATTGGCCATCAGTTTTAGGATGATAGGCCATACTAAAGTTCAGTTCAGTGCTCAGAGCATGCTGGAGACTTTTCCAGGACTTTGAGGTGAATCTCAGATCACGATCAGATACAATAGATAGTGGTACTCCATGCAGCCTTACCACTTCTTTGATGTAAATCCGTGCAAGTTGATCCAATGATAAGTTCTCTCGAACCGCGATAAATTGAGTTGTCTTCGTAAGACGATCCACAATAACCCATAAAGAATTGTTTTCTCTAGATGTTTTTGGAAGTCCAGTGACAAAGTCCATGGTAATGTTCTCCCACTTCCATGCTGGTATGGGTATTGGTTTCATCATCCCCTTAGACTTTTTTCTCTCAGCCTTCACTTGCTGACATACAAGACACTTTGATGTATATTCAGCAATCTCCCTTTTCATATTGTCTCACCAAAAGTTTTCTCAGAGATCTTGATACATCTTTGTGCTCCCTGGGTGGATAGAGAAGTTCGAGCTATGTTCATCATTCAATAGCTCCTTCTTTATCTCTAGATCAGATGGTACACATAATCGTTTCCCAAATCTTACAAATCCTTCCTCATCAATTATGAAATCGTAGTATTTTCCATTTTTAACAGCTTCCACCCTTTTTTGAATTTCCACATCCGTTATTTGAGCATCCTTTATTTTCTCTAAGAGGGATGGTTGAGCAATAATTTGTGAAAGGATTGATGATGTTCCTCCCTTAATTATTCCAATGTCCATCCTTTTCAAATATAAGAAGATCAGATCCTTTTCAATTATCATCATTGATAAAGATGCAGGATCCTTTCTACTTAGAGAATCTGCCACCTTGTTTGCCTTACTGGGATGGTAGTGGATTGAGAATTCATAACCCTTGATGAGCTCTATCCATATTTTCTGGCACATATTAAGCTCTTTATGTGTGAATATATATTTGAGACTCTTGTGGTCAGTATATATCTCACATTTTTCCCCATAGAGATAATGCCTCCAGATTTTCAACGCAAAGATCACAGTTGCCAACTCCAGATGATGCGTGGGATAATTTTTCTCATGGATTTTCAGCTTCCTTGAGGCATAGGCTATCATTTTATCATTTTTTATTAGCACACAGCATAAGAATTTATTAGAATCATCACTATACACCACAAAGAGTTCTCTAATTTAAGGGAGTGTGAGTACTGGCGCAATGATAAGCCTCTTTTTCAACTCCTTGAAACAGTCTTCACATTCATGTTTCTAGACAAACTTTACTCCCTTCTGTATCAGCTTGGTCATTGGGTTTGACAATCATGAAAATTTCTTCATGAATCATCGATAATACCTAGCTAGACCTAAAAAGTTGCGGATCTCCATTACAGAATTTGGCCTCGGGCACTCTTCAATTGCCTTCTTCTTGGAAGGGTCCACAGATATCCCTTTCCTGGTGATAGCGTACCCCAAGAATGATACTTCCTCCATCTAGAACTCACATTTACTATACTTTGAATATAACTTTTCCCTTCGCAAAGTCTTTAACATAGTTTCCAAATGATCCTCATGTTACTCTGTGCTCTTGGAGTATATCAGAATGTCATCAATAAAGACCACCACAAATTTGTCGAGGTAATATTTAAAGACTCTATTAGTAAAATCCATGAAAATTGATGGAGCATTAGTGTGTCTGAAGGGCATCACTATGAACTCATAGTGTTTATACCTTGTTCGAAAGGCAGTCTTGGGAATATCTTCCTTCCTCACCTTTAGTTAGTGATATCCCGACCGAAGGTCCACCTTAGAGAAATAACTGGCCCCATGAAGCTGATCTAACAATCCATCTATCTGTGGAATGGGATACTTGTTCTTTATAGTGATTTTATTGAGCTCACGATAATCAATGCATAGGCGCATTGATCCATCCTTCTTCTTGAAGAAGAGGACTGGAGCACCCCACCATGAATCACTCGGGCATATAAAACCTTTCTCCATATTCTCCTGTAACTGCTTCAGCTCTTCTAGCTCTACGGTGGCCATTCAGTAAGGTGTCTTTGAGATTGGCAGAGATCTGGGGATAAGTTAAATTGGGAACTCAACCTCTCGGTCTTGAGGAAGACCAGGAAACTCTTCGGGTAATAGATCAGTGTAAACCCTCACGATGGGCATGTCTTCAAGAATGATTCTATCATTTGTCCCAATCATTTGAGCTAGATATGCTTTCTCACAAGTAAGTAGTATCCAAACTTGAGATGAAGATTCTAAAGGAGACTTATCTTCTTCCTTATAATTGTAAAGAATCAGAGGATGCTTCGGGATGTGAAAAGTGATCTCCCTTTCCTGACAATTGATGTTGGCCTTGTAAAAAGATAGCCAATCCATGGCCAAGATAGCTTCAAACTCCACTAAAGTAAGTATGAAAAGATTTTTTGGGAGGTTTAGTCCACAAACATTAACCAGGGAGGAGTTATAAACCATGGTTGCAATAATTTCCCCATTCACTGTTCTCACAGATAACTTTTCCTCCAAATTTTGAGGTGGTGTTTGAATAGTTCTACTAAACTTTCAAGATATGAAAGAATGCGTAGAACTAGAATCAAATAGTACATTCGATATTCTTGAATGATAACAAGCGTACCTATCACCACATCATTTTCCAGCTCCACCTCATTAGTAGTGATAGCGTTGTTGTACCCCTCTTTCTTGGATTTTAATGATCACAATCACTCTTATTTTGTTCTAACTTGTTTTCAAGTGTTTTTGTTGATAGGCAAAAGGTTGTCAAGGAGTTGGGCCAAGAAGGACTGAATGTAGACTCTGTGAGTCTACCGACCAACCAGTGGATTCCCACTGGCCAGCCGGTGGTCTCTGGCAGTAGCAATGCTTACTGTCCAGAGCCACCGGTCAGCCGGTGTGAGCTCCCTGGCCTGCTCGTATTGTCACCAGCCAGCCGGTGGCTGACCACCGGCCAGTCGGTGGAACCTGGGCAGAGAGCTTGCTCTCTGTCTGCGCATCGGCCAGCCGGTGGCTCAGTACCGGTCAGTCGGTGGACCACCGGCCAGCTGGTGAGACACCACCGGTCAGCCGGTGTGCCCAGTCAAACTAGCCATTGGGCTTTGACCAGACTTGCACTTTTGACTCCCAACGGCTCCGAAGACCTCTCCAACGGCTCCGAAGACCCCCAAAGGCCATTTGAGTGTTCCTCTCCTATAAATAGAGGACTAGGAAGCCCCGGAAACATATAGAAGCCCACGGGAACATTTTTCGATCATTTGGCGAACCTCCGGCGCATTCCTTCAAGGATCCCCACTTGCTCCAACTCACTTCCACAACCAAGGAGCACCACCATAGAAGCTTGGGAGCGCCCTTAATCATCACCAATAAATCCTTTGGCGCCCAAGACTTCTCCTCTTTACGGTTTTTATTGTTTTATCATTTTGAGCATTATTTTGAGTTTGTGCATACAAACCTTTCTTTCTCTCATCCTCCCTTCGTTTGGGTTTTTTCACACCACCTTCAAGGTGTGAAGAGGTTAGTCGAGCCTTCCCTGTAAAAGGCTTGAGTCATAGGTGAGCTAGCCTTCACCTGTAAGAAGGCTAGTGGGTTTCTTGCTACAACCAATAAAAAGAAAGCTGTAATAGGTTTCTAGGCTGCCTTGAAGTCTAGTGGGTTTCTTGCTACAACCATTAAAAAGCAAGCTATCGTATAAATCTCTCAACGGTTGAGTTGGGAGCAGAGACGTAGTCTTGGGATTTAGGCTGAACTCCATTATCAATTTTGTGTCTTGCCTCTTTTATTTCCACTGCGCTTTAACTTTTTCTTAAATTGTTAAACTTTTTTAAAAGGCAATTCACCCCCCCCCCCTCTTGCCATCACTCTCTGACCCAAAAATTGGTATCAAAGGTAGTATTTGTGTAATACCTTAACCGGTTTCAAATTAAAGATCCATTGTGATGGCTTCATCTTCTTTCGCCCCCGAAGGTTATACATTGGGTCGTGCTCCTTTTTTTGATGGAACCGACTATACCTATTGGAAAACCTGCATGTCTACTTTTCTTAGAAGTATAGGTTATCCTATTTATAGAATTGTCATGCATGGTTACTCTCTCTCTTCTCCCGATGAATCCAAATGGACTCAAGCCAATATTAAAAATTTCGAGCTTGATGGCAAAGCCATGAACGCTCTACATTGCGGCCTTGATCGTAATGAATTCAATCGAGTTTCCACATGCACTTCATCTCATGAAATCTGGAAACTTTTGGAGGTTACCCATGAGGGGACCAACAAAGTTAAGGATACTCGATTGGATATGTATCGCCAAGATTTTGAAAGTTTTACCATGCATCCATCTGAAAATATTACTGAAATGTTTACTCATTTTACTGACGTTTGCAATGGAAGAAAATCTCTTGGAGATAATGTTTCTGCAGAGATGATGGTCAAGAAGATCCTTTGGATCTTACCAAGTTCATGGGCACCGAAAGTCATGGCAATTCAAGAAGCAAAAGATGTCAAGAAAATTCCGGTTGAAGAGCTCATTGGATCCCTCATGACCTACGAGATCACCATGAGGAGGCAAGCTGAAAAAGAAGGCAATCTCATCAAAACTCCAAAGAACATCGCCTTCAAAGTTCAAAAAGAAGAAATCTCCTCCTCCTCATCTTCTTCCTCTTCAAGCGGCGATTCAGAAATCGAGAACCTTGCCCGCAAGATGCACAAATTCATGAAGAAGAACAAAAAGAAGAAATCTCACAAGGCTCAAAAGAAAGAACTCGACGAAAAATCCGAGCCCGAGGTAATATGCTATGGGTGCGGCATGAAAGGCCATTTTAAGCCCGATTGCCCACTCCACAAGACAAGGGCCAAGCAAAAGGAAAAGAAAAAGGCATTCAAGGCCACTTGGAGTGACAGCTCCTCATCCTCCTCCTCCTCCTCACAAGACAACGGTAAAAAATGTCTAATGGCATTTAATGAGGTAACCTCTTCCGACTCCTCTTCCTCTTGTTCTTCCAATTCTTTCAATCATTTATCTTACGAGGATCTCCAACATGCGAGAGATCAATTGGAGGAAGGTTTTCACGAACTTTCTTCCAAATTTATTGCTTTAAAAAAGAAATTCAAAATTCTTTCTTCCGAAAAGGATCAACTTCTCAAAGAGAAGGAAGACTTGTCCCTCAAGATCCAAAACCTTCCCGATGTGGATTCTATGGAATCAACAATCAAGGATTTAAGGAAATCCCTAGCTAAGTTCACCGAAGGTGAACATAACCTTTCGAAGCTCCTTGGTTCCCAATGCATATCTAGAACCACCCAAGGGCTTGGCTATTCCAAGCAAGCTTCCTCTTCCCATGCTCCTACTATTTTTGTAAGGGGGAGCTCCCAATATAAATTTTGCAACTATTTCAAAAAGATCGGGCACTTAATTTATGAGTGCGACTGCAAAAATGCCCGGTATGGAAGGCCCAAAACCATTTCCTTTAACGATGAATTTCACAGGAGAAGATCCGCCACAAGACAAGTTTGGATTGAAAAATCCCTTTTAGCGAGTCTCTCCGGACCAAAATTTGTCTCGGTTCTAAAATCCTCTCCCCGGTGATTTTTTGTTTTTATTTAGGGGGAGTTAGTATCGTTTAAGCCTTTTTGCGTTTTTCTTTAAAAACTTTCAATTCAAAACTTTCAATTCAAAACTTTAAATTCAAAATTTCAAAAATTTCAATTGGTTTAAAATCTCTATCTTGTTTTTCAATCCTTTCCTTCAATCAAATTTTATGCCCCGTGCTATTTTGATAATCACAAAGGGGGAGATTTCCTTTGTTGATTGGGGGAGAAATTTTTCTCTAAAGCTTTGCTTTACTTTTCAATTTATCCTTTAAAGCATGCCTTTCATTTCAATCTTTTACATTGCTTGTTTTGGTGATTGTGATCATCAAAATAGGGGGAGATTGTTGTACCCCTCTTTCTTGGATTTTAATGATCACAATCACTCTTATTTTGTTCTAACTTGTTTTCAAGTGTTTTTGTTGATAGGAAAAAGGTTACCAAGGAGTAGGGACAAGAAGGACTGAATGTAGACTCTGTGAGTCTACCGGCCAACCGGTGGATTCCCACCGGCCAGCCGGTGGTCTCTGGAAGTAGCAATGCTTACTGTCCAGAGCCACCGGTCAGCCGGTGTGAGCTCCCCGGCCAGCCGGTATTGTCACCAGCCAGCCGGTGGCTGACCAGCGGCCAGCCGGTGGAACCAGGGCAGAGAGCTTGCTCTCTGTCTGCGCACCGGCTAGCCGGTGGCTCAGTACCGGTCAGCCGGTGGACCACCGGCCAGCTGGTGAGACACCACCGGTCAGCCGGTGTGCCCAGTCAAACTAGTCGTTGGGCTTTGACCAGACTTGCACTTTTGACTCCCAACGGCTCCGAAGACCTCTCCAACGGCTCCGAAGACCCCCAAAGGCCATTTGAGTGTTCCTCTCCTATAAATAGAGGACTAGGAAGCCCCGGAAACATATAGAAGCCCACGGGAACATTTTTCGATCATTTGGCGAACCTCCGGCGCATTCCTTCAAGGATCCCCACTTGCTCCAACTCACTTCCACAACCAAGGAGCACCACCATAGAAGCTTGGGAGCGCCCTTCATCATCACCAATCAATCCTTTGGCGCCCAAGACTTCTCCACTTTACGGTTTTTGTTGTTTTATCATTTTGAGAATTATTTTGAGTTTGTGCATACAAACATTTCTTTCTCTCATCCTCCCTTCGTTTGGGTTTTTCACACCACCTTCAAGGTGTGAAGAGGTTAGTCGATCCTTCCCTGTAAAAGGATTGAGTCATAGGTGAGCTAGCCTTCACCTGTAAGAAGGCTAGTGGGTTTCTTGCTACAACCAATAAAAAGCAAGATGTAATAGGTTTCTAGGCTGCCTTGAAGTCTAGTGGGTTTCTTGCTACAACCATTAAAAAGCAAGCTGTCGTATAAATCTCTCAACGGTTGAGTTGGGAGCGGAGACGTAGGCTTGGGATTTAGGCCGAACTCCGTTATCAATCTTGTGTCTTGCCTCTTTTATTTCTGCTGCGCTTTAACTTTTTCTTAAATTGTTAAACTTTTTTAAAAGGCAATTCACCCCCCCCCCCCTCTTTCCATCACTCTCCGACCCAACAAGCATAAGCCCTTCCTTGTTTCCTTGTAGGTTGTTTATGATTTCCTCTGACAACTCCCTGCTTATAGAAATTGTTCGCATAATGCCCAAGATCCTTGCAGTTATAACACTTCATTGTAGGCTGAGTGTTGATCTAAACCTTCCTTTCTTCTCCAACATTAGCGGGATTTTTCAGATCCCTTTGGCAGTTCTTGGACAAATGACCAAACTTTCCGCATTTGAAGCAATTCTTGGTTCCCTTGAGACAGTCACCAAGATGCTTCTTCCCATAATTTTTGCAAAGGGGAAAGTGAGGCTTCTTTTCATCATGATATTTTTCTGATGAATCGCCCATGTTGTTCTGAATTTTCCACTTCTTGTCACTAGGCCCATGAGACCACTGAGAGTCTCCAATCTCCATTTCAACCTTGAGGACACAATGGACAATCTCTTCATAGCTTTAGAATTCTCGAATCGCCAAAACTTTTCATAGACTCAGATTTAGTCTGCTAAAGAAGTGATCCACCTTGCTTTTGGTGTTCATGAAAAAGCTATAGGCATACCTTGAAAGCCTTGTAAATTTCGCTTCATACACCCCGATGGACTCATCTTCCTTCTGCTTGATTCCATGGAACTCTATTTTCATCTTGAGTCGTAGGGTTCGAGGAAAATATTTGTTGAAAAACATCCTCTTGAATTCCTCCCATTCTATGGAATCAATTTCCTCTTGGGAATTTGTATTCTTGATAAGTGTCCACCACTGATCAGCTTCCCCACAAAAATGATATACTTCCATTACAACTTTCTCTTCTTCCGAGCACTGGAGGATAGAGAAAATCTTTTCAATAGAGTTAATCCATTGTTATGCAAGGAGGGTATCAGAAGACCCTCTAAACATGGGAAGCCTTTTCCGCATGAAGGATTCTATGGAAACTTGATCTTTCCTTGGAGGATGGGGACTTTCCACCTGATTCAAGTTATTATTCATAACTCGAGCCAGATGATCAAGTACTGCCATGAATTTTTGAGCACCCGCTTCCATCACATCATGCATGTCCTTAGGGTAATCATCACATTGCCTATCACATTGGTTGATGGAACATGTTCTTCTATTTCCCGCCATTAACTAAGAAAAATAACATATAATTAGAGGTCTTTAATACTTAGCTATTGAGCATAAAAAGAAAATTTGAACATAAAAGTATGATTTTATAAAGAATAAGTATATACTGACCTGTGATTCCTTAGGTTTATATCTAGGTTACCCTAAATCTATTTCTTAACTTATATTCTTATGGGCTTCTTTTTTTCCCTTAATAATGGTTTGTACTAATCTCGTGAATCTACCAATGCATATCCCCCGAGAGTGTCATAACCAAGAGTGCAGCAAGGCCTATTATCATGCACCAGTTCCCATTCGAGTCTAGCTCAAAGCGGTGTTTCCAAGTTTTACCCCTAGATACATATGCACCAAATCCACCTCTACCTGCTCATATCCAGACAAGAATGTATTTGCTTGATAAACCACTTACTCTATACTCACCAAAATTTAGGATTGTTTTCTTATAATTAGTCTCATCCATAAGGTCCTCACTATAGTTCTCTATTCCTAATCTCTAAAAATTACTATACCATCCTTTGATACCAACTATAGCAACCCGAGCCTTTTACATAAAACATTTCATGATTTTAAGCATAATTAATCATCAGAGTACAATCCAAGGATCGTTGTCTGGTGTCTTGGAAGACTAGGTACATATAATATAAAACATGGAGCTAAAAAAACTTCTTTATTTAATCTCTATAAATAGCTTCTACTTCCTTTGAGCCCTTACATCTGCATAGGGTACCCTGGGGAACTCATGAACAAAGGGATGAGCTAAAAATCCTAGTAAGGGAATAAACATAAGGATACATCTTAAGCACATAATTTAGGAGGCGTGACATAATGATATCCAAAGCATGAAACTTATAAAATAATATAATATAAGAATGGGAACATATGAACATGGAATCATATAAATGTGGCAAAATCATAAATCATATCTTTAGTATAGGTCAAGGCTAACTGCCAATCCTATTTCCCAATTTAGTATGGGTCAAGGCTAACCGCCAATCCCGTTTCACATCGCATCTCATGAGACTTAACCTTACCCAGTGCATGGGAGCGCTATCTGGGCGCACCCATATCAACATTTTCATGAATATTCTTGCCACATAAATATTCTTACCACATATACAATCAAACATAATCAACCATACACTACCATAAGGGTACCCATGGAAAGAATTGGGTACTACAATCATGACAAAACTCATAACCAAAGGGCGTATCATGAAAGTATCCATGTAAGGAAAGAATTAGAAAATACATGGAATTTCATAGGGTAAAATAGGAATATAACATGGTAAGTGGTTTTAAACATAAGTGACAACATATGAGAAATGTATTTTAGAAATATTAGCATTAAAACATTTTTGTGCAGTTTTAAGGAAAATATTATAGAGCTTTTAAATTAGTAAAGAAGACATTATTTTATATACAACCATAATTGAACCAAGAATGTTTTTACAATAAAAATAAATAATTTACAAAGATAATGGTGTCTTAAAACAGAATATAGAGTGCACTTGAAATTGGGTAAAGGTTTGGGAAGTTCCTTTAAAATGAGTGTGCTTATTGGGAAGTATCGAAGAGAGGTTCACTTAAAAGCATGTATATCCCCAAAAGAGAATGAGAGATAGATCTTGGAACATGAGTTTGAATTATATAAACATAATTTTGAAGTTCTACATAAAATAAAAGACAACAACATTTTGGTAAAAAGAAAGATAGAGAAACCTGAAAGAATAAAGGAAGTTTGGGTAGAATCCATCATGGTTTATTGGCATGGTATCGGGTGTAACTAAGATGGCTTGATGAGAGAGATAATGGGTTTATCATCACTTATAAAATATTATGTCAGTATGGGGAAGGTTTTTAAATTTACCCCATCACTTGGTATTACACAAAAATTCATATCATAGAGAACAATCTTGATTAAGAGTGAAAAGGAGAGGATCCCTTACCTTAAATCCGTTGGTGTTCTCCACTTGTTATTAATGACCTGAATAAAAAAATTAGGCTTATTAATTAATAATTCCAGAACCTCTTCTATATTAAATTTATTTATTATAACCCTTTTTATTTCATTCAAACCCTTTTTGATTAGTTAAAAGGTTCAATTTCATTGTTCGGGCTCGTTTGTTTACTTGGCTTTAAAAGATCGGTTCACTTATATTCAAGTTTGGATTATATGAAAGATGAAATTGGTTGTCCAGAATTGAAGTTCTATTCTTTAGTTCATATTCAGGAGATTACATAGTTTTAATTTTAATTAGGTTACTTAGAGTTAATTCTAATTATTATATATATAACCATAGTGATAACTGTTTTTGTTAATCGGTGGATTTGATTACAAAGAATGTGTTTTGATTTATAACTTAATTCCATTTGTACCAAAGGATTACAGAACCAAAAATAGGATATATTACATATATAATAATCTGGTTCAACCATAACACAAATGGTTTCATGACCATAATTAAAGATAATAATAGAAATTGATAAACCGTTGTCCTTGAATGTGCTAAATTAGCACATCTCAAACGGTGCTTTCATTTCTTCCAAATAAAAGGGTGGGGAAAGGAGAGAAGGTAATGAAATATACCACTAGCATGGAGACATTACATTAAATTTATGTTACTGGATTTATCATACTATTATGGTGAAGGTAGGTTATGAAAGAAATAAAAAAAAGAAAATAACTTAAAAGAAAAGAAGAAATTGGGAAGAGGAATTTACCTCTTGAGACTTCCTCCCTTGAGAACCTCTTAAGGGGAAAGGTTTTGGTATTTTGAAGAGGATGAGATATTTTGGACGTGGGGGAGGACCTTGGAGAGAGATTTGGGTAGAATAATGTCAAGGTACAAGGCTTGAGAGGAGTGAAGAGAAGAGGGAGTGAAGGGGGGTTATAGTGCAGGAGAGAAGGGATTTCATAATATTATAATCATTAATTTATTATTTCTTCCCAAGACAAGGAATAGTAAGTATTCCATGACTAAGAATAGTTATTTTATCATGTGATCCTGAACCAAGTGTGCTTTCATCAGCAGAACATCATCGATGACTCAATCAATCCATTATTTAACATTTATTGTGAATTACCGGATTCTACTATTCATCAAAAATTCAAGTATTTCCGAAAAATCCCAAAAATTCACCCTAACTATTTATCGACGTGTAGAATCTAAAAATGAATTCCATTTTTCAAAAATAATTTTTTAAATATGATTATTTTAATATTTAATTAAAATAATAATTTATTATCAAATCCTGTTTTGAAACATTCATTAACTTATTCTAAAATATAGGTATATCGTACTTCCAACTTGAATATTATTTTTATACCACCAGAGTGGAGTTTACTATTCATTAAGGTATATAACTATTTATAAGTTTATGTTACTATTCATTAGGGTAGATTACTATTCACCAAAAAATTAAGTTTTCCTTATTAGACTCTAAATAACTTACTGATTACAACCGTGTATGCCGGATTTTCAAAATTCCAAGCACAGAAGTGACAAACTTATGTATAAAGGTCACTTAGCACTTATTAGTTCATTATGTTGTGTTTTCATGTGATTTTATGATATAATTATGAGAAGGTAATTTCCATTGAAAAACATTGGGTCATTACATGGATACTTTCTTAGAACATGTGATGTGCTACATCATCTTTTGTGTGGAATGATTCTTGGTTATTTATCTTATCAGTATTACGCTATTAATTTTATTTTTATGTTGTTTATTGTTTCTGCTATTATATTAATATATATTCCATTGTGTTACTCTCTACTAATAAGGGCATAGTTTCCCCACTATCACACCCTAGTCCCTTGTTTCTAGTTAGCAACCTCTAGCATTTGGGGAAATGCGCTTAAGGCCATGTGACCAACTTGGTACAGGGCACCAGTTCAGTGGAATCCAAATCTGAGACATTACAAAGTGGTATCAAAGGTTTCTTTTCTGGTTTTATTTATTGTTTGGTGATGATATATTGAGATGATAATGCAAGATATTTGGTTCTAAGTTGTGCCTAGGAGTAGGTACCCCGCATACAAGGTAAAGCCAAATTACCTCAAATGAAATTGTAATTTTTGGATTTTTGAGCTATTACAGTTGATTCGATTTCACCATTGGTTGACGTACATGTTTTGTGCTATAATTAGTGATATCATTGTGGTTCTATTTTGTTAAAATCTGATGAGATGAGGGTATTCCGCCTCATGCATCATATAGGTACTTGTTATAAATCACATTCCATGCATTCTTTCCATGTCATTTAGAGAGCATTACTAATTGCATGTTGTTGTGATATATGTCATGCTAGATATGCATGATGTTTTGATAGGTACCATGATTGATATGTTTATTATTTTGATAGGTTTATTTGTACAGGTTATGGTTTAATTGGATGGATTCCAAACTTTGGTCGCTAAGGAGTATGGGCCCTCTTGGATCAAAATTTAGTGGATCATGGTTCGGCCATTTGATATAGATTATATTGTTATATACTAAATTTGGATAAAAAATTTTGATTCGTAGGGATTATGGGCCCCTGTGGATCAGAATTTGGCACACCATTGCTTTATTTTTCAAAAATAGGGGTTTTAGGGAAGTTTCTAAGGCTTACTGTCTAGAAACCCATACAACACGGCATGTGGTCCTATGAACACATGCCATGTGTTCTTCCGTTCAGGAAGAAAGAATTTTTTTCATGTAAACATCATTTACCCTATGTACACACTTTTTGGTATCTGACCGTGTCACTGAATGTGTGAGAAACAACACGGGTTGTTGGTTTTTGGGTAGAACATGCCATTTACCATAAGTACACCTCGTGTAGTTTTACATAGGCAGACCACATGTGACTCTGGACATGTGAAAGTACCTGTACATGAGGGATAACTTGATTACACTTCATGTATTAGCATTACATTCCATCTACCTGTTATGTTTATACACCAAGGAAAGTGGGGGGTACACTCCCATGTGAGAGTTTAAAGGGACACACCGTGTGTGGTTTCTACACAATGTGTACTCAACTTTTGAAACCCTTTGAGGTTTTTATTCTCCAATTTTATCTCTTTTTTCAATTTTGGACATGTTAGTAGTCCTTTCTAAGTATTTTTCTACATATATCATTACGTTGAAGCTCGTGGATCATTATGATAACTTCTAAT
Source organism: Viscum album (assembly GCA_963277665.1). Classification (NCBI taxonomy): domain Eukaryota; kingdom Viridiplantae; phylum Streptophyta; class Magnoliopsida; order Santalales; family Viscaceae; genus Viscum; species Viscum album. Next base: position 475,930,591 of record OY728156.1, read on the forward strand.
GGGTGTTTTGGGGCTTCTATCTAAATAGAGAGGTTCTTCCTCCAATTATCGTTTCCAGTTTTCACCTGAAAATTTCCGTGAATGATCAGTTGGGTGTTCGAACCAACCTAGTTGAGATATTTTATTTGAGATTATATATAAGCTATCTCCCATGACCTATGCTTTTTGGATTTCTCCCTTACGATATGTGTACTTATGGCCTATGAGGTCGTGATACGAGTGGATATCGAGGATTCTATATAGGATTCCTCTGCTTATGTTTTAACCTATAGAATCTCGTGTAGGATGTCTCTATCTTATATCTAGTTACCAAATATTCCCTAAGTGATGCCTTGCTTACATGTTGTTCTAGGGAGTCCCTTGTAAGATCTCTCTTTTGTGTACTGTTTTCGAGGATTCTTGTTTTAGGATGCCTCTGTTGTCTGTCTTTCAAGGATCCCATGTATGATTCCTCCCTTTCCTTTTTAGATAAGGATCCTGTGTAGTATTCCTTCAATCATTTTACCTAGAGAATCCTAATTAGGATGCCTCTCAGTGTTATAATACTTATGCTTCATAAGGGGGTAGCCTGTGGTAGAGCTTTCCAACATTGGTACCACCCAGGTGTTGTTTTCCCTAGTAGGATGTTTGAGTATTTAAAGAGGAAACCATTGTTTTTATGGGTGATCATTGTATCTTGACCCCTGATATAGGAATGAGAATTGGTAAATGCTTGATTTAGTAGGTTAGACATGCCTCAAGCATGGTCATCCACTTAGGAGGTTGTGTGAACCTCTCTTTCTTTAAGTGATAGGAGACTTGGTACTTCATCATCTATGTAAATGGTTGTGTTTATGATGTGATTTCAAGCCAATTATTGCATGAGACATCTATTACTAGGATGCATAGGGTGGAAATCCTATGAATAGTACCTAGAATGTTCCATTTGTTCTTGTAAACTTAAGGTAGTACATGTTGACATATGTGGTACCCGTCAAGTGTTAAATGTTAAAAATGAGTCTTCGAGTTCGGTTAAATCATTGAGCTTTGAGATTTTGTGTCTGTTCTCGATTATCTCTTGGGTAGATTGAATTGAATGTTTTGGAACCAAGTTCATCCCACTGCTCGAGAGGACTTTCTATGACATGGGTGTTTTGACATTCCATTCAGTTTAATTTTTGCTTTTCATGCCAAGTGATTTAAGAAGTGATCGTGGTTCATGGAACGACACTCGTGCATTTAAGTTGGTTCTGAACTAGCACATTTGAGAGTGGTTGTTCCTTATTCTTTATGTTTAAGACACTCTTATTTAGGTAGCATCACATCAGTTTTGTTTAAATTTGTTCTTCTTGGTAGGAGGATCACAATCAAGGACTATTAGGAAATGGTTGTTCTACTTGAATTCCTTTGAGTCTTATGAGTCTTGTTTCATGTTGATGATTTATTAACAGCACGAAAATTGTTGTGGTTGACTATGTGTGCAAATATTATAAGGAACCGATGATCATGGATGGATCTTGGTGGTTAAGCATAAGTTGTCATAGAAATTCTTTTTTATAAAGGCATTTTGGTCAGTTGAATGATGATGTGTCGTCAAGATAAGATGAGTTTTTTCAGGAGTTTGGATAGTAGTGGTTCTCTATACTTTTTCTGGTAATCCTTGAAATTCTCTTAGTGTGGTATTCCTTAATAGATGATCATTTACCTTATCTTGACATCATTCTAGATGCACTAAGAGAGCATCGGTTTTACACCATGATATAGTTAAAGTTTGTTGGGATGGTTTGTGATCTCTTTCTATGTTGTGCGTTGGATGTGTAGTTTTAAATGAGTTTTGGTTATTCTTGATTGATACTTGGGTTCCTGTGTAGGAACTCCTTGTATGGACTCAGGGATACCTTCCATTTTATTTGACGTGACCACCAGGAAAACGCCGCTCTGGGTTCAATCGGTGTTCTTATGTGTACTTTGGCCTAGTACCAAAGTCTCACCTATAACGGGGAGTATGGACCAACTTGGTGAGTTTCATTGGACTCTGAGTTGTTGAATCTGAGGTTATCTCGGACTTATAGTCGGTCTTAGATGTGATTATTTGAAAAGAGGTCATGGTTCTGGTGGGATGGAAATGGAATTACACTTTTACTCATGTTTTGGCATGGCCTTTTAATTGATCAATGGATGTCTTGATAAAGGAGTGTCACTGAGAGATAGGTATGAGCTTTGGTTAATGGGATCATTGTGGTTGTATGGTGCCTTGGGAGAAAGCATTGTGTTTTGTTACAATATGTCAGCCTTCTAAGCTAGGTGTTTCTGAGATAATTCATCCAATGATGGTTTGACTCATTATCCTTCTTGTTCTTCGTGTTTGGTTCTAGTGGACTAGTTTAAACACTCCTATAGTTTAAGGTGGGTGTCGTGAAAAATTCCACAATGTCTTTTTAGGAAATATTTTGTGACCTCTTTTGATGAGGTTGATCGAGGTTTGACCATTCTTTACTATGAGGCCACTGCTATGACCCCAATTATGTTTGGGTTTTCCCAGTTAAAGGAAAATCACACGGGAAGGGTCACTAGAATTCTCAGGGGTGTGCTTGGTGGATTTTTCCAATGGTGGAGGTTTTGTGGTAATTATGTTGTTTTCATTATTCTTAACAGACTCACAAAGGTTTCACTCTTCCTATCGATCAAGGAAAACTTTAGTGTTGATGAGCTTTGAGGGTTGTACATCTATGAGATGGCACAAATTCACGGGGTTCCATGTTCTATCATTTTAGATAGAGAATCTGGTTTACTTCTTATTTTTGGAAAGGGCTACAATGGTCATTGGGTACATAGGTGATTCTGAGCATAGCTTACCACTACCAAATGAATAGCCAGTTATAGTGCACGATTCAGGTGCTGGAGGAAATACTTCGGGCATGTGTCCTAGATTTCGAGGGTTCTTGTTAGAGACACATACCCTTGGTTGAGTTTTCATATAACAATGGTTATCTAGTAATAATACAAATGGAACCATACGAGTATTTATACAGTAGGCCATGCCACTCTCCCCTATACTAGTTGGAGATAGGTGAGGCATCTTTATAGGGACCACGTCTCGTGTAGGAGACTTTTGAGAAGGTCCAGTTGATTCATAAGAGAATGGACATTGTACTGTCTCATTAGAAATCATACACTGATTTCCATAAAAGACCTTTGGAGTTCGAGTTTGGGGATCGGATTTTCTTGCATGTTTCTCCGAGGTTTGGACACAAGTGAATCAAGAAACAGGGTAAGATTTCACCGAGATATGTCAAGTCGTTTGATATTATGGAGAGGGTTGGTCTGATTTCCTATCGGTTGTAGTTACCTAAGAGGTACAAGTCTATACATGACGTCTTCTACATATCTCATCTACACCGTTATCACCCAGATTCATCTCACGCCTTTCAGCCCAAGGAATTTGTGTTGTATGTAAACATATATTTTGGGGAGCATCCTATTCATATTGTGGATCATAGAATGAAAGTTATCCATGTCAAATATATTCCTTTATTACGGGTGTTATGGAAGCATGGCCGAGTGTAAGACATGACCTAGGGGAGGGAGGTCGGCATTTGATCGCAATGCCCAGAGTTATTCTCTAATGTTCCTTTACCACCCTTGGAAGGGAAATTTGTGGAAGAATTGATTTAAGGGGGTAAGTTTGTAATAACCTTATTCTTTCCTTGAGGTACGGATCATTCCTTTTCAATTTTTACATAAGGAGATAGAGGGAAAAATAAACATACACACTGTGTATTTTCAATTACACGTCATGTAAGGAGGGTTACACACCATATGATCCCATTACACGACCATGTAATGGTCTTTCCAAGACTTGTACAGTCATGGAATGTATTTTTAAGTACACGCCATGTAATTTTATTTTATTTTTTGTTAAATTGGGAAGTAACCTTGTGTTTCATCAGACAGACATAGGTCTCCTCCCTTTTAATGAACAACTACCCCAAGAGGTCATTTTGCCTCCTAATTGTCCATTTGAACTCTATTTCGATCACCGTCAGATGCGTTGGAACCCAATAGGTAATCTCTCTATTCCTCTTGAGTTGTTATTTGTGATTTATTCTCTCAATTGAGTTATAAAAGGTTGAAAGTTTTTGCACATTTTTTAGATACACTTCATTCTAGGTCGAATCAAATCTTGACGTTGGACAAGGAGAGTCATATGAGTATGAGGTAGGTGGTCTTGTGTCTTTCGCTCAATTTCGAGTTGTTTATATGTGTTGCAGTGTTGTTCTCACATGTTTAGGGTGTATCCTTGAATGGAAATTGACCTTGTTTTTTCCTAATTATGATTAGGTCATGGATTAAATTAATTTAAGCATGTTTGAGCTTGTTTCGTTTGATTAAGGGCAACCCCGTGGGTACGTTTCCCTTGGATGACCATTTTTTAGATGTTTGGACTAGGATGCCTATGGAAATGACTTTATTTCCCTCTTTAGGTTTTTTTAAAATAAAATTGGTTAATTGAATGTTTCCCACATGATATAACAATTTATTAAGTATTTTGATTGTTTAATTCACATGTTTTCTGGTTATATATAAACTTCCCATGTGAGATTATAATTGTTAAGATTGGTAATGGTTAGATTAATTGATAAGCTTGTGATGTGATTGTTTCCCACATGATTTTTTAATTTGTTAACCATGTAATAGTTTAATTTACATGCATTGTTTATCTATGTTGAAATGTTGATATATTGGGCTTGTCCCTGATTGAAACAGGTTGAAATGCTTATATAATGGGTTTTGACCCTGACACATGCTAAAATGTTGATATACTAAGCTCGTCCCTGATTGAAACATGATGAAATTGTTATATAATAGGTTTTACCCTGACACGTGCTAAAATGATGATATATTAGGCTCTTCCCAGTTTGAAATATGCTAAAATGATTATACATCAGGCTTGGTCCTGAGACATACTAAAATGAAATGACTTATGACATGCCTTCCAAGAAAAATCACAATCTTAGATTATGTCTTCACTTCTTTTTATTTTGATATCCTGATAAGGCATTTGTTGTGCTTACTTTATACAGGGGATTGATGAGATTAGGATGGATCTTCAAACTTATATAATTCAATGTAATTGAATTAATTAAATAACATGAGATGATTGTAAAATAATGAAACCACTTGTAGGATTATTTACTTTTGAGTAATTCCTAGTTATTCCTTTTTCTATTTTACACTATTGTTTCATATACTCACTGATAAACTGGCACAAATATTGGGTGGTTTCCTACAGGGATTTGTTTCTCACACCCTGTTTGGGTCATGTTTTGGGCCCAAATAGATTATATTGTTATAGGTGTCGATAATGGAAATTTACCTTCTATAGGTACTTGATTGTCATTAGGATTAAAAGATCATGGGACCAAGCCAGGGCTTGCGATGCTTCTGAGTTTTCTTTTCTATTTCTATACCTTGGTATTGTATCTTGTATCTGACTATAGTGTATCCTGTCTTGGCTGCTTTCTTAGAACATGTGACATATTGAATCATCTTTTGTATGAAATGATGTCTGGTTATTTATCTTATCATTATTCCGCTATTAATTTTAGTTTTATTCTATTTACTATTTTTTCAATTGTATTAATATTGATTCCATTACGTTACACTTTTTCAATGGGGGCATAGTTTCCCCACTATCGCACCCTAGGACCTCAATACTAGTTGGAACCCTCTAGCATTTGGGGAAATGTGCTTGAGTCCATGTGGCCAACCAGGTACGGGGCACCAGTTGAGTGGCATCCATATCTGGGGCGTTACATTCTCGATTTATTACCATTAGAAAGATGAATGAAGAGATAACATAAAATCATAAATAAAATCTCCAAATTCCCAAATAATCTAACCCACACCCGTAATACGTAATACCCACGAAGTAGTTCATTAGTGGATTGATTCACATTCATCATAGAAATCCTAAAATTGAATTAAATACAATAAAAAAACATCCTACGTCGATATGTATCAATCCTTGATGAATAAAGAACTTGCATCATTATCGTTCAAGAGATCTATAAATCCCATTTTACATCGATTGTCGATCTATGATTCAATTGATGTTATCCTAATATATATTCTCCAACACTCTCCCTAAGGGTTATCTAATGACTCTAGGGTTATGTGGATAACCCTGTAGTTCCATCATAACTTTATTATTATTGAATAATTTAGGTTTTTGTGTTGATGGATAAATAAATTATTTTTTATTTAATTATTTTATTTATTTTAAACATGCAATGACATTTCCACAAACACCCCACACCGAAAAATGTTATGTTACTCATAAGGTAAAACCCTTGTTCTAAACTCAACAGTGCCCTTGGATTTATAATTTGATCCCCAATTTATAATTTATTCTACTTTTTTAGGAAAACTATGTGTGCATGCTATTTAATATATTTAATTTATTTAAAACATTTATTTAGGTCACATTGGGCCACATAATTACACTCTATCTCAGCACCTAGTCACGAAAATAATCCATAAAATATACAAAAAAATACATGGAAAATCCAAGTCACTAAATTCCCCCCACCTTGGTGCTTTATGTCCCAAAAATCCAAAACAAGTGGCTAAAAAAATATGTGGGTACTAAGCACACATCTGATCCACCCACTCCCATGTGCTCTCCTGAAGATTTTCATACTACCACCAGACACGTACTAAAGAAATCACTCACCCACAAATAATATTATCCTATTGATCCTTGATCTCTATTGGGTACTTAGAAAAAGTATATCTATACTTAATGTCCAGCTCACCCCAGTTCAGAACGTCTGATCGGTCATGTACGTACCTCCTCAACTACAACACATGGAAGACGTCATGTACCCAGTCTAACTACAGTGGTAGAGCTAAGTGGTATGCCACCTCTCCAACTCTATATAGTATCTAGAAAGATCCAATGAATCTCAAAGATAGCTTTATTCCACATCCAAGTCTTTATAATCTACATCGAGGTGAAACTCATAAGAACACATGGTCTTCCTCCTCAAACTACAAAGGCCTTCTTCATTTATATGCATAATAATTGTGAAGGAAAACTGCAAACCTCATCCACTCCTATATAATATGTTCCTTATTGATAGTAGATCATACTAACTATGGGCCCATAAGTGCTAACTCTGGGCCCACCAGTGGTAGATGATCCTCTCAATTATTTCCAAAGTCCAAAATTAAAGCTCACAACATTTCTTCCAGAACCTGAATAGTATTCTCAATATGGTCATCATTATGGGGGTGAAACTCTATGCTCAAGCATAATTGGGTCCCAAATGACTCATGAAATCCCTTCCATAATCAAGATGTAAAGAGAGAATCATAGTCCTAAATGATAATTGAGGGAACTCAATGGAGTCAAACTATCGCATTCACGTAGAGGAGTCCCAATCTCTCTAATAAACTATGATCTCGAATATCTATGAAGTGGCCAACTTGTTGATTCAGTCTACAATCATCCATATAGAATCATGTCCCCTATACATATATTGTAATCTTTTCACGAAGTCCATGGATGTACCATACCACTTAAACTTCAGTACCTCAAGGGGTTGAGCTAAAACCACTAGAACTTAGTGCTCATCCTTCACTTACTGACAAGTAAGGCATTGAGAGACAAACTCTAAAAATATATTCTTCATCTATGGATACCAAAATTTATGTCAGAGGACCTGGTACAAATTTTACAAAAATAGATGTACCACCAAAGGATATGTATTAAAGTCTCTCAAAACTCCTCCTTCAATATCACTGGTACCATTAAAATCCTTTAAAAAGAAAAAAATGCTACCGACCTTCAAAAAATTCATCATGAGAATTTCCAGTGGATATTTGAGTATATAGGGTCTCACAATCGGTATCTCCAAGTTGTGCCTCCTTGACTCACTAAAAAAGAAGAGGGGTAACAACCATCGACTGTAGGTAATTTTCTCCATATCCATACATAAAGGAAAACTACAATGAGGATAAATTCTCTGACGCCTCACTTAGCAACTATGAACAAGATCCTATACTAAGATAATATGATACCATGTTCCCCTTCCCAGGAGTATAGACAATATCAAAGTCATAATCGTAGAGGAAATATAGTCATTGCCTCTATCTCAAGTTAAGATATTTCTGAGAGAAGATGTACTTGATACTCTTGTGATCATAATAGATTATAAACCACTCACCTATACAGAATATAGTTAGAATGGAATGAACGGTAGGTAATCAAATGATGTGAACCATAGGTAATCACAGCCTGGTTATACATTAGAACACAACCAAGCCTGGTTTCTAATTCAAAAAAGAACACTATGTACTTAAAACCATCCTTTGAAAATATCAATATGGTAGCACTCATAAATCTATTCCTCAACTCCAGAAAATCCTACTATCACCTCTATTTCCATGTGAAAGGATTCCCCTTTAGGGTCAAATATGTCATGGGTGTTTATATCTTGTAGAAATCGGGTATGAATCTATGGTAATGTCCTACCAACCCAAGGAATTTAAGAACCTCTGTCACGCTCTTGGGTGGCTCCCAAGCTAACATTATCTCGACCTTCACCGAGTCCACTATCACACCATCTGTTGATATAACATGCCTCAGAAAGTGGAACTCATAAATCCAGAATTGAAACATCAATAATTTCATGTAAATCTGGTGCTCTTGGGGTACATCAAAAACCATCTTGAAGTTCCTTACATGAACCTCCTTAGACATCGATTACACAAGTATATCATTGATGAAGACTACTAATAATTAGTATAAGAAAGGATGAAAGATCTAGTTTGTGGATTACATGAGAATTTCTGGGGCATTCGTCACACTAAAGGGTATCACCAAGTACTCATAGTGACCATAGTGAAATATAAATTTTGTATTCAGTATATCATTATCCCGTACTCACAAACTATGATAGTCGGGCCAGAGGTCAACCTTCAAGAACCATCATGCCCCATTAAACTGATAAAAGAGGTCATTGATACTTAGTAGTGGATACTCATTCTTCATGGTCACCTAGTTTAAGCAGCGTAGTACACACATAACCTCAATCTCTCATAATCCTTCTTGGTCAATAAAATTGGGGCGGCTTAGGGTGAAACATTGGGTCTAAAAAATCCATTCCTCTATAATTACTCCAACTGCACCCACATCTTGAAAAGATTTATGGGATCCATCTGATATTATGGTGTAGATATTAGTGTCTTCCTAGGGTGTATATCAATACATAATTCTATCTCTTAGTGTGGAGGTAATCTTAGAACATTTTCAGGAAAGACATCCTCATACTCTGTCACCACTGCAAGAAACTAGAAACTTACAACATTCGATACAAAAAGGGTCATTCTAGAAAATTGATGAGTAATTTGATGCACCCTTCTATTAATGAGTCAATACTACACTATTTGGGCTTCCTTTTCACCCATAAAGGAAAACCTGGTCTCATTGTTGTGGTCACATAGCATCCTCTTCCTAAAACAGTCAATCTGGGCATGAACCATTGATAATCATTCCATACCTAAGATGATTTAGTAAGGCCTCATTATTTCTATAAATATATCCCAATAGAAACTATATTCTTCAAGATTCAGGTCACACTATTGGAACAAGTGTGTGATTATTGAGTCATCACCAGTAGAAGTATCCAATCGCAAGGGTCGAGCCAAGGGCTCAATCGGAATCTCTAAGTCTTGAAACAGATATGTGGAAAGAAAGGAATGACCAGAAATTGTGTCTATTAGTAATATAGATAATGTATAAAATAAATATATAATGCCTCATATCATTCTTGGATCCTCTGGGTTATAAGCCTCAACCGCCTGCAGCTATTTATGCCCCTATACTCTAGTTCCCAAAGCCTGGTGCGGACCACCTGGGGGTGGTGGTGGTAACAAATAAAAACTTCTACCACCTCAATCTACCCTCACATCTCCTCTAATATGTATTCCACCCTATGTACCTATCTACTCATTCCACTACCTCTATCTCGGTGTCCCATCCATGGTCTCCCTATCAGTTTTACACCGGGTCAGAAAATCTCATTCCAAATGTCCCCTACCATCACAAGAGTAGAATCACCTCTCCTTTGGATGACTGGAACCATCATGTGAGCCCTAAAATATATACCTTATGTACTAGGAACTCATCCTAAAATGACTCACATTTTTAGGTCCCTGATACTGATGAAATCTCCCTACTACTAAAGTCTCTACTCCTTGGTGCTCACTGCCAAAAACCAATGTCTACGTCTGCTCATCTAGGAAACTCTCAACCACCAAAGATATCGCTAGAAAACTAAAATAGGTACAAATTAATGGATTTATAATTCTATATTAGATGTTTCTATGTAGTCCTAATTTGAAGGTTTGATCCCAAAATAACTAATCCCTAACCATATCCATCGAGTACCTAGAGAGGTTTGTGAACCAAGATGAATACTCAGCTACTAGTGTGATGCCCTGCTAAAGCTATAGAAGATCTCAGATATGTACAGAACTTAGCATAGCTAGATAAAACCATTATTTTAAATTTTCTCAAAATCTAACCATTATATATTCACTTAATCATAATATTGATTCACTGACCCCCACCATCATCCTATTGATCTATAGAGAAGGCTTTCCGTTATGACCATCATCTAATTTTATAGTGTCCTGGATATAAGGAAAACTCATATCACCACCTCAAACCAGTCCTCAACCGCTTGTGGTTCGGGATCACCTCGCAACTTGAGGGGTCACTTCCACTAAAACTCATGAAGTGCACTCATCTTGTGCACCTCATCTGTTGGTACTGTGGGTACCATCTACTTCTCTATATGTGGTGGTATAGCTTGTGCACTACTAGTGGTAAAACCTTTGAAAATGGTCCATGTATCGATTCCTAATCACTGAGGGTGTCATCCATATTATCATGATGATGAATCCTAGCTATAATACGTTAGAGGCATCCTAAAATAAACAAGATGTACCACGATCAATGAGTATAACTGGAGATCTGACTCAATGAGCACATAGAAACCACAACCCATTCCTATATGATTCATATACTATTATTTTTCCTAAAACCATAATTGTCATGTACTGTAAAGACCCATAAAATTCAAGGGAAATTTTTTCTTAATTTTCTTTGGAATTTTACAAGAGCGCGGTTTCTGACGGCACCTGATTCTGAGGCCCGGTGTGCCCGGAATCAATTTCCGAAGTTTGGATCGGGTACGTTCAGTGAATGAACGAGCGGGTTTTCCTATCATTTGAACCGGTGCTGGGAATTGAAATCCGATAGCACTGATGAACTCGCAGCGCTGATATTCTCATAAGGAGACCTTTTCCGAGGTTGTGTTTTATGCGGGATGAGAGTTAGTTTTGGGGGGAATTGGGAGAAGTTAAATAAATTGTGGAACACAATTTATTTTTAACTTTGTTGGTTATTTCCTCCCAAAGGGAGTTATAGGTGGGGCCCACATCCACATAACCTCCATTGAGAGGATAAAGTGTGGTGGGGCCCATACGAGCCCTAACTCATCAACTTCCCTTAAACTCCCAAATAAATCCACTCTATTTATTTTGACAACTTATGTATTTAATTTGGTGAGTTACATGTAAGTTTTTGAAATTCAAACAATTGAATTTCAAATGCTTTGTTGTGTTAATAAAATAAGTTTAGAACTTATTTTATTAGGGGTTGGTGTTGGGTTGTTTGAGAGCTTTTTGGAGAAAAAGCTAAGGAACACCTTCTTCCTCGGCGAAGAACGCGAAGGACATCGTTCTTCAACGAAGAACTTCTCCGCCGAAGAACACGGTTCATCCGCGACACCGTATCCGCAACGCGATGTTCTTCTTCCACGTCGTCTCTTTTGTGACGGTTTTCCACGATGGAATCTCTGTCAACGACTTCGAATCCTCACTTCGCGACGTCGACGTTCTTTCCCCGCGACGCCCGACCTCCGCAACGCTTGTCTTCCGCGGGTCGTTGACGAACACCGTTCCTGAACCAAGGTAGGGGTTTTATTTTTTTAATTAATTCTGTTCATGATTTTTCTAGTTTGTCGATCTTCTTGGTTTTCTTTTGATTGTTATCGAATAATGCGAGGGGGCCGGTCCGCACAAACACGGCCGACCCTCCTCCTTTTTCATGAATGATTTCTTTGTGGTTGGTTCGAGGAAGCGTGGTGTCGTCGCACCACGCGGTTTAATGCGGAAGATATGCACGGCGCCGTCGCGCCGCGCCATGGAAAGAAATTCAAGGACGCAACGTCGTCGTGCCGCGTCGAAGAAAACCGAAGGCGCCGCGGCCAGAGCGGGGCCGCAGCGGAGGGGCGCGGTGCCGTCGCACCGCGCCGGACGAACCGAGCCGTGGCCGGTTCCGGGCCGCCGCGGAGCAGGGTGACTGGCGGTCGGCATCGGGCCGTCAGCGTCGGTACTGGAAGGGGACCGGCCGTCGCCGGTCCCGTGGTGCAGGATCCGGCCGGCCATGGAGGGCCGGCCGGACGTGGAGAACCGGGGGAATTAAATTCCCCCGGCCGGCAGCAGCAAGCGGCCCCATTAAGGGGTCGCGGTTTCGAACGAACCGAGGGGGCAGCCCCCCCCCCCCCCCCCCCCCCCCCGTGCGCGAGCCGCCAAAACGGCTCAGCCGTTTTGGCCGGGCAGCCAGCCAGCGCGCCAGCGCGCAGGTCGCCGGGCCACGGGCCGGGCCGCGCCAATCCGGGTCGACCCGAACCCGGGTCGGCTCGACCCGGTTCGGGCCGGGTCGGTCCGGGCCCGAAACCCCTGTTATCGGACTGTTTGGTTACAAATGCCCATAACTCGGGCTACGGACCTCCAAACAACGCGCCATCAGCGGCGATGCGATCCTTGGATCGAGATGGTCGTTTCGGTATATCGCACTCAAGGTTTCGGAATACTTTGAGTTCGGTCGGGTTGGTTCGTACACGAAACCAATCGGGCCCTCGGAGCGGAAACGCTCATATCTTGAGCTACGGACGTCTGATTGACGTGTCATCGACTTTATTGGTTTCCTCTTAGTGAGATGGATCTTTTGGAATACTCCGCCCAAGGTTTGGATGTAGGTGGAGTACGGTCGGGTTGGTTTTTCCTTAAAAACCAACCGGGCCCCAGGGACGAAAAAGCCAATAACTCTCAGACCGGGCGTCCGATTGACGCGCCGTCTGCGACGTTGAGTTCCTGTTGACGATACGAAACTTTTGGATACATCAAATCTGGGCTATGTTTCAGTTGATGTATCAGCCTCTCGGCTCGTGGAGCGGACCCTCCCGAACGAGCTTGTTGTGTGTGGGAACCCTAGAGCTGACTGCGACTGCTACTGTGACTGCGACGACGACTGTGCAGAGATCCTCAGTGGATTCGACGACGACGACTACAGAACTCAGCGACCCTATGTGGATCAGTGCTACCGATCCTCTGTGGATCCGATCCTGTGTGGGTCAGCGCTCAGCGGTTCTTTGTAAGCCAGCGCCTACAGATCCTGTGTGGGTCCGATCCTGTGTGGGTCTTTGCGGGGGTTAGTTTCATACTAATCCTATGTGGGTCTTTTCGGGGGTTAGTACCTATCGATCCTTTGTGGGTCTGATGACTTAGATGGATCAGTGATCATCTCTATCGTCTTCAAAAAAGTATAACTGTGTGATCTGAATCTTGTTTTCTTTCCTGTGCGGATTGTGTTGTGCTATCCTGTGTGGATTACGTTTTTCTTTCTTGTGTGGAATGCGTATACTTTCCTGTGTGGACTGAGTTGTACTTGGGCTTGGAGGTTGGAGCGTATTGGAAATTGATGACTTAGGTATATGTATGGGCATATACCTAAGCAGTGTCGGTTGTTACTTCGTGATTGTATCTTTCCTTTGTGGTTTATCCTTTGTGGATTTTGGGATACCTTCAGGGGTCTCGGGGTCCCTACTGAGTAGCTTATACTCACCCCTGCACGGGCTATGCCTGCACTACGTTATGTTGGTTGCAGACGACGGACAGCGTTGATCGTGGTTGAGGCTCGCAGAGCAGGACGGTACCTGGAGGTGGACCACTGGGCGGGACGTGCTCGGAGCGGATGGCGGGACTCGAGGAGCACAGGAGCTATCTGTACCCACCCTTCAGGTGGGATTTCCAGTGGACAGCTCGACGTAGCAGCTTTTACTTTTCAGTTGTTGTTTTTCCCTTTCAAGTTGTACTTTACTTTCAGTTTGGGTTTGTATACTGGCCCATTTACTTTTCCGCACTTACAGTTGTACTCTATTTTTACTTAGTGTTTACTTTTCCGCTTGCTTACTCTGTGGTTCTTTTTCACTTTACAAAGGCAATGTCTTCCCCTTTTATAGGGATTTACGCCTTGGTGCTAGTCTCCAGCCCCTAGCCTATGGAATGCGGGCTTGGGGTAGTCACGGCATGAGCCCCGAGGACGGGTCGTGACAAATTGGTATCAAAGGAGTTCGGTTCTACCGTGAACTCTGATCTTTCTATGTGAAGCAATAGTGTTTAGCGTATTGAGTGTGGTTATCAGTCCAGGGAGTCCAGTGTTGGTGCGGCGGCCGACGTATCCGTACACCAGGACCCTGACTTCTGATTTCCGACTTAATGCACGAAAACATTGATTTCCTGTGTGTTTCAAGTTTTCTTTGTGATTACTTTTTATCATCTCACCAGGTATACTGTTCTGACCGTGGCACACCTGTTTCCTTTTCAGTATTTCCCCACGACGGTAGCCAGCTAGGGTTCCGAGAGTTGAGCGTGACAACAGCCCACCAAGCGACGAGGCCTCGGTGCATGGCCCTTTGTCAGCAGTGGCACCGGCGGTAGCTCAACCCGCCGAGCCCCCGATACTTCCAGCACTAGCCGCTGATGATGCACATCACCTCAGCGCACTGCATGAGTTCCAGCGCCAGCGACCACCCAGGTTCCGTGGGGAGACGGACCCCCAGGCAGCCGAGGACTGGCTGGAGGCAGTCGTACGAGTTTTCATTCTAGTGAGAACACCAGAAGACCTCATGGTGATCCTCGCTGCGAGCTTACTGCACGCAGTAGCGTGCCGATGGTGGAGCTTGATGCTCCAGGTGCACAATGAGGCATCTCTACTCTGGGAAAACTTTGAGAGCCTCTTCCGCTCAGTGTTTGTCCCAGCCGCTCTCCGTGCGGTGCGCATTCAGGAGCTTCTTCAGCTGCGACAGGGCAGCATGACGGTCGCTTAGTACTCGGCGAGATTTACCAACCTCTCGCTCTACTCGACCGACATGGTATGGGACCCATTCATCTGGGCCCGGACCTTTGAGCAGGGATGGAGACACGAGAGCAGGGCATAGCTGATCTCCCTCAGCATTCCGACTCGGACAGGAGTACTGGAGTGAGCCCTTTTGATCGAGAGTTTTCTTGCTGAGTCTACACCAGCGCCGAACTGCAGGGCGGCACGTAGCAGAGTCTTCTGCAGTAGGCAGTCGACGGATGACTCAGGGGACCAGGCAGACCAGACCCTCAGGCAGAAGACCTCAGGACACTGGCTCAGCAGTGCAGGGCACACAGCGCGGAGCCAGTCTTTCGAGAGGCAGACAGTGCTACTCGTGCGGCGGGCAGGGCCGCATGGCTCATGACTGCCCGACTCGTCGTGCCGAGGAGCAGCAGACGGTTGAGGGACCACTGAGGCAGAGGCATAGGGTCGACCATGGCGGTTCGCAGGGAGGAGGCGGATGAGGCAGAGGAGCTGGCCAAGCAGTAGGTGGTGGGCGACGCTTTGAGGCTCTACCACCACCACCACCAGGAGGTCCACCCCGACCACAGGGAGCTGGCGGGTAGAGACAGGTGCAGCTCCAGGCAGTAGAGGCCTATGACCACGGCGCGCCCAAGATGATTTAAGGTACAATCTGTGTCTATTAAACCCTTTCTGTAGTACTTATAGACACAGGAGCGAGTCACTCTTTCATAGCCACTGCCCTTGTTCAGAGCTCGAAGATTCCGACAGAGCCGTTGGCTCGATCCTTACGGCTAGAGACTCCTACGAGAGTAGACTCGACGATTACGCACTGGTGCTGGCAGTTTGATATTACTCTAGGAGGGGAGAGCTTCGGTTGGGATCTTCTTGTAGCAGCGTCGAGGCCTTACGACGTCATCTTGGGCATGGATTGGTTATCTACGGTCCATGTACAGATTGATTGTTTTAGGCGCAAGGTGCGATGTGTATGCACCGACGGGAGCAGGTTCACCTTCACCGGCGAGAAGGGAGCCTTTGCAACACAGGATGGACTTCCGCGGAGGAGAGGACAGTACATCACTCATCAATTGGCTAGCCTCATTCTAGGAGCAGTTGACGTGCGGAGTCCTGGTTTTCCTGCAGTGGTGGATCAATTTGCGGACGTTTTTCCTGACGACGTTCCAGGGTTACATCCTCGCAGAGGGGTAGACTTTTATATTGACCTGTACCCTGGGACAGCTTCGATATCAACTCCATCATATCGGAAGGCCCCCGCTGAGCTTCGAGAGCTACGGGTACAGTTGGAGTACTTGCAGGGCAAGGGGTTCATCTGACCCAATGTTTCACCCTGGGCTTCCCCGATATTGTTCGCCAAGAAGGCGGACGGGAGCTTGTGACTTTGTGTCGACTATCATCACCTGAACCAAGTAACAGTGAGGAACAAGTATCCGCAACTGATAATTGATGACCTCTTTGATCAGCTCAAGGGAGCATGGTGGTTCTCGAAGATAGACCTCAGGTCAGGCTATCATCAGCTCAGAGTTCGAGACGAGGACGTGCAGAAGACGGCCTTCAGATGTCGGTATGGCCACTATGAGTTCTTGGTTATGCCTTTCGGTGTAACCAATGCTCAAGAAATGTTAATGGACCTCATGAACAGGATATTTCAGCCATACCTCGATCGATTTGTCGTGGTCTTCATCGACGACATTTTGATTTACTCGGCGACTGAGGAGGAGCACGCCTACCACTTACGGGTTGTACTAGACACACTCCGAGAGCACCAGCTTTATGGTAAGCTATCGAAGTGCCAGTTATGGATACGTGAGGTCCACTTCTTGGGACACGTTATCTCTGAGGTGGAAGTTGCAGTGGATCCTACAAAGATCGAGGCAGTGTTAGCTTGGGAGCCACCCATGAGCATGATGGAGGTTTGGAGTTTCTTGGGACTAGCTGGATACTACCGGAGATTCATGCCATAATTCTCCAGAGTTGCGACACCACTCTCAGCTTTGATGAAGAAGGGGAAACCCTTCGTGTGGTCCGACAGTTGTCAGCAGAGCTTCCAGGAGCTGAGACAAAGATTGACCAGTGCACCTATCTTGAGGTTGCATGAGGAGGGAGTAGGGTACGTAGTCTACTGCGATGCATCAGGGAACGGACTCAGATGTGTATTGATGCAGGAGTGGGCAGTGATCGCCTATGGATCACGTCAGTTGAGACCGCATGAGCAGAACTATGCTACCCATGACCTGGAGTTAGTAGCAGTGGTCTTCGCTTTGAAGACATGGCGACACTATCTGATGGGCGAGCTCTTTACAGTCTTTTCTGACCATCAGAGTATCAGGTACATCTTCTCGTAGAAGGACCTGAACCTGAGATAGAGGAGATGGCTTGAGTTCCTCCAGGACTATGACTTTGAGATAGTCTATACTCCTGGGAAGGGGAACGTGGTAGTTGATGCCCTCAGTAGGATGACGGGCATCCAGCTACTTGAGGAGGCGACAGAGCAGCTAGCCTCTTTGTAGATATCCTTTGTGGATAGAGATGGAGAAGCCTTCCTTCAGTCTCTCATAGTCACTTTTAAACTACTGCAGTAGGTCAGAGAGGCACAGCGTGGAGATGCCGACTGTGAGACGCGGCGTGCACAGATATCCTCAGGACAGGCACCTGATGGTTTCTCCTTTGGAGAAGAGCATGAAATCCTTTTCAGAGGACGTACCATGGTACCAGTCACTTTACGGGAGGAGGTGCTGAGAGATTTTCACACTTCTCCTTTGGCGGTACATCCTGGAGTGGCGAAGATGTACTAGGATCTCAGACGATAGCACTGGTGGCCAGGCATGAAGAAGGCTGTGGCAGAGTTTGTTTCCCTATGCCTCACCTGCCAGTAGGTGAAGGCTGAGCACCAGGTACCAGCAATCTTGGTACAGCCCTTGGAGGTTCCGGAGTGGAAGTGGGACGGCATATTTATGGACTTCGTGACTGGACTTCCACACACTTCCAGAGGTCACGACTCCATTTGGGTGATTGTCGACCAACTCACCAAGTCGGCTCACTTATTACCCATCAGAGAGCAGGGCTCAGTGGAGAGCTTGGGATGAATTTACGTTCAGGAGATTGTATGGATTCACGGTGTGCCATCTTCTATCATCTCCGATCGAGATTCTCTCTTTACTTCCCGGCTTTGGAAGGGGTTGCAGGAGGCGTTCGGGACGCAGCTACGTCTGAGCACAGCCTTTCACCCTCAGATGGATGGTCAGACGGAGAGGACCATTCAGACTCTCGAGGACATGCTCCGCGCATGTGTCCTCGACTTTGGTCGTAGCTGGGAGGACCACCTACCCTTGGTGGAGTTCGCGTACAACAATAGCTACCACTCCACCATTGGGATGGCACCGTACGAGGCATTGTACGGCCAACCTTGTATATCTCCTTTGTGCTGGATAGACCCTGGGGAGTCAGCACTTGTGGGACCGGAGATGGTCCAGGCCACAACAGAGAAGGTCCAAGTCATCCAAGAGCGGATGAGGACAGCTCAGAGCCGGCAGAATTCATATGCTGACAGGAGGCGGAGGCCACTAGAGTTCGAGGATAGTGACCACGTATTTTTGTGTGTCTCACCTCGACATGGATTACGGAGATTTGGGGGAGGCAGCAAGTTATCTCCGCGCTTCATCGGACCCTTCCAGGTCCTCAGTAGGATTGGCGAGGTGGCTTATCGTCTGGCTCTACCACCTCAGTTGCACTGGGTGCACGACGTCTTCCACGTATCTCAGCTGAGGAGACATGTGCACGACCCGACGCACATCATTGACCATGGGGAGCTTGACGTTGACGATGGGGTGACTTTTGCGGAGGTCCCAGTGGAGATCGAGGATCGACAGGAGCAGGTCCTACGTGGACGGTCGATTCCTCTAGTGCGCATCAGATGGCAGCACGAGAACCTCCAGGAGAGCACTTGGGAGCGGGAGGCTCAGATGCGTGCTCAGTACCCTCATTTGTTTCCCTAGTTTTGATGTATCTTTATGGGGACGTAAATCTCTGAGGTGGGAGTAATTTAAAGACCCATAAAATTCAAGGGAAATTTTTTCTTAATTTTCTTTGGAATTTTACAAGAGCGCGGTTTCTAACGGAACCTGATTCCGAGGCCCGGTGTGCCCAGAATCAATTTCCGAAGTTTGGCTCGGGTACGTTCAGTGAACGAACGAGCGGGTTTTCCTATCATTTGAACCAGTGCTCGAAATTGAAATTTTATAGCACCGATGAACTCGCAACGCTGATATTCGCATAATAATACCTTTTCTGAGGTTGCGTTTTATGCGGGATGAGAGTTAGTTTTGGGGGGAATTAGAAGAAGTTAAATAAATTGTGGAACACAATTTATTTTTAACTTTGTTGGTTATTTCCTCCCAAAAAGAGTTAGAGGTGGGGCCCACATCCACATAACCTCCCTTGAGAGGATAAAGTGTGGTGGGGAACATATGATCCCTAACTCATCAACTTCCCTTAAACTCCCCAATAACTCCACTCTATTTATTTTGACAACTTATGTATTTAATTTGGTGAGTTACATGTAAGTTTTTGAAATTCAAACAACTGAATTTCAAATGATTTGTTGTGTTAATAAAATAAGTTTAGAACTTATTTTATTAGGGGTTGGTGTTGGGTTGTTTGAGAGCTTTTTGGAGAAAAAGCTAAGGAACACCTTCTTGCTCGGTGAAGAATGCGAAGGACATCGTTCTTCAACGAAGAACTTCTCTGCCGAAGAACACAGTTCATCCGCGACGTCGTATCCACAACGCGACGTTCTTCTTCCACGTCGTCTCTTCCACGATGGTTTTCCACGATGGAATCGCCGTCAACGACTTCGAATCCTCGCTTCGTGACGTCGACGTTCTTTCCCCGCGACGCCCGACCTCCGCGATGCTTGTCTTCCACGGGTCGTTGACGAACACCGTTCCTGAACCAAGGTAGGGGTCTTATTTTTTTAATTAATTTCGTTCATGATTTTTCTAGTTTGTCGATCTTCGTGGTTTTCGTTTGATTGTTATCGAATAATGCGAGGGGGCCGGTCCGCACCAACACGGCCGACCCTCCTCCTTTTTCATGAATGATTTCTTTGTGGTTGGTTCAAGGAAGCGTGGTGTTGTCGCACCACGAGGTTTCATGCGAAAGATATGCGCGGCGCCGTCACGCCGCGCCGTGGAACGAAATTCAAGGACACGACGCCGTCACGCCGCGTTGAAGAAAACCGAAGGCGCTGAGGCCGGAGCGGGGCCACGGCGGAGGGGCGCGGTGTCGTCACACCGCGCCGGACGAACCGATCCGCGGCCGGTTCCGGGCCGTGGCGGAGTAGGGTGACCGGCGGCCGGCATCGGGCCGCCGGCGTCGGTACTGGAAGGGGACCGGCCATCGCCGGTCCCATGGTGCAGGAACCGGCCAGCCATGGCGGGCCAGCCGGACGTGGAGAACTGGGGGAATTTAATTCCCCCGGCCGGCAGCAGCAAGCGGCCCCATTAAGGGGCCGCGGTTTCAAACGAACCGAGGGGGCAGCGCCCCCCCCCCCCCCCCCCCCCCCCCGTGCGCGAGCCGCCAAAATGGCTCAGCCGTTTTGGCCGTGCAGCCGGCCAGCACGCCAGCACGTGGGTCGTCGGGCCTCGCCGATCTGTGTCGACCCGGACCCGGGTCGGCTCGACCCTGTTCGGGCCGACCAGGGGGTCTTGGGCCGGGCCCGAAACCCCCGTTATCAGACTGTTTGGGTTCAAATGCCCATAACTCGGGCTACAGACCTCCAAACGATGCGCCGTCAGTGGTGATGCGATCCTTGGATCGAGACGGTCGTTTCGGTATATTGTACTCAAGGTTTTGGAATACTTTGAGTTCGGCCGGGTTGGTTCGTACACGAAACCAACCGGGCCCTCGGAGCGGAAACGCTCATATCTTGAGCTACGGACGTTCGATTGACGTGTCGTCGACTTTATTGGTTTCCTCTTAGTGAGACGGATCTTTTTGCATACTCCGCCCGAGGTTTGGACGCAGGTGGAGTATGGTCGGGTTGGTTTTGCCTTAAAAACCAACCGGGCCCGTGGGACGAAAAAGCCAATAACTCTCAGACCGGGCGTCCGATTGACGCGCCGTCTGCGACATTGAGTTCTTGTTGATGATACGGAACTTTTGGATACATCAACTCTAGGCTATGTGTCAGTTGATGTATCAGCCTCTCGGCTCGTGGAGCGGACCCTCCCGAACGAGCTTGCTATGTGCGGGAACCCTAGAGCTGGCTACGACTGCTACTCTGACTGTGATGACGACTGTGCAGAGATCCTCAGTGGATTCGACGATGACGACTACAGCACTAAGCGATCCTATGTGGATCAGTGGGTCCGATCCTATGTGGGTCAGCGCTCAGCGGTTCTGTGTGAGCCAGCGCCTACAGATCTTGTGTGGGTCCGATCCTGTGTGGGTCTTTGCGGGGGTTAGTTTCCTACCGATCCTATGTGGGTCTTTGCGGGGGTTAGTACCTATCGATCCTTTGTGGGTCCGACGGCTTAGATGGATCAGTGATCATCTCTATCGTCTTCGAAGAAGTATACCTGTGTGAGCTGAATCCTGTTTTCTTTCCTGTGTGGATTGTGTTGTGTTATCCTGTGTGGATTACGTTTTGCTTTCCTGTGTGGAATACGTATACTTTCCTTTGTGGAATGAGTTGTACTTGGGCTCAGAGGTTGGAGCGTATTGGAAATTGATGACTTAGGTATATGTATGGGCATATACCTAAGCAGTGTCGGTTGTTACTTCGTGATTGTATCTTTCCTTTGTGGTTTATCCTTTGTGGATTTTGGGAGACCTTCAGGGGTCTCGGGGTCCCTACTTAGTAGCTTATACTCACCCCTACACGGGCTATGCCCGCACTACGTTGTGTTGGTTGCAGACAACGGATAGCGTTGATCGTGGTTGAGGCTCGCAGAGCAGGACGGTACCTGGAGGTGGACCACTGGGCGGGACGTGCTCGGAGCGGACGGCGGGACCCGAGGAGCAGAGGAGCTATCTGTACCCACCCTTCAGGTGGGATTTCCAGTGGACAGCTCAGCGTAGCATCTTTTACTTTTCATTTGTTGTTTTCCCCTTTCGAGTTGTACTTTACTTTTAGTTTGGGTTTTTATACTAGCCCATTTACTTTTCTGCACTTACAGTTGTACTCTGTTTTTACTTAGTGTTTACTTTTCTGCTTGCTTACTCTGTGGTGATTGTTTACTTTACAAAGGCAATGCCTTCCCTTTTTACCGGGATTTATGCCTTGGTGCTAGTCGCCAGCCCCTGGCCTATGGAAGGCGGGCTTGGGGTAGTCACAGCACGAGCCCTGAGGACAGGTCGTGACATGTACCGAGTTGAAAAGTAGGTGATTAGAGTCTTAGTGTATGGATTCAGTCACCACACCAATACTAGAGTCCCTAGAATGAAATATGAACTTAAAAACACTTAACATTGTTACCTCAAATAAATCTCATAGACTCTGATCCTATGGTAGACCCGACTTCTCTAATACCACTCTGTCATAAACCATCCCAATAGGGCCCACGTGGTGACTCCCAAAGCCCTCCTTCAATAGGATAAGGACTAGAGACTAGAATCGAGTAGGCATATCACTAACATGGGATGCCTTATCCTAAATTACCTATATACACACACACATATCCAAACCCAAACCATATGAAAATGTAAAACAACTAAAAAAAACCATGCATGTATACATCTAATCCCAAAACTAGATTATGAATGAAGTGACGGAAATTAAATAGGTCCAAATACAAGCCCACCATAAAGAGTCAAAAAAATGTACAACCTAAAAGTAATGATGGAGAATATTTTAGAGATACCATAGGAACACACCTTGGTCTATCCATTATCACTAAACACCGCTTGCTCCTGGTCCCTCTAGGACTCTATCAAAAGTTCAATCATCTACACAAGACATGACATGTGCGGGAAAATCTCATGCAGGGGTGAGTATAACAATACCCATTAGGACATCCTGAAAGCACAAAACATATAACAAATGAATAATAGTCAGATCTACATAGTTATATTTCTATAACACATATAATAAGAATATTTAAATATACTCAAAAAATACGCACGGTCTCAAGATAAAGTCACAAATGTAAAGAAAACCTACAATTAGATATCAAAAGGTTCCACATAGAAATTGTCTAGTAAAACACATTCCATGAGTCAAATAACATAGATGATGTCTATATGAGAGGTCATGATCATTAGGTCTCATCCTAGGAAGTATATGATGGAAGTCTGAAGAGATGTGATACACGGATGAGGATCGCTCCTAAGGTCATAGGGTATACCAACAACCCAATCTTCATTAACCCTCTAAGTAGAGGATCGGTGCCTATGTAGTGTTAGTCATGATGATACCAAGAACTCCACCTAGATCATGAATATGAATAAAGGATCTCACTTTGGAACTCATAGAAGGATTAAAAAAACTCTATCTAAGTAGTTCTACTGAAGGTATCACCATCCTATGTGCAGAACATGATTCTAAGCTACCCCTAAATGAATGGATATGGGGAAAACACCCTTACAAAAAATTTCCAAGATATAGAGGAAAAGGGATCCAAGACAACTTTGAAGGAGTACCCAACATGTAGTAGGAGTACACTCTGTGTCCCTTCAACCCTAGGTCCTATCCGTGTAAACATATTGTGTTTGTGTCAGTGTTTTTGTCCATGTTCATATTCATGTCTGTGTAATTGTACAATATGTTTTTTTTCATGTACTTCTACTTGTGTACTAATACATGGATTAGCCTGTGTACATCTCGGATGGTCATATCCATATAGGAATACACAGCATGCCTATGCCCATGTACTCCATCTTGTGTTTGTGTATCCTTAGTGGTGCACACTAAGACTCTAGTGAAGAAACCACATGTTGTGTGATAGGAGTCACACATTGTATGATACTTAACTTCACACAGAAACCCTATCCACCGCACAGTGTTCCCATACGCCATATAATCCCATATTACACATTGTGTAGATCAAGTTTTCTTAGAAACCCTTGTTATTCCTTATACATATGCTCGCACTATCGTCACCTTGTATTTCAGATACTCTCTCACTAGAAATCATGGATTTACTCTGGTTAGGCCTCTCCGTTACCACTTTTCATATTCCAGTCACCTGATTCGCATAGAAATCAGTTTCCATTCATTCTTTTTATCATTGCACGCACCATCTAAAACCAGAGGATTCTAATCTAGTCTGATTCATTCACCTCTACCACCATCTCATTACCCTCATACCATACTAATTTTGTATCTACGATATCATATTGTTGTACCAAGAAATGGGTGTGCAATGATCTATTCATCGGTATTTGGGTTGAACCACTAGGAAAATGAAACCCCATTGATGAATAGAAAAAATAGGGAAGAAAATCACAAACCACAACCACGAGGAATGAAACTCAATAAATTTTCATTTTTGGCCATGATTGTTTTCCATTATAATGATGTATGAATAGATAATAGATAATCATAAAGAAATTCACCCAATTCATAGATAATTTAACCTGAACCCTCAATATGCATGATCCGATATTCAATTTTTTAGTTGATTGATTCATTTTCATCATAGGAATAATAAAATGGGAAGAAATACAATCAAAACAAACATCCTACCATGATATGGATCGATCACTAATTAATAATGATCCTGCATCATTATCAATGGTGAGATCTTTGAATCTCATTACACATCGATCTCCAATCTACAATCCAGTTGATGTTCACCTGAGAGAGATTCTCCAACACTCTCCCAAAGGGTTCTTCAATGGATCCAAGGAGATACAGATACCCCTATAATTCCATAATAACTGAATTCTTATAGAAGAATTTAGGTTGTTATTTCAATGGATAAATAAAATAATTTTACTTAATTTTTTTATTTATTTTATTCCTGTGATGACTTTTCCACAAATGATCCGCAGTGACAAAGGTTATGTTGCACCTAAGGTAAAACCTGCATTCTGAAATCAATGGTTCCCTCAGATTTCTGATATGGTCCCCTATTTAGAATTTATTCCACTATTTTAATAAAACTACACATGTGTGTTATTTTATATATTTTATATATTTCAAAAATTTATTCTAGACACACTGAGTCTTGGAATTTCACGCCATCTCAGTGCCTAGTATCAAAAATAATCCATACAATATCCAAAAATAAAACATGAAAATTCTAAGTCACTACACCAACATATCATAAGATTGGATTCCATGGCCACATCCACATCCTCGACCTAATCGGTTGGTATTATTCTATCTCCCTTCATGACATGGTGATACTAATCCTACTCCCAAATGTGGATTCAGTGAAAATCCCTTCTCACTAGCCAATAGAGGAAAAGTTCTAAAAAATCATTGAAGATGGACCATTTTTACAGGATCGGCACTTAATTAGGTCCTTAGTACACTAGGTATTCTTATGGATTGGACTAACACACCAATGTTACATACCACATAACTATAAGTGTGTGTCATATGACTACCACTTCCCCCATGAGTAGACTCAAGGTGATGTTTTCTATAGTAAGACAAATCACTTCCCTCTCTCAATGTTGAACTTCCCTATCCCACACAATCATCTTTCATTAGGTTTTTCTTAGTAATAAGGGACTAGTTTAAAATTTTATAAATGGTAGTCAACCTAAAAATGTTCAACTAGGATTGGATAGAATTCACAATACCATCCTCAAAACATCTCAATATTTTCAACTCAATGCCATCAAGAGTCAAAGAAAAGCACTAAAGATTGATGAAATGAGATGAATAATCCATAACAGACATAGAACCCTACTTTATATGTATAAACTCTCTAGTGCGGTCATCTCTCAGAATATGTGTAAAATAAGTAATCATAATAGACTATTTTTAAGTCTCTCCATACCATATACCTTTGATGATCTTCCTAAGTAATAATATCCCACCAACACTTGGAAAAATCATGAAGTATATTGGTCGTGAGATTAACCCTCCTATCTGAAGGCATATCCAAATTTTTGAAGATAGATAACATCGCCTCTATCCATGACTCAATATCCTTAGGACTACCTTCTCCTGAAAATGTAAGAGATTGATGCTACTAAAATTCCCACATCATCTCTTCCATAGTAGGGGAGGGTTATGGGGATCCCTGTATAGACTATACTAGTCATATAAAACACTCTCATAACTAAGCATCGAAACCCATATCAAGATTAGTTGGAGGTTACACATGAGGCACTATAGGAGGAAATACTGGTGGGTTAGGGCCCACCACCATCGGAGCATTTTCATCACTACCTTCATGGCGTACAACCCAATGACATCATGGTGGAATATCTCTACAATGCCAAAGGAATCCCTCAAAACCGAATTTGATAACATAATAAATCTCAAAGTAACAAGAAATGATAGGTACATAGACTTCCTATATAAGAGTCAATACCATATTCCTAATACTAAATCTAGGTCTAAATGACACAAAATATCATTTAAGATCACAAGAGACATTCCCTACTATCCCACTACTAAGGTCGAGTTAGGGTCAATGTATCATATATTATAGTAGAGTTTCTGGTATATAGAGTATCAATTTCAAGTTATATAGGAAAATATCCTTTACATTAAAATTGGAATATCCATTTAATGGAAACCATTTTATTTAACTTTTAAGAATTATCTAGTTCATAGTCATACACATATATCACGATCTAGATAGATGAGTCGCCATTCCTAAGTTATTAATGTATAAGATTATAAGTTACAATTGACATGTTATGTAACTACAACCCAATCCTTACATAAGGTTTCAAGATTTAATAATCCATAAAAATGATTTTATTAGATGAACCACCATTCCCAATTTATAATATACATGCTTTATAAATTATAATTGGCATTAATGTAATTGAAATCAAATAACATTTAAATCCATACAACCAACTATTCATTGTACTAACATATAACAATTGGTTAGTTAAGGTTCCAACATCAAGATATATGGGAAAAAATCATTTAGGTTGATGTTGTCATGTTAAGCAACCAATTATTTCTTTTCCTATAAGAAACAATATCACATTTATAGATATAACAATCAAGGCACATATGGTATGGTCCAGGAAATTCATGCAATGAAATAAATATGGAATGGAATATGTATGATGTGTGAATCTCTATGTGCCTATAATGATGCATGGTAAACACTTCCTTATCATATCAAGCCAAGGGTAAAAGAGAATCCATAATAATAAGTGCCACAAATCATGTTCTTTACCCAATGATTAAATCAATACAACTATAATAGACATACTCAAAAAAACAAATCTAATACTAGGAAATTGTATTTTTTCCCTATACATGGGTTAACTACTCCTAGGAATAGTCTCATTATCAATTTCTGACACATTCCTAGTCTATTTTCTAATAACCCAAATCAGTAAGGAAAAAGTAAAAGGTCTCTGATACGACTTTGTAATGTCCCGAACCCAGTTCACTCATAAGTAACTGAACCTTGTTAGCCATGTGGATTCAACATGCCTCCCCATATTCCATAGGTTCCTTAATATCAGTGAGGATCTACAGCAATATAGTGGAGAGATTGTACCCACTTTTATCAGAGTTTTAGCATAGTGGTATTTTTATTGAATAAGCAGTAGAAACAAAACAAATGATATAGTGTAAGAAAAACGTGAACATACAAGAATAATAATAATCATTCCAGTGGAGTCCACAAGTATAATAATATCCAATACCATATAAAAAAGGATTTCTTGACTGTATTCTATACAAAAATGGGGAATATCAGGAAAATAGATCAACAATAATATACAACATGCTATACAAAAATGAACAAAATATCAAAATTTATCTCCAATAGAATCATGATCATAAGCTCAGTCCTCTGCTCATTTACTCTATCTTAGTATAGAAAATAAGGCATCCAAAGATGGACCCTTCCCCTTTCTCCAACCTAAATCCATGAAATAACTCGGGGTTCCAAACAGTGACCCAAAAAGGGTGTGAGAAAAACTCAGTAGGCCACCAAAAATGGTTTTTAACACTATCCAGTCTATGAATATACAATGTGTAGTGTGTGGGTAATAATCAATATAAATGGTAAATAAAATAAACCACGTCGATCGAGGTTCCTCATGGGACACCCGGCCGACACAACCTACTTTGTCCTAAGCTAATATGTCTCTAAAAACTTAGTATTTTATTTTTATATATATAAGGTTAAGACCATAGGTTTATAACTAAGGAATCCATGTAATAATTATATTTATATAAGATTACATAATTCTCGTGGAATTTAAGCTTAAGAAGGAAGTAAAATTAGGTTGTTAAGTATTTAAAGAATAGATAAAATCCAAGTATGTTATTTGACTTGGCATATACATCAATTGATTTAATTGATTGGCATCCTAATCCTGTCCAAGGTGTTCCAAAAAGGGAACCCAGGTATCTATTGAGGTTTACTATGAACCCAACATCTTATGAGCCCATCCATGGAATTCCTTGTGGGAACCCAACTATCAACCAAGGTATGGTATAATGTAATTTCCCTCTGAGCCTATCCTTGGAATTACATAAATTAAATCCAAGTTTCACCCATGGAATAATATAATTCAATCCCCTCTGAAATCATCCTTGTTATTCCACATAGGGAACCCAAGTGTTGCTCATGGGATAATATAAGTCCACTCGCCTAGTGATCCCTTCCAAAGAATCGTATATAGGAATCTGTGTATAACCCTTGGTATGATATAATCCATTTATAATTCATTTAATTTATTATACTCGATGATCCCATACTAGGAATTCCGAGTCAAAACCCTTGTATCACTCTTGGAATGACATGATGTATGTTCTTTAGCTAGTGGTAACCCATACCCTTTAATAATTCACTTTGTCCATTTAATTCATAGGGATGACTAAAGATATAAATAAGAATAAACAAGGTCCTAGGAACATGGGCTTACCATTCTACCTTCTTTAATTCAAACTATATTTAATTTACAAGGTCCAAATAAACACACCTCAATTAGTGGTTCAATTTCATTTCAAGGCATTAGTATTATAGAGCTTTAAGAATTGTACACCCAAAGGGGTGGATCACATCAAGGTAAACAACCTCCAATGATGAATTTAGGTTTTAGGACTACCCTAATTAAGGTGATGTCCATTAATTTAATTAATTATAAATTTATTAAGCATTTCATGGAAGGTCTGGTGCATGGAATGATAGTTCACAATATAGTCATTAAGACTTTAGGGTAAAAGAACAAGACCACCTACCTTATCTTGGTAGACAACTTCTCATCAGATATCAACTTTAAATTCAATCTATAATGGGATAAAATTGATAAATGGACACATATCCTAAAAATAGGGCATATTATCTTGCACATATTTAGAATTACATATGTATAGATAGATAAAAAACAATAGGATTGAAGAACTTACCAAGATAGATCCAATGTGATGAATGAATATTGATTCTGATATTGTATGAGAGAGGATTCTCAAATCCTAGGAAGACAAGTAGAATAGGAGATCCCATGGTGGCCACTACAATGTAAAAATAAAGGAAGAATAGTGGTTTAGTTTTAATAATGAATTAGGTAAAATGGGGATTTCACCCATCTTTAAAGGGTGTCCGGTTTGGCCACACGGTTGGCCAAACCATGCACCAACAATGTGTTAGCACTATCCCATGGAACACACCCCTCACAAGGTTTATTCATGGTTATACAAACTATGTGCTAACCATGCCTTTTAGCTCTGAAACACGATTTCACCATTTCACATGGCCATGTGTACTACCTTAGATATTTTTTCAAACTATGATCCTCTATATAAGGGTCGCATGGTTGAGTTGAACGATTACTACTAACTGTCTACTAACCATGTTCCTTAACCTATTTCTTCAAAAAACTAGAGATCCAAATTTCAAACAAGCCCTGGATGATTCCAAACACTTACTTAAACCTTAAATCACTTTTATTAGATTGAAAATGAATATTAAAATAAAAATTTAAAGGATTATTACCTCATTAAAAATATAGGGTGTTACATTAGACATGGAAATATTTATTTCTTGATGTTATTTAGTAAATATTATTTTCATTTTGAGGTTAAAACATTTTTATGATTTTTTCCTAATATTGTGAATTTTGGTATTTTATTGGAGCATGAAATTAATGAATTTAAATATAAATCTTTATTACTATTGAAATTTTATTTTTACCAACTCATATAATGTGTTATTTTTTAATTTTAATATTAAATATCTATACATTTATAGGGAACGAAATTTTAGTTTGAAGACATTAAACTTGTTTTTATTCCTCAAAACCAATCCTATTAAAGGAAATCTAGAAGATTTATTATTGACCACATCTCCAATCATGAGGAGGAATAAATTAAATTATGATGTGATAAATTTTTATACTAGATAGGTTTAATATGGTGTTATAGTGGAAAATAGAGTGAATTTCATTTGAAAACTTATTAAAGTATAAATATGGAACATAATATGAGATGTTGGACTAAAAAATTAATTTTGGATATAGTGGATCTCTATTAGTTATCAGTATAAACAAGAGCAAATTTCATTTGAAATATTATATAAGTAGAAATATTAAACCAAATATGAGATGTTGGACTAAAAAACTCTCTATGGATGTAGTGGATCAATATAATTATATTCATGGAATCTAGTTTTTATTAAACTATTAGATGGGGATTATCCTATATGTTTGATATCTTAAAAGGTATTGGTTCTTACATATTTTCATATTTATATATTTATGAATGTGTGTGTTAAATATAACAAAATGATTTTTATAGGTTGAACATTGACATAAAATTATTAAACATCCTGCAAGATTTGAGCATAGTGGATGTAGGGTGTCATGTGTGCCAAATTTTAAAATTAATCAAAATCTAAAAACCTTAATTTAATAAAGAGGATGTTCACATTAATTTTTAATTAAATATTAAAAAAACCTCAAATAATTTTCATGGGATTTTATTCCCACTCGATGTTGTTATCATTTTTTCTTAAGGATCTGAATGTGGGTCCCTCTATAAATATAAAAAAAATGCTCCAAGAATATTTTGATGTCATCCTTGACCTATTTGGATGAATCATGAGTGGCCAAGTTTGGACTATTTTTATTATATCAATCATGGTATATGTTCTCAAATTTTCTTTGTTGGTTGATATGATTTGGGAGAGCGAGCTCTCAATTATGTGTTAAGAATAAAATTAGAGTTTTTTTCAAACCTAATTAACATATTCTAATTACACAATGTATATTTTATTTTATAATTAGAAATCTACAAAAAAAAGGTATCTCCTTATTTGTGTATTCTAACTAAAACCCATGTCATCATTTATTATTTAATTTTTACTTCAATAAATATAACTATTATTTAACTGATAAATAAATTAATCTTATGTTAATTAAATTTGTAATATTATCACTTCTTAATTTATTAATTATTTAAGTGATATTAAATAAATTTGAAGTAATAATTTATCTAATTAAATAATTACATAAACTGGATCCATTAGATCTATCTGAGATCTCACCAATATGTTAATATTCACTTGTTCATTAATTCAAAAAAATTGTTTATATATATATATATATTCTAAATACATATCCATATCCCTTAATTCTTGATCAAGAATAATATAGTATTGAATTAAAATAATTATAACGTAATTTGATATTAATAATTAAAATAATATCAACTATATTTTATTAAATAAAATTAATTTGAATTTGATGATCTTCTCAATATAGTTATTTTTTAGCCCCTATGTATCATTAACATTGGAAGTTAATAAAACTCATAGACTAGGAGTGGTATCTTGAAACACATCATGGTCCCCAAAAATAAATAGAAAATTCATAGAAATAAAAACCTTCCTACGAGTGTTGACTATATAAATTAATTAATTTTTCAACCAATAAATTATCATGAACAATTCATATGTATTTCATCATCCATTAATGTTTGATCGATCATTATATTACTTACTGAAATTAACCTTCATGTTTTCTCCATGGCCATGGACATAAGTCATGCACCATTATCCCAATCAAAGGTCATAAGATATCTTCTTCTATAGCCCAGAAGGGATAAATCCATTCTTCATAATTCAATTGTTTTCATTCTAATTATGATTCAATAAATGAAACCAATATAACAAAGATAATATATGTCAAGGTATTGATTGTATATTAAATTAATAAATTCATGTTATGCATTAATAATGATTTCATGTCTCAGGATCATTATAGATATTTTTTTATACAAATTTACTATGGAACATGGTATTTTTAATTCCAACCGGTAGTTATGTTTTCTCTCTTGGGGATCACTTAGTAAAAACATCATTAAAATATGTCAAAATTATTTTAATATTCCAATAAATGATATTCATACATCATCTATGTATATTAGACCTATGAATTTAGACCACATGACATATCTTTATGAATATTTTTTTAGCATACCATGATTCTCATTATAGAGGGTACTCCTATAACATATTGATTTAACAAATATCCTAATTTTAATATTACATAAGTTTTGTAGAATTGAAAATATTATTTAATTAGAATATAACATTTATATATGACTTCATATATTTTAGTAAATCATCATAATAGATTATCCTTCAGAAGTGTATTCTTTTTTTTTGTGTTTAGTGATCATTAAAAAGAAAAACTCATAAAGTGTTATCATATTTATCTTTATTATGATCTATACTATTGGGTACTATATCATGATCTTAGGAAATGTTTTATATAAAAATATTTTTATGAATACCTTTGAAGCCATAATATTTATCTGTTTAATAAATGTGTTAACCACAGGATACATTTATCATTTCAATATCACTGTAAAAAATTATGATATCATATCGACTACATCTATATATATAATCATATCCCTTGATTAATAGTTTTGTATCCTCTCTATATTCTATAAAATTACCTACTATACTCTAAATAATATTTTTATCCACTAAACATTATAGTTCTCATATAAATTTATTTATATGAAAAAAAATAGTACATATATTTTCATATATGATAGATTATATCACAAAATCATGAAGGAATTTATTCATTATTTCTTTTCTATACACTATTTGGAGATGAATATTCACGAATGATTTATTTCATGTGGCATCAGAATCAATACTCTCTTAGATTATAGCATATTGTATTTTTAAATACCTTAACAATTTATATACTTTGATTAAGTAAATATAGATTCCTAGATATATCTATGTAGATCTTGACCCCCATACATGATCCTTGGTTTTTATTGAGGTATGGATATTTTTATTTTTAGTTTAAATGATTTTTTTGACCTAATGTGAATTCCTAATAAGGCCACAAAAGTTTTGAAGGTTTACAGGGCTTGTTCAGATCCTAGAGCCCAGGTTTTTGGAAAAGATAGTTGGGTTGTACGATTTGAGGAAACCATGTGGGGCATTTTATAAAGTAGTAGGATGCCGCATGTGGGACCACCTATAATTTTTAACAGAGACCAAACGAATAGTTGGTGCACAATTTTTCTAACTATGTTCCATGATTGTGTGAGGGTGGTCCTTGGATAGAGGAGTGTTCTTTGTTGGCGCATGGTTTTCCCAACCGTGTGGCCAAACCATGTGACCTAGGAATTTTAGGGGAAATTACTTTTTCATCATTAAAATTTATTATAATCTAATTTATATTTCTCTCTTCCTCTATTGGATATACCCTTCACTTCTTGGGAGCTACTTTGAATCCAAATAGTAGGCTTGGCTCATTTTTTTCGTTAGGCCTTAGATTCAAGCACTGTTAGTCTCATTGGATACACATCAGTAAGTTATTTGATCATCTGTATCATTCTTTGGTTGTCTTTGTATCGAAAGAGTTATTTAGGTGCAATATAATATGCCCTATTTCTAAGATATTCATATGTTCTTCATTTTTCTCTTAGAATGGACTGAATCAGAGGTCGATACTGGATGAGTTCTCTACCACATGGATACAGTAGGTGGTTTATACATTTCCCTTAAAGTTTAGTGTTTATTATGCCTAGTTGTAGTTGTGCTGCACACCGGACTTTCTGGTTCTTCCCTTAAATTAATTTAACACCTTGATATAGTTGAATTAGAAACTATTAGGTTTCCAATATAGTACCTTTTATGTTTTTTAGTTTTTTATCCTCAACCTAGGACACCCATGGGGTGTGGCCTCATATCTACCCCTTGTTTTACCACTACGTTGGGTGCATTGGAGCTCACCAATTTTAGTGGGAGCCTTAATGGGAATTTAAAAAAAAATTAATGATGTGGGCTCCTTATTTTACCTATTAGTTTGTAAATTAAAGTAATGAATTGAATTAAATGATTAAAATAAGGTTATTCCCCCTTTTTCATGTGATACATGATGTTGAATTTATTTAATTATTTGAATAGAAATTATGGAAATGAGTTAGATGAAATCATGTAATGTGAATGGTTATGAAATGATAAATGGTTTGATTGGTGAATTAAAATGGTATTGGGTGGCTTGGATAAGCTCATTGGATCCTGATTCCATTGGATTCCATAGAAATTTCTACTCCATGGATTTATAATGATTACAGTAGTGGATGCCTTAGATGAGCTCCTTGTATCCTGATTCCGTAGGATGATAAGGAATTTTCTACCCCTTGGATCCAAATTTCTTGGAATTTCATTGGAAATGCTTATGGACGTTCTCCTTTTACTCCACCCAAGTCATTATCTATTTTCCATCAAGATTCTCCTTAGACTCGATGAGGATTCCTTGGTCTTCTATACCTTGAATCTAGCCCTTCATGGTATGACACTTGATACACTGTATGGTCATTGTAGATATTTTACAATGGATTATATAGAATAGTCTATTGTGGATTTTTTTACACTAGATTACATGACATTTCAATTTTGGGTATTACTACTATGATTTACAAATATCCCTGGTATGGTTATCTGATTATAGTGGTTAAATTGGACATAATTTCACTTGTTTATTTACTCTTTGAACTTAAAACTTATTTAGGGTGATTGATTATTATTTCATGGGGATCCATTTTGGATAGATATGATCAATTTTGTACTGGACCCTTTTCTTTTATTTATGTTTTACCTATGATATATTAAACATTGTATATTTTTATATTACATGGATTGGACTTTCTATAGACATCATCAGTGCTAGACTACTGAGTGTTGTATCACACCCTATTTGGGCCACCAATGGGTACCCAGACAGACTTCATGGATATAGGTAGGGACTGAGGAAAGTGCCTGTTTTATGATTCTTGATTTGATTGTTTCTTAGGAGCAGGGGAGCACGTGGCCAATCTAAGCTCATGATGCTAGCTGGAGATAGTTCTTTTTTGTCTTTTTATACCTTTTTATACATGTATTGTATGGGATGCCTGTATACCTATTTTTCTACTTTTTAGAGACCTAACACATCATTTTGTATATGATACTTCTTTTGATATTATTTATTACAAATATCTTCTGGATTTTTATCTCCTTTCAATGATTTATATTATGCTTACACTATTGATATACATGTTATTTCATTGCATTACACTCTGACATAAGGTAATAGTATCCCCTTAGACATGCCCTAGGCCCTCACTACTAGTTGGAAGCCTCTGGCATATGGGGAGATGCGCTTGAGGCCATGTGACCTACCGACTCATGGATCCGTTTAGTGGAACTCGGGTTGGGATGTTATAAAGTTGTGTCATAGGTGTTTCTTTTCTCATCTGACTATTTTGAGATAATAGAAAAAATCTTATGAATGAATTTTAATTTTGGAATGAGCTATTCTAGGGAGTATCTAACCTACGTCAAGGAAAAAACCAAATTTCCTAGAACAAAAATTATTGTTTTATGGATTTTTCCTATTACAATTGATTTGATTCCACCATTGGGTGATGCACTTGAATTGTTATGTTATTATTTTTTTGATTGAGTAATTTCATTTATACTTGTCCCAATGATATGAGGGAAAGGAAGTATTCAGCATGCATCATTTTAGGCACCTTCTATAATTCACATGCTATGAATTATGCCATGTCATTTAGGATGCATTGCTTGACTGCATGACATTATTGTGTGCCTTGATTGATATAGTTGTTGTTTCATAAATTATTTTTTCATGTAATTAAGAAAAATTATTGGTATGTAGAGTTTATTCCATAACCTAAATAGTTTTTTCCTACTTTGGTTACATTAGAAACCCTAGGTAGTCAATTATGGAACATTGATTCAGGGTCTATTGGTAGCATGGATTGGAACATGTTATGGTTCGGACTAAATGGGTGCCATATTTCAGTTTATAAGGTGTATGGGCCCTTATGTATTGGAAGTAGTGAACCATTTTATTCAAAAATTTAGTAAGAATTGTAAACAAATGTGAATTTTAAATGAAATTGAAATTGTGAAATAGAGAACTTGGCCTTGACCCAACTTTAGAGTGGGCAGTAGGCAATTTATATGGTTCTTTTTACAACCATTTATGTTATCATTCTTGGATTTAGAAGTAGGCATAGGGGTGTGAATTATTTATAGGAAGGCTTTGACCTATCCTATGATTTTATCTACAACTTGTTTGCTACTCAGTTATTTTCTGAGGCATATTTTTGGAATTGTAGAGACATGCCACCACGAAAAGATCTAATCATGCACCAAGAGGCTGGTGATGACCATGATCCATAAGTTATGGGCCCTAGGATACTAATAGAACCACTTTTAGTGCCAGTTGTGGCTCCAGAATTTATGCTAGACATGGGTGATGATGCCTAGTTCCACAAGGGTTTCCTACACTTTATGCATACTTTTCAGGGAGCACTACAGCCTGCCTCATCTATGGCAGAGTTGACGTGTGTGTTCAAGTAGCAGTAAAATACCATATTTTTGGGGGATTGTGGTCCATAGGTTGTATATCTATGGATTAAGACATTTTTTTCAATTTTCAAGAATTTAGAGACACCTCATGATATGAGAGTGAATCTTGCAACATACATTCTTAGAGAATGAAGCTAGGTTTTATGAATATTTTTTTCATGATACTCTAATAGAAGAGAAGACTAGTGATTTTATGTATCCAGAGTAGGGTGTAATGAAAATTATGGAGTATTAAGTGCACTTTATAGAGCTTTAGTGCTTTGTGTTGGTTTATCTTGCTGATAAGGCATTGAGGGAGAGATGTCTTGAGGAAGTTCTAAAGCATACTGTTTGATCATAGGTCAACATGTTTAGGTTGAATACTATTATAAATATAGGGAATCGAGAACTTATTATAGAATGGAACCTGAGGGAAGACGGGAGCATCGAGAGTGGTAGTTTAGTCTCATGACCTGGTGGTTCAACGAATTCTGGCAGGAAGTGTTGTTTTGAGACTTCTCATATGGGAAGTACTAGTCATGCTATTAGTGCTTTTGGTATTTTCTTCTACCATCAGTGTGGGAGAAGAGGACACATATAGAACTAATGTGATGAATACCTATTTGATTGTAGATCTTGTGGTAGGATGGTCCATGTATAGTATTTCTGTAGGAAATTCCCTCCAACTATCATTGGTATTGATCATTCAAATCGAGGTGGTTTTCAGGACAAAGGTATCCAGGAAATATTTTTACCTAGATAGAAAAGTGGTCCTACTCTGGGTAGTGAGGTAATTTCATAGGGTCATTGTTCAGGCCAGATATATTCTTTATATCCTACCCCCAAGGAGCAGAGCATCAAACCATCTATGGTGAGAGCTGTGATTTTAGTATCCTATACTATAGTATCTATTCTTTTTTATATAGGTACATCACATAGTTTCATATATTTACTTATTGTGTAGAGCATTGG
Organism: Viscum album; assembly: GCA_963277665.1. NCBI lineage: Eukaryota > Viridiplantae > Streptophyta > Magnoliopsida > Santalales > Viscaceae > Viscum > Viscum album. The sequence continues at coordinate 475,968,793 of OY728156.1, forward strand.
GCTCCTTTTTTAGTTTTATGAGGGCTTTGTGACACTCGATACTCTGTTGGGGATTAGAACGAAGAGTGTACTCTAGTGTAGGGGGTTCCCCCTTGGGATAGTTGGGTGTCACTTCTTATGGAATTTTTTATCCTTAAGATGATAGGGTTTGAATTTATAATCAGGATGTAATATCTAGTTTATTATTGATACCATGTTGATTTTTATCACTAGAGGGTGACCTTCACATCACCAGAGGATGAAGTTTTTATTCACAAGGGTGAATGGGATGTCCAGGTGATTCAAGCTAGATTAGAGAATTGTGAGTTGGGTAAGATGACAACCCAGAATTCTAGTTTATATATAGATGTCTAGGGAAATCATCAGACAAACTTTCATCTAGTGATTGATTATTTCAGGGGAATTTATCAGATGACTTTTCAAGCTTACCTCTTGAGCGAGAGGTAGATTTTTTCATCAATCTAATGCCAATATCTACACCAGTATCCATTCCTCCTTATAGGAATGGATACTATTGAGTTTCAAGAGATCAAGAGTCATATAGAGGACTTGGAAAAAAAGAGTTTTATCCAACCTAGTATATTTTTTGGGTTTTCTGATCCATTTTGTGAAAAATACATATGGAACCATCATTCTATATGTGGATTATCATAAATTAATTCATTTGATTATTAAGAACTAATATCCTTTTCTGTGGATATATGATCTCTTTGACCAGCTCTGAGGAGCTCGAGTTTTCTCAAATATTAACTTGAGGTCAGGTTATCATCAGGTGTGTGTTCAACCTACAGACATATCTCATACATCTTTTTATAGCAGGTTTAGTCTATATTAGTATTTGGTTATGTCGTTTGGTCTGATGAATCTGCCTACAGTTTTCATGTAACAGATAAAAAAATTTCATCCTTATATGGATTCATTTTTAGTGGTATTCATGGAAGATATCTTGGTGAATTATCACAATTGACATAACCATGCACAACATCTTTATATAATTTTGGATACACTCAGAGAGCATCAATTATATGCTAATCTCATAAAGTTCCACTTTTGGATGGATCATATTTGCTTCCCGAGTCACATTATCTTAGATACAGGAGTATCATTTGACCTAGAGAAGGTGAGAGATTTAGTTTACTAGGATCATCCCAAGAGAAACTTTGACATACATAGTTTCCTATGGATAGCTGGATATTGCAGTATAATGACCCAAGATTGACATACATGGACATTACATTACTTTTACAGAATACTTAATACATTACACAAAAAAATATGCCCAAATATCATATTAGTTTAGTAACTTTGGAAACTAGAAACACATTCTTATAATTTGGTGAAAGATCTTAAACATCTCCCATAAATATCTTCCCCTTTAGTTTTTTGACTTATAACATTTTTATATCTTGGGAAAAATAAAACATATGAAAAGGGTGAGCCTAGATGCTTAGTAAGTGTAAAAATGGAAAATATCAAAAAAAACATGAACATTAGAATGTAATAACATGAACATAACTTGTTAAAATAATACCATATATAACATATATCAAAATCTTGAGACATTGGAATAAATCTTGGAAGTTCATAAGGCATAAATCATAAAGGAACATGAACCATGAGAAAATAAAATTGGCCTGAAACATGGAATTTTTTAAAACACATAAGCATGGAAAATCATTTCCATATTATCCAAGGCTTATTTCCAAGACTATTATAGTAGATAGATTCATTTACTAAACTGAGTTCACTCCTCGTTCTATCTTCATGTTATTGAACCAAGTTTACTTATCGTTCAAGCCCTATATTACTGAACTAAGATCAATTACTATTCCATCCTTATCTATCTCATGAGATATAAATCTTTACCCAATTCATTGGATGGACATATAGGTCTCACCCATCTCATAATTAAATCATTCTTACATTTTTCACAAAACCATAAATCATTTATCATAGCATAACCCAAGGAATAAAATGGGTTTCTTAAACATCATTCCATCATAAAATAATCAAATAAACACAAATGGATTTCATAAATATCATTCCATCATAAAAATAATCAAACCATATGAATAATAGGGTTATTATACTTGAAAAATATCCTTATTAAATTATTTTACCTTAGATGGAAAATAATTTTGATAAAAAACTTGAAATTAATTCTTGAGAAAAATATCCTTTCTTCTTTAAAATCATTTTCTTTTCTCAAAATTCCATGCAATATTAAAAGAAAATAATTTATTTTAAAATAACCTTGAAATATTATTAAGGAATATTTATGTAAATAAGTCATTATGAAAACATAAAAAAACATTCATGTTGTATAAGTTAAAAGAAAACATTCTTCTCGTACTTTTGTTAGGTAAGTCAAAAAGTACCTCATATCAAAAATGACAAAAGATTCCTTTCATAACATTTTATAAAAATTCACCAATGGGTAAAATTGAATTTAAAAAATTATATAAGAATATAAAATATATTTTGTAATAAAAATTTAGGAAACATGGGCACGAATGATAAATATACCCCAGTAAATACTTATATATAAACAATCTCGAATAATAATGTGATTGTGAAATTATCTCTTACCTTAGGTATGGGTTCCTTCATACATGTCTAAACCTACTGTATAAGGTTTTAAATAATTTCATTAACTTATTCCAGAATCATATTCGTTTTTATAATATCATAAGTGATTATACTATTATTTTTTTGTTAAAACATTATTACTCGTCCATCAGGGATTAACTTTTTCATTTTCTAACGCATTTTTTTGGATAAGTTCTTGTTTCTCTTATTAGGTTATAGTTATATTTTTTATATAATAATATTAGTATAATATATATCATATTTACTCATTCTATTCATTTATATAATCATTCTTAATGAACTGCATCGCATCGTGGAGATTATAGGTCGTACCTATGCATGAGTGACAATATCATTCCCATAATTGTGGAATGATATTTAAGAGGATGGTGTATATAATATTGAAGAATCAGTATCATTTTATAATAATTATATATATTTATTATTTCTATCATTACACCCATCCAAGTAAATTAGAGATGAAAAATGGATTACACCACAATGTGGAGACGGTAAGTCGTACATACGCATGCGTGGTGATTTCATTTTTCATAGGATTGATAGAAGGTGAAATATGGTTGTTTCATAACCATAATAACATATCAGAATATAAGTGATACTATATTTATTATTTTATTATGGAAAAAACTCATGAATAGAAAGTAGATGAAGAAATAAGTTTGAAAGAATCGGTAGAGGAGATTGCCTCTTCTTTGACGAGCTCCCTCTAGATATCCTCTTAAAGGCACTAGAGTTGGTCTTTTGAGAATACCAGTACCTCTATAATGTAAATAAGGAAGTTGATAAGTGAAATGGTTAGGGGATATCTGAACTTGAAGGCTTAAAGTGAAGTGATGTTTTGAGGGAGGATGTTCCCTTTTATAATTGAGTTGAGGGACACGTTTGGAATCTCTAAAAATATTAATTTATAATAAAATAAAACCACATAAAAAACCAAAACAAAATCCATATCTTAAAATATAATATCAGATAATGTTTTAATATCATCAAACAATAAATTTGAGACAAGTTTTTCTATCAATTTAAACTTTATTATTTTAATTAATACTTAGTTATTTTGTTTAATTTTTAACTAAGGTAACAAATATTTCGATATAAAAAGGGTAAAATATTTTATTATTTGATGTAACTTAGACCATATATGAACATTTTATAAAATTTTAGACTATATCACAATTATTATATATTTTTTAAAATATTCTATGATTTTTAAATAATTTAATAAAACATTATTTTGACAAAATATCAATAGTGTTGATTTTGAAACTATTCATTTCATGTATTTTTAAAAATATCAAGATAAAATTTTAACCTTGAAAAAAATATTTTATTATATCTCTAAGGGGTCAAGGTCATCAATAAAATTTATTGGATATATTAATTATCATAAATTTTATTTATTTTTAATATTTGTAATAACATTGATTTGTTATCTCCATTAATAAAATAATTACAACATCAATTTTGTGTAATAATTTAATATACATATTTGTTGGAAGAAAATTAAAAATAAAATAATTTTATGAATATAAATACTCTATATTTCATAATAATACTCATAGTATAATATATCTTCTAGAAAATCCTACATTAAAATTTTGTATTTATTAAAACATGAATGTGACAACTTTAACATTACATTAAATAAAATATTATAAGTGTCATAATCTTTTTCATATGGCTCCAAATAGTCAATAACTAGTCCCTTGGATGATTGGGTCGATATATACTCAACTGACAAGATTTGGTCAAGTGTTTTGTTATTTTAATGGTTATTATCATTTTAATAAAATTTGTATTATTGATTTTTCAGCAATTAAATAATTTTTTCATCATCAATGTATAATCCTGTAAGGTAATTATTTATTTCTTAAAAATTAAAAATAAATTACCATGATAAAGAAAAAAAATTATATTTCAAATGAGTATTTATATTTGAATTTTTCTTATATATAATAGTTTATTAAAATGAAATAATTATTAAAATTTGAGGGAGAAATATTTAACTTTTCTTTAAATAAAATATATTACATGCACAAGTGTCTTTTAAAGGATACCATTTAGACATAATGATGATTTAGATAAAAAATAAATCATTATATTATATTAAGAAAAGTGTTAGAGTAATTTTATAATATTATTTTTACTCCTTATTACCTGATTTACCTTTTTGTCGTATTAATAAAAATTGCTAAAGTTACTATTCATAATTACCAAAAATAAAATAAATTTATTTACATAATTTATAACCAATAATTATAAATATGTAATCCATTTTTCAAAATTCAAAATATAGAATTTTCAGTAATTAATTTAAAGTTAATCTCATTGTCAAAATGAGATAACAGGTTTTAAAAGTTAAAACATTGCAAAAGATTGAAATATTTTTACATCTAAATTCATGGTAAAATTAATGATAATGACCTAAATTATATTAAATGATAAAAATATATTTTATTTATACTTTGAAACCATTTAATAATATAATTTAACCATATAAATCATTTTTATGAAAAAGTTTTATTCAATTAAAATTTAGTATATTTTTACTATTCGTCAAAACTTGAAACTTATCATAAAAATATCAAAAATTAATCCAAAGTAAATTTTTATATACTACTTCCAAATAAGAATTTTATTTTTTAAAATATAATATAAAAAAGTTTTAAAATTTATATTTAAAATGGGCGCGCCATCAAAATGTGGAAAAACTGCATTTTTTGAAAAATATTTCTTTTATCCGAAAAATTGAATTTGTTCTTATATAATGTCTATAAAACATATAAGATGGATTTTAGTCATTATATTTAATATATTAAATATATATCACATTAATAAAATCCATCAAGAGTGATTTTATTATTTTATAAACTCGTTTATTTTTATTTAAAGAGTTTTTCAGGAAAACAATTATTTTTATTTAAAAAGGGTTTTATTTTCATTTATAATTAATTTCTCACCAAAGAACTAATTATATATACATGTGAAAATAATATTTTCATAATTCGGTTAATATTTTTCATATCTTCCATTATAATAGCTAGGTTATAAGGTAACATAATAATATTTAGTTGTTCGCTTAAACTCGGTCTTGCGTGAAATGAAATCTATGAAAAGATCTCAAAATTGTGTTTAACACAATACAAGAATAGTGTTGAGTATACCGCAAGATAAGAAGTTGTTGCATGTAGCATAAGATTATCTTGGTGTAGCGTGCAATATAATACATCAAAGAAAATAAAATATATATATATATCCTAAAAATCTTGGGGTGTTACATTCTACCCCCCTTAAAATGAATTTTGCCTTCAAAATTAATATGGGTTATAAAAGGATTAATACTTGAAAGTTTCTTTTATAGAAACCCACATATTAATAATGAAGACTAAAACATCCTTTTAAAAATGAATCGTTATAAAATAATAGTTACCCAAATTAAATCATAACTTGGTCTCTGTGTAGGAGATCATAGGTAAAGATTGGTCATGGAGGAAAAACATAAATAATCATAGAGATTGATAAAGATCATTGATCACAAGAAATTTGGGGGTCCAGTGAAAGTTAACAATCACAAAACAATAAACTAAATAAGCATATAAGAGTTAATTGATATCATCAAAAATCATGATAATAAGGCACCCTTTTATATCATGATCCCTTTTCATAATGTTGAAAAATTGCATAAGAAGATATACTTACTTGCTTTTGGTACCATATCACCATTGGTTGTGCCTTGAACAATTTCCACTTCATATCTTATTCATAGAAATAAAGTTGAATTTTTTATTCCTAAAGTGTTATCAGATCATGTAATCCATAAATATAATGATAGGTCATTCCATCTGACTTTATTACAACAAAAGGTTAGAATAAGTTATCAAACATGCATAAGTCCACTTATGGTGAGATAATACTTTATTCTAACAAACTTAATCCAAATTTTAACTTAAAATTTCCATAAATTGATAACCCTACAATCCTTATGAAATATGAAAATCCAAAACATTAGAAAAAGGTTCACTAACTTGGATTAACATTTATACCCCATATATCATAAGGTATCTCTTGTTGGTCACATTCCAAACATGTGAATTCCTTCATCATTTATTCTCTTGATTCATGGTAATAACCTGAATTACCGCATATCCTAATTGAAAACATGCATGTTTCCTTATTCCAAATATTATTGGATATATTCCTTAAGTCCCAAAAATTTGTATAAATTATCCATGATAGCATAAACCTCTTGAAAACAAATCTATAATTAGTTCCCAAGAAACTATTACCATCCAATTTACTTATTCATGCCCAATATATCTTTATCTAAACATCATTATCTTAATATAAGAGACATATTAAGGGTTATGTTTACCTTAATCATGTTTTATCCAAATATATCATCTTATCCTTAAATAAATTTTCTAGGTATTAAGAACTATTCAACTTATCCTTTCCAATCCTTAATGAAAAACTTATACTAAAAAAACTTATATATTTCATGATTCATATAACATAATATTTGAATTCTGAAACATATATACCTCGATCATCCAACTTTATTATTAAACCATTACTCAATATCCATCATTATAGTCTTTACTAAAATATGAAACATGTCTTAAGGTTACTCAACCTTAATATAACAAAGATTCTTAGGTTTAATGTAAAAAATAATTCTAGAATATCACATGCCTTTCACATGTCATTTATAATATCTTTATCATCAGAAGTATAACCAATACTCATACCGACTTCATGATTCTCTTCATGAAATTTCCACATAGGAAATTGATTTTCATAATTCCCATACTTTCCACATCTGAAACATTCAATGTTAACCGTTTTCTATCTAGTTCCGACTATTGAATAATACTAGAAAGAAAAGTGTGAGAAACAAATATCATAGATGAAAATAACATAACCAAGTGAAATTACTTATAATATTTCAATATATGATATCTTAGGTTTAATCCTAAGTTATTCATGATCATTAAAAAATAATAAGATGGTAACCTATGATTAAACTTATCCACAGGACATCCCTATACATATCCATAGAAATATCTCTAGGGATATCACTAAAGTTTTCTCAACCGAGTTTCCAAAGGTTAACTAAACCTTCGTTCTAATCCCAACTATAATGACCTAAGCTTGACGTACATGAACATTACATTAATTTTTTGTAATACTTAATACATTATGAAAAAAGATTCCCAAAGACCATATTATTTTAGTTCCTTTTGAAACATATAAGAAATTATTCTAATTTGGTGAAATATCTTCAAAATCTCCCATAAAGATTTTCCCATTTAGTTTTCCCACCTAAAACCTTTCTTTATATCCTGGGGAAAGAAAAACATATGAAAAGGATGAGCTCAGATACTCAGTAAGGGTAAATAAGGAAAATATAAAAAAACATGAACATAATAACGTAATAACATGAACATAAATTTTTAAAATAATAACATGTATAACATATATCAAAATTTTGAGTCATGGAATAAATATTTATAGTTTATAAGGCATAAATCATAATGTAAAATGATCTATGAGAAAATAAAATTGGCATAAAACATGGAATTTTGGAAAAAACATAATCATAGAAAATAATTTCCATATTATCCAAGGCTCATTACCAAGACTGTCATAGTAGAAAAATCCCTTTACTAAACCGAGTTCACTCCTCATTCCAACCCTGTATTACTGAACCAGGTTTACTTACCATTCCAACCCTATATTACTAAATAGATATCATTTCCCATTCCAGCCTTATCTATATCATGATATATAAATATTTACTTGATGCATTGGAGAGAGATATAGGTCCCACCCATATCATAATCAAATAATTCTTATGTGTTCCACAAAAACATAAATCATTCATCATAGCATAACCCAAGGAATAAAATGTGTTTCTTAAACATTATTCCATCATAAAATAATCAAAGAAAAAAATAGATTTCATAAATAGGATTCCATCATAAAAATAATCAAACCATAGGAATAATAGGGTTAGTATAATTAAAATATATCATTATTAAATTATGTCATCATATATGGAAAATAATTTTGATAAAAAAACTGAAATTAATTCTTGAGGAAAATATCATTTCTTCTCTAAAATCTTTTTCTTTTCTCAAAATGCCACACAATATCAAAAGAAAATAATTTCTTTGAAAATAACCTTGAAATATTATAAAGTAATATTTATATAAATGAGGTGTTATTAAAATATAAAAATCCATTCATGCCATATAAGTTAAAAGAAAACATTCTTCTCATACTTTTATCAGATAAGTCAAAAATTTCCTCGTATTGAAAATGAAAAAAAGATTCCTTTCATACTGTTTAATAAAAATTCACCAATGGGTAAAATTGAATTCAAAAAAATTTATAAGAATAGAAAAAATATTTTTTAAAAAATATTTAGGAAACATGTACATGGATGATAAATATAACCCAATAAATACTTATATATAAACAATCTTGGATAATAATGAGATTGCAAAATTATCCCTTACCTTAGGTATGTGTTCCTTCATGCATGTCCAAACATCCTGTATATGGGTTTAAATAATATCATTAACTTATTCCAAAATCATATTAATTTTTATAATATCATAAGTGATCGTATTATTACCTGTTTTTTAATAACATTATTGCTCGTCCATAGGTTATTAACTACTTTATTTTCTTACACATGTTTTGTCGGATAAGTTCATGTTCCTATTCTTAGGTTATAGTTATATAATTTCCAGAATGATATTAATATAATATATATCATATTTATTCATTAAATTCATTTATATAATCATGCTTTAATGAATATCATGTATAATGAATTGCATCACATTGTGGAGATGGTAGGTCATACGTAAGCACGAGCGACGATATCATTCTCATAATTGTGGAATGGTATTGAAGTGGATGGTACATATAATATTGAAAAATAACTATCATGTTATAATAATAATATAAATTTATTATTTCCATCATTACACCCATCCAATTAAATTGGTGATGAAGAACATATTACACCATGGCATGGAGATGGTAAGTCGTACGTACGCACGCATCGTGATTTTGTTTTTTATAGGATGGATAGAAGGTGGAATAAGGTTATTAAATAACCATAATAATATCTTAGAATATAATTGATATTTTATTTATTACATTAGTATGGAAACAAATAATTAAGAGGAAGTAGAAGAAGAAATAATTTTGAGAGAATCGGTAGAGGAGATTACATCTTCTTCGACGAGCTCCCTCTAGATTTCCTCTTAAAGACACTAGAGTTGGTATTTTGAGAATACCAGCACCTATAGAAAGTGAATAAGAAATTTTAAAAGATAAATGGTTAGGGTATATTCAATATTTAAGGCTAAAATCTAAGTGAAGTTGTGAGGGAGGATGTGCCCTTTTATAGTTGAGGTGAGGGGCACATTTGGAATCTTTAAATATATTAATTTATAATAAAATAAAACCACATCCAAAAACCTAAAAAAATGTCATAATTTCTAATATAAGATGATATAAGGTTTTAATATAATCAACCATTAAATTTTATACAAGTTTTTATATCAATTTAAACCTTATTATTTTAATTAACACTTAGTTATTTTGTTTAATTTTTAATTAAGGTAACAAATATTTCAATATAAAAAGGGTGCAATATTTACTTAATTGATGTAAGTTAGACCATAAATGAATAATTTTGAACATTTTAGGCTATATAATTATTATTATATATTTTAAAAAATAATCTATGATTTTTAAATAATTTAATAAAACATTATTTTGACAAAATATCTATAGTGTCAATTTTGACACTATTTATTTCATGGATTTTTAAAAAAACAAAGATAAGATGTTAACCTAGAACCAAATATTTAATTATATACATAAGGGGTCAAGTTAATGTATAAAATTAATTTTATATATTAATTATCCCAAAATATATTTATTTTTAACATTTTTAATAATATTTATTTGTTATCTCCATTAATAAAATAATTACAACATCAGTTTTGTGTAATTATTTAATATACATATTTGTTGAAAAAGAATTAAAAATAAAATAATATTATGAATATAAATCCTCTATATTTAATAATAATACTTATATTTGAATATATGTTCTGGAAAATCCAATATTAAAAATGTTATATTTATTAAAACATGAATGTGAAAACTTTAACATTACTTTAAATAAAATATTATAAGTGTCATAAAATATTACATATGGCTCCAAATGGTCAATAACTCAACTATTGGATGATTATAGTTTATATATATTATACCAATAAAATTTGGTCAAGTGTTTTGGTATTTTAATGGTTATTATCATTTTAATAAAAAATATTTTATTGATTTTTCATCAATTAATTAATTTATGCATCATCAATGTATAAGACTTTAAGGTATTTAATTATTTATAAAAAATTAAAAATAAATTACCATGATATATAAAAACATTTTATATTTCAAATGAATATTTATAGTCTAATTTTTATTCCATATAACCTAATACTAAAAATGAAATAATTATTAAAATTTGAGTGAGACATATTTAACTTATCTTTAAATAAAATATATTAAATGTCTTAATCTCACCCAAGTGGCTTAAAAAGGATACCATTTCAACCAAAGTATGACTTAGGTTGAAAATAACTCATCCAATTATATTAGAAAAACTTTTAGGGTAATTTTGTAATATTATTTTTACCCTTAATTACCCAATTTACCTTTTAACTTTATTAATAACAATTACTGAAGATACTATTCATAATGCTCAAAAATAAAATAAATATGTTTGAATAATTTGGAACCAATGATTCCAAATATGGAAACCATTTTTAAAAATTCAAAACACATAATTTTTAGTAATTAATTTAAATTTAATCTCGTTGTTGGAATGAGATAACGAGTTTTAAAAGTGAAAACATTGCAAAAGATTGAAATGTTTTTATGTATAAATTCAGAGTAAAATTAATTTCAATGACCTAAATTATATTAACTGATAAAAATATTTTCTATTTATACTTTAAAACCATTCAATAATATAATTTAACCATATAAATTATTTTGATGAAAAAAGTTGTTTTCAATTAAAATTTAGTATATTTTTACTATTCATCAAAACTTGAAACTTATCATAAAAATATAAAAAAATCATCCAAAGTAAATTTTTATATCCTAATTCCAAATAAGATGTTTAATTTTTTAAATATAATATAAAAATGTGTTAAAAATATATTTAAAATGGGTGTGCCATCAAAAGGCGGTAAAACTACATTTTTTTAAAAATGATTCTTTTATCTAAAAAGTTGAATTTGCTCTTATATCATGTCTATAAAACATATAATATTAGTTTTAATCATTATATTTAATATATTATTTATATATTTCATTAATAAAATCCACCAAGAGTGATTTTATTAATTTATAAACTCATTTATTTGCAATTAAATAGTTTTTTAGAAAAAAATCCTTTTATTTAGAAAGGGTTTAATTTTAATTTATAATTAATTTATCAAAAAATAAATAATTATATATACATTTGAAAATCATGTTTTCTCAATTAAGTTAATATTGTTTATACCCATCATTATAATGTCTAGGTTATAAGGTAACATAATAATATTTAGTTTTTCGCTTAAACTCGGTTTTACATGAAATGAAATCTATCAAAATAACTCGAAATTATGTGTAACACAAGACAATAATATTTTTGTGTATACCACAAGCTAAGAAGGTGTTGTGTGTAGCGCAACATTATCTTGGTGTAGTGTGAAACACAAGTCATCAAATAAAATAAATATATATATATATCATAAAAATCATGGGGTGTTACATGCAGGAATTTCATACAAGACTTATCACACCTAGAATCACCTCTAACGGGATTAACTAAGAAGGGTTTAATGTTTGTATGGTCAGATACCTATGAGACAGCATTTCAAGAGCTGAGAGAGAGACTGAATTTAGTGTTGGTCCTGATTCTTCCAGATCCTAGCAGAAGATACATTGTATTTTGTGATGCATCAAGTATCAGGCTATGATCAGTTCTGATATAAGAGGTTAGAGTCATAGTGTATGGGTCTCATTAGTTGAGGCCACATTAGAGGAACTACCCAATGCATGATCTTGAGTTAGCTGTTGTTGTACATGTCTTTCACTATTGGAGGCACTATTTACTATGAGATCATTTTGTGGTGTACACGGACCACAAAAACCTTGAGTATATATTTACATAGTGTGACTTGAATTTGAGTCAATGAAGGTGGGTATAATACCTATAGTATTTTGACTTCAACCTTAACTATATGCCTGGAAGGGAAAATGTAGTGACTGATACACTGAGCAGGAGGACTCAGATATAGGCAGTTCAGGAGGCCAGTAGTGAGTGGCAGCTTATGGACTTGTTTTTAGAGATTCACATGGAGTTGTAGGATTGTCTTATATAGACTTTTATCTAATCCTTAATAGTGAATCATACTCTTCTAGATAGATTTGGTATGAGATAGTTATCTGATACTGAGGGCCTAGTCCTCTGGGGGAGTGTGGTAGGTGAGGACCCGCCTCCTGGTTGGACTGTGGGAAAGGATAAGATAATGTGTGTTCATGGTCATGTGTGGGTTCCAACAGACATATATGAGAAGATGATGTAGAAATTTCATGCGTCAGCTTGGTAAGTTCATCCCTATGTAACCAAGACGTACAGAAACTTACATCTCTAGTACTAGTGGCCTGGGATGAAATTTGAGGTAGATCGTTTTATCATGAGGTGTTCCACCTGTCAACGGATGAAGGTGAAACATTAGTGACCAATTGTAATTTTACAGTAATTACCTATTCTCAAGGGGAAATAGGATGATTTTTTTATGGATTTCATGACTGGGTTTCTAAGGTCACCTTTAGGTAGTGATGTTATATAGGTTGTTGTAGACAAGCTCATGAAAGTCGCTCATTTTCTACTTATCAGGGATACCTTCTGAGTAGATGAGATTGGGAGGCTATATATCCATGAGATAGTGCGCCTTCATGAGGTTACTCATACCATGGTATTGGATAGGGACTCTTGTTTTATGTATCAATTTTTGTAGAGTCTGTAGAGGGAGTTGGGTACATAGGTTCTCTTGAGCATGATATACCACCCTCATATTGATGTCCAATCAGAGCACACTATACAAGTTCTACAGGAAATGTTTAGAGCATGCATCCTTGATTTTGGGAGCTCTTGGGAGAGTAATATACCCCTAGTTGTGTTAGCCTTCAAAAATAGCTATCATGCAACAATACAAATGGAACCATATGAGGATTTTTACATTAATCCATACCAGTCACCTCTAGATGTTTATAGGCATAAGAGTTAGCATTGATTAGACCTCATCTTGTATAGGAGACTTTAGAGTAGTTTCAGTTGATCATATAGTAGATAGCTACTAATCATTCTAGATAGAAATATTTTATTGATCATCATTGATGAAATCTATATTTAAAGGTTAGGGATCGAGTATGTTTACATATCTCACTGATGATGGGACATAAATGGATTAAAATATAGGTTAATCTTTCACTGTGATATGTTGGGTTTGTAAAGATTATGGAGAGAGTCGGGTTGATAGCCTATCAGTTGCAGTTGCTATAGAGGTATTGATCCACGCATGACGTCTTCCATGTATCACAAAGATCATCCAATTCATATCATTGATAAGAGAAAAAAGGTTATTTGATGCTGGTTAGTTCCTCTAGTATGGGTGTTATGGTAGCACAATTGTTTACATGATGAGACTTGTGATCGGGAGGCCGACGCACGTGCTTAGTGGTCGTAGATATTCTTAGGAGATTCTTTTTCAACCTTAGAAGGGAGATTTGGGAATGAAATTCTTTAATGGGGGGAGATTATAAGATCCTGGTTTTTTAATTAGGTAAAAATCTTTTTAATTTTAGTTTAAATAATTAGTTTTAACCTAATGTGAATGTATAATGAGGTTTCAGAATTTTTGGGGGTGTCCGGGGATTTTTTGAATCCTAAAGCCTAGGTTTTTTTGAAAAGAATGATAGGAAACATAGTTAGTATAAACCATGTGACCCAGGCCACACAGTTTAAGGAAACCATGTGGGGAGTTTTATAATGTAGCAGGAATCCACACAGTTTTAGAAACCATACCGCCAGGGTTGAACTCCCATAAAATACCACCTGAAATTTTTAGCAGTGGCCAAATGCATTCTTAGTGCATGATTTTTCTAACTGTGCACCATGATCGTGTAAGAGTGATCCTTGGATAGAGGAGGGCACACAGTTAGTGCACGGTTTGTCCAGCTACGTAGCCAAACCATGTGACCTAGGAATTTGAGGGGAAATTACCTTTTAACCCTTAAAATTTTTTATAACCTAATTCCTATTTCTCTATTCCTCCATTGGACATACCATTCACTTATTGGAAGATCCATTGAAGGAAAATAGTAGTATTGGATCTGATTTCGTCGTCCATACTCGGATTCAAGCATTGTTGGTCTTGTTGGATCCATGCCGGTAAGTTATTCTATTATCATGTTTCATTATTAATTTGTCTTCATATCAATGGAGTTATTTGGGTGAAATCTAATATGCCATATTTCTAAGATCTACATCCATTATTTATTTTTCTCTGGATTTGGACCAAATTAGAGGTCGATATTGGATAAGTGCTCTACCATGTGTATAAGGTAGGTGGTCTATACCTTTCCCTTGAAGTTTGGTGTTTATTATACCTATTTTTAGTTGTGTCACATGCTAGAATTTCCAAAATTTCCCTTAAATTAATTTAATGCCTTGATACAATTGAATTGGAACCTTTTGGGTTTCCCATATAGTTTATTTTTATGGTCAATGGTTGTTTAGCTTCAACCAAGGCCACACATGGGGTGTTCCCTCATATCTGACCCTTGTTGTACCACACCATTGGGTGTGTTGGGGTTTCCAATTTTAGTGGGATCCTTAATTGGAGTTTAATAAAAAAATTAAGGTTTTGAGAACCTTGTTTTACCTTTTCATTTGCAAATGAAATGAATGAATTTAATTTAATTATTAGGATAAGGTCATGCCTCCTTTTCCATGTGATAAATGATATTGAATTGATTTAATTTTTTGAATAGAAATTGTGGAAATGAGTTAGATGAACTCATGGAATGTGAATGGTTATGAAATGATACATGGTTTGATTGATAAATTCAAATGGTAGTGTATTACTTAGACAATATCCTGGTATCCTGATTCTATTGGATGCCATGAACATTTCTACTCCATGATTTCATAATGATTATGGTATTAGATGCCTTGGATGAGCTCCTTAGATCCTGATTCCATAGGATTCTAAGGACTTTGGTACCCCTTGTATCCAGATTTGTTGGAATTTCACTGGACATGCTTATGGACATGCTCCTTGGAATCCACCCAAGTTGTTACTGATTTTACATCAAGATGCTCCTAGTGGTTGAAGGGGATGTCTTGGTCTTTTATACCTTGGATTTGGCCTTTCTTTCTCTAACACTTGATACACAGCGTCGCCGTAGTAGATATTTTACATTGGACTACACAATATAGAACATTATGAATTATTTTACACTTGATTACACAGCATCAACATTGTGTACATTACTACTATGATTTACAGATAGCCCTGGTATGGGTATCCAATTACAGTGGTTATACTAGACATAATTTCACTTGTGTATTTACGCTTTTCAATTATCCATTGTTTAGGGTGCTTGATTACTATTTCACATGGAGCCATGTTTGGATGGATGGGATCACTATTGTACTGGACCCTTTACTTTTATTTATGTTTTACCTGTGATATAACGCACACTGTATCTATTTATATTATATAGACTATACTTGTTATATATATCATTATTGGTGGCCTGCTAAGTGTTATCTCATACCCTGTCCAAGCAGTCATTGGGTACTCAGGCAGACTTTATGGATACATGTAGGGATCGGGGAAAGAACCTATTGTATGATGCTTGATTTGATCATTACTTAGGAATACTAGATAACAGGACCGAGCTAGGCTCATGATGCTAGCTAGAGAAATTTCTTTTTTGTATTTTTGTACATTTTTATACATGTATTGCACAATTTGCCTATATACCTTTTTCCTTCTTTATAGATAAATGAAATGTCATTTTATATATGATACTGCTTTTGATACTGATTATTATTATTGTATTATGGATGTTTATCTCTTGTCGGTGATTTATATTATACTTATCATTTTTAACTACATATTATACCATTATGTTACACTCTAAAATGAGTAATATTTTACCCATAGACACACCACAGGTCCTCAGTACTAGTCAGTGGCCTCTAGTGTATGGGAAGATGTGCTTGAGGCCATGTGACCTATCAGCTCGGGGCACCATTTAGTGGCACCTGGGTCGGGACATTACACCCTAGAACACATGTATATTCATTAATTAATTAATAGAGAATAATTTTTCCAATAATTTATCAAAATATTGTAATAATGTTATTATTTTTTGTATATCATGAAAAAAAATATGGCACACCCACTAACCATTTAAATACACAAGGATGACATTTTTTCTAATGAAAAAAAGTATCTTATTACCACATAAAAATGATAAATCCTTTATTTATAGGGATTAATCAATATATAAATGGTTCATTATAGATTAAATTATGTATAGTCCCTACTTGCTGTCATAAACCCATTAGTTAATGTCATATAGGAATTTTTAAGAATATTTATTTTAAGAATCAATTTCTTACATTCATAATCCAATACATATAATTACAGTTATTGTTATTGATTGTTTTCTAATTGGATAATATATTTTCATTATCAATGAATGAAATTTCATCTCAATTGATTTTTATAATACAATACCTTTTTGATTCATTAACTTCCTTAATTTTCATATGTAGTATTCGTGTCTCTGGAACATTTCCATTCTGGGTGACCTATAAAGCTTGTTTATGTTCCAACTCGTGTGCATATATGACATTATTAAGGTCTATAATGTATATATTATCAACTTTTGAGATGTTCTCCATTGCTAGAAATGTTTTATTTCTCTAGACTATTGTCTTTTCAATATTATGGAATAGATAGGTAATATCGTAATAAGATGGTTTAAAAATATGTAATTCTTATATTATTGTGATTTTTTCTAATATTATCCATAAAAAGTCTAATTTATCTATATATATTAACATGTGATATGCTAATATTAATCTTAGACATTAAATCATATGAGATAAATATTATATGTCCAATTTTTAGACTTGTTAAAGTGTTCATGGTGTTGTTTTAAATGCATTATGATAAAAGGATTTTAGTTGAATTTTCATGAACCATCGTTGCTATAAAATTAAGATTTTTTATATCACCCCATAATATATAATATAATAGATAAATTCATAGTTAATATATTCTCCACATCAATTTGATTAGAGTATATTTAACTTGTTACTATGTTGGTTCTCTTTAACACTATTATATGTCATTATAATATTAAATAAATATGATTTGTTCATCACCACGTGTACATATAATCATTTATTTATGATATAATTAAAAATGATCAACTATGATAATTTACCCATGCCTTTTACTCGAAATTGTCAACATATACCATGTTAAATAATTTTATAACCTCTATGGGTCATTAAAATATAATTAAAAGAGGATCATTGGTCTATTAACTTTTTAAATAATATTAACATTTTTCCTAGGGTTTTAACAAATAATAAAACATCTACACTTCATTTAAAACCATTTTAAAATGTTTCTAGTTTACAAGGATGAAGGGTGTTATATGATTAATGTGGTCTTGTATTCATCATAAATTACTCATATATGATTTATTTATTCTTTTGTTAATATAAGTAGATATTTTAATTTTTCATCCCATAAAAATAATTTAGTATAAAAATTAAATGATATATTTTTACTAATATTATGAATATAATAAATTTAATTTAATTTAAGAATCAATCCATTATGAAAAGTAAGATTTCAACCTTCTATTGTTAATGTTTCATGTCTTCCTCCATTAGTAACGTAATGATTTACCCTATCTATAGAAATCATATTAAATTTTCTTAGGTTGTATATTTGAATATAAATGTTTGAGACAAAAGTTCAATATAATACCCAAGACACTAAAATATAAAGTTAAAATGATGAATATTCCCATAGTAGAGTCACCCCCTTTCTTATTCTTTAATTCAATGCAACTTTATTTCTAATGGTATTTCATTACCTATGTGAAAATTACACCCTCATACTTATTAATCTCAATTAAAAATAATTATCTTCTTAGGAGAATGATTGGTAGGTTCTTTTTTTTGTTATCCCATCATTGAAAAATTCTCATTGTCTTCTTTTTATATGAAAATAATAAAAAATGATAGGTCTTTCTTCATGTACTACTTATCTAGGTAAACTATATCAATTTATATGAAATAAAAGCTACATTTTTTTAACTTTTAATAAAACTAGATAAATTATGTGATATGGTTGAATGAATGAGATGTTTGGATAAATATTTAGCTAGACCACATTGTATATGTGATAATATTTCTATAAACCCAATCATTTTGAGTGCATAAGGACTAAACAATATTCAGTATTCTAACATACATGTTAATGATTTAATGAATATCTGATTTATCTCTTTCCTCTCTTTATCTTGTAAAACATTCTTGAGATTTAACAATATGGTGTATCCATATATATACACATTATTTGATTATATATCAACAAACGTTGATGAATTTATGATGTGATAAAGGTAATATACATCATCCATGTGCCTCTCATAGGCTTCCATCATAAACATTCTAAACTTTATAGGTGGATCATTGGGTATAAGAGACTATAACACATAAAACTTCCACTCTTGGCATAGAATAGTTTTCAATTACCTATACCACTCGTGAAAAAAAAATTAGGTAATGGATTTTTTTATACAAAATTGAATATAGTGATAATGAATATTGGGTGATAAAAATCATTTTCTATAGTAAAATCTATATGTGGATTTAAATTTTATCTTTATTAACTTTTTAAGACATTATTGATTGATTAATAATTTATAATTCCCATACTTTTAATCAAATCCAAATAGACCTCACTATTGGATTTAGAATATAAAGTCTCTTGTATATCCTAGTGGGGAAATATCTATATTTCTCTTCTTGAAGAAAATAATATGAACATTAAATACTAATGAAAGATATTTAGTTATTATTTACACTATCAAACTATATTAACTTGAAACTCCTTGACTAGTTTAATGGATTTGAAGTCCATAGAACCTATACATGGATTTTTCTTAATGAATACCTTAAAATTACATAAATTAAGTTATAGAAACTTTTATTAATTAAAATTTGGTTATGATTACCTGCAAATATCATTATAACTCACTAATAAATGGAAAATTCCATGTCAAAGTAATATTTAAATCATGGAAAATAGAAATATGTGAACTTTGGTAGTTAAGAGTTCTGAAAAAAAATTATCAATAATAAAAAAGGCATAATAATGCATGAAATTTTATGAGATAAAATTTATGTTAATTCAGATAGATGACTAAAAAATTCCTTTAGAGGTGAGTTTTTTATGAGGATAATTATAATAGTGATGGTCCCTCATCTCGATAGATTTAGATATTCCCATGATCAACTAAGTTATGTTCCTAAACAAATTAGAGAAGTAATTTTTTTATAGAAGCATAGTGTTTAGTATAATATATATTTTTTGTCTGTGAAACATGTGAGTTCCATGGTTAGTGAGTTTTTGTGGATGTTCATTGAACTATTATGTTACACTCTATATTTATTGATTGATTATAATATGTTTTATTTACATTAATATATTTTTTTATAATTTTTAGGTTCTATAAAAACTATATATATTATCTCCAAATACTAATGCATGGTTGTAAAAGACTTGAAATATATTGAATGAATTGTTTTCATGTACATTTTACTTGAATTATATTATCTATTACAGTCATATTATATGTATATATTGAGCTAGGAGATATTAATTTTTAAAATAGTTAAGATTTACTCAAAAATATGTGCATTACTTCCTAGGGAGATTTTCTTTATTGTAGTTATTAGTGCATATACATATAGAAAAATCTAGTTCATTATATATTTCATTTAGGTAGTTATAGTGCATATCTAGTTTGTGTGACCTTATATTATGGGTGGCTAATGGAAATATGAAATGTGTGTGAACATGAATAGGCCACCCCATAAAATTTATCTTCTTCTATTTTAGAAACCTAGTAATAAACAACCATTATTTTTATAAGAGGATGAGAATAGTGTATTTTTAATTTTTTTATAAGATGGATACACTACAATACATTATGAAAGGTATTTTTATCCTTTAACATAAGAAGGGGATCAAGGATGATTTTGAGGTAGGCACTAAGGATGAATAAGAGGGGAATTTGTTATGTGTTGGTTCTAACAGATAGAGGTTAAAGAGGTGTAGGGACTAGAAGATTTTCAAGGTGTTATTTATATCATTTTTTATATATTATTTTAATTTAATTTATATAATTTATTCTACATTATTTATTTAAAAACATTGTTTAATGGTTAGATATTTAGTATGGAAACTTGGAAAGTACTATATAAATCTAGGTAAATGGGATGCCTATTGAGGGTTTTAAAGGTTTTTTATTTTTTAAAAAAATTATTATCAGATACATTTAATTAAAATGGAAAATTTTATTTTTATGGATTTATCTAGGTAATAATATTTTTTTGGAATAGTTTTTCCAATTCAATTGGAAATAAAATTGGATTTTATTTTAAAAGGGTAATCATTTTTAATCATAAATTTAATCACATAGTTTTCAATGGTGAAAATGTTTTACAGGAGGGCTATAAAATTATTTAATCATGTAGAATCACTTCTCAATTAGTGATTTTATAATTTTTTTTCATTTATGTTAAATGTAGATATGTTTACTAGGATTGTGTGTAAATTTTAAAAAAAACTCCTAGAAGATTTTTTTTTCCAACCTCTATATATATATTATATTTTTAATAATATTATTAATTCATATTATTTTATTATTATCAATATTTTATTTTATTAATATTTTATTTTTTTTTTATTATTATTTTTATAAATTTTATCGTTTAATATGAGGATATGACTATTTTATAGTGCATTCCATCATAGCTGTTAATGATAATTATGGAAACCAAATATCATTACAATATGTTATTACATGAGAGTGTGTGAATAAACCATATACATAAAATTGATTTTCTATAAATAAAATTGGATAAACATTAAATATAAAAATGATATAAAAATCATTTTTTTCGATGAAATTTCAAGTAATGTGTATAAACCCTAGGAAAATCATATTAAGGAAGATAACTAATAGTTTCATCAGTGTACCAATTTTAAAATAAACTATATTGGATAAAAATAAAAAATATCAGTATTAAAATTGAAATTATTAGAATTTTAGAAGGAGATATTAAGGGTAATCATTATATGACCATTAATTAAGTAGTTCTTTGATCATTTTTGTATTAATTATTGGATACTTGTTGTTAAATATTCATTGATATATGATATCCATTATATGATCAATTACATTAATATTATGTGATCAAATAGATAATTTATCCATTGCAAATAATTATTTAAAATAATATTGTATTCCATAACTCATTCATGAGGTAATAAATTAATTATATATAATTTAATTATATTATATACCACTATTTCATATTTAAAAAAATTAAAAAAAATTATATCATTGTTATGTTTTATATTTATAAATATTTATAATTATAATCTAGATTTAATATTGTGTATGAGGACATGATAATATAGTAACATAAGAAATGTTTAATTTTATAAAATATTAAAAAATGAGAAATATGGTATTTTATGGTAAAATATATTGTATATATGGAAACAATAATGTTTTTATATATTAGGTATAATATAAAAAATAATTTAATTTATAATAAATTAAATATTTATAATTTTATAATCATAAACGGTGTGATATGTCTATAATAACCCATACCATAAGAAATTTATTAAAATAAAATATATTATAAATGATAATATGAGGTAGAAATGTCTTGTACATGCATACCATTCATTGATTAAATATTTTGGAACACATATTTCAAAAATTTCATCCAACTCCATTGAGAATCATCCAAATATTAGAAAAATCAGTATCTTCATAATTTAAATCTCATTCCTTCCAAACATCATCCTCATTATTCCCAAGCAAAATCTTAGCTCCATGAACTTTATTCAACCCATAACTCATGTTCATTATTCAATAATCATATTTGGAAGAAATAATTAACCTCTTTGGTTGTTTTTTCCTAGAAATTAACATCAGTATTAAAGTATAACATAGTAATAGCTTGCTATAAAGTAAGGTAGTAACTCACATTTCCCACTCCAAATACTATTACTTATAGCTAACCTATATCTCATCCAGTCCCTCAATGAGCTCTAAGAAACCACTGAAACCATAAATTCTCACTAAGAAAGTGTTGATATAAAAATCCATTCCATAATAAATACTAAGAGTTCATCCTTCCTAGACATCAAAATATCATCATGTTATATCTTTTCCTATAGAAAATGACTTAAGAAAACTAAAGGAAATTTCCCTTTGAGTTAAGAGAAGTTCATAGAGTGATAATTCTTAAAATTTTCTTCAATCATTAAAATAATTCAATCTTGAATATAAATATATGAATATAAGATAACAAATATTGTATTGTATTTATTTGATATAATGATATCCTGGGTTAAAATATAATCAAAGATATCCTCTGCCATGTGAGCTTAAGATTCCATGACATTCCTGAGCATAAAATACATTTTAGATTCATCATCACCACTTTATTTGAGTTCTTAATTAACATACACATCCTTCTCAATATTCATAACCTAAGAAACATGATCCAAATTCACCCTCGGTGCCTCAATATGAATTTCAGATGATCAGGTAACAACAGTTCATTATATTCTAAAGTTATCCCTTCTTTCTTGTGTCCTTTAAGGTTTGATGAATCCATCATCATTAAGCATGCCCATTTTCCCTTTTTAGGACATGAATGGAAGTATATTTATTCAACCTACTTCATTGACATCCTCAATTTCATCTTGAAAATCTTCAAAATATTTTTTATCAACTAGTTTTTCTAGAGGAAATGATTTTTTTAATCCCTCAAAACACATATGGTTCAATTTCCACGCAACATGTTTCTCAGAGGGTTTGGTTATTTCCTCTACTACCTAGAAACTATAATCGAGTTCTCAAAGGACATAAAACCACCATCCATTGAGGAATTTTCATTTCCCCTACTCCCTAGATGATCCTATAACTTGGTTTATATTGGGCTTTATTTCACCATATGGTCAATATATATCCACCAAGACATTGTAGGTAGTTGGCCTTTCATGTGAGTATATCATTGTAATTTCACATGTTTCATATTTATAACCAATCTTGAAGCAAGACAAATAATTCATGGGAAAATTATGATAAAAAACTTTTTACACAAATCCAAAATTTCCATTTTAAATTAAAATTTTAGAAATAAGATAATTTCAACACAAATATTTGAAATTGATGGTAGAGATAACTTTCTTATAATAGAATCCTATTTGAGTGGTCAACCTATCATACTAGAAAACAAGAAGAGATCTGATTATTTAAATAATATATCAGGAGATCCTTAAAACAAATAAAAATAAAAATAATCAAGGGTTCATAATTATCCCAAAAATTAAAGTGTCCATTTAAGAATATTTACAGAACAACTTGAGAAAAAAAGAACCCCAAGACCAATAATGATAATAACCATCCTCAAAATCAAATCAAATTAATATATGAAATATATAGAGAATCTCTAACTAAAATATAACAGTCTCATTTGATTCAAATGACTAATGAAAAAAAGTCAATGAGGTCCTTTGTCAAAGAAATTTACCTAATAGGGAAAAAGAAAATTTTGAGGGTAGGATCTTGACTGATTCCTTTAAGAAAGAAACAACAGGTAATCCCTTGTGTTGATAGGTTAGTTCATCAACATCATCATTCTCCTTTTATCCCCTAGAACAAAATTTGAAATGGATGATGAGTTCAACTATATAGAATAACCATCATGTTCTCCCATAGGTGAGAGCTTTAGTGGCTCTCCCACCATAACAATAATCAGACATTCATATTTCAATAATTTTTATATTATTAATAGTTATACAATAACGATTATAAAAAAACTTTCTTAAAATATAAAATGATCTGTTATAATTTATTTTATAGAAAAATTAATATTAATTAGTAAAAAAGAAGAAATAGGAGAAAATATTATAGTTATGAAATTGAAAATTTTCATCAATAAAAACTAAAATTATATGGGATGATGATTTGTAATAAACATATTCTATATCAAACCTATAGTTTTCCATCATCAGAAAATTAAATAATGATTATGATACACAATTTAACTATAATATAAATAGATGAATGTATCTTGAATCTTGGACCCAATTATGTTTGTGTCCAATAGTATATCAACAATTAAATTGTAAAAATCATATAATGATTCATACATTATTGGATATGTTTTCATCATGTATTTGAGATTTTTTTTTCATTCATCACCTATTAATTTTTACTTCAATGAGTTTTAATTTAATAATTTTTTTAATTCCTTTATTAGAATAGGACCATACAAGACATTACATGGTTAAACTATCATTCACCATTATACTAGGTTAACATCGATGGAGAAAATGTTACGGGATTGAATATGGTACTTTTTTTAGAAAGATGATCTCTGAGGATCTTGAATTATAACAAAGAAAAGTTATAAGAGTCGAATTAAATATAATACATGATACAACAATGTGTGTTCAAATTAATAAAGGAAATATTAATATATTATATATTAATCATTAATCATATATATATTCAATGATAATGGAATTGGTGTTTTCAATAGATGGTCATTTATTTTTTGTGGGTGCCTCCTCATTGTTCATTATGTATTTTTAGAAGTGTAAATTTTCGTAAAACTCTATTTATTAGACCTTTAGTGACATTTGATGGTATTGGAGATGCTTCATATCTATTCTCACTTCTATCATCATCAAATTTATCTTCTAACATATTAATCTTATTGTAGATCTGGTAGAATATACATTTCCCACCTCTTTTGATTGATTGTGTGAACATTAAAATAATAGATAATCCTACCTTTAATGAACAATCTATGGTTATTTAGGATCTAGGGGAGATGTATTTTTATTTGATAGTTAATCCCTTGGTATTAATTTCTTATAGGACTAGTGGAATTGATGAATGTATCTATAAGTGATAATTCTAGTTGAGGGTTTAAAACCATGTGTTATTTTAGTTGTTCTTGTTAATTATCATAAAATTATTTTGAATATTATGATGTTATTAATGGTTTTGTTAATTGTTTCACTAGTTATTTAATCCCTTCTAATGAATAAATACATTTTTCATTTTAAAGGAGTAAATGTTTTGGTGTTGGAAAGGATCTACAAGCCTATATTTTTTATTCATAAAGTATGTAAAAAAATGTATCGATATTATGGGTATAATTTTAATTAAATAATATTATAATAATTTAGACTAAAAAATTCATATTATATGACTAATATTTTTTTAGCATTATTATCTTGGGATGTATGTAAAAAATGAATCTATAACTGATGATTAATAATCTAAAAAATTGTAATTTATTCATTTATTTTTATAATCAATTAATTTAATGACAAAAAAATAAATGATATTTTCATCATAAATTAAATTATGTGTCGCATTTTTGTATAAAATATAATATAAAAATGCATTCCATAAAAAACAATATTGTTTTTTTTTCAAAAAATAACATTACACACACACGCGCGCATATATATATATATATATATATATATATTAGGTGTTTGGGGTACAATTACAACTAAACACACACACCACACATGCACATGCTCAAAAATAATGTAATGGGACAATAAAATAACAAAAATAAAAAACTAGAATTAAAAAATCTAGTACTTCGAGGTCTCCTAGAATCATCACACTCACAAATGACACTATAAAAAACAAAACATTTGAAATATAATATGGATTTAACAAATAAATAATTGAGAACAATGAAAGTAATTTTAGTGTGTAATTAATGAAGAGAATGGGGGTTAATTATAAGACATATAAACCTAATTTGACTATTAGAATACCAATATGACCATTGGAATAGTAACCTAACTGGTATAAAAGTAACATGATCATCAAAATAGTAGAATGACTTGTAAAAATATTTACCATGCATAAAATAACAAAATATAATTATTAAAATATTATAAAGTTATTTCTCAGAATATATAACTTAGTGTATGTATAAGTATAAAATTTTAATAAAGTAATTTTTTACCTATTTAGTTAAAACATTAAATTTTTTTACATAATTTAAACATTAGATTAACTTAATTTTGAAACCTTTTTGATAAAATATACCTCATTTTGGAATCAGCATGTAGAATTTTTTTCTAAAAGAGTATAATTTTTAATGGATCTTAATGATACATTTTTGCATATATCGTAACGATAATGACATCATAATGATTTCAAAATGACTCAATGATTTATAAAACATTTTAAATGTCTTAAAATGGATTTAATGGGTAAATTAATGCATTTAAAAATAATTTTGAATTTAGAACCTATATTTGAAAATTTAAAGCCTAAGTTATATTTAATTCTAATAAAAAAATGTTATGTTTTTTTAATTTAAATAAAATATTCAAATGATCCCATTTATAATTGAAACTATTTAATTTAATAAAAAAATTAATAAAATGATCCCAATACTTTTTGTAGTCATTAGTTGAAATAATTAAATACTCAGTATTTTATTCAAAACATGTGCCTCTCCCTCGCTTATATATACCCCCCCCCCCCTCCACCCATTCCACTTTGATTAAAAACTCTATCCCATGAAATTATTATTCCAAAATCCATATTCAGTCATCCCTCGACATATTTTCTATGTTTTATTCTAAACAAAAGACCACACTAATAAGCCTTGCGGAGTAGTCCAAGGAAGTGTCTCGGACAAAGGTAAATTTTCTCATCACACTTCATTTAAATTTTCATTCACATCTTACACCTCTTACACCCCATGGTAAAACTATAATAATAATAATTCAATATTAAAATTATAAAATAATGATATTACATTAATAAACCCTTGATTATTTTTCATCACATTACTTTATTCTTAAAAACACTTCTCCCACCATGGTGGGCTTATACAACTTATGTGAGTGATGATGTTTTTCAACACTACCACTTTTTATAGATTTAAAAATGGTTTACTTTCACAATGTAAATATTAATAATCAAATGATGTCTTTCTTAAGAAATAAGGAATTATTAAATAACCATGATATTAGTCGTATTAATGATATAACTTCATGGTCTATTTAATTTCTTAAAAAAGATGTTTACCAAGAAACTCTTTACCATTTGAATATATTTTGAGTATCAAAATAACTATTGATACATTATAGAATTGGAATGAAATAGATATTTACATTGATAATCATTGAACCCATGGAATAATGGGATAAACACCAATAATCGATATAATCCCACTAATGAAAACATGATACCCTGAAACAAACTTCTTGATGAGCGATAAAAAAACATAATAACTATTAAGTGAATGATTTAAAAATATAATTAAATAAAAAAATGAAATAAAAACTATATTTTTTTCATAATCAATTATTTAATATTTTTAACTTGATTATTGATGATGTTAGAGGGAGTATTTAGTTCAAAGGTCATTCTAACTCACAACTGGGTGGAGAACTGTAGTAGGACAACCCTTCCTCAATTGATCAAGAAGGTGATGCAAAAATAACATCCACAACATCATGCCTCAATCCAACTACAGCACCACACATTATAATTCCACATTATTCCCATCAAAAGAATTATCCAACGTCGCACTTATACAACCACATGACCACATAACAAAACCATATATTAGTATGGTAATGTAAAAAATGAAGTACATAAACCTCATGCCATTATCCTTTGATGTATGTCCCATACACATATCCATATATTCACATCATTAACTTCACAATAGGGTATCATGAACATGAATGGCATGAATCTTAGGTCCCCCTCCTACCATGGATGACCCCCACTATACATCCACACCATAACCACAAAATCAGGTCTGTAAATATACATATACACCAAAACCTACGTCCATTATAGATCATATATATATACCTACCATGAGATATAATAACCCGCATATATAAAACTGTTGTGAGACATCAAAGCCTATGCATCATAACCATGAGCCATTACTTCCCTTGAAATTCAACTTGTCATCCTCCTTTATGGTGTCATATTCCCAAAACCACTTTCATGATATCAAAATAATAACACACAAAACACCATATTTTAGAACAAAACATCATTAACAGCATAATAAAAACTAATGAAAATAATAAGTTTCATGCCACATCCCGACCAACCGGGTCCCCACCCGGGCCGGCGGTAAGCTGGGAGCAACAACCCAAGCCTGCCTCCAATAGGACAAGGTCTATTGACTAGAACTGAGTATCCATAACACAAATATGGGATCCATTCACCTAATGCACCTATACGTGCTCACCCACACACATCTCCACGCATACCAGCGTAATGTGAAAGTAATCAACTTGAATTGTCAATAACTGCACAACCTCTAGAATGCCTCAACGAGTACAAAAACACAATAAATGTAAAGGGGAAAATGCATGCCCAGTAACTAATGAAGAGGTCTAACCTGAAAAGGGTTGGGAGAAACAATCATGACATGCAACACCAGTCTTGCTACAATCCCCGCTACCATAGCCTCCAAGCACCACTAAGCACATCCTGCACCAGGTCCTCCTAGATCTCTTTCGTATAGACTTTCTTCTGCATAATACACGATACGTGTGGGAAGATCCCATGAAGAGGTGAGTATATACATACCCAGTAAGACACCACAGAATCACTAAAAATTAAATCATCAAAGATAAAGTTAGTTTAAACCCATAACCAAGAATTTAAATGGAAGGGGAACACCTAGATATACTCATAGAAGGATACACAACCCAGAGTACAATTTCAAACTCATAGCCATCCAAAAAACTCATCATACACAACATATGATTTATAATTTACTAGAAACTACATGGTCATTCCCTCAGATGACACTAGTGGATCTCAGCCCCATGATTATGGGTGAGATAGAAACTCCATTGGAGGATCCCTATCCTGTCTAAACTCTATGGATGGGTGAAATTCTACTCCGATGGAGGATCTTTATGCCATCCAGGATCTATCGACAAGAGAAATTCTACTCTGTAGATAGAGGATCTATGTCCAGTAAATGTGAGTGAAATACCTGAATCTATTTGTTTTCATAGGAGAAGGATCCCAGCCTCGTACCTTTATGGGGAAATCCTACTCACCAAGAGGATTCCAATCCCAATGGGTGAGATAGCAAATCCACTTGGAAATTTTGAAGGGGAAAACCTTATCTGACTAAAGTTTCTTAGGAAAAAAGTTAAGTGCATGGCGTGTTTTGTGGGTACACGGCATGTTGTCCTAATTCTTCCACCTGGCTATGTTATGTCGTTCCACATGGCATATCTCAGCCTCACTACATAACATGTAGAAGGGTCACATGACATGTTGTGTTCACCAAGTTACTCATCATGTACCTTTTCTACCCGAATTATGTCCCTCTGAGGGTATATGGGTTGTGGCCCATCACACATGGTGTATGGGGACACACAAGTCCATAAGCGTGTACTCCTCAGTACATGTTGATCTGGTCGGTTCAGGGTCGCATGGTGTGTGACTTGGTCACATGGTCGTGTGATACTTAACTTCTATGGAAACCCTAATCACTGCATCAGCGAGACACACGACATGTGTTTTTGAACTACATGTCATGTTGTCATTAATTTTATAGAAAGAGAGCTTTACAATGCATCTTTCGATTTCAACACCTCCTTCATTGATTCCACTTTGAATTACGCGTGTAATTTCTGAAAATTGAATTTACCATCATCAATGGCTGACTAGAAGTCCTGAAAACACCATCGCCTAATATTTCTCTATATTTCCATATTCATAATCATACCTATGTTGTGTCATAGTCCAGTATGCAAAACATGCATCAACAATCTATGGAATCCATGATCGATCACGCAATGAAATGGGTTCCTGTAAAATTGACAAATCGCCAGCCAATCGAACTTTGGTGATGAATGTACAAAGAATGGAGGGATAAAACCAAAAAACACCAAAGTGGGATTAAAGATTGGTTATGTTAAGTTTGGACACCATTCATCAATGAAATTTGAAGATGTGGTATTTAAGAATTATTCCAAGAACAACATTCATCATAAGAATATTAAGCCAATTAAAATCATAAATTAATGGTTTGGCAATCATCGATTTTGGATTAGTTGTTCAGGACTAATCCATAATCACCTTAATTTCCATAACAGAGATAAAATAATAAATAAAATTCCCTACCACAATAATGGATCAATCATTGATGAAGAATGAATCTCACGTCGTCGTCATCGAATACATGATTGAAATATGATGTGTTCGTGATAAATCCCTGATTCTAAGGTCGCTGCCAATGATCTCCACTATGGATCTCCTCTCAAGGATCCATCTAGGTTATGCAACAAACCCTAGAAAAGTCGCCTATGATAGATTATAAATAGAGAATTAGGTTAAGGAATTTGATTCAATGAACGAAATGAATTGAATAAATTAATAAATTTATTTCATTTATTATCATCCCAAGAATATGCATCACCTTAAAACTCGATGCAGACGAAACCTATGTCATGTCTAGAGTAAATAACACATTAAAGACTCAAAGGAGGCTTTAGTTTCTCCATCTGAGACCCCGATCATAAGATATATTATAATTCATGCATGCGTATAATAAATATTTAATTAAATTAAAATAATTCACACCAAGGATCAAGCAACTCTTGATAACTATGTCGCCACCAGAATAAAATTTTAGGGTAGTCATAAAAATTTTCAAAGGTTTCAAACCCTAGAACTAAGGTTGTTACGTTCTCTCCACCTTTGGATATTTCATCCCTGAAAGCACAGCTCACTCAAAAGGTGAGGGTACTGAGATCGCATCTGGTTCTCAGGCTCCCATGAGCTCTCCTGGAGATTCTCATGTTGTCATATGGCATGCACTAGGGAAATTACTTTCCCTTAGAGGATCTTCTTCTGCTGATCTTCAATCACCACTAAGTACTCCCCAAATGTTCCTCCATATTCATTTTTTAGTTCACCCGAGACAATAACATGTGTCAGGTCATGTGCATAACTCCCCGGCTGAAAAACATGGAAAACATCATGGATTCATCCCAACAGTGGGAGTAAATCTAGGTAGTATGTAGCCTTATCAACCTTGTTCAGAATCTTGAATGGGTTGATGTGCCTCAGAGACAGCTTTCCACCTCATCCAAATATTCATAAGTTGTGCCAAGGTGGGACCTTCAGGAACACATGATCACCCTCCTCAAACTCCAAGGTTCTCCTTCAAATGTCTTCATTAGACTTTTGATGGGTCTAGGTTATCCTCATATGTTCTTGAATGATCTGCACCTTCTCAGTTGTCGATCGCACCAACTCTAGCACCATGAGTGTTGTCTCTCCCATATCAAACCATCACAAAGGTGATCTATAGGGATTTCCATAAAGGGATTCAAATGGTGTTATGTCAATCGTGGTGTGATAGTTATTGTTATATGAAAACTCCACTGGTGGTAAAAGATCCCCCCAACTCTAGTTGAAAACCAAAACACAAGACCTCATTATATTCTCCAGAACCTGAATGACTTGCTCAGTTTGACAATCAGTCTACAAG
This sequence comes from Viscum album, assembly GCA_963277665.1. Lineage (NCBI taxonomy): Eukaryota > Viridiplantae > Streptophyta > Magnoliopsida > Santalales > Viscaceae > Viscum > Viscum album. Next base: position 476,001,446 of record OY728156.1, read on the forward strand.
TGAAAAGTTATGCGCCTACAAACCTCTCCATAATCGGGATGTAAATTGAGTATTATGGTCAGAGACAATCATCGAAGGTACTCCATATAGCTGCATGATCTCCTGCACATACAAGTGTCTCAAGATTTCCACTGAACCCTTCTCCTTGATGGTCAGAAAGTGAGTCAAATTAGTGAGTCGGTCAACAATCACCTAGATAGCGTCATGACCTCTCACTAAATGAAAAGGTATTATCATAAAAACCATGGATAGTCCATCTCATTTCCACTTTTGAACCTTGAGGGGTTGCATCAAACCTACCAAAACCTAATTCCTATCCTTTAGCTACTAATAGATAAGTCATCAAGAGACAAACTCTATAACAATTCTCTTCATTGTTGGTCACCAAAATATCATTGAATATCCTTGTACATATTTACCACACCAAGATGTACCGCTAAGGGACATGTATAGAACTCTCTTAGAACCTCCTCCCAAAGTGAGAACAACACCATAGTCCACACCCGGAAGATAATGACATGCTCCCCATCTTCAAAGAATCCATTAGAATCATGTATTATAGATATATAATCATGTAAGACCTCACAATCACCATCTCCCTATTGTGCTTACCACACGTGATGAAGAAACGAAGGGGGAACAACCATCGATCGAAGGTATGTTGCACCACCCCTGATCACTAAGGATAGCTGTAATGACACCAAATGCTTTGATGTCTTGCTTAGAAATTGGGAATGACACTTTCTAGTGAGAGCATCTTCCACCACATTCCCCTTTCTAGGAGTATAGACTATCTCAAAGTCATAATCCTATAGGAACTTCAATCATCACATCTACCTCATATTGAGATTTCTCTGCATAAAGATATATATAAGACTCTTGTGGTCAGAATAAATAATAAATTTCTCTCTAATAAGTTATTGTATCCAAGTCTTCATGGCGAACATCGCAATTGTGAGCTTCAAATCATGGGTTACATAATTCTGTTCATAGGATCTCAACTGCCTAAACTCATAGGCTATCACCCCTACCTTTGCATCAATATATACCTGAGTTCGGCTCTAGAGGCATCATATAACACTACATACACAATCCCCTCCTCAAGAAACTTCAAAACAGGAGCGCTCATCAACCTCTGTTGTGACTCCTCGAAGACCTTTTGGCACTTCTCTAACCAGAAAAACAGTTGCCCCTTCTAGGTCAAGGTAGCTAATGGTGTTGAAATCCTAGAGAGTTTTGGCACGAACCTTCGATAAAAACTAGATGACCTAAGAAAAAATTTCACCTCATACACACTCTTGGGTGGCTCCCAAGTAAGAACTATCTAAATCTTTATTGGGTCCACAACTACACCCTCCTCTAAGGTGATGTGTCCTGGAAAGGGGACCTCTCTAATCTATAACTGACACTTCGAGAGTTTTTTATACAACTGATGCTATTGAAGTATGTCCAGGGTCATCCTCAAATGATATGTATGCTCATCCTTTGATGTTGAGTAAATGAGGATGTTATCACTGATGAAGGCCACCAATAATTGGTCAAGGAAAGGCTGAAAGATCTGATTCATGAGTCTCGTTGGGGTGTTCTTCATGCCAAAGGGAATCACCGGGTGCTCATTATAACCGTTGTGACATTGAAATGTCTTCTTCAATATATCCTCCTCACGTACCAATAGTCGGTGATAGCCTGTCCTAAATTCAACCTTTGAAAACCACCTCGCCCCTTTTAATTGATTAAATAGTTCATTGATCTTTGGTTGTGGATATTTATTCTTAATGGTCACCTGATTCAGGTGATGATAATCTACACATAACCTTGGGCTCTCATCCGCCTTCTTAGTGAATAATATCAAAGTTGTCCAAGTGAACACACTGAGTCTGATAAAGCCTTTCTTCTAAAGGTCCTCCAACTGCACCCATAGCTCTAGCTTTACGGGTGCCATCTGATATGTTACCAAAGATATCAGAGTTGTTTATGGGTGCAAGTTAATATAGAATTTGACCTCTCAATGAAGAGGTAAACCAGGTACATTTTTGGGAAAGACATTTCGGTACTCCTCTACCGCAGTGGGGAACCAAACATCCATTAATTAGTCTACCATCAAGAGTCAAGCTAGCCAACTAATGGAAGATTGGTTGTAATCTCCTGTATATGAGCCCAGTATGCTATTCATAGAATTCCTTCTTGCCAACGAAGGAAAATTTTGACCTGTCTGTCTGGGTCCACCGCATCCTCTGATAGAAATAATCAATCATGGCATGGACAATATCTAACTAGTCCATATCAATAATGACATCATAAGGTCTCATCATAGCTATGAAAAGGTTCCATGAGAAACTTTCTACACCAAGCATCAAGTCGCATTATCGACATAAGAGTGTGATTGTAGAATCTCATCTTGTAGGAGTCTCTAGCCGTAAAGGTTTGGCTAGAGGCTCTGTTGGTATCCTCAATTCTCAAGAAATGGATAAAGCTAAAAAGGAATGTCTTGCATATGGGTCTATCAAGACTAAAGCTAAGGTAGAGAAGCAAAAATCATACATTAGATCATGTCAGGTGCCTCCGAGTCATAAACCTCTAATGTTTGATACTTTCTATATCCCTAATTGCCAGCTCCCTGAGCCTGACAGGGACCACCTAGAGGTGGTGGTGGTATCAAATCATAGCATCAACCACCTCTTGTCTCCACTACCATAACCACCACCCAGAGGTTCCACCTGCTCGCACCGCTTCCTCAGCCTCGACTGCCCATCCACAACCTTCCTATCAGCTGTTTCTTAGTGGGTCAGAAAAACTCAGGTGATATGACCTCACCCATCACAGGAATGACATTGCCTCTCCTCGGGCTAGTTGGATTCTCCTCAAGATCCCTGATCGTGAAATTGCCTCTTGTGATGTGATTTGTGAGTCCTACATCTTTTGTATTGTAACCTGGTGAAACTCTGCCTCTAAAACTCACAAAGCGTGCTCATCCTATGCACATTGTCATTTGATATGGTTGAAGCTAGCCTCTACTCGGTCTGACCTGAAGTATCTGCCTGAACTACCGGTGGCAGGTTTGCATGCTGCTCCATGGGTGGAAGTACTGCTCACTGTCCACACGGTCAGAACACCTCCTAAATGAGCCCCTAAACCGAGGACTCGTCACTAAGTTGGTATTCTCGTGATCATGTCAAAGGATCCTGGTTGTCTATATGCGTGAAGGCATCCTAAAATAAACATGATGTACCATGGTTAAAAGAGCATATATGGGGAGTTGGTTCAAAGACATGGAAACCATAACTCATTCCTATATAATGTATATACCATTATTTTCCTTGCAATCGGTGTCTTAGTGTACTGAGTCAACAAGCAAGTTATTAGGATTTGGGGGAATGGATATGTCGACCGCTACACTATCAATGGGGTCTCATGCTTGAGAGTCAAACTTGAAACACTTACACATTTTTTCCCTAAATATCAAATCAATCCTTACATTATTGCTAACTTCAACCACCGTCCCTAGGACAAACTTTCCAGTGATACTACTTTGTCACATCCTGACCTACCAGGGGCTCACTCGAGTCGACGGCATGCAAGAACCGACATCCCATGCCCACCTCCAATAGGCCAGAAGTTGATGACTAGCATCGAGTATGCATAACACACAAATGAGAGACCCTAACCTAATGCACTTGTATGCGCTCACACACACGTATCTTCATACATACCAAAGTAATGTGGAAAGTAAACTGGTGGAACATTAAATGCATGCACAACCCATAGAATCCCACAATGAGTATGATACCACAATCAATGCAAAGGGGAAAATACAGGCCCAATAACCAATGAACAGTCATGACACGCAAAACTAGTTAGACCACAAGTCCCTCTGCCCAGCCCCCAACCACTATTAAGCCCTCACCCACACTGTGCTCCTAGATCTCTCTTATGTAGTGTGTTATCTACATAAGACATGACATGTGCGGATGCATCCCATAAAAGGGTGAGTATATATATACCTAACAGTACACACACCAAAAAAGTAAAGCATTAAAAATAAATCGAACTTGAATGCATAACCAAGAAGGAAAAGGGTAGAAGAATACCCAGATAGATATGCTCATAGAAGGATACAAATCTCAGAGTACAGTCTCAAACTCACAACCAGCCAAACAACTCAACATCCACATCTTCCGATTCAGAAGTCACTAGAAACTACACGGTCGTTCCCTCAGATGGTGATGGAGGATCTCTATCCCGTCTGAAGTCTGTGGACGGACAAAATTCTATCGCGGTAGAGGATCCCTATCTTGTCCGAGCTCTATGGACAGGTAAAATTCTACTCCACAAACAGAGGATCCTTGTTCGGTTTGACCACCGTTCACCAATAGAATTCAAATAGGGGAGATCAAACGATTATTCCAATAACGACGTTCATCAAAAAAAATTAAATCAATTAAAATCATAAATTAATGGTTTAGCAATCGTCGATTCCAGATTAGTAGTTTGGGACTAATCTGTAATTGCATCAATTTCAGATGACCCTTGATAATTACGCCGCCATCAGAATAAAATTCGAGGGCATTCATAAAATTTTTCAAAGGATCCAAAACCTACAAGCAGGAAGAAGTGATGGTTGCACCGCACTCCCCCTCCTGTGACTCTGCTCTCCCCCGGCTCTCTAGGGTTTCTTCCATCCTCCTGCGGTGATCTGTAGGTGCAGGCATCCGTTTGCGAGTTTGAGTCCCCTCAGTAGTTGAAGATGTAATGGATTGTGTTCTGGTTGTTTTGGTGCTTCCGGTGGGGATGCCTCCATCGGCGATTCAGCGGCGGTGGCCCCAACGGGACTCGATCAACGCAGCCTCCCTCGATGCGCGGCTGGATTTGCGGGCACAAGATGGCGATGACGGATTTTTTTTTAATATACGTTTTTTTGAAGAAAAAAAATTAAATTAAACCTAGGTTTAATCTTTTTAAAAAAACTAACGCACATAAATACCAATGCCGATATGGAATCACTCTATTTTATAAGAAGGTTTGTTTTGAAAATAATTCTGGATTTCTCATGTACGCAGAATTAGTAATATATTATTATTAATCATTTTTAATCAATCGATAATAAATATTAATTACTAATAAATAATAATAATACTTAAATAATAATTAAATATTAACGTTTACTACTATATATTTTTAATTAACTAATTTATATTAATAATATTTTAAATAATATTAATTGTTGTTTAATTACTAATAAATTATTAATAGATAATAGTTATTAATTAATTAATAATTAAGCAATATTCAATTACTTATTAATAATAGTAATTACTAATTAACTAATTAATTATTAATTAATTAACAAGTATTGATAATTATTATTAAACAATTACTAATAAGTATTTAAAATTATTATTTGGTTATTAAACATTAACATTAATGATTAAATTATTAAATTACTAATTGTTAATTAATTATTATTATATTAGTATTGATTAATTAACTAATTATTGCTAATAAATATTAATTAAATGATGTAATTTACTATTTAGTCATGTTAATTTATGATAAATATTAATTACTAATTAATATGAATTGCTAATAAATATTTAAAATTATTATTTAGTAACTAATTATTAAAAATGGTAATATAATTATTAGTTATTAATTAATTAGTAAGTATACAATATGTAATTACTTATTAATGATATTAAGTAAAAATTGACTAATTAATTATTTATTGATTAATAATTATTATTAGTTATTATACAATTACTGTTAGTTATTTTTAAAATATGGTTAAGTTACTAAATATTATTAACAATGATTAAATTATTAAAATATTGATGAGTAACTAATTATTATTAAATTACTATTATTTAAATAAATAATTGTTGCTAATTAATATTAATTAAATAATATAATTTACAATTTAACAATATTAATTTCTAATAAACATGAATTTCTAATGAATTTTTAAAATTATTTTTTAGTTGCTAATTAATATTAGTAATAATTATACATTATATATTTTTTATTTTTTATTTAGTTATTATTAATATTATTTATTATTAGTTGTATATTATTTAATTACTAATTAATTAAAACCTATTGATTATTATTAATTATTTTGTAATTAATTATTTGTCTATTAGTATTATTAAATAGCAAATCATATTAATAATTAATATTATTAATATAACTATTTAATTATTAATATTCAGTAGTAGACTTTAATAGTTAATTATTATTTAGGTAGTATTATATTTTACTATTCATTAATATTTATTATTAATTGATTAATAATGATTAATAATAATATATTATAAATTAATGGAGAAACTAAATCCAACATCAAAAATCCAGAATGATTTCCAGAACAATCTCTATTATAAAAGGAAGTTCTAAGTGAGAGTTTATATCAAAATTTGAGATTGGGTTGAAAACAGTAATGTTGAATATTAAATTGCAATTAAATTATGCTATTTTTTTTATTATACATACAAACAAAACAAAACATGTATATTTAAAATAATAATAAAAATAATAATTTTATTATTCGGATAAAGTCGGGGGAGGACTTGACGAATTTATGTATTATTTCTTAAAAAATTAAAACTAGTGTTATTTTAATTATTTTTTTTTCAAAAAACACAAAAATAATAATAATCCGGCGATGACTTGTTGCTTGAGGCGCACCACCTCACATCATCATGATCTGGAGATCGCAGATCTGAGGTATGCGAGACCCAGGGATTGCGCGGTCAGTCTTCCTTAGCCACCTGGCTTTGCATGCAATCGGGCCCCTTTCTCAAATCGATGGATCAACCTTCCTTGGCCCTTCGATGGCTGCCACCTGGTGGTAGATCTACAGAAGAGACCCATTATTTATAAAAAATGGATATAAAAAAAGGAAAAGTTGACCGATTAAAATACCCCACGACAGCGGTTCATTGTAATAATCTTTTTCAAAATTCTTAATATTAAAAATAAATACCCCAATATATAATGATCCGTTATATTTTAATTATAATAAAGATTACTATCATGACATCATTTTTATATATTCATAGTTATATTTTTTTTCTATAACATTTTGAATTAAAAAGCAAATATATATTAACATAATTTTTTAAAAAAATATCAAAGATAAATATAAATACATGTACATGATTTATATACGGTACAAATTTACAGACAATGTTTTTTAAACACTGCGTATAATATTTGTAAATCTATGATAATAGAAATTAAAACTAAATGTATGATAATATATAATAATTGGTATATATATGTATGTATCCATTGTTTGTGTACTTATATGCATATATATATATATATATACACATTGTTTATTTATTTATTTATTATATATATGTATTATTTATTTACACTGCAGATTTAATGTGTGTATTTTTTAAATAATACATATATTATTTATAACACAATTACAACAAAAAAGTTGTGTATATATATAGATACATAGATTTTGAGTGCAAATTTCTAGTGCAAAATTATATATGTTTTGTAATCAAATTTTCAATACAAAGTTCCAGTACAAACTTTTAGTAGAAACTTGTACAGTGTGTATATAAATACATTATGTGTGTGTAGATTTACACGATAAATTCCCAATGCAGATTTACATTGTTTATATGCATCAATATTTTTGTATATAAGCATTGAAAATTCACATTGTAAATTTGCACAAAAAAATTACAATGTAATATTACAATGTATATTGATATTAGTGTATGTGTATGTGTAATTTTCAATGCAAATCTCCATTGTTTATGTTGTGTAGTAATATACATTGGAAATTTGCACTAGAAAATTTCATTATAGATTTACAGTAGAAATTTACATTGAAAATTTGCACAGAAAATTCCCAATGTCAATTTGTATTAAAAATTTCCAGTATAGATTTTCAATACTTATTCATGGTACAATTTTATACAATATGTATGTATGTATGTATAAATTTGCGATATAAATTTCTAGTGTAAATTTTCAATGTAAATTCTCGGTGAAATTTTTCATTTTTTATGTATTGATATATCTACATTGAATTTTTAAGTGAAAATTTGAGCCGCAGATTCCTTATGTAAATTTGTAATTCAAATTTTCATTGCAAAATTGCACTTTTTATTTATATGTTAATATATTTGAACTGCAATTTTAAACATGCATTTATGTTAAAATTTTGGTAATCAAATTTACGGTATAATTATAAAAAAATGAAGAGGTCATTAGCATTGGAAATTCGACCTAAAATTTTCCAGTGAAAATCTGAACTAAAAGTTTCTAGTGTAGATTTTCAATGCAAATTTCCAATGAAAATTTACATTTTTTATTTATGTATTAATATATTTGTATTATAATTTTAAGTGGTAGAAATTTGCACTATAAATTTACATTGAAAAAATACACTATATATTTATATTAGTGTAAATATACACACATATGTATAAACTGGGAATTTTCAAAAAAAAATACATTATATATTTATATTAGGCCACACATACATGTAGACATGCGCGCACACACAGTGCATAAAAAATATACATTGATTTTTTACATTGGAAATTTTACTGGAAATTTGTATTAAAAGTTTCCATTTAAAATTTACACTAAAAGTTTAGTGTAAATTTTCAATGCATATTTCTAGTGAAAATTTAGTTTTTTATTTAGTATTGATATATTTGCATTGTAATTTTAAGTGAAAATTTGAACTTGAAATTTGCATTAAAAATTTTCAGTGGAAGTTTGTATTTGGAATTTTCATAAAAAATCTGCAGTTCAAATTTTTAGTGCAAAAATTATATTATTTATGTATTAATATATTTGGATTGAAAATTTAAACATTTATTTATTTTAGAATTCTAGTAATCAAATTTTCAATACATATTTTCACTATAAAATCTCACTGCATATATTGAGTATAGATTTCCACGGAAAATTGAAAAATTTATGTGCAATTTTATAATTTATGTTTGTATATATTCATATACTTTTTTTTAAAGAAAAATCATGTCTTAGATTAAAAGATCATCCGAATCAACATTACACATTTCTGGGGGGAAAGAAGCAAACCATCAAAAGGGATCCCAACCACCCTGCAAAGTGGCAAGAAAATGGGCAACATGATTGTCTTCTTGCCCAACAAATGCGAACTCACAAGACGATAACTTAGATGTCACCACCCATATGTTGTCCACAATAGATCCAAAAACCCGATGACCCCCTTCACCTTCATCCAAATGTTTTTTAGTAATTTGACAATCATATTCAACAACCAACTTCCACCATCCATGAGAAATAGTAAACTTAGTGTATGTGTATGTGTAATTTTCGATGCAAATCTCTATTGTTTATGTTGTGTAGTAATATACATTGGAAATTTGCACTGAAAATTTTCACTACAGATTTACAATGGAAAATTTCACTGAAAATTTGCATAAAAAATTCCCAACGTCAATTTGTATTGAAAATTTCCAGTACATATTTTCAATACTTATTTATGGTGTAATTTTATACAACATGTATGTATGTATGTATAAATTTGCGATATAAATTTCTAGTGTAAAATTTCAATGCAAATTCTCGGTGAAAATTTTCATTTTTTATGTATTGATATATCTACATTGAAATTTTATGAATGTCTCGCTATCTGCCATGTGATCTGCCTTTATGAGAGGGCCTCTAGACAAACAATCAATCGAGGCAAGTCGGAAATATCTTTCAGTACTGGTGTCCCACCGACCAAGAGGGCAGAGCTTTGTCTCACTGCTAGTATTCAAATGGTCGATAAACACAACAAATATCTTGGGCTTCCCACGCTAATCGGCTGATCAAAAAAAGAAATTTTCGAATCTATGCTGGATAGAATGGAGAAAAAAAATCCAAGGGTGGACTCTGAAAAGAATTTCTAAAGAGGGTATGGAAACTCTCATCAAGGCTGCTCTTCAGTCTATCCTCAGCTACATCATGTCCTTGTTTAAGCTTCCTGGTGCGATTATTTACCAAATTCATTCTCGTATTGCTAACTTCCGATGGGGTAATAATAATGGAAGAAACAAAATACACTGGATTTCTTGGAAATCGCTCTATACCCCTAAAATAGGCGGCAGAATGGGATTTCAGGACCTCTGTCTCTTTAATGATGCCCTTTTGGCCAAATAGGGTTGTCACCTCATGATTCATCCATCTTCTCTCTGTGCGTAAATTTTTCGTGCAAAATACTTCCCCCACTCGGATTTCTAGAACTCCTCTCTTGACCCTCACCCCAGATTTCTGTAGAGAAGTATCTAGGGATCAAGAAATCTACTTAATAAAGGGTAATGTTGGAGGATTGAGGATGGTATGAAAGTTAACATTTGGAATGATCCCTGGTTGTTTGATAAAGATGGGTTGCGGGCTACTTCCCTAGCCGTTTCGGGCTATGAGAATGCCTCTGTTCGTTGCTTGTTTGACGATCATGGGACTGAGTGGTGTATGGATAAAATCAACTCATTGTTCTATGAAAGGGACAAAAGGATTATTCTTAGCATTCCCTGTGTGATAGATGCGGAGCAAGACTGTATCTTTTGGGGTAATGCCATCTTTGGATCCTACACGGTGAAGTCGGGATATAAGCTCACTCTTAATGCTCAGACCGAGGAAGGGGGGGGAGGGGGCTTTGGAAAACTCTTTGGCATCTTAATATCCCCTAAAAAATATGATTTTTTCTGGTGGAAAATTTTCACTGGTATTCTCCCCACCATGGACTTCCTCGCCTTCCTCCATGTTACGATTGACAAACAATGTCCCCTTTGCTCAGGTGCTCTGGAATCTCCTCTGCATGCGATCATCCAGGGCCTGGGGGTGGAGGAGATCTGGACCTCTTGGGGCTCTGTTACAGATCTTATGCTTGATACGACGCCAGACCTTCCAGCACTGCTGATGTTGTGGTCTTCTTCATTCACTTCTGATAAAGTTGCCTCATTGTGCATCGTGGCTTGGATCATCTGGGTTCGACGAAATGACTTTATCTTTAATCACACAACAAAGCCTTCTGGGTTCTGGACTGAACGGGCTACCTCTTGGATTGAGGAGTGGAAGCGGGACTCTGATCAACATGGGCTCCTTGGCATTCACACAACGGTTACACGATGGTTCCCTCCCCCAGATGAGATCCTTAAGATTAAGGTTGATGCGTCGCTCTCCAAGGATGGTTTTGTTGGAATTGGACTCTTGGCCAGGGACCATCATGTCCAAATTATTGCTGCCAAACATGAATCAAACTACGCACTTTGAGTGCCCACTGTTGCTGAAGTCTTCGCAGTCCTTGGCTGGCTGAATTTTGCAAAAGATTTGGGATGGGAAGATATTCACATTGAATCAGATTGTCTCACCATCATCAATGCTATCTGGTCTAATGATGTCGACCTCTAATCTTTTGGCTTCCTCATCAGGAAAATCTAGGCTCTCAGTCAAAGCTTCATAGCCCCCTCCTTCTCTTTCATCAAAAGGGAAGAAAATAAAGCAGCCCACCATCTGGCCTCCTTTGACCTTTCTGGTGCGAATCATCAATGACTTGATCATTTTTCACCATGGTTGTATGATTTTGTTACTACTATTTTTTGTGACTAATATACCATCTTTCTTTGTCAAAAAAAATATACATTGAAATTTTAAGTGAAAATTTGAACCGCAAATTTCTTATGTAAATTTGTAATTCAAATTTTCATTGAAAAATCACATTGTTTATTTATATGTTAATATATTTGAACTGTACTTTTAAACATGCATTTATTTTAGAATTTTGGTAATCAAATTTGCGGTATAATTATAAAAAAAATAAAGAGGAAATTTGCATCAGAAATTTGACCTAAAATTTTCTAGTGGAAATTTGGACTAAAAGTTTCTAGTGTATATTTTCAATGAAAATTTCCAATGAAAATTTACATTTTTTATTTATGTATTAATATATTTGTATTATAATTTTAAGTGCTAGAAATTTTCACTATAAATTTACATCGGAAAATTACACTATATATTTATATTAGTGTAAATATCTACATACACATGTCTACACTGAAAATTTTCATAAAAAATACATTATATAATTATATTAGGACACACATACACACACATATATGTAGACATGCGCACACACACATAGTGCATAAAAAATATATATTGATTTTTTACGTTGGAAATTTTAGTGGAAATTTGCATTAAAAGTTTCCATTTAAAATTTACACTAAAATTTTATAGTGTAAATTTTTAATGCACATTTTCAATGAAAATTCAGATTTTTTATTTAGTATTGATATGTTTGCAATGTAATTTTAAGTTAAAATTTGTACTTGAAATTTGCATTAAAAATTTTCGATGGAAGTTTGTATTTGAAAATTTCATAGGAAATTTGCAGTTCAAATTTTTAGTGCAAAATTACGTTGTTTATTTATGTATTAATATATTTAGATTGAAAATTTAAACGTGTATTTATTTTATAATTCTGGTAATCAAATTTTCAATACATATTATAAGGACCTGGCCTTAAACATTACATAATATTGAATTAAATGAATAATTCACATTGATGATCTTTTCAGGTTTAGAGTTTTAGAGAATTAGGCCATAACTATTACATTTCAAAAAAAATTACAAAGTAGACACTTCCACCCATTATCCATTTTTTTACAAAACATGAACTCTTGAAAAAAAGTGTCATGTCTAGTTACATGTTTATGACAACATGAATTTTCCTTGATCCCATCCTTGACCCTATTCCACATTATGTCCTGTGAAAAACATTTCAAAAACTTAGGATGAGCATAAAAATCTCAGTAAGGGATACACAAAGAAGTAAAACTGTTAGTTTTTCAAAACAACAAGTAAACCACGAATACTTTAACATAAGTAATACTTTTCACCTTTATGAAGTAGTAAATACTCTTCACTGAATAAAAGATCATTTCTTACCCTTTTGTAACCAAAAGATTACCATAAAACCCATATAAAGAACACATAACATATAAAGGTAACTTGGGACATAAACATACTTAAATGGAATAACCATACGATCGACTTCCACACATATCACTAAATGGAATAGCCATACGGCCAACTTCCATGCCCAATGCATTGGAGGTTATAATGTAACAACCCGTCCTAGTATTCACGGCACCACCCGTCATTTGGTTTATCATGTAACCACCCGTCAAATGTCCAAGTACCATTATAAAATCATAACACACAAAACAATTATAAAGGAAAGAAAACATTTCCACATTTCAATCACAATATATCACTTAAATATATTGACATAACAAATCCATTATCAAAACCATTTTCAATACCAAAATACATAAAAGAGTATATGATATTTATTTTGTTTTAAAAACATTACGGCTTGTTGAGGAAGCCAAAGATCAAATAATACTCACGGCGACAGAAAATGTCGTTGTCACCGCTTACGTTAAAAGAAACATTCTTTTTTTGTCGTTTAGTAAAACGCTTCGTATAAAAAGATACCCTTTGAATGAAATGAAAATTCAAAGGTGTTTATACAACGTATAAAATAAAGTCTTTTATTAGAACAAAATATGGCTCAATGAAAGGAGATTGAGACGAAGTCCCTTACCTCGTGTCCGACTTGACTCGATCGTTCTTTAATATCCTGAATAATAAACTAAAGTTAATTTTTAATTGCTTAAGAACCTTTTTAAAGTTTATTATTACATTTATATCACTTATTACCATATTATAAACATCATGTAATCATTTAAGTTAATAACTTTCGTTTTGTCGATATTTGACACTTGAGTCAAAAATGAACACCTTATATTTATAAGTTGTCCATGTGGTCAATATTCCATTATATCCAGAATGATATTCATGATTTAGATATCATATATATCATATATATCCAGTATATACATGTATTTATAATAGTACATAACATTTAGAGGTAAGAAATGAAATGCACCGTTCATGGAGACGGTAAGCCGTACGTACGAATGAATGTTACTTTCATTTCTATTTCTTATTTTAATGGAAATAAAACATAATGATACATATGTATATTATAATTCCAGTATAATATCATATATAATATCATTAACACTATCCTTTATACATCCCACATAAGTCATTAACGAGTCACATCACTTTAAGGGGGCGGTAGTCCGCACTTCCTCAAATGAGATTATCGTATTTACCCACTATGGAAACCATAAAGGCTTGATATAATTGGGAAGTACAGAAGCATAAGGAAATCATAAACATAATATATATCATATATAAATACAGTTCCATCATAATGACCACCATGAGAGGCGGTTGGAGATATTTGAACAATCATCGTTTCGTGAGGCGTTAGTTTGCCATCCACAGAAACATTATGTTCTTCATCCATTAGATGGAGGTGTGTGTAAGTGTAGTTATAATACATCTTATAACAACATCCTAGTATATTTAGGATACTGGTGTTGTTACAAAAGAAAGAAATAAAAAGATTTTAGGGGTTGGATAAGAAAAATAAATGAAAACAATTTAAGAGAAACTGTTGCCTTTAATTTGGGTAACTCCTTTGGTTTGAACCAAAAGTACTTCTTGAAGTGCCTTCTGACTAAGGTAAGGATTCTAGGGGGAGTAGAGGGATGTAGGGAGATTAATTGGGTAGAGTTTGGATGAGCCAAATGGCTTTATAGATATGAAGAATTGGTTAGAAGTGGTCTCCTTTTATAAGGGGGAGGAGGGGCTCTTTAGGAACGTGTGAAACTATTATTTTATTATATAATTATATTCGGTTTCTAATGGTCCAAAAATCATTAAAGATGAAGCTAAGATGACTCATGGACGAAATAAAATCATCCAATCAGAATTGGACATGTTTTGGATAATATTTTAATCATTATAATCATATTTATTTAAATGATTTATTAATGAGGTAAACACTGCATCATTATTATGTCATAAATAATTTAATTTATTTGTTGTCTAAAAATTATAAAAAATACTACCATGTAGGAAATCATTTTATCTTTCCAACGAGTATTTATAGTCGAAAATAGGACCTATATAACACCATATAAAAATTAATTACTAAAAGATTTTTGTTAATGTCAATTTTGTTTTCACATTAAATTAATTAATCTAAATTGTCATTATCACTCCCAAGTGGCTCAATGGGGTCCCAAAATCGACACAAGGATGCCCATGGTCAGCCACTACTCATCCAATAAGGTTAGGACAAGTGTTAAGGTAATTTTGAATTATTATAATATTCTTTTAACCTTGAATTACCCTATTTACCTTTAACCGCGGTAAATAAAAGTCAAAAGTTACTATTCAAAAAAAAATTATTTTCAACTTAATGAACCAAATTTTAATTCTTGATAACAACCATGTATGTCGTATTTTTGAAATTCAATTCACAGAAGTGGTAAAATTTCATTTAAATGAAAAAGTCAGTTTTTTAACCACCACTAAGTGGTTTCACTATTCATCTAAAATTGAAATTTTTCAGAAAAATACCAAAAATTCAGCCTAATCATTATTTGATATTACGAATTCAAAATTGATGTCTTTTTTTCCAAATTAAAAACATATAAGTGGCATTAATTAATTTAAAAATTAATTCCCGTTGTTAAAACAAATAGCGTGTTTTTAAGAAACAATAACCATCAAAAGATTGATACTTGTTTATGTCCAATTTCAAAGTGAAATTAATTCCAATGACCAACATTGGATTAAATGGTAAAAATATATTTTAATTTTACTTTAAAACCAACTAAAAAGATAATCTAACCATATAAATAAATTAGATTAAAAGGCACTTTTGAATTAAAATGCAATATTTTTCACTATTCATTAAAAAAATGAACTTTATCAGAAAAATACCAAAAAATTAACCAAAGTAAAATTTGATGTCCCCATTCTAAAGAAGAATTTTATTTGGTCATATAGAATGTATTAAAGTGACCAAAACTAGATTTAAAAAAGGTTCGCCATTAAAAGGCGATAAATCGGCCTTTTAATGTAAATTATGCTTAAAATTAGATTCATTCACATTTTAAGCCTCTAACTTTTTATTGGATAATGTAAATACATTTAAAAATCATGTATAATCATATTTTAGTTAGTTTCATTCATTCCCGCCAATACAACGGCTAGGAGTTAACTACCATTTAAAATAATAATATTATATTATTAGTTTACAACGTAAGATTCCAAAGAAACCTGTTGTTGCGTATCGGGTACGCTATCGAACATAACAACCCCTTTAAAGTAAAATTAATATTTAATTCAAAAATATTAATAAGTATAAAAATATCTTATTCTTCATTTACTTGGGATGTTACACATATTTTCACTACAAACTTTGAGTTCATATATTGAGTATAGATTTCCACTGAAAATTATAAAATTTATGCACACGTTTAGAATTTATGTTTGTATCACTAGTGCAGAAAACGTGTTTTACGTCGGTTATTTTTCATTTTTTATGTCGGTTTTTAGCCAACTTTAATACGGACGACGTTATAAATAACGTTTTTACGTCGGTTATTTAAAACCGATGTCAAAAACATAACATCGCGATGTTTATCACGTCGGTTAATTAAAAACCGACGTGAAAAAACTGGGGGGGGCGGGGTTTATAACGTCGGTTATTATATAACCGCCGTGTTAAACCAGGGGGGAGGGGGGTTTATCACGTCAGTTATATAATAACCGACGTTATAAACCCCGCCCCCGGTTTATCACGTTGGTTATTAATTAACTGACGTGATAAACTCCTGGGAGATGGTTTATCACGTCGGTTATATAATAACCGACGTTCTAAACCAGTCTGGGGGGGGGGGGTTTCTCACGTCGGTTAATAAATAACCGACATGATAAACCATTTCCCAGGCCTTTTATCACGTCGGTTATGAAATAACCGACGTGATAAACCATGCCACAGGTGTTTATCATATCGGTTATTAAAAAAACCGTCGTGATAAACCATTCCCGATTTCTTTATCAGGTCGGTTATAAAATAACTGACGTGGAAGCCAATTTTTTTTTTAAAAAAATTGAATGCAGTCCTCTACTCTCCCCCAGAATCAACCAGAAACCAAATCAAGAAATCGTACCACAAAAACAGAAGGAGATCAAAACAAGAACTAAAGAAAATTTAAGCATTTACATTGATAACATATAAAAATTACCCCACTTGACAGCCCCACCCTCATGTATACCCCCTGGACAGCCCTCCCCCACCCCATTTGAGCCCCCACCACACCCCTAGACTGCCCCCCCGACCCCCTGGACTGCCCCAAACACCCATCGACAACCCCCACCCTCCTTAAAAGCACCCCCTCACCCCACTTGACATCCCCCACCCCATTGGAGCCCCCACCACACCCCTGGACTGCCCCGACCCCCTGGACAGCCCCAAACACCCCTCGACAATCCCCACCCTCCTGAACAGCACCCCCTCACCCACTTGACATCCCCAACCCCATTGGAGCCCCCACCACACCCCTAGACTGCCCCCCCAACCCCCTGGACAGCCCCAAACACCCCTCGACAACCCCCCACCCTCCTGAACAACACCCCCTCACCCCCTCACCCCACTTGACAGCCCCCACCACACCCCTGGACTGCCCCCGAACCCTTGGACATCCCCAAACACCCCTCAACAACCCCCACCCTTCTGAACAACACCCCCTCACCCCCTCACCCCACTCGACAGCCCTCGCCCCATTGGAGCCCCCACCACACCCCTGGACTGCCCCCGACCCCCTGGACAACCCCAAACACCCCTCAACAACCCCCACCCTTCTGAACAACACCCCCTCACCCCTCACCCCACTTGACAGCCCCCACCACACCCCTGGACTTCCCCCCGACCCCCTGGACAGCTCCAAACACCCCGGGACAACCCCCCACCCTCATGTATACCCCCCACACCCTGGACAGCCCTCCACCACCCCATTGGATCCCCCACCACACCCCTGGATAGCCCCAAACACCCCTAGATAACCCCCACCCTCATGTATACCCCCACCCCCTGGACAACACTCCCACACCCCTAGACAGCCCTCCCACACCCCTGGACAGCCCTCCCACCCCCCTGGATTGCCCCCACCCCACCGGACAACCCTCCCAGAACCCTGGACACCCCCAACCCCACTGAACACCCCCACACCCTTGGAACCCCTCCCCCCCAGACCATAATCCATACCAGAAAAACCATCATAAGTAGACCAAAACAAGAAGTAGAGAAAAATTAAACATTCACATATATAACATTCAAAACTTACACTGTCAACTTCAAAAAAAACTAAATCCAACCTAAATGACTACCAAATACACAATTACAACGACAATATTCAAAATTACATTTTACATTACAAACAACTAAAATTCAATAAAACCTGTAAAATAATTTGACCACTCCACTTGTAAGTGTTTGATGTCTTCAGCAGTATAGGGTTGAGGGTCATCAAAAAGCTAAAAATGAAAAGGATAGTAGTTAATGTGTATAATGAAGAAATCAAATTGAAATATTATGGAAAAGTTTAAGAGGAAATCTTACCAGGTCAAAATTCACAACTGTCCCAGTTGTTATTATTTCATACATAAATCTTAACATATAATATCTGCATTTGATGACGCCTTATTATTGATGAAAATTCTGTTTGAATGAGTGTAAATTCAATATATTATTTTTATGTAATAAATTAAAAAGTACAAATTATAAATGGATATTTACCTTCACATTTACATATTTGATCTTTGCACTCCTTTTCTTTGTGTTTTTTTGAAAGTAGGCCCATGCACTGTTAGAAAATAATAAGAATGGGGTAAATTTAAAATTCATTATAATATATAAAACTATTGATAAATTGAAACTTACTTTTCCAATATATTCTTAAAACTTTCTCGTACATCATCATGGATAAAGCATATCCAATAAAGTGCTTTCTCCCTTGGGAAAAAAACCCATAACATCCAATGATCACTGATAAAAGGAAATTTAACGTTAGTGGTTTTTTATATTAAAATATAATTAACTCTTTTAGATAAATGTGTTTCATACCTCTCACAAAAAGGCATCATCCAACATTGTGTGACTATATTCTTTTCAAGTCTTTCAGCAATATAAACCATTCTTTGTTACTCATTCAATGCACATGCTTCAGGGGAAATCAATTGCGGGTCCATGAATCCATATACATCTGTCAGCTCATTCCTCTCACAAATTTTATAAAGATACCTAATACAAAACATACATAAGTATACATTTTTAATAAATATAACGCAGGGAAAAGGTGTTAAGACTTACATGGAAAAAATTTGCACCACGTTGATGCCCAACTTATCTCCAGTAACAAGCTCCATGATATCAGTTTTCATAATCCCCACACTTATTTCACGTCCACAAACATGAGCTTCCATTGGAAACTCATAATGACCCGCCAACAAATTTGAATATCTTGACAATCTGTCAAGACTACTAGAATTTGTATCTGATGTCATAGCCATTTGTCTTTGTTGTTGTCTATACAGTATTTATTTACCTTTGAAGTATTCCTGTAAAAATAAATTGAAAAATATATTAGTTTTCAAATGATAAAACAAATTTAATAAAAAAATAAAATAAAAGATATAACATTCATACCTCTATGGTAATGAGTCGAAGAAGTCAGGATGGCCAAATTAAAAAATGGCCGATACTATGTCCAATTGTCGCCACCTCATCTGTAGGTAATGGTACCCGAGCTGATCTATCTATAATATCCTGTACAGCGACCCTCTGATTCTCTACCTCTAATTGTTGATGATGAAATGTATCTCCTATACAATATACCAACCCATATGCTACTATATGATGTTGAGAATCATCAACATAAAACTCGCAATAAGTAAGAAGTTGTGGCGGAGGAGTAGGATAAAAAATGGGGTCTTCAGGCTGAGGTGGGGGAGTGGGAGCTACTGGAAGAGGTGGAGGATAAATAATGGGGTCTGTAGGGGGAGGTGGAGGAGTGGGAGCTGCAGTCTGAAATTGTCTTTGCATGTCTACAAACATAGACTGCATCGACACTCTAATCTTTTCCTCCATCGTCGCATTAAAATTATGAACTTCAGCCTCCAAGGATTCTATTTTTTTATAAACCCCCTCAACATTAGAAGTTGAAGAATGTGGCAACACTTTTCTTACCGATACACCTGCCGGATATCCTCTTACACGAACAGGATGTTCGGGCCTTCCCAATGCTACAGATAAAATATCTTCCCTCCCAGTAGCTGTAAATGTCCCCTGTGAACTCTACTCCTCAAGAGAGTCCTGTATTAATTAATTGAACATTTATGTAATGATTGAAATTATATGAAGAAAATTGTTAACTTAAATAAATAAAATAGATATCTTACAATCCTCTCAGCTACGATTCTCGATTCTTCCAAAAGATATTGCCCTTTTTTGCCCTTCCGAGCTCTCTTCCATTTTTCTTGTCTAGATGGAGGGGATGAAGGGGCCACCTCTCCAGAGCTTGAAGACTCATCTCTTAGTTGTTGAAATTTTTCCACCATCATTTGTTCTTCCAAAAATGCATACCCTCCCCGAGATAAACTATGAGGGTATACATTTTTAGATTGGATTTCCTGATGAGCTTTCCGTGTTTGCTGTAAATTAAGAATAAGAAATCATTAACAAAACATTAATAAAATCATTTATATAAGAAAGCTTATAAAAGTTTACATTGCCCTTACCAAAAATGACTCTTTTCTTCTACTTTCAAAAAACTATCTCCATGTGTCTTCATCTATAAAAGGATATATACGACATGGATTGTCATGACTCCTATGACTATAAATGAAATCAGATGAGAGGGTTGATTTGAAATCCCTCCATCTCCTGGCAGCCAACGATAAGCGTTTCTTATTGACTCCTCCAGTGTCAGTAATATCAAATGTCATCTGATAAAGAAGAGGTTAAACATATTATATATACTAGAAACATTAAAAGAATAGTCAAACAATAACAAAATATCTTACCAAAATTGTCTCCCACAACTGAGAGATTATCGCTTTATCCACACTTCTCCAGTCATCATACAGAATGATTACTTTTCTCTTAGCCTGAGTTGCTACAAAACTGTTAAAATCTTTTGCATTCGGACCTCTAGGAATATCATCATCATCAAACTCAATGACTATGCTTTGATCCTACGTACGTGCAAGTGATAATTTTGGTAAATTTGTGCACCCACATTTACCAACCTTTGAACTCTTTGTCATAATAGGAGCATGTGAATGTTCATCCCCAGAGGTATGACCAGTAATATGCTCATCTCTAGAATCATGTGGTTGATCAACTTAATGATCTGTCATTATCCTTAAAATCAAAAAAACAAACGTTAGTTCACAAATATACAAATTCAAATATTTTAATACTACTGTAATCAGAAAATAGAAAAGTGTACTAAGTTATGTAATAGTAAACATTGGTAATATAATAAGCATGTTAAACAATGGTAAAGATGGTAAAGATGGTAAAGATGGTCAAGATGGTAAACATGGTAAACATGGTAAATTTGGTAAACATGGTAAAGTAATTGTTACTGAACAAAAATAATAGATATATAATTCATGTAATGGTTATAAACATGATAAAGTAAACTAAACAAACTTAAAACAAATAAAAACTTATACTTATTTTGTTTTAAAACATGTTTTAATAAATAAAAAACTTACAATATCTAACATTTATAAAAAAAATAAATGTAAACAAGAAATAAACATATGTTACCTGTAATTTTAGGAATGTACAAATGGATTGTTTTCCCAAATTCCTTCGTCATGATCGTTCCTTATGGAAAAAACCATGTCTTCAACATGCTCTTCATTATGTTCTGTTAATATTTCCATGGAAGTAGGGATCTCACATAAATCATCATCTTCATCAAGTTCATCCCCACCAACATATTGTTTTTTCCCTTATAAAACAATAGCCCACTGCATATCTGATTGATCTACTACATAGAAAATTTGTTTTGCATGTGTTTCCATTATAAAAGAATCAGCTGTGTCTTCCAATCTATTCAGATTAACAAGTGTCATTCCAAATTCATCGTGTCTGACACTGTTGTTACCGATAAACCATTTACAGTTAAAAACATGAACTTTAATTTTAAAGTAATCAACCTCCCATATGTCTTCAATCACTCCATAATATGCACTTGATGCAGAAATTGAGTTTTTTTCCTTAGCACTCAAAAAATGCATTGCTTCTGCAAACACCAATACACCACTATTCTGAACTACACTTCTGTTGTCCTGAGCTTTCGTATGAAATGTATAACCATTAATGTCATAACTGGACCATGTTATCACATTTAAACATGGACCACCCACTATCCATTTTAATGTCTCTGATACATATGATCTACCAAGAAAAGTCTTTTTAATCCATGAAAAAAAAGTTTTGTTGTGTTCATTAAAAATCCACATTTCTTTATTCTTTGGATGACATTGTTTCAACTCATTAATATGCAATGTGATATATGGTTGAGCATCAGCTATGTTATTCAAGATGTATGATTCTAACTTCTTCATCTGTTCAGCTGAAAATGATTTTAATTTCAAGCCACGAATCCCCTTTCCCTCATTATTAACAAGTTCATGGCGAGATGGAGGCAAACCTATGTGTTGCGCCACAACCAATTAGCTCGTACAAAACTCTGCTACCTCCTCAGAAATATACTTTTCAATAATGGAGGCTTCAAGTCGATATGGATTTTTAACATACCCCTTTAATATTTTCATATACCTTTCAAAAGGATACATCCAATGAAGATATACAGGTCCACAAAGCTTTATTTCTCAAACCAGATGAATCATTAAATGCACCATTATATCAAAAAAAGTTGGAGGAAAATACATTTCCAATTGAAAAAGTATAAAATTTGCATTCTTTTCCAAAAAATTCAAAGCATTCACATCAATCGCCTTGTTACAAATTGAATTTAAAAAATAACACAACTTCATTATAGTCATTTTGACATGAATGGGCAATATTCCACGCAATACAACTGGTAGAATTTGTTGCATCATGACGTGACAATCATGTGATTTCATACCTATCAACTTTAAGTCCTTCAATGAGACAAATTTTTTTACATTTGAAGAATAACCTTGAGGCACTTTGATATCGTAAAGACACTGAAAAAAGCTAATTTTCTCCCTCTTCGATAATATATGACAAGTCGGGGAAGAAATGTTCATCTTCCTTTAGGAGTGGGAGCTAACTCCAAACGTATTACCATTGATAGTAAGTCTAATATTGCATTCAACCCATCTTTTGTCTTTCCTTTAATATCTAAAAATGTTCCAATCAAACAATCACAAATATTCTTCTCCACGTGCATGACATCAATATTATGTTTAACTTCATGATACCTCCAATATGGTAGCTCAAAAAATATTGACATTTTCTTCCAAATATGTCTATCATTACCAGATTTATGTGTCTTTCCCAATGTCACATCAAGGTTTTTCACCCTCTCAAAATACAGATTAGAGGATAAAGGTTTTGGAGCAGTATCAAATTCTTGTGAGCCATTGAATGCCTTTTTTAGTCTTCTATAAGGGCGATCCATAGACAAAAACTTTCGATGACCCATGTAAACTTTTTTCCTCCCATGATGCAATCGACAAATGACGTTTGTTGTTCGCAAATTGGACATTCTTTATGCCCTTTAACACTGTATCCAGACAAATTTACATATGTTGGGAAGTCATTTATAGTGAACAGAAGCACTGCATGCATTTGAAAATATTCCATTTTATAATAATCATACACCCAAATACCATCAACCCATAACAGTTTCAAATCATCAATCAACGGTGACAAGTAAACATCAATATCATTGCCGAGTTTCTTTGGACCAGAGATCATTATACTCAACATGACATATTTGTGCTTCATACAAACTTCAGGAGAGAGGTTGTAAATTACCAATAAAACAGGCCATGAACTATGTGTGCTACTGAGGGTTCAGTATGGATTCATTCCATCTGTACACAACCCTAGTCTGAGATTTCTAATTTCATTTCCAAATGTAGAATACTGCGCATCAATTTTCTTCCATCGTGGAAAATCAGCTGGATGGCGTATTTTTCTATCACATACCCACTCATCAGAATTCCATCTTAACTGTAACGCCCCGACCCCAGCTACCCAGAGTCGGTGCATTACTTTGTAACATTGGCATGATCACAAGAAAGATCAAATCTCGAAAGACCGATTGGTTTAGTAGCCTTGGAAACACTAGATATATTCATAAGTTTTACATTACATCATAAAATGAAAAACTACTACAACAACATAATGTTTCCACAGTCCACACTATAATCCCCTCATAATATCCCTACAGGTCATTCATAACTTACATCTTCACTTCCTGGGAAAAATAAAACATAGAAAAGGGGTGAGCTCAAATGCCCAGTAAGGATAACAATATAGCGGAAACTTTCATCAATAAGAATAAACATTTAAGGCAATGTATAACTAAAACAAAAGCCTTTTAAACATGAACTTTCAACATGGTATGGCATAAATAAAATGAAATAATTCCATTTAGTTATTCACATGGATATTCTACTAATCGAATAATCACATGAAAAAATCAATAACCACTTTCATAATGTTGGAATGCATAATGCCAGACTATCATAACCACATAGCCAAGGCCTCGTGCCAAGACTACAAATAAGATTTTGTCAAGGCCTTGTGCCAAGACACTAGTTTGTCTCATGAGACCTACCGATGCATCGAGGAGCTATAGCGGGCTCCACCCGTCACTTATTAAGTCCAATGCATTCCCATATGAAAAGGTTTAAACATAACATAAACATTCGTATTAAATTTAGCATACGAAATGTCAATAATTTCACCATAAACTATGAATGGTATAAAAATAGCACATCCATAGTCAAACATATCACAAAACCTTCAATACAATATAGAAGTTTTGTATCATAATAAATCAACTTCAAATAATCTTAAAATCCATCAAAGGATGTTGACGTAGATGAAATCAAAATTCTTTTTAAAGAAATATCTCCTTTTATTTTGAAATCATTTAAGATCCATATAAAATAAAACATTTTCTTTGAAAATATTCTTATAAGCTTGTAAGGAAAACTTTGAAGATTTTATAATGGCAGAAAATAACCGCACTCGCCGTATAAGTTAAAAAAAACATTCTTACCTTAATTCTGTCGAAAAGGTTAAAAAGGACCTTGTTTTGAAAACGATGGAAAGATTCCTCTTATAAAAAGTCAAACAAGGGTATAAATGACTTTAACCCATATTCTTGTAAATAATAAAAATGTTTTGAAATACATTTTGAAGAAACATGGATGTGGATGATGAAGAGATCCCAGTAGACTATTACATATAAACAACCTCGGATAATGAAGAGATTGTGAAATAACCCTTACCTTGTACTTTTCCTTGGTTGGGGTAGGTTAACCTCCTGTATAATGGTGAAATAGTTGTTATTAAATTATACAAGAATCATATATATTAATATGATATCATATATGATCTTTTAATATTGATTTGTTAATAATATCTTAGAATTATCGTCGTTTCGGGAGTTAACTTACTCATTTTATTTTATATTTTTGTTATATAAGCCATGGTTGTTGTATCTTATTCATATCCAGAATGATATCCAGTCCTTAAAAATCATTTTTAAATCATCAAATGATAATTATACTTGAATGGATACGATGGAGAATGAATCTCATCGCGTTCGTGGAGACGGTAGTCCGTACGTACGCACGAGCGACAATATCATTCATTTGATATTAAAATAATATATAAATGGATGGTATATCATATATACAGAATAATTAACATGTTATATTTATTATTTACATGAGTTACACATCATTATTATACCCATCCAAATAATATTATATTGAATAACAATTACACCACGACGTGGAGACGGCAAGCCGTACGTACGCACGTATGGTGACATGTTATTCAAAGGGTGGATAGAATACTGAATATGGTTGTACCATATTTATAATAACATCACAGTATATGTGAGATACTAGAGTTATTATTTTAGAATGGTAAGAACAAAGGAAGAAGAAGTGGAAGAAGAAATGAACTTGGAGAAGGGTGGTGAAATCATTACCTCTTCTTTGGGTTCTTCCTTTTGATTTGATCAAAAGGGCTCCTTAGGTTGGATTTCTGATCAAACTAAGGCCTCTAGGTTGTAGTGAGGGATGTTGGGAGAGTATTTGGGCAGAGTTTGGACGAAACAAAAGGCTTTGAATGTGTGAAGAAATGAGAAGGAGGAGTGCCCTTTTATAAGAGGGGTGAGGGGCACCTTTGGAAAAGCTAGAAATATTAATTTATAATAAATTCATATTCGGTTTCTAATGGCTCCAAAGTTGATTATTCAAAGGTTAAGGTGGGTATAGGTCGAAAACCACTCAACCAATAGAATTTAGACAGGTTTGGGTACTTATATTAACCTTATCTTTAAGTATTAACTCTAAGTTAATTAGTTTCACTTTTACAATGTCTCTTTGTATTTTTATATAATATGGTTAATAAACTTACTATATACATCCAAGCGACCCCCAAGTGGTCCATTAATGATGAACCTATCCTTATATAAGTCTCTTTGCCGAACCTTAGATTTTTATGAATTTAATATCAATTAATAATATAATATTTGTTTTAAGAACTCTTTTATGTCAATTTTGACACTATTCAATAGTTGATTTTTGTGAAACTCATAACAGATTGATTACTTCGAAAAAAGTCAATTAAATCAATCCTAATATATCATATTATCCTATAAAATTAGTTTAATTCATTAAAAGTTTCATATTATATTTTTTTGGGTATTTATAATATCAATTATTTTAATTTTTCACTATTATAGTAATTACTGCATCATCATTGTGTCATAAATAAAATAAATTATTTAATGTCTAAAAATTATAAATAAAATATAATTATGTTGGAAATCGTTTTATCTTTCTAATTAATATTTATAATATAAAATCCAACCTTTATAACCCTATGTAACAATTGTTTTTCTAAAAGATATATGCTTGTGTCATTTTTGTATTCATTTTGACATAATTAAAATAAAGTGTCATTATCACTTTCAAGTGGATCCATGGGGTCCCAAAATCGACACAAAGATGCCCATGGTCGACCATGTATCAACCAATAGGGTTAAGACACGTTTTAGGGTAATTTAGTATTATTATAATATTATTTTTTGACCCTTATTTACCGGATTTACCCTTAACCATGGTAAATAAAATATTTACCGCAGTAATTATTCAAAATGTCTAAAAATAAAAGTTACCTATTTACACAATTTGAACATCCTGATTCCAAATATGGAATCCATTTTTCTAAATTCAAAACACAGAAGTGGCAGAAATTAATTTAAAATTAATTCCCGCTGTCAAAACAAAAAGCGTGTTTTTAAGAGATAATAACTATCAAAAGATTGACACTTGTTTATGTTCGGTTTAATTGTAAAATTATGTCTAATGACCAAAATTATATTAAATTGTAAAAATATATTCTAAATATACTTTAAAACCACTCAAATTCATAATTTATCACTATTAATTATTTTGATTAAAAAAGTTGTTTTTAATTAAAATTTAGTAATTTTCACTATTCATCAAAATATGAAAGTTATTCGAAAAGTACCAAAATTTCACCTTAGGCTAAATTCGATATTCCGAATCCAAAAATGAAGTCCATTTTGAAATATAAAATATATATATTTTCAAAAAGTAGGTATTACTATTTATAACGGCTAGTTTGATTGGTTATGGTGTGTTAGAACTCGGTGTTGCGTACAACACACGCTATCACATTATTCAAAGGGAAACGTACCGTGGAAGCTTGGGGTGTTTCATTTTAAATTTTTGATGTCCCCATTTAGTCAAAAAGTTTAAAATATTGTTTTTAAAAAGGTTTCACTATTAGAAGTTGATAAAAGTGAAAAACTGAAAATGAATCTGTTCTTGCATTATGACTAAGAAACTCATAATAAGGATTCTAAAATTATAAGGATTATATAAAGTTCAAAATGTAGTTAATAATATTCATGACCTCTTTTAATGGTGTGATTGAACTCGGTGTTGCGTGTAGTGCAAGTTATTGAATTATTTTTAAGAAATAACACACTCTGAAATCCTGGGGTGTTACATTCTCCCCTCCTTCAATAAATTGCGTCCTCGCAATTTGAAATTGTTCTTCGAAAATAAAAGGTTGAAAGTAGAAAATATATTTGTGGGAAAACCCACATTGGAAATTGGGTTACTAAAATTTAGTCTTAATATGAGGAAAAGAGAAATTAAAGGGTCACCACCAAATTATGATCTCGATTAGGAGAACATTGGTGGAAATTAGAGACATATAATTGGAGGAAAAATGTAAATATTTATAGGTAGTGATTGAGGTCATCAATCACAAACAATTATAAAATTGATGTCCTTAAACTCATCAATCCATGATGATTTGAAGTACCATCGGTTCAACAAAATATATGGTATTGGGACAACACATTTTTGACATTTCAAAACATCTTAGTTGAAATCCCACATCGAAAAATGAATTAATGAGGCCTCTATTTAAAATAAAGAGTTGAAAGTATGAAGATTACCGAAAATAACACATACTAGGGTTCCATGTAGGAAAATATGGATATGGAAGAGAAATCTAACCATCAATTATCTGATGGAGAGTGGTAGATAACATGGCTATGAAAAGGCCAACAATCCCAAAGCCATAAATTTGTGATGATTTAAGGTACCATCTAGGACAACATTTTTGTTCTAAGTTTCTATTATTAATGTTGAGGAATTTATTTATGAGATTGGATAAGATAATAAGGAGATATACTTACTTTATAATTATAATTTTACTCATTAATAAATTTCTACCACAAACTCATCTTTCATTCTAAAAGATAATAGAACGTAATTTTTTTTTCTATTTATACTATTCGTACAGGGTTCCAAAATAAATGAATTATAATTCATCTACCAGATCTTTTAAAAAAAACTACATTATTTAATTCAGGACATCTCGTGGGACAGTGGTAGGTGATACACCCTTGTCGCCCTTCGGTTGCGGGTTCAAGTCTCGCAGCCTTGCCGGACGCGACGGGTTGCCGCCCGACCTCCGGGTTGGCCTTTTATGGAAATCCAAAATAATCCAAACTAGAACTATCCAAAATACTTCTGTCCAAACTCACAGTCCAACATTCATAAGGAAGGTAAACATAATATAGATCCTTTTTACCTCGTAATAGCATATGAATACCTTCATCATGTATTACCATATTCCTTATTGATTACATTCATGCTCCCTTATTCCATATAGAATGCTGGATATACTTCATTAATCCAAAAATGTTTTAAACCCCAACAATGATGGAATATACAAATCATTAATCAGTTCCAAGGTAGTCAAGAATATCCAATATAATTTATCCAAAACAATCACATATTATTCCAAAATCACTACCTCAGTATCAGAACTATATTATGGTTTATCATTCTCTCAACCATATATTTTCCAAAAATCTATCCTGCTAATGAGTCACTTTTCTTTGTTCCACACAATCTCAAGTCCTTAATGAAATAGTACTGCAGTACAATCCTTATATACTCCATAATTATTATAACAAGTACATTGTTGATATAACACTCAATTGACATAATCAACATAAGAACTCTAATCATTCCTCTTCATCTGTGGTAGTATCATAACTTGATTATTCTCCAATAGCATCATTTGCGGCATAGTCTGATGACTGGGACATAGGTTCGCGTAGTGTCCAAACTCCTTGCAAATGAAGCATTGTACATTTAAAACCATTTTCTTACCCTTGCAGTCACGTACTTTGTGCCCTTTTCCTCCACACTTATAACAAACTCCCATTCCTTTCAGGCAAGTTCCAGGGTGTTTCTTTCCACAGTTACCACATATGGGAAAATTCTTCTTTTCCCTCTTACTTTTATCCATCTTTCTCTCTTCCATACTTTTCTTCTCTTGCTTCCCTTCAAAGCCATAGGACTCAGTAAACTCTTTACTTATCTTATCAACACATGATATTATTTCTTCATATGATGATAATACATGGGAGACTATTTCTCTTATAAATTCTAGCTTAAGACCATTAAAGATATGATCCTTCCTTCTCTTTGGATCATGTGCATTTCTGGAGTTCTCATTCCTTCTACTGGGCGCCATTTCTAAACAATGGCATACACTAGATCAGTTTATGAATCAAAATACATAATCCCATACTTATAAAACACTTAACATAAATTGAACTATTTATGGATATAATCCATAATCATAAGAATGTTTTCTTTGAGGAAGTATATACTCATAATCCCTTCAAAATGATTTGTAAAGAAAATGAGAGTTATCCTAAGCATATCCCCCGGGAGTGTCGTAACCAAGAGTGCAGCAAGGCCCGTTGTCGTGCACCAGTTCCCGTTCGAGTCTAGCTCAAAGCGGTGTTTTCGGGTTTTACCCCTAGGTACATCTGTGCCAAAGCCGCCTCTACCTGCTCGTATCCAGACAGGGATGTATTGCTCGGAAAACTCACAAAATCTCTACAATACCAAAATTCTAGGATGTTCTTCTATACTAATCCTCAAAGTTAATCTTAGGTCTACGTGTTCTAATCAGAGTTTATCTAAATCTAGCTTCCAAGGTTTTTACTAAACTTCCTCTGATACCAACTGTAACGCCCCGACCCCAGCTACCCAGAGTCGGTGCATTACTTCGTAACATTGGCATGATCACAAGAAAGATCAAATCTCGAAAGACCGATTGGTTTAGTAGCCTTGGAAACACTAGATATATTCATAAGTTTTACATTACATCAAAAAATGAAAAACTACTACAACAACATAATGTTTCCACAGTCCACACTATAATCCCCTCATAATATCCCTGCAGGTCATTCATAACTTACATCTTCACTTCCTGGGAAAAATAAAACATAGAAAAGGGGTGAGCTCAAATGCCCAGTAAGGATAACAATATAGCGGAAACTTTCATCAATAAGAATAAACATTTAAGGCAATGTATAACTAAAACAAAAGCCTTTTAAACATGAACTTTAAACATGGTATGGCATAAATAAAATGAAATAATGCCATTTAATTATTCACATGGATATTCTACTAATCGAATAATCACATGCAAAAATCAATAACCACTTTCATAATGTTGGAATGCATAATGCCAGACTATCATAACCACATAGCCAAGGCCTCGTGCCAAGAATACAAATAAGATTTTGTCAAGGCCTTGTGCCAAGACACTAGTTTGTCTCATGAGACCTACCGATGCATCGAGGAGCTATAGCGGGCTCCACCCGTCACTTATTAAGTCCAATGCATTCCCATATGAAAAGGTTTAAACATAACATAAACATTCGTATTAAATCTAGCATACGAAATGTCAATAATTTCACCATAAACTATGAATGGTATAAAAATAGCACATCCATAGTCAAACATATCACAAAACCTTCAATACAATATAGAAGTTTTGTATCATATTAAATCAACTTCAAATAATCTTAAAATCCATCAAAGGATGTTGACGTAGATGAAATCAAAATTCTTTTTAAAGAAATATCTCCTTTTATTTTGAAATCATTTAAGATCCATATAAAATAAAACATTTTCTTTGAAAATATTCTTATAAGCTTGTAAGTAAAACTTTGAAGATTTTATAATGGCAGAAAATAACCGCACTCACCATATAAGTTAAAAAAAACATTCTTACCTTAATTCTGTCGAAAAGGTTAAAAAGGACCTTGTTTTGAAAACGATGGAAAGATTCCTCTTATAAAAAGTCAAACAAGGGTATAAATGACTTTAACCCATATTCTTGTAAATAATAAAAATGTTTTGAAATACATTTTGAAGAAACATGGATGTGGATGATAAAGAGATCCCAGTAGACTATTACATATAAACAACCTCGGATAATGAAGAGATTGTGAAATAACCCTTACCTTGTACTTTTCCTTGGTTGGGGTAGGTTAACCTCCTGTATAATGGTGAAATAGTTGTTATTAAATTATACAAGAATCATATATATTAATATGATATCATATATGATCTTTTAACATTGATTTGTTAATAATATCTTAGAATTATCGTCGTTTCGGGAGTTAACTTACTCATTTTATTTTATATGTTTTGTTACATAAGCCATGGTTGTTGTATCTTATTCATATCCAGAATGATATCCAGTCCTTAAACATCATTTTTAAATCATCAAATGATAATTATACTTGAATGGATACGATGGAGAATGAATCTCATCGCGTTCGTGGAGACGGTAGTCCGTACGTACGCACGAGCGACAATATCATTCTTTTGATATTAAAATAATATATAAATGGATGGTATATCATATATACAGAATCATTAACATGTTATATTTATTATTTACATGAGTTACACATCATTATTATACCCATCCAAATAATATTATATTGAATAACAATTACACCACGACGTGGAGACCGTAAGCCGTACGTACGCACGTATGGTGACATGTTATTCAAAGGGTGGATAGAATACTGAATATGGTTGTACCATATTTATAATAACATCACAGTATATGTGAGATACTGGAGTTATTATTTTAGAATGGTAAGAACAAAGGAAGAAGAAGTGGAAGAAGAAATGAACTTGGAGAAGGGTGGTGAAATCATTACCTCTTCTTTGGGTTCTTCCTTTTGATTTGATCAAAAGGGCTCCTTAGGTTGGCTTTCTGATCAAACTAAGGCCTCTAGGTTGTAGTGAGGGATGTTGGGAGAGTATTTGGGCAGAGTTTGGACGAACCAAAAGGCTTTGAAGGTGTGAAGAAATGAGAAGGAGGAGTGCCCTTTTATAAGAGGGGTGAGGGGCACCTTTGGAAAGTTAGAAATATTAATTTATAATAAATTAATATTCGGTTTCTAATGGCTCCAAAGTTGATTATTCAAAGGTTAAGGTGGGTATAGGTCGAAAACCACTCAACCAATAGAATTTAGACAGGTTTGGGTACTTATATTAACCTTATCTTTAAGTATTAACTCTAAGTTAATTAGTTTCACTTTTACAATGTCTCTTTGTATTTTTATATAATATGGTTAATAAACTTACTATATACATCCAAGAGACCCCCAAGTGGTCCATTAATGATGAACCTATCCTTATATAAGTCTCTTGGCCGAACCTTAGATTTTTATGAATTTAATATCAATTAATAATATAATATTTGTTTTAAGAACTCTTTTATGTCAATTTTGACACTATTCAATAGTTGATTTTTGTGAAACTCATAACAGATTGATTACTTCGAAAAAAGTCAATTAAATCAATCCTAATATATCATATTATCCTATAAAATTAGTTTAATTCATTAAAAGTTTCATATTATATATTTTTGGGTATTTATAATATCAATTATTTTAATTTTTCACTATTATAGTAATTACTGCATCATCATTGTGTCATAAATAAAATAAATTATTTAATGTCTAAAAATTATAATTAAAATATAATTATGTAGGAAATCGTTTTATCTTTCTAATGAATATTTATAATATAAAATCCAACCTTTATAACCCTATGTAACAATTGTTTTTCTAAAAGATATATGCTTGTGTCATTTTTGTATTCATTTTGACATAATTAAAATAAAGTGTCATTATCACTTTCAAGTGGATCCATGGGGTCCCAAAATCGACACAAAGATGCCCATGGTCGACCATGTATCAACCAATAGGGTTAAGACACGTTTTAGGGTAATTTAGTATTATTATAATATTATTTTTTGACCCTTATTTACCGGATTTACCCTTAACCATGGTAAATAAAATATTTACCGCAGTAATTATTCAAAATGTCTAAAAATAAAAGTTACCTATTTACACAATTTGAACATCCTGATTCCAAATATGGAATCCATTTTTCTAAATTCAAAACACAGAAGTGGCAGAAATTAATTTAAAATTAATTCCCGCTGTCAAAACAAAAAGCGTGTTTTTAAGAGATAATAACTATCAAAAGATTGACACTTGTTTATGTTCGGTTTAATTGTAAAATTATGTCTAATGACCAAAATTATATTAAATTGTAAAAATATATTCTAAATATACTTTAAAACCACTCAAATTCATAATTTATCACTATTAATTATTTTGATTAAAAAAGTTGTTTTTAATTAAAATTTAGTAATTTTCACTATTCATCAAAATATGAAAGTTATTCGAAAAGTACCAAAATTTCACCTTAGGCTAAATTCGATATTCCGAATCCAAAAATGAAGTCCATTTTGAAATATAAAATATATATATTTTCAAAAAGTAGGTATTACTATTTATAACGGCTAGTTTGATTGGTTATGGTGTGTTAGAACTCGGTGTTGCGTACAACACACGCTATCACATTATTCAAAGGGAAACGTACCGTGGAAGCTTGGGGTGTTTCATTTTAAATTTTTGATGTCCCCATTTAGTCAAAAAGTTTAAAATATTGTTTTTAAAAAGGTTTCACTATTAGAAGTTGATAAAAGTGAAAAACTGAAAATGAATCTGTTCTTGCATTATGACTAAGAAACTCATAATAAGGATTCTAAAATTATAAGGATTATATAAAGTTCAAAATGTAGTTAATAATATTCATGACCTCTTTTAATGGTGTGATTGAACTCGGTGTTGCGTGTAGTGCAAGTTATTGAATTATTTTTAAGAAATAACACACTCTGAAATCCTGGGGTGTTACATTCTCCCCTCCTTCAATAAATTGCGTCCTCGCAATTTGAAATTGTTCTTCGAAAATAAAAGGTTGAAAGTAGAAAATATATTTGTGGGAAAACCCACATTGGAAATTGGGTTACTAAAATTTAGTCTTAATATGAGGAAAAGAGAAATTAAAGGGTCACCACCAAATTATGATCTCGATTAGGAGAACATTGGTGGAAATTAGAGACATATAATTGGAGGAAAAATGTAAATATTTATAGGTAGTGATTGAGGTCATCAATCACAAACAATTATAAAATTGATGTCCTTAAACTCATCAATCCATGATGATTTGAAGTACCATCGGTTCAACAAAATATATGGTATTGGGACAACACATTTTTGACATTTCAAAACATCTTAGTTGAAATCCCACATCGAAAAATGAATTAATGAGGCCTCTATTTAAAATAAAGAGTTGAAAGTATGAAGATTACCGAAAATAAAACATACTAGGGTTCCATGTAGGAAAATATGGATATGGAAGAGAAATCTAACCATCAATTATCTGATGGAGAGTGGTAGATAACATGGCTATGAAAAGGCCAACAATCCCAAAGCCATAAATTTGTGATGATTTAAGGTACCATCTAGGACAACATTTTTGTTCTAAGTTTCTATTATTAATGTTGAGGAATTTATTTATGAGATTGGATAAGATAATAAGGAGATATACTTACTTTATAATTATAATTTTACTCATTAATAAATTTCTACCACAAACTCATCTTTCATTCTAAAAGATAATAGAACGTAATTTTTTTTTTCTATTTATACTATTCGTACAGGGTTCCAAAATAAATGAATTATAATTCATCTACCAGATCTTTTAAAAAAAACTACATTATTTAATTCAGGACATCTCGTGGGACAGTGGTAGGTGATACACCCTTGTCGCCCTTCGGTTGCGGGTTCAAGTCTCGCAGCCTTGCCGGACGTGACGGGTTGCCGCCCGACCTCCGGGTTGGCCTTTTATGGAAATCCAAAATAATCCAAACTAGAACTATCCAAAATACTTCTGTCCAAACTCACAGTCCAACATTCATAAGGAAGGTAAACATAATATAGATCCTTTTTACCCCGTAATAGCATATGAATACCTTCATCATGTATTACCATATTCCTTATTGATTACATTCATGCTCCCTTATTCCATATAGAATGCTGGATATACTTCATTAATCCAAAAATGTTTTAAACCCCAACAATGATGGAATATACAAATCATTAATCAGTTCCAAGGTAGTCAAGAATATCCAATATAATTTATCCAAAACAATCACATATTATTCCAAAATCACTACCTCAGTATCAGAACTATATTATGGTTTATCATTCTCTCAACCATATATTTTCCAAAAATCTATCCTGCTAATGAGTCACTTTTCTTTGTTCCACACAATCTCAAGTCCTTAATGAAATAGTACTGCAGTACAATCCTCATATACTCCATAATTATTATAACAAGTACATTGTTGATACAACACTCAATTGACATAATCAACATAAGAACTCTAATCATTCCTCTTCATCTGTGGTAGTATCATAACTTGATTATTCTCCAATAGCATCATTTGCGGCATAGTCTGATGACTGGGACATAGGTTCGCGTAGTGTCCAAACTCCTTGCAAATGAAGCATTGTACATTTAAAACCATTTTCTTACCCTTGCAGTCACGTACTTTGTGCCCTTTTCCTCCACACTTATAACAAACTCCCATTCCTTTCAGGCAAGTTCCAGGGTGTTTCTTTCCACAGTTACCACATATGGGAAAATTCTTCTTTTCCCTCTTACTTTTATCCATCTTTCTCTCTTCCATCCTTTTCTTCTCTTGCTTCCCTTCAAAGCCATAGGACTCAGTAAACTCTTTACTTATCTTATCAACACATGATATTATTTCTTCATATGATGATAATACATGGGAGACTATTTCTCTTATAAATTCTAGCTTAAGACCATGAAAGATATGATCCTTCCTTCTCTTTGGATCATGTGCATTTCTGGAGTTCTCATTCCTTCTACTGGGCGCCATTTCTAAACAATGGCATACACTAGATCAGTTTATGAATCAAAATACATAATCCCATACTTATAAAACACTTAACATAAATTGAACTATTTATGGATATAATCCATAATCATAAGAATGTTTTCTTTGAGGAAGTATATACTCATAATTCCTTCAAAATGATTTGTAAAGAAAATGAGAGTTATCCTAAGCATATCCCCCGGGAGTGTCGTAACCAAGAGTGCAGCAAGGCCCGTTGTCGTGCACCAGTTCCCGTTCGAGTCTAGCTCAAAGCGGTGTTTTCGGGTTTTACCCCTAGGTACATCTGTGCCAAAGCCGCCTCTACCTGCTCGTATCCAGACAGGGATGTATTGCTCGGAAAACTCACAAAATCTCTACAATACCAAAATTCTAGGATGTTCTTCTATACTAATCCTCAAAGTTAATCTTAGGTCTACGTGTTCTAATCAGAGTTTATCTAAATCTAGCTTCCAAGGTTTTTACTAAACTTCCTCTGATACCAACTGTAACGCCCCGACCCCAGCTACCCAGAGTCGGTGCATTACTTCGTAACATTGGCATGATCACAAGAAAGATCAAATCTCGAAAGACCGATTGGTTTAGTAGCCTTGGAAACACTAGATATATTCATAAGTTTTACATTACATCATAAAATGAAAAACTACTACAACAACATAATGTTTCCACAGTCCACACTATAATCCCCTCATAATATCCCTGCAGGTCATTCATAACTTACATCTTCACTTCCTGGGAAAAATAAAACATAGAAAAGGGGTGAGCTCAAATGCCCAGTAAGGATAACAATATAGCGGAAACTTTCATCAATAAGAATAAACATTTAAGGCAATGTATAACTAAAACAAAATCCTTTTAAACATGAACTTTCAACATGGTATGGCATAAATAAAATGAAATAATGCCATTTAATTATTCACATGGATATTCTACTAATCGAATAATCACATGCAAAAATCAATAACCACTTTCATAATGTTGGAATGCATAATGCCAGACTATCATAACCACATAGCCAAGGCCTCGTGCCAAGAATACAAATAAGATTTTGTCAAGGCCTTGTGCCAAGACACTAGTTTGTCTCATGAGACCTACCGATGCATCGAGGAGCTATAGCGGGCTCCACCCGTCACTTATTAAGTCCAATGCATTCCCATATGAAAAGGTTTAAACATAACATAAACATTCGTATTAAATCTAGCATACGAAATGTCAATAATTTCACCATAAACTATGAATGGTATAAAAATAGCACATCCATAGTCAAACATATCACAAAACCTTCAATACAATATAGAAGTTTTGTATCATATTAAATCAACTTCAAATAATCTTAAAATCCATCAAAGGATGTTGACGTAGATGAAATCAAAATTCTTTTTAAAGAAATATCTCCTTTTATTTTGAAATCATTTAAGATCCATATAAAATAAAACATTTTCTTTGAAAATATTCTTATAAGCTTGTAAGTAAAACTTTGAAGATTTTAAAATGGCAGAAAATAACCGCACTCACCATATAAGTTAAAAAAAACATTCTTACCTTAATTCTGTCGAAAAGGTTAAAAAGGACCTTGTTTTGAAAACGATGGAAAGATTCCTCTTATAAAAAGTCAAACAAGGGTATAAATGACTTTAACCCATATTCTTGTAAATAATAAAAATGTTTTGAAATACATTTTGAAGAAACATGGATGTGGATGATAAAGAGATCCCAGTAGACTATTACATATAAACAACCTCGGATAATGAAGAGATTGTGAAATAACCCTTACCTTGTACTTTTCCTTGGTTGGGGTAGGTTAACCTCCTGTATAATGGTGAAATAGTTGTTATTAAATTATACAAGAATCATATATATTAATATGATATCATATATGATCTTTTAACATTGATTTGTTAATAATATCTTAGAATTATCGTCGTTTCGGGAGTTAACTTACTCATTTTATTTTATATGTTTTGTTACATAAGCCATGGTTGTTGTATCTTATTCATATCCAGAATGATATCCAGTCCTTAAACATCATTTTTAAATCATCAAATGATAATTATACTTGAATGGATACGATGGAGAATGAATCTCATCGCGTTCGTGGAGACGGTAGTCCGTACGTACGCACGAGCGACAATATCATTCTTTTGATATTAAAATAATATATAAATGGATGGTATATCATATATACAGAATCATTAACATGTTATATTTATTATTTACATGAGTTACACATCATTATTATACCCATCCAAATAATATTATATTGAATAACAATTACACCACGACGTGGAGACCGTAAGCCGTACGTACGCACGTATGGTGACATGTTATTCAAAGGGTGGATAGAATACTGAATATGGTTGTACCATATTTATAATAACATCACAGTATATGTGAGATACTGGAGTTATTATTTTAGAATGGTAAGAACAAAGGAAGAAGAAGTGGAAGAAGAAATGAACTTGGAGAAGGGTGGTGAAATCATTACCTCTTCTTTGGGTTCTTCCTTTTGATTTGATCAAAAGGGCTCCTTAGGTTGGCTTTCTGATCAAACTAAGGCCTCTAGGTTGTAGTGAGGGATGTTGGGAGAGTATTTGGGCAGAGTTTGGACGAACCAAAAGGCTTTGAAGGTGTGAAGAAATGAGAAGGAGGAGTGCCCTTTTATAAGAGGGGTGAGGGGCACCTTTGGAAAGTTAGAAATATTAATTTATAATAAATTCATATTCGGTTTCTAATGGCTCCAAAGTTGATTATTCAAAGGTTAAGGTGGGTATAGGTCGAAAACCACTCAACCAATAGAATTTAGACAGGTTTGGGTACTTATATTAACCTTATCTTTAAGTATTAACTCTAAGTTAATTAGTTTCACTTTTACAATGTCTCTTTGTATTTTTATATAATATGGTTAATAAACTTACTATATACATCCAAGAGACCCCCAAGTGGTCCATTAATGATGAACCTATCCTTATATAAGTCTCTTGGCCGAACCTTAGATTTTTATGAATTTAATATCAATTAATAATATAATATTTGTTTTAAGAACTCTTTTATGTCAATTTTGACACTATTCAATAGTGTATTTTTGTGAAACTCATAACAGATTGATTACTTCGAAAAAAGTCAATTAAATCAATCCTAATATATCATATTATCCTATAAAATTAGTTTAATTCATTAAAAGTTTCATATTATATTTTTTTGGGTATTTATAATATCAATTATTTTAATTTTTCACTATTATAGTAATTACTGCATCATCATTGTGTCATAAATAAAATAAATTATTTAATGTCTAAAAATTATAAATAAAATATAATTATGTAGGAAATCGTTTTATCTTTCTAATGAATATTTATAATCTAAAATCCAACCTTTATAACCCTATGTACAAATTGTTTTTCTAAAAGATATATGCTTGTGTCATTTTTGTATTCATTTTGACATAATTAAAATAAAGTGTCATTATCACTTTCAAGTGGATCCATGGGGTCCCAAAATCGACACAAAGATGCCCATGGTCGACCATCTATCAACCAATAGGGTTAAGACACGTTTTAGGGTAATTTAGTATTATTATAATATTATTTGTTAACCCTTATTTACCGGATTTACCCTTAACCATGGTAAATAAAATATTTACCGCAGTAATTATTCAAAATGTCTAAAAATAAAAGTTACCTATTTACACAATTTGAACATCCTGATTCCAAATATGGAATCCATTTTTCTAAATTCAAAACACAGAAGTGGTAGAAATTAATTTAAAATTAATTCCCGCTGTCAAAACAAAAAGCGTGTTTTTAAGAGATAATAACTATCAAAAGATTGACACTTGTTTATGTTCGGTTTAATTGTAAAATTATGTCTAATGACCAAAATTATATTAAATTGTAAAAATATATTCTAAATATACTTTAAAACCACTCAAATTCATAATTTATCACTATTAATTATTTTGATTAAAAAAGTTGTTTTTAATTAAAATTTAGTAATTTTCACTATTCATCAAAATATGAAAGTTATCCGAAAAGTACCAAAATTTCACCTTAGGCTAAATTCGATATTCCGAATCCAAAAATGAAGTCCATTTTGAAATATAAAATATATATATTTTCAAAAAGTAGGTATTACTATTTATAACGGCTAGTTTGATTGGTTATGGTGTGTTAGAACTCGGTGTTGCGTACAACACACGCTATCACATTATTCAAAGGGAAACGTACCGTGGAAGCTTGGGGTGTTTCATTTTAAATTTTTGATGTCCCCATTTAGTCAAAAATTTTAAAATATTGTTTTTAAAAAGGTTTCACTATTAGAAGTTGATAAAAGTGAAATACTGAAAATGAATCTGTTCTTGCATTATGACTAAGAAACTCATAATAGGGATTCTAAAATTATAAGGATTATATAAAGTTCAAAATGTAGTTAATACTATTCATGACCTCTTTTAATGGTGTGATTGAACTCGGTGTTGCGTGTAGTGCAAGTTATTGAATTATTTTTAAGAAATAACACACTCTGAAATCCTGGGGTGTTACATTAACCTTTTTTGCATCATGTGAATTAGCAAATAAACATTTGAAACGATGAATTATAGGAAGATACCAAAATACCTTTGAAGGGAGCTTTGTAATCTCTACATCAGCCTGTGATTTTTCTTTCACCTTATACCATGATGTCCCACATTTAGGAAAATATGACAAAAATTAATATTCCTTCCTATATATAATGCATTCATTCGGACATGCATTTATTTTCTTGTATCCCAATCCCATCGGGCATAATATTTTCTTAGCCTTGTAATGTGAATCTGGAAGATCGTTATCTTTTGGAAGAATGTATTTCATCAATTGTAGCAGCTCTATAAAACTTCTATCACTCCATCCATGTTTCTCCTTCAGGTTAATCAATCTTAACACCACCGAAAAAACCATAAATTCTGTATAACCAGGATATAATGGTTTTTTAGCATCACCATATAGACGCGCAACTGTCGGTTCTATCTCAATTTGTTCTGCTACAATATCGCGAATCATTTCTTCAATTCCATCAGAGTTACCATCTTGCGAATCATCATCATCAGTGAAATTCCGTCCAGTTTCACCATGACAAATCCAAGGGCTGTAACTCGGATTAAAACCATGAAAAATTAGATGATCTTTTATCTCTCTACTTTTCAACTTCTTCATATTCAAACATTTCAGGCATGGACAGAAAAAAATGTCACTACTTGGAACATTTCGTTTAGAAAATTCCAAAAAGGAATCAACACCTTCCTCATATTCATTTCTCATTCGATGTGCTGTAATCCAACTTCGACTCATTATTACCTATAACAAATATCAAATATATATATTTTTAAGATAAGACAAATATATGTTTATATGAAAAAAATCACAATTTGAATGTAAAACAATTTTGAAATATAAAAAAAATCTATGGGTATTTAAAAAAATATGCTTGAATATTATTTTTAAAACAAAATATAGTTAGATATAACAGTTTTAAATTCCATTGAATCAAAGAAAACCATGGAACCTACATGGTTGATAGAAAATTGGAGAAAATGGAGTAAACTTGAGAATCACCCCCACCCCCCAGACAACCCCCAAAACCCTCTGGACAACCCCCACCCCCTTGGAAAGCCCCCTACACCCACCCACCCCCTTGGACCCCCCCCTGGACACCCCCAACCCTCTGGGCAGCCCCCCACCCCCTGGACAGCCCCCACCCCTCTAGACAGCACCCCCACCCCTCCTGGACACCACCCCCACCCCCTACCCCCTTGAACACCACCCTGGACACCCCCCAACCATCTGGACAACCCCCCCCCCCACCCCCCAGACAACCCCCAAAACCCTCTGGACAGGCCCCCACCCCCGTGGACAACCACCCACACCCACCCACCCCCTTGGACACCCCCCGGACACCCCCACCCCCTGGACAGCCCCCACCCCTCTAGACAGCACCTCCCACCCCTCCTGGACACCCCCACCCCCTACCCCCTTGGACACCCCCCTGAACACCCCAACCCTCTGGACAGCCCCCCACCCCCCGGACAACCCCCCAAACCCTCTGGATAGGCCCTAACCCCCTTGGACATCCCCCCACACCCACCCACCCCCTTGGACACCACCCTGGACACCCCCCAACCCTCTGGACAGCCCCCACCCCTGGATATCCCCCCACCCCTCTAAGCAGCACCCCACCCCTCCTGGACACCACCCCCACCCCCTACCCCCTTGGACACCCCACTGGACACCCCCAACCCTTTGGACATCCCCCACCCCCTGGACAGCACCCCACCCCTTCAGACAGCACCCCCACCCTTCCTGGACACCACCCCCACCCCCGACCCCCTTGGACACCCCCCGGACAACCCCCAAAACCCTCTGGACAGGCTCCACCCCCTTGGACAACCCCCCACACCCACCCACCCCTTGGACACCCCCCTGGACACCCCCCAACCCTCTGGACAACCCCCACCCCCCGAACAACCCCCCAAACAATGGTTTACATTTAAAAACTAGGCATGGTGAACAACTAAAAACACATGCATTTAACATATACTTTAGCATGAAATAGATGGAATTAAATATTATTAAATATGGCTACTTAAATGATCGTATGATAATTAAAAATAACCAATGATATTCAACTAGTCAAATGATCACAAGTTTTCTCAATAACTAATATCATAATGAGGTAATGGATAATTCTAGAAATCTTAAACATATTGTCAAGGCCTTGGCCAATGCCTCAAAAAATACTAGGGTAAGCCCTCAGCAGAACCCATTTTTATTTGGAATAATGAGACATGGTGATGCATCGAAGGGTAATATAGGTCAACAACCATTACATTATATGTCTAATAGATTCTCATATAAAAGAGGATAAACATAAGCAACAACAACACATGAAATATCATTTTCGAATTTGTACATTTAATCAATAACCATTCTATGTAGTAATATAGGTGAATGAGATCATTAGTTGTCAATGACAACAAAAATTACCATCAATGTCGGGCATTCGTGAAACAAAAACAAACTAAATAGAAGTAGTTGAGGCTTACGTGAATATTGCGAGTCGATCTAATAGATCTTGGGATGATAAATAAGATGATGATGGAAAAAAGAGGTAAGAGGGTTCTAAATGGAAGAATCTTACCTAGTTTAAACACAAAAATCGCAAAACATAAATATAGACTATCCAGAAAAAAAAAACGAACGAAATAAATTCATGGAAGGCTTACATGAGTGTTGTGAGTTGAGATGATAGATTCGAGGAGAGTAAAGATGATAAATGATGAAGGCAAAACAAGTTTAACACAGCGAGATCGATGAGCTGATTAGGGTTTACCGCGTGAGAGAGACGATCCACCAGACTGTCGATCGAAAAATTGTAAATGACAATCCACGGGGCTTGTTAATTTTTTAAATGTTTTATAACGTCGTTTATTTAATAACCGACATTATAAACTGTTTTTTTACATTTATAACATCAGTTATTATAATAA
Source organism: Viscum album (assembly GCA_963277665.1). Classification (NCBI taxonomy): domain Eukaryota; kingdom Viridiplantae; phylum Streptophyta; class Magnoliopsida; order Santalales; family Viscaceae; genus Viscum; species Viscum album. Next base: position 476,045,869 of record OY728156.1, read on the forward strand.
CTGATGTTATAAATGTATCAGATTTGGCTTTTTTTACATCGGTTATTTTATAATCGACGTAAAAAAATCCGCATGTTGGTTTTTTACGTCGGTTATAGAATAACTGACGTAAAAAATACATCAGAAATCACAGTTTTTTACGTCGGTTATTATATAACCGATGTAAAAAACTTTTGCGGGTTGTTTTGTTACGTCAGTTATAAAATAACCGACATAAAAAAGGCCTCAAAAGCTGTGTTTATTACGTCGGTTATAAAATAAACAACGTAAAAAACTCATCAATATCTCGTTTTTTACGTCGGTTATCAAATAACCGACGTAAAAAACCCCACACTTTGGTTTTTTACGTCGGTTAATTTATAACCGATGTAAAAAAATGAACGCGCGTGATTTGTAACATCAGTTATTAAAATAACCGACATTAAAAATATACTCGCCGCATTTTTTACATCAGTTATAAAATAACCAACATAAAAAACCACGTTTCACAGATTATCACGTCGGTTATATATAACCGACGTAAAAAATGGCGACGTAAAAAACTTTTTCTGCACTAGTGTATATATGCATATAATTTTTAAAGGAAAATCATGCCTTAGATTAAAAGATATTCTCAATCAACATTACACTAATCTGAGGGAAAAGAAGTGAACTAGTAAAAGGGATCCCAACCACCCTATAAATTGGTAAGAAAATGGGAAACATGATTTCCTTCTCACCCAACAAATGAGAACTCACAAGATGATAAATTAGATGTCCCCACATAGATTTTTTCCACAATAGATCCAAAAACCTGATGACCCCCTTCACCTCCATCTAAAGCTTTATCAGTAATTTGACAATCAAATTCAACAACCAACTTCCTCCATCCATGAGAAATAGTGAACTCCATGCCATACCAAATAGTACACTTCCTCCATAGAAGGGTCCCAACTAGCCATAACCATGGAATGTCAAGCCACATGTAATGATCAAGAATGATTACGAATCACTACTTTGAGACCAATCCAACACTCACCATGCACCGCCGTGCCTTTATTAACCTTGAAGTCACCCAAAGGCGGAGGCTTCCATTTGGAAGGAGGGCGTAACAACAACATAGAAAAGTTATCACCATAATCAATGTCCTAATGAGAATTCCAACTTCGTATCATGTCCAGCCACACAATGTCATCTTTTTGAACTTGATCAAACACAAAAACATTACATTAGAACTAGACAATCAATGCGCGAATGTAAAGTCCAACAACTTCATGCGATGGTAATGAGAAAAACCACTCCACCAAAATAAGCTTCACATCTCTAAGCCTACCCCAATGAGCGCAATCATGCTCAACGCATGTTGACAAAAATTTAGTTACCAATGTACACAAAAAGATATCATAAAAGGTTGTATCCTCCTTAACACTACAAATAGGGCACAACGCATTATTTGAAAGGTGCCACATGACCAAAAAAATTCTATTAGGGAGAACACCCCATAAAACCTACCAACATAAGAGTTTTGACTTCGGAGGAGCCTTAAATTTCCAAAGGTGCTTCCCAAAGATGAACCCTTATAAGTCACCATGCACCATAATTCTTATGAATCCCTAGAGAACTATATAATAACCAAATTTCTCAAACCTCCAAAAAAGAGTGCATACTTATATTATTTTTTTATATACTTATATGCATATACTTATATTAATATATATGTGTATACTTATATTAATTTTTTGGATAATTTTCCATCAATAATATTAATTTTTCATTGAAAATTTCAATTTGAAATTATATTGGAATTGTGGGAGTTTCCAACATAAATTAAATTTTGTGTATAAATTGATATTATTGACTGAATTTTTTCATCATGAATTCTAAATGAAAATTTCCATGGAAATTGTTGAATTTTACTTTAGAAATTTCCACTGTGAAATTTTATTAAAAATTTCAATTAAAATTTACATGTATGTATGTAATGAATATTTTCAATGTATGTAAGTACTGGAAATTTCTCGTATAAGTTTCCAATATAAATTTGTAATAAATTATATCAATGAAAATTTATAAGTATAAATTTTTATCAATGTCAATTTTCATTGTAAATTTCCAATATAAAAATTTGATACAATTTTATTCAATATTTATAGATGTATGTATGTATTTCCACTAGTAAATGAAAATTTCTCATGGGGATTTTCATTGGAAAATTTTATTTGTGTTTTGGTTGTTTTAATTGGAAAATAAATTTCATAATCAAATTTAGACTAACAAATGAAAATATTTGGTGTGAATTTTTATTAAATATATCTAATGAAATTGTATATGTTATTAGTGAAAATTGAATTTATTGTTGAAATATACACTGATAATTGGAAATTATCACCGTGAATTTTCATTGAAAAGTTGTATTGAATGTGTGTGTCTGTGTGTGTGTATATATATATAATAAATACGTGTGTGAGTATATATACAATGTTCCCTTCATAATAATAATAAATATATAATAATTTCATTATTTTAAAATCTATAACATGCATAATAATTTCAATATATATATATATATCATGCATATGTATATTATTAATAAATATCATATAATAAACATATATATTAAATAATATATATAGCATCCCGCCATTTTATAACATAAACTTTCATTACATTACACAAAACTGAGGATCGTTAAGGTTTAGTGTCTTGGAAACAAGGATCATAATACAAAAAAAACATAAAAACATTCTTCTTAAACACTTGAAAGGCTTCTCCTTTAGTTCATCCTATGTTCATTATGCATCTCATAACCTGGGGACATACATCAAAAGAAAGGGTGAGCAGAAGGCCCAGTAAGGGAAACAAGAGGAACATTTTACATGTGAACTTGAGATACTTCAATAAGGACATGAAAAGAACTTTAAGGCATGAGAAAGAAATCATGAGGCATTTCATAATAAAAATAACATTTTTCATAACTTGAAGATGTGGCTACATCATTTAACATAGACAATCATGAACATATCACCAAGGTCCATCCCCAAGGTGTCATTTGAAAATTACCAAGGTTATTCACCAAGGTATCGTGAAAATTGTAATCTCTAGTGGTTACATCATTACCCAATGCATTGGAACGCTATCAGGGCGCACCCTTAAATTTGCCTTTATTATCATGTGAGCCACATATATAATCATCAAACATTTCATAAATAACCAACATAGCATAAAATAAATGGGTTTCATTTCATAATCATAACGTTTTAAAAACTGCTTTAAAGACATGATCTTTACGTCACTTTAAACCCACGGAAAGGGAAAGCGGGTCTCATGTATGTAAATCACAGAATTTAAAATGGAACATTTTGATCTATATGTGAATACCCTTGTAGAAATAAGAGCTTTGAGTATTCACTTTATAACATAAAATAATTTTTGAGAAAAGAGAGAGGCATTTTGAGGGGAAAATTCTGCAGCATAACGGCTAAGTTTCGGGGTTTTAGAAAACGCTGAAATGAGAGGGGACATGGGTCACCCACTCATAAATGATCCATAAAACAGTAGGGTGAAAGAATAAGAAGGATATATGGACATGGTAACGAAATTTTAGGGACATACCATTTGAAATGAAAAACATGGAAGGAAAAAGATTAGATTTCTCTTATGAAAATTCGGCAGCCTTACGGCGTCACTTAACTTCAAAAGAAAATGATTTGACAAGATCAAAAAGGGTCCCTCATCATATGATCATAAGAGATCAGTATGATTGATATAGAGATCATACCCCAACATAATAAAAAGGATCTTGAAAGACTTGACATGAAAATTGAACTTGAAAAATGAGAAGGGTGAAAGAATCCCTTAAAAATTCGGCAGCCTAACGGCGTCACTTAAACTTTCATAAAACGAAATGATGAGAGTAAGAGGGGATCTCTCATCATATAAACATGAAATGGAAGTAAGAGGAATATAAAAGAACATCCTCTCACATAAAAACATGGAGCATAATAGGAATGACATAAAAGAGATTTCATGAAAAGAAAGAGAGGGGTCGGATCCCTTACCTTAAAATGTGACTCTTGAAACTCAAAGGATTGGACCTTGAGGGCTTGGGGGCACCTTGGGAGGACTCCTTGGAAGGTAAGAAGACCAGAACTTCGTTGGGGGAGAGTTGGGAGTGAAAACTAAGGGAGGAAAGGGTGGGTATTTATAGGGAAAGTGAGGGGACAAAGCATTAATGGCCAAAGGACACCTCACATGTGCTTTTCTCAAACCCATGGGCTCTCCCTTGGCATTTATCATGGAGTTAGGCCACATGGGGCCCCCAAAACAATAATTCATCACCCTTGGCCGGCCAACCCTCAAAAGATCTCATGACATCATCATGACATCATTATGATGTCATTAAACATACTGAAACCCTAAAACGGTATTTTTACTATTCACTGAAAATTCAACTTTCTCAGAATAATCCCAAAACTTCACCTTAACCAAATATCAATGATATGATTTCAAAAATGAACTCCATTTTATAAAAATAATTTTCTAAATATTTTTAATTTTATTTTTGAATAAATACACTATTCACCGAAATTTTATTTTTTTAGAAAAATCCCCAAAAATTACCATAACATAATATCGATGCTCTGAGTTCAAAAATAAAGTCATTTTTATAAAAATAATTTTCTAATTGTTTTTAATTAAATTTTTAATTAAAAAACACTATTCATCCGAAAAAACTAATACTTGAATAATAATTTATGAAACTGTTATTTACCCATTTTATTGAATCACATTACTTAATCAAGGTGTCTAAATTATATTAAAACTTTCTTTAAGTGAAAATTACTAATCCATTTGGTCATATTACTAATCCTAAGCGTAAAATCACTATTCATAATTTACTATTCATCAAAAATTAAGTTGATCTTATTAGACTCCAAATTCCTTAATGAACACTTTTGTAGAAGACCATTTTTTGAAAATCATTACACATTATTAGTTATTTAAGGTTTACATAAATATTTCAAAATATCCCTTTTTCAAAATTCATCAATAAAATACATTCTAAAATTATCTAGACATTTGAAATTTCACAAACATCACTAAAGGAAGAAATCTCAATTTATTCATCCGAAAGGATTACACAAGGAAACTAGGGTCTCATCACATAGCCCCTTATAACACTGGCATAAGACCTAAGTGTAAGGTGTGCTATGGTGATAGAATCTGAGGGAGTCTCAGATAACATTGCCCTAGTAGCAATCTCCACTAACTTGAACTTCTCCTGCAAGCGTTTTCGTTCAAGCTTGACACGCTGGAGCTCGGATTGGGCTTGGTCCAAAGCGAAGCCCACAGATGCTACCTCCTTCCCAAGATCTGATAAGTGGGCTTCGTAAGGGTTGAGTCTACTGGATGAAGCCATCGACTCCTCTTTCTGCATTAACCATTAACATCTTATTAAATCAATAAGAGTAAGTTAATATACTACTCAAAAAGATTGGGTCGTTACAATATATATATACACATAATATCACAATAAATATATATATAGTAAATATATTCAAATAAAGAATAATATTGGACCCAACATAAAATAAAAAAAATGATTATACAGAGGGGTATTTTTGTTCGGGAAATGGTTTGAACGGTCAGGTTGGCTGGTCCAATCCGAGATGATATTAATCCCTCCCCCACACCTTTTTTTAAAATGGGGTGCATGTTTGGTTCCAGTAAACAAATTTTAAATGTTTTTTTTGAAAAATATAAAAAAGTATTTTTCTTAATATTAAAGAACAAGACACAACAATAAAAAATCTTAGGAATACCCTCACAAAAAAATCAATCCACTAAAGGTTACCTTAACTAAAATAAGAATACACAATAAACAAGAACAACGTCAATATAAAAAGTATATAATTTAATAACAACACATCAGAATCAATATTAAACATCTCCCATTTTTTACCGTATTTAATTTCATAACCGATTCTTTAGGTGACAAGGTTCATCAACAACATCTAGAAGTGAGAAATCCTAATAAGAAATATTAATTAATAATATTGAACAAATAAAATAAAAAATTATAAAGAAAAAGAGACAATCTCCCCATTCTAATTTCTCATACCTGGTTTATTAACATCTTTCAATATATTTTCACTTAATAAAATTTCCCTCAAAATTCCCATTCCTCATAAACTGTGAAAAAAAATTAAAAATCCATAACCAAATAACATAGAATTATGAATACAGGATCATATGATGAAAAAATAGTAAAAAATTCGAGAATATCATACCAGTATGTAGAGGAACAATTTAGAAATCCACTACCTCAATTAAGCTTGAGCAACAACATGCCAATGGAAGAAAATCGTGGACAATTTCTAAGAAACTCATAGGAAGTTTTCATTAACCCATAACACATCATATCTAATCAAATCATGCCCATATCCATCAAGAGAAAGTGCAACCATTTCCACAATATCCTAGAAAAAAGGAACTAGGAATGAAAGAAGAAAAGGGAAGATAAGAGAAATTTGAGTTTAAGAAGAATCGATCTCACAAAGCCAATGCCAAAGGGTCAGACTTCGGTATCTAAAATCCCTAAAAGTGCACACAAGATTTTCTCGGGTTCAGGAAGTTTTTAAAAAATAAAATATAATCTAATAGGACTCTTAAAATTTATAATATAATTGGAAAACTTAATAATGATGTCACAATGCTATGGATCAAGGCATAATGGTGTTGAATCAAACAAATTTAAAGAATTCTCTTCATGGTTACCTTCTTATCTTCCCCTTAAATATCATGGGAAAAATTCTTTAAAAATGATATTAAAGGAAGGTGACATCATGACCAACATGGTCACACCACAATTCCTCAACACCTAAGGATCATGAAAAAACCTCCATCATCCTCTCCATGGAACCGATGCATGCCAAAAATGATCACGACATAAAAAACACCCCCATGATGAAATAAATCTATGACAAAAAGATCCATGGAAATTGATCACATAGGTCTCTAAAATGAAACAAGTTGTGTTTCATGGTAATAATACTAAAATAAGATTAAATAACATATTTCTCATCATATTAAACATATGGGGCGTTCTACATAAGAATAACCAAAGGATCTCTATACCTTAATCGAAATACATCATGGTACAACAACCATACAAATGATTAAACTATGAACCCCTCAAGACCTTACATGCCACAAAAATACACCATAAAATAACCATCCATCCACTATTATACAATGTTACACTATAATATCATTTCACACACCCCACATTGAAATTAACACCTCATGTAAAATGAATAATTCTCATGAAAAACCCAATAATGTTCAAAAGTCCCCTTCTCTAAGAAAATAATCACCTTTCATCGCATTTTTTCACCACGTGATCCTTGATTTCAATAAAAAATTCAAAACTCCAACTCTCTATATCCACTCACCTCTAAACTTCCTATTCAAACCCCCGACACCATAAAACCGTAATGTAAAAGTATTAGAAAACCCATGTTGTGACATTAGATTCCACTCAAATGATCCTCATCGTTGAGAATTGTTGGGGTTAATTAATTAAACCCTAAAATAAGCCAAGATTCACTGGCACGTTTAATAGTGGAAAAATTGATAAGTTTAATTAAAAAATTGTTTATAATTTAATTGGATCAAGAATGATAATAAAAATCAATAAATTAGAACAAGATAAACAGCCAGTGCAAGAAAAAAAGATGACAAAAGATGTAACATGCTTTGGCCACAAGGGGACCTACATGCGCAGAGAGAACACCACTAGGGAATTTTTTTTATTAATATACAAGAAAATAAATCAAGAACAAATTCAAACTCGAATGCATAAATTAAGGGACCACAAAAACTATTCGAGGAGGTCGAGGTTATTGAACTAGGTGGAAGTGGTAAACCCTGTCACATAGAATCAGCTCTGTCCACTCCTGGATGGACTCACGGATGCAAAAAAGTAGGATACAACAACATACATGATGAAGAAAAGTTAAATCACTACAAAGCCAAGAACCATAAACCATATCTTGGCTATGATGAAAATCATGTCAAAAAATTGTTACCACTTGAAGCATAGTCATCCAAATACCCAAAACCAAGATGATCCCTACCGAGTCTTCATCGGAGAAGGACTCCGATTGTAAGAGGTGGAATGTATATAAAAATAGGGAAGTGCAGGTGGCCAGTATAACTTGGATGGTCGCCTTTATTCTACACAGAGCCGAAGCAGCACTTCGCCCACCGAGAGGTCTCCAATGAAAACCAGAGAGGAACCACACTTCACTGAGGTAGAATGGAGGGGCATTGAAATCAATGGGTGCCAGAGGAAGCATTAGGCAAGTCAGGCTGAGGCACATGATAGAAGCCACATAGACAGATCATATCATCACAACGGTTCACATAACCACACCCGAGACAGTGCACAACCCATGTGGCGCAATAAGATAAACATGACGACATTGTAAGTGGATTGAAGATGATCGAAGAAATACACTAGGAGCCACACTAAACTGTTGGATCATGTCCAATCAATGGTCCAGAATCATGCTGCAAATCATTATAAGGAAAATAATAACCAGGTTCCAAAAATAAAACTGGCATATAAAATAGGACAAAACCAGAAATGGGAAAAGGTGCACATAAGGTGCCATGTAGACATGCAGGGTCATTAAAACAAATAAAATGAAATATATTCAATAAACCAAACTGAAAAAGTGAATTTATTTCATTGAAACCATAAAACATGAAAGAGAATATTCAACAAATATCCACCTTTCAATCAAATAAATTCAATGATGGTGTTCTCAAAACCTACATTATAGAATAGGGACTAAATTCATAAGCTTAAAACAATGCATGAATTTTGATAACAGAACAGCCTTAGTCAAACTATCGGTCAGGTTATCATTAGTGGGTATCTTTGTGACACTCACTTTCCCAGATTCTATAACATCTCTAACAAAATGCAACCTAATGTCTATGTGCTTTGATCTACCATGGAATACATAATTTTTAGATAGATGTAAGGCTGATTGGCTATCACAGTGAACCGCTATGCTATCAGTAGATAATGACAACTCAGAAAGCAAACCTTTAAGCCAAATGGATTCCTTAATAGCTTCTGTTAAGAAAATGTACTCTAACTTGGTAGTGTAAAGTGAAACCACAGATTTCATGTTGCATTTCTAGGAGACCGGTCCTCCATATGCAAGGAAAATAAAACCAGTGATAGAATTCCAGGTGTTAATATTCGCAACATAATCAAAATCAACAAAACCAACTATATCATCATCAAAACTAGTGTTCAAGTCATATTGAGTTCATAGTTTATCAGTCATGGAAACATACCTTAGTAACCATTTTAAATCATGCCAATGAGCCTTACCATGTTGCCCCATAAACTTGCTTAGTGTACAAATATTAAAGGCTATATCTGGCCTAGAACAGACCATGGAACACATAAGACTTCCTACAACATTTTCATATGGAATCTTACTCATAAAGGTAGTTTCATCTTCATTCATAGGGGATTTATTGAAGGACAGTTTAAAATGTTTTTCTAAGGTAATGTTTACAGGTTTGATGTGCTCAAATAGGCATATATTTAATACCTTACTAACATAAGAAAATTAGGATAATTACAGAGTTCTGGACTTCCTATCCCTAATTATGTCCATACTAAGGATTTGATTTTCATGGCCTAAGTCTTTCATTTCAAAGGTACTATTAAACTGGTTCTTAACAGAGTTTATAGTCCTCATGTTTTTTTAGATTAACAACATGTCATCAATATATAATAAAATTTAAATAGACTCATGTTTAACAGTCTTAAAATACACACATGCATTAAATCTGCTTATAGAAAATGGATTCTCAATCATAAAGGAATCAAACCTTTTATACCATTGTCTAGAAAACTAATCAAGCCCATACAAGGACTTCTGTAAAAGAAATACATGATTAAGTTTGAACAGTTTCAAAAATCCTTCAGGAGGAGTCATATAAATTGTTTCATCAAGGATACCATATAAAAAAGTGGTTTTTTCATCAAATTGTTCCACATGAAGATCAAGTTTGGCAGCAAATTCAAGAAAAATTATAATGGATAAATGCTTAACAATATGAGAAAATATTTCACTATAATCAATACCTTCACATTGAATAAAGACTTTGGATACCATGTGGGCTTTGAATTTGATTTTAGTTTCTCCTACATTGTTTTCTTTCTTCTTATAAATCCATCTAGAACCTATAACTTTATGGTTATTGGGTATGGGAACAACAAAACATGTATTGTTCTTAAGAAGGGAATTCATCTCCTCTTACATTTCTCTCAGCCAACTACTAGATTCATTGTAATTAATGGATTGATTATATGTTTGGAGCTCATTATTAAACAAGTCATGATCTAAATTGAAGGCATAAGAAATAATGTCTGTCTGGTAGAAGCGGGATGAAGGTCTAATAACTCTCCTCTCTCTATCTCATGTGAGATGATAGTTGCTCAAATCATCAGGTTCCTAGCCCTCAAGTTCTGACTCCAAACTAGAATCAGATTCTGGTTGGTCTTAGGCATCAAAAGGATCAAGACCAACACTAGACTGGGGTTGGTCACCAGATCTTAAAGGAACTTCAACACCTAAAGGTGTTAGGACCCCTAAGGGTCCTGTAGATTCATCATAAGTTGCAATAGGTTCAGGATCTTTATCATTGGACACACCATATACAAGGAAGACCACATCATGACTAATGATGCATTTCTGGTAACCTGGTTTATCTAACCATAAACGATACCCTTTAACACCCTCTCGATATCCCACAAATATACACTTAATAGCCCTAAGAGCTATCTTATCATTATGTGAATGTTCATAAGCTATGGATCCAAAAATCCTAAGGTGAGAAAGATTCAAGGGTGTGCCTTTACAAAGTTATTCAGGTGTCTTAAAGGAGTTGGTAGAAGACGAGAAATGGTTGATGAGGTACATTGTTATTGAAGTCTCCTCAACCCAAAAGGACCTGGGGAGTTTTGAGTGGGACAATATACAACTTACCCTCTTAAGAACAATCCTATTCATTATTTCTATTAACCCATTCTATTTTAGGGTTTCAACAATAGTTCAATATCCTTTTATTCATTTAGATTCAAAATATTCAATGAATTTAGTGGATATATATTCTGAACCATTATCAGTCCTTAAATCCTTAAGTTTCTTATTACTCTCACTCTCTACAACAACTTTCCATTTCTTAAAAGTCTAAAAGGTATCAGAATTGTGCTTGAGTATATAAATCCATACTATCCTAGAGAAATCATCAATAAAAGCCACAAATTATAAGCCTCCACCATAGGAGGTGACCCTAGAATGACCCCACAAATCAGAATGTACACATTCAAGAGGTTCTTTATCCTTATACATAGACCTACTGAAACCGAATCTCCTATACTTTCCATATACACAGTCTTTACAAAAGGGTAGACTTCTAGGAGTGATGTTACTTAGAAGGCCTTATTTCTTAAGCTCACTAATACCCTTGGCACTAACATTCCTTAGTATCCTATTTCATAAGGTAGTGGAATCAATTTCTGAACTAAAAGATGCATTCAACTGGTTTCTATACACATTACCATCTAATACATATAGGCCATTGAGAAGGATTCATTTAATTACTGTGAGGGATCCTTGAGAAACTCTAAGGCTTCTAGATCCACACTTGAATCAATAACCTTTCTAGTTAAGGATTCCTAGGGATATTAGGTTTCCTTTCAACTTAGGTACCCACCTAACTTCCTTAAGAGATTTTACAGACCCATCACGAAGCTCAAGTAAAATTGAGCCTATTCCCACAATGTGTCAACTCCTGTTATTCCCTAGAAAAACCTCACCAGACTTGACTTCCCTTAATTCAGTAAATAATTCCTTCCTAGGGCACATGTGGAATGAGTATCCTGAATCCAAGATCCATTCATCTAAGATGGCTATGTCAATGACATTTAACACAACAATAGTGTCACAGTCTTGTTCAACTAACAAGGAATGATCATTATTGGTATCTTTATAGTCACCCTTCATATTAAGATAGTTCCTCTTAATATTTCTGAGTTGTTTACATTGAAAACATTTTATTACCTTACCTTTAGACTTGTTTCTATATTTCTTAGACCGAACCCTATATTTTCTTCTACCCCTTGACTCACTTTAGCCTCTAAAATCACCTTTTTCCCTAACATTTAAACCCTCATCCTTAGTTTTTACACTACCCTTCCTTTGAATGTATTTAGAGAGAAAATCAGGTTTTACTTCTTCAAGAGTTAATGTGTGTTTCCCGTAGATCATAGAGTCTTTAATAGAGATAAATGAATCATATAATGATGACAACAATATGATGGCTTGGTCTTCATCATCCAATTTAATGTCAATGTTGGCTATATCTAATAAGATTTATTAAATTCATTAATGTGTATCCTGACTGCAGTCTGAAGGCACATTTGGAATGTATATAATCTCATTTTATTATATATTCTACCAACAAGAGATTTAGTCATATAAAGGGACTCCAATTTAGACCATATGTCAGTGGTAGAGGACTAATATTCAAATTCTCTTAACACTTTGTCTTCTAAAGATAAAAGTATTAAACTACATGCTTTCCTAAGGGTCTCCTCAGGGACATCTACAAAGGAGACAATAGCCTTCCCATTAGGGGAAGTGGTGGTGACATTCTTCCTAGAGTCAACAAGGGCACCAATTAGGTCATTATGATATAACAAGGCTGTCATCTTAATTATTCAGAGATTAAAATCATTCTCACCATCAAACTTATCAATATCAAACTTAGTTGAGCCCATGGCAATGAAACAGTAAGCGCTGATACCACTTGTTGGGGTTAATTAATTGAACCCTAAAATAAGACAAGGACCACACTACAAAATAATTGGCCTTTTCCAACATGGGTATATCTGTTGGTAAAAGTGTATTTTCCATTGGTTAAAAATTTTACCAACAAAAATTGTCTTGTCACTAATCTGTTGGTAAAAAATATATCACTAAATGTTATTGTGATAGATAAAATAGTTTTTTTACAATTATAATAATACCAACAGATAATATATATATTGGTCAAAGTGTGTAACAACATATTTATATGAAAAATATATCTATTGGTAATAATATTACCAACATATAATATCTATTTATAAATTACATTTAAATAACAATTATTAATTTTAATTTATAGTAAAATTTTACATTATATATATTAATTTATCATATATAATACACCTATTTTAATTATCAAAGCGAAAATGATCTTCACACGTTCAAACATAGAAAAAAATTAATTATATTAATAATGAAATTTAATAGAAAATGAATCAATACATAGTTGAAGTTGATTGATACCCAAAGACCATAAAAACAAAAACCCAAGATCAATCTATACACCCACCACTGATGCACACCCCCACCCCAACCCCCAAATGAAAAAAGGGCATGTTGTCTGTTTAATGCAATCCTCTGGTACCCATCATGGCAGAAAAATAGTTACTTCCACCAAAGTTCTTTCATCACCCCCAAAATAGGCCATTTGAAGAAACAATCCAAGTGAAATCTAGTACCAGTAAGAAACCTCCTGTCATTCTGTTATGTCACACCCTTTTGCTCCAAGATCTACACCGCACACAAAGTGCATACCCATAAATAAGTGCAATATATCTGCATGAATTGAAAAAAAAGATGAAAGTACAAAAAAATGATCTGTACAGAATGACCATTTTTCATTCATCATATCTGCTGACATCTTAACTAATCAAGTCACCTCGAGTGCTAGTGAGGAACCTCAAGTCACTACTATGTCACAACCTTCATCTCCAAGATCTACACTGAAAAACCAAAGAGAATATCCCCAAATTGGTGAAAAATATCTACATGAATTGAAACTAAAATAGAAATAAATGAAAATCTAAAAAATTGATCTCCATTGACGACATCTCAACAAATCAAGTTACCTCTAGTACCAGTGAGGAATATAAAGTCGTTGTTATGTTGTACCATTTAGCTCCAAGATCCACACCACATAATGAAAGATCATACCCACAAATCGGTAAAAAACATATACATGAATTGAAACCATTGAAATAAATGAAAATAGTGAGAGTGAATGATATAATAATCAAGAAAACATTATTGAATGTTTTTAATTACCTAATTGAAAGTGTTTTTAAAAGTGTACAATATGTGTCTTGGAGGCTTTGAACTTTATTATTGTTTCCATGCCTCATCTTATCTCAAGGGGTCACTGGCAGTGGGACGATTCTTTTAATAAAAATTATCTGTATATTATTTATCAAGAATATTCTATGGATATTGAGGCTGAAGGATTGAAATTTATTTCATTGGGAGAATTTTATGCAGACAATTTGGAAGATGAGAAGGTAACAAGATTATCCTAGGTGTCCTGGGAGAAAGTAAATATTAGCTTCCACTATAGCAGGCAAAGGTTTTGCGCTCATAGCCTCATACAGGTGAAAGATTACACCATGCACTCAAAAGGTGCATATGTAATACAACACATGATTGATCACTTTCATGTATAGAAGCTGTGAATTGGATGATGAATACTTAAAGTGTTTTTAAAAGCTAGTGGATACACATTATGGGAATGAAAATGTAATTTTGAAATAAATCTAGTTAGTCTTTTCAATCTTCATTTTATTCATGATGCAATCTATACTATGTTGATTTAGATTTCCTTGGAATCTAGAGGTTCTAGATGCGAAAACTATTACAATAATATCATTTTCTAGAAATGGTTCATTAGACTCATAGAAAATTTCTGTGCAATAAATATATAGTTTTATATTGTGAATATAATAAAGAATGGATGTTTTAATCTATAGATACAACAAAGTATGAATATAAATAATTGTAGTTCAAAAAAATCATCAATTCTCGTAATGTATAGGGTTTTGAAGAAAACCCTTAATTCTAAAAAACTTGTATGCCCTTTAGAAACCGATTCTTTTACTAAAAATGAAACATTAATAGCTAAAAAATTTCTATTACACTTCATATATAACACAAACAATAACATAATAGTAGTATTACACTCAAGGGGAACAAAAATTTGATCTCACCTCAAAACTCAGTATGTTTTTTCATAAAAACATTCATATCTTCATAAACTTCATTCTCATTAAAAATTTATTCCACAATTTGACTCATCCCATGTGAATCTATTTATCCTGACAATGAATACATGTCTGCAGAGTCTAACATGCCAAATTCATTAGCCAAACATTCTAACAAAACAAGAACGTTTAATTGGGAATGAACCATGAGCACCTGCCATATGATTGAGGACACAAATACAATGACAAACATGAAATATGTAACATACCACTCGCAACAGAGGTTGGATGATAATCAATATTATTCAAGGAATAGTAATTTTTGAAGTTCACAAAATCAAGAAGAGTATGCATAACCATCAAAATAAAAAATGAAATAATGCATGAGAAGATGAAAGTATATAGTACTAATAATGATAAGTTCTAATCATGATAATGATATGAATTTACTTCCATTGATTAAAATTAATCAATCAAGAAGATGAAAGTAGGTAGTACTAAAAATTGTACATGTCAAAAGCTATTGAATCTCACTTGCAGTTAAATTTTTCAATGCATATTATAAACAAGAATCATAGTAATGCATAGTAAAACTTTATAGTTATATGTAAGAATATTGAAACCGTACATTAAAAATGCTAATGAATGTATAACATATCGTAGTAGTCATATTGAAAGTACATACTAAACCTGGATATTATAGTGTTATTGAAATTTTATAGTGGTACTGGAAACTGTACATGACAAAGACTCCTAAATCCAACTTATAGAAACATTTTTTTAATGCATGGTATGCAGAATCATGCAGATTGAATGGATGTTGAAACTACATATAAATTCAAGGTGATATAATATGCTTTTTTTTTCTGAAACTACGTAATTATATGCATATTTTTTATTACATACACTTAATCAGGAATGATATCTACAGTAAATTTCTCCGCAAAAAATATATAAACCAATTAGTTTGTAATAATGAATATAGTGAGGTAGAGAAAAGAATATATCAATGAAAATTAATAAATAACCTCAATATGCATTGACAAAGAAAGTTAATAAATTTAGTGAAATGTGGAGAATCTATGTGATGCTTAGAATGTTCAGCATTAATATGTAAAGACCAACTAAGTTCCAAGCATTGATATGTAAATTTTTTTTCATAAATAAATGATAATTTCTATAGTTTATATAATATAAATAATTATTAGAATCCAAATATATGTTATATCTAAAGATAGAACTCCCCAACATCCAAGGTATATTGAATATAGTTATAATCTACCATAAAAGATTCTGATTTTACAGTGATTCTAATTTTTTATACATTGAAAAGAGAAACTCCATCCTTTAATTGTGTTTCATAGTTATTCTAAAAGTATCCTAAGAAGTCAAGTCTATAATGTAGGTAATAATTTAAATAAAAAATAACAAAAAACATCCATACATCATACAAGATCAACACCTGGTTCTAGACCGATCACATACCATATCAGGGCCAAGAATTGCCTTAAAAGAACACCCCCTTAGTGAAGATATCAACTGCTACCTCCAACCTAGAGAAGACATATCCAACCCAGAATCACTTCCATCTCCATTTTTCAGTGTCTTATTTAAGTCAAAATCTTAAAAATCAGATTCCAACAATGACTACATTGGGTATTCCAACAAAGACAAAGAAATTCAACTTTAAGATTTGTAAAATATCACATCAGGTAAGTTTGAAATCAGGTGTTGAAGGGTTAAAGAATTTGTAAGTGATTAACTAAGAGATAGAGATTACTAACAGAATTTAAAACTAACAAGTAAGAAAGGAACCACGTCAGTCCTTTTTCCATCAAGGATACCTGAAAAAATGTGTGAATCCCCACAACTCAATATTCTTCAACTCGAACTCCGATTTAAAAGCAAGACACATATTACTAAAGGTTTCACACGGTCCACTACTTCCGCCCAATAGATCCTCATTTAGACAAAGAGTGATTTTTAAACCCCCACCAAGTTTAAGGATATCATTTAAGCACAAGTAGAAGTATTGTTTCACACCAGTCAGTATAAATAGCCCCGGTTCACCATAAAAAGTTGTAAATACAAATGTTTGATTTATAACTTGATATTTTATCTTTGCAGTAGGCTTTAAAGGACATTCCAGTATCCCTCCAAAAATACATCCTCTATATCTACTGTGATCAACAAACAATAGCCAGAAATATCTTTAGTCTTATGAATCAATGTACGAAGTGATATTCCATGTTTCTGATTTAGTAGGGCTAAGCACATCCTCAAACATATCAGAACCACTAGTACTCAATCTGGAGTAATTTTCTTCTTCTTCACCGATTATTGGTATACTCTCATATGTAATTCCCAAACAACTTTCCCCAGGTTTGCGTTGAAAATAAACATCCTCGTTTTTCAATTTCATAGGAGTTGATCGCACCATCCAATTTTTTTTTCCGTTAAGAAACATTCAAAATTGATATGAGAGAAAAAAGATGAAATCGATTTCCTATATGATTATGCCTTAGGGTTAGGATCTAAAATGATGGAGGTGGGAGGTGTCCCAGAGCAAGGTGAATGGTGTGAAGTGGAGAATCTAGGTTGATAGGGGGTGGAGATGTTAGGTGAAGCATAGTAGGGAAAGGGAGACTGTGGAAGGTAGGTTGTGGTGGGGTTGCGTAGGGATGATGGGGATGGGGGGTGTTGGGATGCTGTAGATGGTTGATTTGTGAAGGGATTCGGAGGTGATGGGATTATAGGGACTGAGTGGTCATGGGGGGGGGGGTGCCGGTCGAGAACAGGCAACGGGTCACATGAGGATGTCGGCGGGGAATGCAAGGGACGATGAAGGAGCAGGTGAAGATGCGGGTAACACTATTGAGGGAAATGGATGGAGCTGGGGGGGATGAGGTGGGGCGATGGGAGGTAAGGCCGGAGGAGGGCAGGGTGGGATGTGAGGTGGGAGGGTGGGATGAGAGGCAGGGCAGCGGGAGATGAAGCTGAACACAGGACATGGGGCGGCGATGGCCATGAAGAAGAGTCACCAATTAGGGCTTTACTGGTGTTATTTTTTTTTATAAAAAATATTTAA
The DNA here is from genome assembly GCA_963277665.1 of Viscum album. Classification (NCBI taxonomy): domain Eukaryota; kingdom Viridiplantae; phylum Streptophyta; class Magnoliopsida; order Santalales; family Viscaceae; genus Viscum; species Viscum album. The sequence goes on from OY728156.1 coordinate 476,064,093, forward strand.
ATGTTTATTAAGTAAATAATATTTAATGATATAAAAATAGTTAATATTTTGAGAAAATTGAATAAACAATATTGAAAAATATAAAAACATAAAATATTTTGAGAAAATTGAAAACTAAAATCAATTATGAGACATTTTTAACAAAAATACTAGAAATAAAAACTTACTTTGGTCATAAAAATAATATATATATATATAAACTATGTTTCTATTGATTGGATATTGATAAGATATTTTTTTATTATTGAATGGTTTATTGTAACAATTTATTGATAGAAAAATATTTTTTTGTAATGGAGTTATTAATAATAGATTCATGTGTGAGTAAAAAAAATCTTGATATTCCTATGATAAAGCAATAGATTCAACTATTGATAAATGATATGTTGGTATTGAATGATCAATATCAATAGATATATCTGTTGGTAAAAAGAAGTGTTGGTGTTAAAAATTAATACCAATAAAACACAATATCTATTGGAATTGCTCATTTTTACCAACATATATATTATCTATCAATAAATTTCTGTTGGTATAAGCCATTTTTTATAGTGCCACTATTGTGTTTAATGGTGAAAAAATCGATAAGTTTAATTAATAGTTTGGTTACAATTGAATTGGATCAAGAATGATAATCACAATCAAGAAATTGGAATAAGATAAAAAATATGTGCAAGAAAATATAGAGGACAACAGATGTAACGTGCTTCAGCCCCAAGGGTACCTACGTGCACAGTAAGAACACCACAATGGCAAGACTTTTATTAAGATAAAAGAAAAGAAAGCAAGAATAGATACAAACTTGAATATAGAAATTAAAGGACCACAGAAACTATCCGAGGAGGATGAGCTTTCTGAACTAGGTGGCAGTGGTCAACCCCATCACGTAGAGTCAACCCCATCTGCTCCTGGATGGACTCATGGACACACACAAGCAAGATACAACAACATACATGATGAAGAAAAGGTAAATCGCTATAGAGGCAATAACTAAAAACCAGATCCTGGTTATGATGGAAAGTATGTTAAAAAACTGTTACCACTTGAAGTGTAGTCGCCTGAATACCCAGAACCGATACGATTCCCACTGAGTCTCTACCATAGAAGGAATTCGGTTGCAAGAGGTGGAACGTACAACAAAATAGGGGAGTAAGAGTGACCAATATCTCTTGGATGGTCTACTTTCTTCTAAACAGATCTAGAGCAGCACTTCTCCCACTAAGAGGTATCTACCGAAAACCAGAGAGGAACCACACTTCACCGAGGAAGAACGGCGGGGCAGCACAATCAATGGGCGCTAGAGGAAGCTTCAGGCAAGTCAGGAAGAGGCACGGGATGGAAGCCATGTGGACAGCTCAGATCATCATGAAGGTTCCCATAACCACACCTAGGATAGTGCACAACCCATGTGGCGCAACGGGATAGGCAAGATGACATTGAAATCGTGCCGAAGCCGATCAAAGAAACACACCGAGAGCCGCATTGGACTGTCGGATCATGCCCAATCGACGATCCAAAATCATGATGAAAATCATTATAAGGAAATCAATGAACTGGGTTCCAGAAATAAAACCAGTATATAAAACAGGACAGAACTAGAAATGGGAAAAGACGCACATAAGGTTCTATATAGCCATGCAGGGTAATTAAAATGAATAAAATGAATTATATTCAATAAACCAAACTGAAAAAAGTGAATTCATTTCATTACAACCATAATACATGCAGGAACATATTCAAAAAGAATAAAAACCACACCAATGACATATTATGAGAATCTGAATCCTATTGGATAAGGGGATCTACCTCTTAAATAAGACAAACACACTATAAACACCATTAAGTAAAGTGCTGATCCACAAAACTAACTCTTTTATAAAAAGAAAAACACACAGAGAACCACAAAACCATAAAAGATATATCTCAAATAAGAACATCACCTTCAGAGGAAACAAAAAGAATCACCAACCACTATAACTCACAACTAAATCCTCATTAACCACACCTTTCACCTCAACCATGTTTCAAAATAAATTCCCATTGAATATAATCCTTTGAAAATATAAATTTTCTGTTAATCATATCCCTATAGGTCAAGAAATGAAAACACATGGACATTAATTTTTAAATCATAATTAACATAAATTTTTAAAATAGGTTCAAAATCAACCATAAGTATTTTGATGAACTATGTAATATTAACATCCTAGGAATGTATCCACTTACTAGCTATATAATACTACCAAATAAATACTGAGAAGTATACTAGACCTAGGGGAACTCATAATAAATATGAACAATAACTTTACAATGAAAAAAGACCAACTCACCAGACACAAGAAACCTTGAGCTATTCAATCACAGGGCTTGATGATGCATTATAACTCTAGAAGATACCCCCTATTATTTTGTAGAACTAGACACCCACAACTCAGAGAATTCATATGAACCTTTCCAACCACTCAAGATGGGCCTTTATTAGAATCTCTCTCCATGGGTAAAAATTTCTCCATGATGACCACTTGATCTTTTACCTCCTTTTAAGACATATGCTAAAAAACCACGATGGATCACTAAATCTTTGTCCATAAATATTACTCAAAATGTTGCACTCTCTCATCATCACTATATAGAAAACACAATAATAAACTAATCATACCCATAAAAAAACTTTCAAATTTATGCATGTTTTCATCCCCTACTAAATATACTTATTTGATTTTATAAAATCACCCATCTATTTTCATGAAATTAAATCTATCTAAAAAATTTCAAAAAATTCATCCATAATCACCCCTTGGAGAATTACATGCTTAAACTTCAACCATTGTCGATCCACTTTCCAAAAAAATATATCTATCAAAGAAACTTGAAAATAATATGAATTCCTTACCACCTCAAAGGAAACTTGAATATATTATTACCATTTAATAGCCTCAAGGATAGATTCTCCATCAAATAACTTTAGTACTTTCATTCAATGAAAATTCAACAAAACTATATCCCATAATTTCTATTTATTATTCTCATTCCAAATTTCATGAAAAAATTTCAATGTTATTTCTTTTATTTGAAATCAAATAATAATAAAGGCAGAATAAACCACAAAAATCACATCTATATTGTAGATAATCCCTTCAATTGTATAGTACTTCCAATAGTCCACCAGAAGTAGTTATTCCAGAATCACCTGGCCAAACCTGATTCGAGAAGGAACTCTACCAACTAAATGTTCCAAAACTTGGTAGAAACATGGTTCAACCAAATCATCACACTAAGTTTTAAAACCTCACTTCATCTTTGTTTACTCCAATAAATATAACATTCATACAATTTAAAGTAAATTCAAGAAAGTATAATAACACTTTTATTTTACATGCTTTGGACTGATAGTCCTATATCCACAAGAGAAACATTGCAACATTTCATTTCTTTGGAAGAAAGATTTAAACTCAATGACTAGTGAGTCACTAGGATTACTAAAAAAATTAATCAAAACGGTGTTTAACATATCATTATTACAAACATATGTGGACACACCCTTATATATAAAGTGTAATATCTGGTCATCCAGTTGCACTGACCTTAGAAAAGTGCGGGAGTCCATCTATTTCACTCTTCTAACCACTGATCTCCTGTAACAATATTGAGAGTGACTAACCCTCTTGCTAAACTAGTAATTCCATATAAAACAATACATCCCTATATTCTGTAAGTACAAGATGAAACTTTTGGAATGACGCTGCCTAAAACTAAGCACATTGGAATAACATCCTATGAAACATTTCCTTCCAGAAACCTCATTCTAGAATACTAAAGGAAAACGTAGTCACTGCCACAACTTTAATAAACTGAAGAAATTATGGAACCACTCCTTATAGTTGTCTCATTATGAACAAAATTAAGCTTTACATTCCGAATAATATCCAAATTAAATATCGCTTCATAGGAAACCTCAACATCACCTTCAACTTCTACTGAGTACAATGTTCCTCCATGTCCTTCTGTTCACCCAAGTATTATTGATGCTTTATGTCACCTCAGTAATTTCAAACTCAAAAACTTGGTAAACACATCCACTAAATTCTTCTTCCCAACTATGTAACTCTAAATCACCATCATCCAAAAACTTCTAGATGTAATGGTACTTTAGATCAATTTGTTTAGTTCTTAAATTAAACACATGATTCATAGCCAAATGAATTTCACTCTGACTATTATAGTATAGAAATCCTTCCCGACTATATCCAAGTTATTTAACTAAACATCTTGACTATACCATCTATTTACTTGCTTCCATTATAGCCACATAATCAGCTTCCTTTATAGAAGGTTCTATCCCCAGTTGTAACATGGACATCCAACTAACAATAATTTTGCTAATAGTGTAAACATATATGGTCATGCTCTTTCGAAAATAATAATCTACCCAAAAATATGAATAAAAAAACCCAAGTAATAGATCATCATCTCTAAAACAAACAGTTATTCCTTAAGTTCCTTTTAGGTACTAAATAATCGACTTTACTACTTCCCAATGATTTTCTTATGGATTTCCATAAATCGGTTGACCAATCCCACTACATGAGAAATATCCGAGTGTGTACATATCATAACATACATAAATATTCCAACCACATAGTCATAAGGAACTTTCAACATGCACTTGTTTTCTTCTTCACACACAGTGTGTGGGTCCATAGGGGTCCCTGGGTATATACTCCTCAGTACACGCTAATCAAGGTATAAGGGTCACACAGCCTGTGACGTGGTCATGTGGTTGTGTGATTCTTAACTTTTATAGAAACCTGAGACTCCACATCAACTAGATACACTACGTGTGTTCTTTAGAACCATTGACCAATCAAACAACAATAATTAATAGAGGGAAAAGACCACAAAACACCGAAGTGAGAATGAACGTTGGTCATGTTTGGTTTGACCACTATTCACCAATAGAATTAAAATAGGTGAGATCAAAGGATTATTCCAAGAATTAAGTTCATCAAGAAAATATTAAATCAATTAAAATCATAAATTAATATATTTGTATTATAATTTTAAGTGGTAGAAATTTTCACTATAAATTTTCATTGGAAAATTACACTATATATTTATATTAGTGTAAATATACAAAAACATATGTATACATTGATTTTTTTTAAAAAATACATCATATATTTATATTAAGACACACACACACATATATATGTATACATTCACACACACACATAGTGCATAAAAAATATACATTGATTTTTTACATTGGAAATTTTAGTGGAAACTTGTATTAAAAGTTTCCGTTTAAAATTTACACTAAAAGTTTATAGTGTAAATTTTCAATGAATATTTTCAGTGGAAATTTAGATTTTTTATTTATTATTGATATATTTTCATTGTAATTTTAAGTGAAAATTTGAAATTGAAATTTTCATTAAAAAAATTTGGTGGAAGTCTGTATTTGAAATTTTCAAAGGAAATTTGCAGTTCAAATTTTTAGTGAAAAATTACATTTTTTATTTATGTATTAATATATTTAGATTGAAAATTTAAACATGTATTTATTTTGGAATTCTGGTAATCAAATTTTCAATACTTATTTTCACTACAAACTTTCAGTGCATATATTGATTATAGATTTCCACTGAAAAATGTAAAATTTATGTGCACCTTTAGAATTTATGTTTTTATATATGCACATATTTTTTTAAACGAAAATAATGCCTTAGATTAAAAGATAATATGAATAAATATTACATGAATCAGAGGAAAAAGAAGCGAACTAGTAAAAGGGATCCCAACCACCTTGTAAAGTGGCATAAAAATGGGCAACACGATTGCCTTCTCGCCCAACAAATAAGAAATCACAAGACGATAACTTAGATTTTACCACCTAGATGTTTTCCACTATAGATACAAAAACCAAATGACCCCCTTCACCTCCATCCAAAGCTTTATCAGTAATTTGACAATCAGATTCAACAACCAACTTCCTCCATCCATGAGAAATAGTGAACTTTATGCCACAACAAATAGTCATTGCTTCCTCCATATAAGGGTCCCAACTATCCATAACCATGGAATGTAAATCCATAAGTAATGATTGAGAATGACCCCAAATCACTACTTTGAGACCAATAAAACACTCACCACACACCACCATGTCTTTATTAATCTTGAATTCACCCAAAGGCAGAGGCTTCCATTTGGAAGGAGGGCGTAACAACAACATAGGAAAGTTATCACCATAATCAATGGCCTAATGAGAAGTCCAACTTCATATCACATCTAGCCACATGACGTCATATTTTGGAACTTGATCAAACACAAAAGAATTACATCTGAACTAGACAACCCATGTGTGAATGCAAAGCCAAACAACTTCAAGCAATGATAATAAGAAAAACCACTACGCCAAAATAAGCTTCACGTCTCTGAGCCCACCCCAATGAGCGCAATTGTGTTCGATGCATAATGGCCAAAATATATTGACTTGTGTACATGAAAATATACCATGAAAGGTTGTATCCTACTTAAAACTGTAAAGAGGGAACATCACATTATCAGAAAGGGGGAACATGACTAAAAGAACGTGATTAGGGAGAATACCCCATCAAACCTACCAACATAAGAGTTTTTCCTTTGGAGGAGCCTTCAATTTCCAAAGGTGCTTCCCAAAGATGAACCCTTATGTGTCACCATGTTCCCTAATACTTATAAATCCCTAGTGAACTATATAACAACCATATTTCTCAAATCTCTAACAAAGAGTGCATACTTATATTATTTTTGTGTATACTTAAACACATATACTTATATTAATATATATGTGTATACTTATATTAATTTTGTGCATAATTTTCCATCAATAATATTATTTTTTCATTGAAAATTTAAATTCGAACTTATATTGGAATTGTGGTAGTTTCTAATAGAAATTAAAATTTATGTATAAATTGATATTGCTAATTAAATTTTTTCATCATGAATTTTCAATGAAAATTTCCATAGAAATTGTTGAATTTTACATTAGAAATTTCCACTATTTATTAAAAATTTCAATGAAAATTTACATGTATATATGTAATGAAAAATTTCAATGTATGTATGTATTAGAAATTTCTCATATAAGTTTCAAACGTAAATTTGTAATGAAAAATATCAATGTAAATTTATAAGTATAAATTTTTATCAATGTCATTTTTCATTGTAAATTTCCAATATAAATTTTTGATATAATTTTATTCAGTATTTATAGATGTATGTATGTATTTCCACTAGTAAATGAAAATTTCCCATGGGAATTTTCATTGGAAATTTTGATTCGTGTTTTGGTTGTTTTCATTGGAAAATAAATTTCATATTCAAATTTTGACCGAAAAATGAAAATATTCAATGTAAATTTTTATTAAAGATATCTAAGGAAATTTTAGATGTTATTATTGAAAATTGAATTTATTCTTGTAATATCCACTGATAATTGGAAATTCTCACTGTGAATTTTCATCAAAAAGTTGTATTGAATGTGTATTTGTTTGTGTGTGTGTATATATATAATAAATATGTGTGTGAGTATATATACAATTTTACCTTCATAATAATAAGAAATATATAATAATTTCATTATTTTAAAATTTATAACATACATAATAATTTCAATATATATATATACCATGCACATGTATATTATTAATAAATATCATATAATAAACATATATATTAAATATTATATATATACACATAATATCACAGTAAATATATGAAAATAAAGAATAAGATTGGAACCAACATAAAAGAAAAAAAATAATGATACAAAGGGGTATTTTTGTTTGGGGAATGATTTTAACGGTCAGGTTGTCTGGTCCAACCTGAGATGATATTAATACACCCACACCTGGTTTTAAAATAGGGTGCATGTTTGGTGTCACGACCCATCCCTCGGGGCCCATGCCGTGACTACCCCAAACCCGCATTCCATAGGTCAGGGTCTGATGACTAACACCAGAAAGGCATATCCCTAAAATGGGAAGGCATTGCCTTTAAACCTATACAAACTCACAGAGTAAAATGCAAAAAGATTCAACCACACAGACTAGAACACAACAAAAGCAACTGTGAAGTAAACTGCTGTAGTAAAGAGTGCTGAAAGTAAAGGCTACCGAAATACAAGCCCAACTGGAAAAAGTAAAAGTACAACTAAAAAAGTACAAAATAGCTAAAAAGTGAAAGGAAAATCATGGATCTTCCACTACGGATCCTACCTGAAGGGTAGGTACAACTCACGATCTGTAGTCCCTGCGTCACGTCACACCAAAAAGGTCCAGATCCAAGCACCACCTGGTCCTAGCTCCCTCAGCCTCGATCAACGTTGTATGCCATCTCCACCAGACACAACAAGGTACGGGAAAAGCCCGTATGAGGGTGAGTATAACGATACTCAATAGGGACCCCGAGACCCCCAGAGGTCTCATAGAGCTTCACAAGGAAAACCACAAAGCATAAAGAAAAAGTACACAACACAATTCAGATCACACCAGGTATCACTTTAGGTCAAGGTTAGAAGGGTTATCACATCAATGAAATCCTCAGCTGCGGAAGGAATCCTCCTCTATCAAGTGCAGTGGGCCTTTCGGGTCACTCCGAGCCGCTTCCCACTAACCTTGAACTATTGAGGTACTCCTCCCCACCGCGTACCGTGGGTTTGCCAGGTCACACAGAGCCTCCCTCCATCACCGTGGCCTGCTGAGGTACTCCTCCCCATCACATACTGTGGCCGCTCCCCACTGTGGCCTGATGAGTTACTCCTCCCCATTGCGTACCGTGGCCATCGAGTCACTCCGAGTCGAAAAGTCAGCAGTCGTCAGGTCTCAGCCAGTCATAGGGTTCCGTACGTAGTATGCTTGGGAGAACCGCTCCTGAAACCACTCACCGCATTTTGATATCCATATAATTCACCACAAGGTATTCTAAAATATCTATCTCCTCAAGAGGGTCCCAAAGCCACAAACAACTCGCCAATCAGACGCGCGGTCTGCAAGATACGAGCGTTTTAGTGTCGAGGGCCCGGTTGGATTCGCAATCGATACAACCCATCCATACCAAAAATTTCTCAAAAAATCAAGTGTATTATTTCAAAAGGACCTCCTCATCCTAAGGATCCTAACGCCGTAGATGGTTCGTCAAACGGATGTCTGGTTTAGAAGTTAGGCCATGTTTTGTGTAACAAGTTGGTACTGGGTCCTGGTCCGATCCGCCTCGGTTGGACCGAACCGACCCGGTTCGGAATGGGTTGAACCAGATTGACCAGGGTTGAATTGGCCCGAATCAGCTCTGAACCGACTCGGGTCAACTCAGCGGTGCCACCCGCCTAGCGACGCGGGCTGCCTGGGACACCCGGATATGATGCGTCTGGGTAGGGCTGACGTGGCGCGATGCCACATTAGTAGGTCAACCATCAGGGGGTTGACCCAACGTGGCACCACAGGTCCTTCGCATCGCAACACTGCCGCCGAGCACACCGCTGGCATGCGCCCCATCCATCAGCTTCCGGTCAAACCAGCGGCCTCTACTTCTGCCCTGGCCATCGCAGGCCATGACCCTGCTGCCGCGTGGGCATGCCGCTGGGGGCGCGACCCTCCTCCGGTCCACCGCCACCCAAGGCAGCGACCGATCTTCTACCGGACACATGGTCAGTGCTGCCGCGTGCCGTTGATGCGTCTCTGTGCACCGCCGCCAGTGCCGGTGCCGGTGGCAGAGTGTTTTCCGGGCAGCCGGTCGCGCACCGGTGGCCCGCTTTCCTGTGCCATCTGTGCCTGTGACCTCTTGGGATCATGTTCTTCACTACGGTAGGCCTTGCTTCGGTTTGTTTCCAACTTCAAAATTGGCTATCACAAACAATGCATGAACGGAGGGGCTCAGGCCTTGTTCCTGTTGGCCCGTGCCCTCTATGTTAGATATAATTTCGGGGGAGTTTCGGGGAAAGGGTCAACTGGATTTTATGCCTTAATTCCAAACCCATTCCCAAAAAAAGAAACACACCCTGCCATATATGGATATTGTTTAATGGATAAAATTGTTAATGATTTGATCCGTTCTTGTCATTTTAGTAAGAAAATTTCAGGGAGAACCAAAATAAAAGCAACCCATTACCTTGAACGTTGGAGAGCGCTCGCGGTTGAGGGAGTCTCGTTGTTCGTCATCCCCCCAACAAGCCACCCTTGCCGCAACTCAAACATCAAACTCTGGTTCAGGGTTTCGGTGTCGCACGTCACCTCCTACTGGGATCGGCTCTGTCCTCTAAGGGCTTGGCATTACGACACTCCAACAAAGCTTTGTTTCTTGGTGAAGCTTGTCTGATACCCCTCCCCAAGCTCTATATTTATTGGAGAGGGGGAGGGTAAGTAACTACGTAAGGAGTTAATGAGGCCTCATAAATTAAGAAGCTTCTTAATTTCCTAATTACGTCGTTACTTAGGATTTGGGAAGTCAAGCCATTTATTGGCCTAACTCACCGTAGGTCCCACACTCCACTTGTCCATTGGTGGAAAAGAAAGAAAATAAAATGATAAATTATTTTATTTCTTTTCTTTTAAAAGTCACAAAACTTAACTTCTTCTCGGGACCTACTATGGTCAAAGTAAAGTCTCCCTTAAACAAATCCCGACACTGCAGATTCAACGGTGCCCTCATATTTTTAATCCGAGCACCGGTTCAAAATTTAGAAAAATCCGGTTACGCGTTTACTGAACATACCTTAAAAAAAGTTCAGAAATTAATTTTGGGTACATCGGACCTCAGATTCACGCGCTGTAAATTTTCACGAATTCATAAAATTCAATATAATTAAAAAATAATACATGGAAAAACCGGGTCTTTACATTCTACCTACCTTAGGGATTTTCTTCCTTGAAAGCCACAATATAGACTAAGGATACAAATGGGGGTACCGAGCATGAATCTAAGCCTCCCGCTCCCAAGTTCTCTCCTAGAGGTTCCCGTGCTGCCAGTGAATGCATGCCATAGGTATCAAATTCCCACGAAGGACCCACTCCTTTATATCCTCAATATTTACTGGAACCTCTGTAAACTTCACCCCATCGTCCAAGTCTAGCTCACCATGGTCAATGATGTGACATGGGTCATGCACATATCTCCTCAGCTAGGATACATGGAAGACGCCATGCACCCTCTCCAACTGCAGTGGAAGTTCCAAATGGCATGACACCTCGCCCATCCTTCGAAGTATCAGAAAAGGGTCTGATAAACTTCGATGATAACTTGATGCCTCAGCCAAATATCCATATTCCCCATTGAGGAGAGACTCGCAAGAATACGTAGTCCCCTTCCTGGAACTCCAACGGTCTCTTCCTCCTGTCAGCATATGACTTCTGTCTGCTCTACACAGTCTTCATCTACTCCTAGATGATCTGCACCTTCTCAGTGGTAGCTCGTACCAAATTTGGGCCCATAAGTGCTGACTCCCCTGAGTCTGTCCAATATAGAGGTGATCTACAAGGTCATTCGTACAAGGCCTTGAATGGTACCATACCGATGGTGGAGTGGTAACTGTTGTTGTAAGCAAACTCTACTAAGGGTAAGTGATCCTCCCAACTACGGCCAAAATCTAGGACGCATGCATGAAGCATGTCCTCTAGCGTCTGTATGGTCCGCTCTGTCTGACCATCCGTCTGAGGATGAAAGGTGGTGCTCAGATGCAGCTGAGTCCCGAATGCCTCCTATAAACCCTTCCATAATTGGGATGTGAAATGTGCGTCACAGTCATAGATGATCGTTGATGGAACCCCATGGAGTCTCACAATATTCTGTATGTAGAGGCGTCCTAGGCTCTCTACTAATCCCTAACCTCTTATAATAAAGAAGTGGGCCGACTTGGTGAGTCATTCAATGATCACCCAGATAAAATCATGTCCCCTGGATGTACATGGAATCCCTGTCACAAAGTCCATAGAGATCCCATCCCACTTCCACTACGAAATCTCTAGTGGCTGTGCTAAGCCTGCTGTAACCTGATTCTTGGACTTCACTTGCTGATAAGTGAGGCATCGTGAAACAAAATCCGCTACAAAATTCTTCATCCCTAGACACCAGTGCTGACGTCAGAGGTCCTGGTACATCTAATATACACCAGTATGTACTTCTAGAGGGGACGTATGGAACTCCCTCAACACCTCCTCCCGCAGCACCACCAGTACTATGGTATGTCCCCTGAAGAGGATGACGTGCTCCCCACCTTTATAAAATCCATCAGGTGCCTGTCCTGAGGATATCTGAGCATGTCGAGCCTCACAGTAAATGTACCCAAGATGCACCTTCCTGACATGCTGAAGGAGTGGGGGAGTGACTGTCATATACTGGAGGTATGCTGCTCCATATCTATCCACGAAGGATATCTGCAATGTGGCTAGTTGTTCTGTCACCTCACTTAGTAACTGTAGACCAACCCTCCTGCTGAGTGCATCTGCTACCATGTTCCCCTTCCTAGGAGTATAGACTATCTCAAAGTCGTAGTCCTGGAGAAACTCTATCCAATGCCGCTGTCTCAGGTTTAGGTCCTTATGAGAGAAGATATACCTAAGACTCTTGTGATCAGAGTAGACTGTAAAACATTCACCCATTAAGTAATATTGCTACATATTCAAGGCGAAGACCACTGATGCTAACTCCAGATCATGGGTAGTATAGTTATGCTCATGCTCTCTTAGCTGTCATGAGCCATAGGCGATTACTTCCCGCTCCTGCATCAGGACACATACAAGTTCGGCCCCTGATGCGTCGTAGTAGACTACATACCCCACACCCTCTTCTAGTAGCCTCAAGATGGGAGCACTCTCCAGTCTCTATCTCAGCTCCTGGAAACTCTAATGGAATCTCTCCATACATACGAAAGGTTGTACCTTTTTCATCAAAGCTGAAAAGGGTGACAAAACTCTAGAAAAGTCACGCACGAATCACCGGTAATATCCAGCAAACCCTAGGGAACTCCGCACCTCGGTTACACTTCTGGGTGGCTCCCAAGAAAGTACAACCTCTATATTCGCTGGATCTACTGCAACTCTAGCCTATGAGATAAAGTGTCCTATAAAGTAGACCTCTCGTATCAAGAACTATCACTTTGAGAGTTTACCATAAATTTGGTGCTCTCAGAGTGTATCCAGAACTATCTGCATATGATAGGCATGCTTCTCCTCCGTCGCCGAGTATATCAAGATGTCATTGATGAAAAACACCACGAAGCGATCGAGGTATTGAAGAAAGATCCTATTCATGAGTACCATGAACACTAATGGGGTATTTTTCACACCGAAAGGCATAACCAAGAACTCATAATGGCCATACCGACATCTGAAGGTCATCTTCTGCACATCCTCATCTCGTATCCCGAGCTGATGATAGCCTGATCGGAGGTCTATCTTTGAAAACCAGTGAGCTCCCTTCAGTTGATCGAAAAGATCATCAATACTCGGGAGTGGATACTTGTTCTTAACGGTCACCTAGTTCAGGCTCCAATAATCCACACATAGTCTCAAACACACATATGCCGTCTTGGTGAACAAAATCAGGGCTGCCCATGGAGAAACACTGGGTCTTATGAACCCCTTTCCCTGTAAGTCCTCCAACTATACCCACAAATCACGAAGCACCATGGGAGACATATGATATGATGGTGTATATATCGGTGCCGTCCCAGGGTACATTTTGATGAAAAAGTCTACCTCTCAGCATGTAGGTAGCCTTGGAACATCATCAAGAAAGACATCAGCATATTGTTCCACCACTACAGGATAACTCAGACTCTCAACATCAACTGCTCCGAGGGTAAGACTATACAACATATGATTAATTGGTTTCACCCTCCTCTAGATAAGTTCATTCCATGCTGCAAAGGTCCCCTTCTCACCGGTGAAGGAAAACCTGGTCCCATCTGTGCAGACACACCGCACTTTGTGCCTAATATAGTCAATCTAAGTATGGACTGTGGATAACTAGTCCATACCCAAGAAGATGTTCTAAGGCCTCGACACTGCTACTAGGATATCCCAGCCGAATCTCTCACCTCATAGAGTAAGATCACACTACAGATACTAGTGTGTAATCGTATAATTCGCTCTCTTAGGAGTATCTAGCCGTAAGGATCGAGCCAATGGCTCCGTTGGAATCTCCGAGCTCCAAATGAGGTCCATGGTAATAAAATAGTGACTGACACATGTGTCTATAAAAACTGTAGATAGGGTAGAGTATACAAATATCATACCTATAATAAAATCCGAAGCACCATGGTCATAGGTCTCAGTTGCATGGAGCTGAGCTTACCCCAATCCTCCTGCTCTCTGTGGTCAGGGTGGACCTCCTAGTGGCGGTGGTGGTAGAACCTCGAAACGGCGCCCACCGCCTGCTGCACGACCAGCTCCTCTGCCATGTCTTCCACCCTGAAGACCTCCTCACTTGAACCTATGTATCTTCCTTGGTGGTCCCTTGACTGTCTTCTGGTCGTTCGTACGATGGGTCAGGCAGCGGCGAGCCATATGACCCTACATGCCACATGTGTAACACTACGTGGCAACCTGCCGACTCCCTCTAGACTGGGAGCCTCATACTGCCAACCCGGAGTCCTGTGGTCATCCTCTGAAAGACCTAGCCCTCTTGGGCCCACGCGCCTGATGCATGCTACCTGTCAAAGACTCTACTGCCTGGGGTCTACTATTGGCTCTAACTGTCGGTGCCTGCTCTTACAGGAAGCTCTCTATAAGAAGGGCCTGCTTCAGTACTCCCGCCTGGGTGGGGATATTGAGGGTCACCACTGAAGCCCTGATCTCCCTCCTGATCCCATTCTCGAAGGCCTGAGCCCTGAAGAAATGGTCTCGCACCATATCCATACAGTAGCAGGAAAGCTCTATGAACCTCACTTAGTACTCGTCCACTGTCATGTTGCCCTGCTAAAGGTAAAGCAGCTCCTGAATGCGCACAGAGCACAATGTCACGGGGAAAAAATCCTCCTGAAAAAGACTCCCGAAGTCAACCCAAGTGAGGGTTGATTCATTGTGAACCTAGATGGTCAAGATCCACCATCTACTAGCTGATCCCTACAGAAGGCCCACTGCCAAGATTTCCATCTGGTCGAGTGGTGTCCTCACTGAGCGGAAGACCCGCGTCACAACCTCTAGCTAGTCCTCAGCGACTCGAGGGTCTGTCTCACCCTTGAACTTGGGAGGTCCATGCCTCTAAAACTCATGAAGGGTGATGAGCCTATGAAATTCATCTATCAGAACTGCCGGTAGTAGGGGATGACCATAGGGTGGTGGTAGCACTGGGGAACCACCCAGTGGGGCCATCTCAAACACTAGACCCTGGACAGACGCCTCATTGCAGAGAGGGATGTCCTCACACATCTTGATCCTGGATGGTCGTCATCATGGAGCTATTCTAAGATAAATCAAGATGTGCCACAGTTAGAATATTATACCCGGTGAGCTGACTTTTATTCGAAATCACAAAAACGAAAACACAACCAGTATTTTCGTGCATTGAGCCGAAAAGCAGGACTCAAGGTTCCAGTGTATGGATACGTCATCCGCCGCACCAAACCTGGACTCCTCGAACCTGAAGATAAGACTTGCAACACTTAACACTATTTATTTAAAACAAAATCACAGGCTCCTTCTCTCTGAGGTAGAACCGACCACCTCTAATACAACTTTGTCACTACCCGTCCCTCAGGGCCCGTGCTGTGACTACCCCAAGCCTACCTTCCATAGGCCAGGGGCTAGCAACTAGCACCAGAAAGGCATATCCCTAAAATGGGAAGGCATTGAATTTAAATCTGTAAAAACTTAAAGAGTAGAAAACAACAAGAGGCAACCACAAAGACTAGAACGCAACAAAAGAAACTGTGAATTAAAATTCTATAGTATAGAGTACTGAAGTAAAAGGGGTCAGAATACAAGCCCAACTAGAAAAAGTACAAGTACAAATGAAAAAGTACAAAACAACTGAAAAGTGAAAGGCGGCTCCTGGATCGTCCACCACAGATCCTACCTGAAGGGTAGGTATAACTCATGATCTGTAGTCCCTACGTCACATCACGCCAAAAGGTCCATCTCCAAGAACCACCCAATCCTAGCTCCCTCAGCCTAAATCAACGTTGTACATCGTCTGAACTAAACACAACAAGGTGAGGGTGAAGCCCGTGTAGGGTTGAGTATAATAATACTCAGTAGGGACCCCGAGACCCCCATAGGTCTCCTAGAGTTCCACAAGGAAAACCACAAAGCATGAAGCAAAAGTACACAACACAAGTCAACTCACATCAGGTATCACTTTAGGTCAAGGGTAGAAGGGTTATCACATAAATGAAATCCTAAGCTACTGGAGAACTCCTCCTCTATCAAGTACAGTGGGCCTGCTGGGTCACTCCGAGCCGCTTCCCAATAACTTTGAACTGCTCAGGTACTCCTCCCCATCGCGTACCGTGGGTATGTCGGGTCACACATAGCCTCCCTCCCCCACCGTGGCCTACTGAGGTACTCCTCCCCATTGCATACCATGGCTGCTCTCCACTATGGCCTACTAAGGTACTCCTCTCCATCACGTACTATGGCCGTCGAGTCACTATGAGTCTAAAAGTTAGCAGTCGTCAAGTCTCAGCTAGTCGCAGGGTTCCGTACGTTGTGCGCTTGGGAGAACCGCTTATCAAGCTACTTGTGACATATTGATATCCATAGAAGTCAGTACAAGGTACTCCAAAATACCCATCTCCTCAAGAGGGTCCCAAATCCACAAAAATATCGCCAGTCAGATGCGCGATATGCAAGATACGGGCGTTTTAGTGCCGAGGGCCTGGTTGGATTCGTAATCTATCCAACCCTAACGTACCCCAAATTTCTCCAAAACTCAATTGGAGTATCTCAAAAGTACCACCCCATCTTTAGGATCCCTAAACTACTGATGGTTCGTCAAACAGACATCCAGTTTAGAAGTTAGAGCCTATTTTGTGTAACAAGTCGGTACGGGGTCCAGGTCTGGTCTGCCTCGATCAGACCGGCCCGACCCAGTTTGGCATGGTCTAACCCGGATTGACCTAGGTAGACTTGACCGACTCGGGTCCGAACCGACCCATTTGGGCCGTAGGTGGCCCGCGGGTTGGCCCGCTGGGCGGCGGGTTAGTTTGTTGGGCCGACCCGGCGGTGCCACCCGCCTGGCGGCGCGGGCTACCAGGGACACCCGGATGCGATGCGTCTGGGTAGGGCTGATGTGGCACATGGACACATCAACAGGTCAACCCTCGGGGGTTGACCCAATGCGGCGCCATGTGGCGCCGTGGGTCCTCCGCGCCGCGGCCGACGGGCCACGGCTCTACCGCCGGGTGCGCCGTTGGTGCGCACCCCGTCCACTGGCCACCAGTTGAACCGGTGGCCTCTGCTCCCACGGTGACCATCACAGGCCGCGATCCTGCTGCCGCATGGGCGGACCCCTCCTATGCTCTGCTGCTGCTCGGGGCGGCAGCTGGTCTTCCACCGGACACACAACTTGCACCGCTGTGTGCCACTGCCATGCCACAGTGCGCCTCCACTAGCACCGGGGTCGGCGGCAGGGTGTTTACTGGGCCATCGGCCGTGCACCGGTGGCCTGATTTCCTGCACTGTCTACGCCTGCGGCCTCTTGGGATCACGTTCTTCACTGCGGTAGGCCCTGCTTTGGTTTGTTGCCAACTTCAAAATGGGCGATCACAAACAACGCACGAACGTAGGGGCTTGATCCTTGTTTGTGTCGGCCCATGCCCTCCGTGTTAGAGATAATTCCGGGGGAGTTTTGGGGAAAGGTTCAACTGGATTTTATGCCTTAATTCCAAACCTATTCAAAAAAAAGAAACACACCCTCCCACATATGGATATTGTTTAACGGATCAACTTGTTAATTAGTTGATCCATTATTGTCATTTTAGTAAGAAAATTTCGGGGAGAACCAAAATAAAAAAAACCCTACCTTGAACATTGGAGAGCGCTCGTGGTTGAGAGAGTCTCGTTGTTCATTGTCCCTGCCACAAGCCGCCCTCACTGCCGTTCGAATGTCAAACTCTGGTTCGAGGTTTCGGTGTCGCACATCACCTCCTGCTAGGATCGGCTCAGTCCTTTAAGGTCTCGGATTTACGACACTCCAACAAAACTTCATTGTTTGGTGAAGCTTGTCCGATACCCCTCCAAAAGCTCTATATTTATATCAGCTCAATCCTTTAAGGTCTTGGATTTATGGCACTCCAACAATACTTCATTGTTTGGCGAAGCTTGTGCAATACCCCTCCCCAAGCTCTATATTTATAGGAGAGGGGGAGGGTAAGTAATGAATCAGGGAGTTAATTGGTGCACATAAATTAAAAAGCTTTCTAATTCCCCAACGACATAATTACTTAGGATTTGTCAAGTCAATCTATTCATTGTCCTGACTCACTACGGGTCCCACATTCTGCTTGTCCGTTGGTGGAAAATAAAGAAAATAAAATGATAAATTATTTTATTTCATTACTTTTAAAAGTCACAAAACTTAACTTCTTCTCGGGACCTACTGTGATCAATGTAAAGTCTCCCTTAAGCGAATCCCGGCGTTGCAGATTCAACGGTGCCCTCAAATTTTTAATCCGAGCATTTTTTCAAAAGTTAGAAAAAGACGGTTACGTGTTTACTGAACGTACCTTAAAAAAAGTTCAAAAATTAATTCCGAGCACACCGGACCACAGATTCACACGCTGTAAATTTCCGTGGACATTTAAAATTCCATATAATTAAAAAAAATTACATGGAAATACCGGGTCTTTACATTTGGTTCCACTAAAAAAAATTTAAATGTTTTTTTAAGAAATAAAAAATGTATTTGTCTTAATATTAAAGAACAAGACACAAAAATAACAAATATCAAGAATACTCTCACAAAAAATCAATCAACCAAAGGTTACCTTAACTAAAATAAGAATACACAATAAACAAGAAAAAAATCAATATAAAAAGTAATGACTTGAATAATAACACATCGGAATCAAGATTAAACATATCCCTTTTTTACCATATTTAATTGCATAACCGATTCTTAAGGTGACAAGGTTCATCAACAACATCTGGAAGTGATAAATCATAATAGGAAACATTAATTAATAACAGGGAACACATATAATAAAAACTTATAAAGAAAAGGAGACAATATCCCCCATTCTAATTTCTCATACCATGTTTATTAACATCTTTCAATATATTTTTACTTCATTGAATTTCCCACAAGATTTCCATTCCTCATAAACTATGAAAAAAATCAAAAATACATAACCAAATAACATATATTTATAAATATAGGATCATATGATTAAACCATAGTAAAAAATTCAAAAATATAATACCAAGATATAGAAAAACAATTTAGAAATCCACTACCTCAATGAATCTTGTGTAATAACATGACAATGGAAGAAAATTAGGGACGATTTCCAAGAAACTCATAGGAAGTTTTCATTAACCTATAACACATCATATCTAATCAAATCATTCCCATATCCATAAAGATAAAGTGAAACCATTTCCATAATATCCTATAAAAAAACTAGGAATGAAAGAAGAAAAGGGCAGAAAATAGAAATTTGAGTTAAAGAATAATCGATCTCATAGAGCCAAGGCCTAAGGGTCAAACTTCAGCATCTAAAACCACCAAAAAGAGCACCCAAGATTTTCTCAAGTTCAAGAAGTTTTGAAGAAATAGAAGGGAATATAAGAGGACTCTTAAATTTTATAATATAATTGGAAACCATAATAATGATGTCACAATGCTATGGATCAAGGCATAATGGTGTTGAATCAAACAAATTTCAAGAATTCTCTTCATGGTCACCTACTTATATTCCCCTTAATTATCATGGGAAAACTTCTTTAAAACTGATATTAAAGGAAGGGAACAACATGACTAACATGGTCACACCACAATTCCTTAACACCTAAAGATCATGAAAAAACTACCATCATCCTCTCCATTAAACTGATGCATGAAAAAAATGATCACGACATAAAAAACACCCCCATGATGTAATAAATATATGATAGGAAGATCTATGGAAATTGATCACATAGGTTTGTAAAATGAAACAAGCTGTGTTGCATGGTAATAATATTCAAATAAGATTAACTCACTGATTTCTCATCATATTAAATATATAGAGCGCTCTACATAAGAATAACCTAAGGATCTCTATACCTAAATTGAAAACCATCATGTTACAACAACCATATAGATGATTGAACTATGAACCCCTAAAGACCTTACATGCCCCAACAAAATACACCATACCACAACCATCCATCCACTCTTATACAATGTTACACTATAATATCAAGTCACACAACCCACATTGAAATTAACACATCATTTCAAATGAATAATTCTCATGAAAAAACCCAATAATGTTTAAAAGTCCCCTACTCTTGGGAACTAACCACCTTTCATCAAATTTTTTCACCATGTGATTCATGATTTCAATAAAGAAAATTCAAAACTCCAACTCTCTATATCCACTCACCTATAAACTCCCTATTCAAATCCTTGACACCAAGAAATCTCAATGTAAATGTATTAGAAAACCCATGTTGTGACATTATATGACACTCAAATGATCCTCATACTTGAGAATCAAAATCATACCATATTATGAGAAACTAAATCCTATTGGATAAGGGGATATGCCTCTCAAATAATACAAACACACTATAAACACAATTAAGGAAAGTGATGATCCACAACAATAACCATTTTTCAACAAGAAAAACACACAGAGAACCTTAAAACCATAAAAGATACATCTCAAATAAGAACATCACCTTCAGAGGAAACCAAATGAACCAAAAACCACCATAACTCACAACTAACTCCTCATTAACCACACCTTTCACCTCAACCATGTTTCAAAATAAATTCCCATTGAATACAATCCTTTGAAAATATAATTTTTTTGTTAAACATATCCCTATAGGTCAAGAAAATAAATCACATTGAAATTAATTTTTAAATCAAAATTAACATAAATTTTTAAAATAGGTTCAAAATCAAACATAAGTATTTTGGAAAACTATGTAATATTAATATCCTATGAATGTCTCCACTTCCTATCTATAGAAAACTACAAACTAAATATTGAGAAGCATGTTGGACCTCAGGGAACTCATAATGAAGATGAACCATAACTTTACAATGAAAAAAGATCAACTCACCAGACATGAGAAACCTTGAGCTATTCAATCACAAGGCTCAATGATGCACTATAACTCTATAAGATACCCCCTATTATTATATGGAACTAGACACCCACAACTTAGAGCATTCATATGAACCTTTCCAACCACTCAAGTTGGGACTTCATTAGAATCTCTCTCTATGGGTAAACATTTTTCCATTACTACCACTTGATCTTTTACCTACTTCCAAGGCATATACTAAAAAACCATGATGGATCACTGAATCTATGTCCATAAATATTACTCAAAATTTTATGCTCACTCATCATCACTATCCAAAAAACACAATAATCAACAAATTATATCCATAAAACATCTTTCAAATTTATGAATGTTATCATCCCCTACTGAATATACTTATTATCTTTCATAAAATCACCCATATATGCTCAAGAAATAAAATCTATCTTGAAAATTTAAAAAAATTCACCCAGGAGCATCCCTTAGAGAATAATATGCTTCAACTTCAACCATTGTCGAGCCAATTTCCAAAAAAAATATCTATCAAAGAAACCTAAAAATAATTCGGAGTCCTTACCACCTCAAAGGAAACTTGAATATATTCTAACCATTTAGTAGCCTCATGGATAGATTCTCCATCAATGAACTTTATTACTTCCAGTCAATGAAAATTCAACAAAACTCTATCCCATAATTCCTCTTTCTTATTCTCATGCCAAATTTCATGAAAAAATTTCAATGTTATTTCTTTCATTTGACATCAAATAATAATAAAGGTAGAATAAACCACTCAAATCACATCTATATTGTAGATAATCTCTTCAACTATATAGTACTTCCAATAGTCCACCAGAAGTTGTTATTCCAAAATCACCTGGCCAAAATTGATTCCAGAAGGAACTCTCCCAACTCAATGTTCCGAAACTTGGTAGAAACATGGTTCACCCAAATCACCGTACTAATCTGTAGAACCTCACTTCATATTTGTTCACTCCAATAGATATAACATTCTTACAATTTATAGTAAATTCAAGAAAGTAAAATAACACTTTTATTTTACATGCTTTGGTCTGATAGTCCTATATCCATAAGAGAAACATTGCAACATTTCATTTATTTGGAAGAAAGATTGAAACTCAATGAGTAGTGAGTCACTGGGATTAATAAATAAAGTAATAAAAATTGTGTTTAACATATCGTTATTATAAACATATGTTGCCACACCCCTATATATAGTGAGTAATATATGGTCATCTAGTTGCATCGACCTTCATAAAGTGTGGGAATCCATCTGTTTCACTCATCCAACCACCGATCTCCTGTAACAATCTTTAGAGTGAATAACCCTCTCGGTAAACCGATAATTCCATATAAAACTGTACATACCTATATTCTATAAGTACAATATGAAACTTTTGGAATGACGCTACCTAAAACTAAGCACATTGGAAGAACATCCTATGAAACATTTCCTTCTAGAAACCTCATTCTAGAATGCTAAAGGAAAACACAACCACTACCACAACTTCAAGAAACTTAAGAAATTATGGAACCACTTCTTCTAGTTTACATTTCCAACAATATACCAGTTAAATACCACTTCCTAGAAAACCTCAACATCACCTTCAACTTATACTGAGTACAATGTTCCTCCATGTTCTTTTGTTCACCCAAGTATTATTGATTCTTTATGTTACCTCAGTAATTTCATACTCAAAACCTTGGTAAAAATATCCACTCAATTATTTTTCCCAACTATGTAACTCCAAATCAACATCATCCAACAACTTCAGAATGTAATGGTAATTCAAATCAATTTGTTTAGTTCTTGAATTAAACACATGATTCATAGCCAAATGAATTTCATGCTGACTATCATAGTTGAGAAATCCTTCCTGATCACAACCAAGTTCTTTAACTAAATGTCTTAACCATACCATATCTTTACTTGCTTCCATTATAGCCACATAATAAACATCTATTATATAAGGTGTTATCCCCGGTTTTAACCTGGACATCCAACTGACCATAATTTTGCTAATAGTGTAAATATATATGGTCACACTATTTTGAAAATCAGAATCTCCCCAAAAATATGAACAAAAAAAATCCAAGTAATATATCTTAATCTCTGAAACAAAAAATTATTCATTATGTTACTTTTAGGTACCTAATAATCCACTTTACTACTTCCCAATGATTTTTTCTTAGATTTCCATAAATCGGTTGACTACTCCTGCTACATGAGAAATATCTGGGTGTTCACAAATCATAATATACATCAATATTCTAACCACAAAGGAATAAGGAAATTTCAACATGCACTTCTTTTCTTCTTCAGTTCATGGTGCTTATTGATTTGATATTTTGAAGTGACCAATGAGAGAAGTTTAAAATGGATTACATCCACTCATCCAAAATCTATCAATGATCTTCTGGATGTAATCATTTTGGGATAAAATCAAGGTTTTGGTTTTCCTATCATGTTCAAACCTAATTTTCAATATCTTATTAGCTTCACCAAGACCTTTCATTACAAAATTTCCAAACAAGTCCTCCTTCAACTTCCAGATCAACTAAATATTTGGACCTACCAATAACATACCATCCACATATAAAAGTAATAATATAAAGTATTTTCCACTAAAATCCTTCCTATAATAATAGTGATTAGAATTACTTTGTAATAAACCTTTTTTTCATAAAGGAATAGAAATTTAAATTCCAACATCTTAGCAATTATTTCAAACCATATAGAATTTTTCTTAGTCTGTACACCAATCCCCGATCCCAAACATCTATGAAACCAACAAGTTAATTTATATAAATTTCTTCTTCCAAATAATAATGAAGAAAACCCTTCTTCACATTCATTTGTTCAAGTTATAAATTTATGAAAGAAACCAAACATAAATTTTTATTAATGGTAGTATGTTTAACTACTAGAGATAATATCCCAGAAAAGTCAACACCTTCCTTCTATTGAAACCCTTTCACAACCAACCTTGATTTACATCTTTTCCTTCCATCCAATTATTCTTTCAATCAAAATACCCACTTGTTTCCAAGTTCTTTCTACCCTGGTAGTAATTTCATTATCTCCCAGGTGTTATTCACTTTCAGCAAGTCCAACTCCTCCAACATTGCTAACTTTGATCTTCTGAAATCTCTCAAAGTGGCTTCTTCTTCCAGTCTCTCTTATTCCACTATACCTATTAAAAGTAATAAGCTCTAATTAGGTCCATAAATTTTCACTGACCATCCTATCCTTGAATATCTTTACACATTAACCTATAATTTAGCTTCTTCGGGAACTGAAACTTTCAAAACTTCTCCTTCTGGAACTCCTCCTTCTAAAACTCTTGAATGATCTTCCCCAGTTTTTGAGTTTCTTGGTATATCTTCCACTGGATGAACTTGTAAAATTTATGCACTAACCTATTAACTTTATTTTATAATGTGAGGCCATATGTTATATTCAGAGACCTCTAATTTTTTTCAAACATGTGATCCTATAGAACCACCATTCAGATCAACTTGAAATGAATTTGAATCTTTATCCTCAAATTTCTTCCCCTTAAAGTTCTGATCTTTCCACAAGATCTACTAATTAAAGAGAAAATTCCCATATTTAAAAACATTATTCTTTTCATAATCCCAAAGATGAAAAAAATCATCTCTATAGACTATGAAGAAGAATACTCAGTATTTATCTTGAAGATCATCTCTATCTTTTTCATCTATAAGAATGTAGGATAAAATTCTGAAAAATAGAGGTGAGAATCTTCTAAAACATTTACTGACCAATTTTATTATGGTAGTTTATGTCCAAATAGTTCTAAAGGAATTTTGTTGATTAAGTAAGTTACTATTCCTACCAATTCTTCCCAAAAATCCTTAGGCATCCTGAAATGCAGCAACATACTCCTTGTCCTCTCTATCAACATTTGATTCATTATCTCAACAACACCATTTTTTCAACTGTTCCTATAATAGTATTCTAATGAAAGATTACCCTTTTCTTATAGAAATTATAGAAACTCCATTCAGTAAATTCACCACCATTGTATGACCTTAGACACTTCAACTTGTTTTTAGTTCCCCTTTCCACCATAGACTTGCATCGAAAAAATATTCCAAACACATCACTTTTATGTTTTAGAAAGTAAACCCATACTTCTCTTTTGGAATCATCAATGAAGGTAATAAAGTACCTAGAATTTCCAGAATAATGAAAAGGGGTGGGTGCATATTGCAATAGTGGGTTCCCTAGACCCAACAAAATAGTACTTTTGATTACCATACCATGTATACAGTGAGTTATACATGAAGTTAGCTTACCATTATAGTGATGATATTTCTGTGTCCACTATTTAAATGGTAATGTCCATGGATTAGTTGTAATATTAAAAGGTTATAATAGTTTCCAAAATATAATGAGAACTCATGATACTATGACATTAATATTAAATAAATGTCCTATGGTCTAGATACATTATTATGACTGGGCATAGATATTTTCAAACTATTAGGTGTTGGGGGATCATAATCAGTGAGACTTCTCATGAAGTTCGCACTTGGTGATCTCAAGTAGATGAGATCACAAGGACTAATCAACCAATAGGAACACCATATGTTTCTGGTGTCATTCATAGTTCCTATCTGTGAACACATGTAATGGTCTCCTGACTTGAGATTATTATCGATGTGTATCATTTGATCGTGTAATTTGATGCAAGGGAAAAACCATGACATTGAATTTATGGAGAGGTAACTTGTGTTGGGTGCATCATTGGTGGTATGATATTAATTTAATAATCAAGACAACATTTGTCGCTTCCAATAAGAGGAGACATATCAGGCCCAGTTCATTAGGAAGATAATACCTTTACTAAATCCATGTCCATGGTATGAGAAGGTAAGTTTGTCTAGTAATGTCAATGAATAATAAAGAAAGAAAGGATAATGACATAAGTGTGCATCATGCTTTATGTGATATCATGAGACAAAAATATTATATTACACAATGCGTGTTCATAGGAATGTTGTCGTTACTATTACTACTCCTTATCTCTTCAGGGGCCATGATGAGTTTCTAGATTATACTCTTGGTCTGTGAATAGTATTCATTGCTATCAAGATAAGGGCATAGAGGGTCACACACAATACTGTATTTAAATGTATTCCCTATTATGATGAATAAGATCTTAGGACATGGTGGGCCCCACCACTGGGGTTTGAGATTTGTCTGGGGATGTATGATCACTAATGAATAAATAAATTCACATTATTCAAGTTTAGAATGATTAGTAATGAAATTATTTATTAAAATTATTTATAAGTATTAAAGTAAATACATTGAAAATATCATACGGACAAATATTATTTCACATTCAAGGTTCATTTAATATTTGCGGGAACGACGAGTCAAGTTAATGAATCATTTTTATCACGTAATATATTTATTATATTTTATGTAAGTGGTGAATATATAAATGATATTTATGACCCAGTCAGGCAGTCATAATATATATTTTATAGTTTATATAGTGAGTAATAAATATTTAGGGGTCAGGGATCCTTTTATGGGTGATTTCACAACTCACTGTATATAGAAGGAGAGAAGCTCCCACATGATGACTATTCACTGTGAGTTCTTGAGTGATTCTCTCTCCTCTCCTACTTTTTATAGAGTGAGGTTCTCGATCAAAGTGATCAGATTAAGCTCTCCCTCACACATTGTAAGAACATTGATGCGGTGATTTTCAAGACATTGAAGGCATCGTCTGATCTCTGTGTTAGAACCCGAAATTCAATGTTTGATGGTCTCGTAGATTTTTTAAGTGCATGTGGATGATCTAGAGGAATTAAACTTTAGATTATTTGAGTAGTGATCATCGTCGATGAATAGATGAATAATGCATGACTTTAGATCAAACCGGTTATTTATGGTTGTTTTTTGTGCTTAAAATTCATCACATGTGATCCTCATTCTTTAATTGGGGCAGTGGTTCACCGACGATGATGTAGTTACGTTGATCATCGGTGAAATTTTTTAAATCCCCGTCTCTTTGGTTTCCGCTGTGCAGCCCAGTACTTTCAATTATTATTAGAGGAGGTTTGTAAAAAATTTAAGCCAATAAAAATTAAAATTGCATTAAATTTTGAAGAGGGCATCGTTTCGGTCCCAATGTCGTAGACGTTGTTTCAATCTGACCTTAGATGGACAGTTTGTGGCCATCCAAAGTTTTCAATACAGATTGAAATTATTTTTCGCATGTTTTAAATTTTGAAGAAGATATATATATTATATATATTATTTTACCTGAAACCATATGCAAAAATAATTTCCAGTGAAATCGAACATCGGTCAGACTACCGGTCACTATAATAATTATTTCTGGGAAGGTAGTTTTTTCTACAAGGGATGAAATATTTTTTTTATAATAATAATTTTTATTATAATAATAATAACATTTTCTAAGAATAAAAATATAGGCTCTAGAAAATATAAAGCCCAAAGGCATGTTAAAATAAAAAAAGGAGCATTTTTTTGTTGAAAAATAAAAAAGGAGGGATGGAGGTTTTTGTTGGCAACTAAAAAAAGGTCAAAAAACTAAACTAAAATAAAAATAAAAAAGTGGGGTAGCTTCTCCCACATGTGGCCATCCCGGACGCCGACCTGTTGAGCCACCCCAATCGCTACCCGTACGGCCTCCACCAGGCACCTTCTACAACTCACCGCCTTGTCTCTGTTCATATTTAGCGGTCGCCAACCAGATATGGTCGGCCCGGAGCATCAGCCCAGCACCATCACGAACCTTTGTCTTGCCTCTCCACCCGTCACCCACCGCCCGCCGGTCCCAACACATCTCGACCAACTGACCACCATGCCCCTATAGGACTGGCCTAAACCTGATGATGCTGCCAACTGAACCCGCACACTAGCATCGCTACAGGCTTCCTTGGCCACCATTATAATGAGAGACCACCCTTTTCAAGCCCCAGCCTCACCTCACACTTCAGTAGCTACCCTTTACAGTTATTATAATTATATATTTATTATAATTATATATTTATCATATTTATAATTATATATTTATTATAATTATATAATAATTATAATTATATAATAATTATAATTATATAATAATAATAATTATAAATTTATTATATTTATATAATAATAATAATTATAAATTTATTATATTTATCTTAATAAATAATTATAATAATTATAATAATTATAATAATTATAATAATTATAATAATTATAATAATTATAATAATTATAATAATTATAATAATTATAATCATTTTATTTATAATAATAATAATAATAATAATAATAATAATAATAATTTAATATAATTATTATAATTATAATTATATTTATTATAATAATTATAATTATTTAATATATAATTATTATAGTTATATATTTGTTATAATAATTATAATAATTATAATAATTATAACTATTCAGTACTAAAAATAAGGGTATTAGCGACCGCCATTGGCGGTCGCTATAGGTCTATAGAGACTGCCCAACGACAGCTATTGGCGGTCGTATCTGCTCCGTCGGTGTAGGGCAATAGCGACCGCCAATGGCGGTCGCTATAGGTGGCCGAAATGCCGGCCTATAGCGACCTCCTGGTGGTCGCTAATGCTGCCCGGCAGGCAGCCTATAGCGACCGCTTTTGGCGGTCGCTACACTGGAAATTTTTTTTTTCAAAAAAATTCATACCGAAAGAAATATATATTTATATATATATTTATTAAGTAAAATATATATATATATATATTAAAGAAAATATTTATATATATAATATTAAATAAAATATTTAAATATATATATATATATATATTAAAGAAATATATATATATAATATTAAATAAACTATTTTTCATTTTTATATAAATTTATTAAATAAAATATATATATATATATTAAATAAAATATTTTAATATATATATATATATAATATTAAATAAAATATTTTTCATTTTTTTAATGAAATGTACGAATTCGGTTTTTTTTCTTCACGGTGCAAAATCAGAGATAAAACAAGATAACAATCATAAAAAATGGAAAACAATTTCAAACATCATAAACATAAAGATCATCATAAACGATAAACGTGCTTCAACGATCCGAGCAGGTCCATCTATTTCAATCTTCTGCTTCAATAAACCTACAATAAGACAAAAAAACAACAAAACAAAACAAACGTAAATTAAAAATAATTATTTAGTTATTATATACATATAATAAAATTAAATCGGACATCAAATCATGGTGTTATAATAATTTAAAACCCCCAATTTAAGAAATGCTATCATTTCAGGTCATTCGGCCGTTTTTGGTGTTTTAAGACACTAGAAACGCATTTCCAGTCACCGCGGTCAAACGACAACTCCGATTGACGTGCTGTATGCCCGACCATTTCAAAAATCGCACAAAGGCTGTTGTCGTACGGTTTCATGGCATTCCGAGGTCGTTCGGGTGGTTTTGCCCCCCCAACGTGCCGTTTTAGCGCGCGCCGAGCTGCTGAAAACGACACACTCGGACGTAACGCGCGCACCGCACCTCTTATGGGCGCACCGTCTCCTCCTACACGTCACGAATAATATTCCTAATGTTTTCGTGTGGTTTCAGGTCATTCGGAGCGCGTTTTCTCTGAATTCGACCGTCTCGCGCCGTTTTTGGTGTTTTATGACACCGGAAACGTGTTTCTGGTCACCGCTGTCAAACAGAACCTCCGATTGACGTTCCGTCTGCCCGAATATTTCACAAATCTCACAACGGCTATTGTCGTATGGTTTCATGGCATTCCGAGGTCGTTCGGGTGGTTTTGACCCCCCAACGCGTCGTTTTAGCGCGCGCCGAGCTGCTGAAAATGACACACTCAGACGTAACGCGCGCACCACACCTCTGATGGGCGCGCTGTCTCCTCTTACACGTCAAGAATAATATTAATAATGTTTTCGTGTGGTTTCAGGTCATTCGGAGCACGTTTTCTCCGAATTCGACCGTCTCGCGCCGTTTTTGGTGTTTTATGACACCAGAAATGCGTTTCCAGTCAGCACGGTCAAAAAACACCTCCGATTGACGTTCCGTCTGCCCGAACATTACAAAAATTGCACAACGGCTGTTGTCGTACGGTTTCATGGTATTCTGAGGTCGTTCGGGTGGTTTTGACCCCCCAACGTGCCGTTTTAGTGCCCGCCGAGCTGCTAAAAACGACACACTCGGACGTAACACGCGCACCGCACCTCCGATGGGCGCGCCGTCTTCTCCTACACGTCACGAATAATATTCCTAATGTTTTCGTGTGGTTTTAGGTCATTCAGAGCACATTTTCTCCGAATTCGACCGTCTCGCGCCGTTTTTGGTGTTTTATGACATCGGAAACGCGTTTCCGGTCACCGCGGTCAAACGACACCTCCGATTGACGTGCCGTCTACCCCAACATTTCAAAAATCGCACAACGGCAGTTTTCGTACGGTTTCATGGCATTCTGAGGTCGTTCGGGTGGTTTTGACCCCCCAACGCGCCGTTTTAGCACGCGCCGAGCTGCTGAAAACGACACACTCGGACGTAACGCGCGCACCGCACCTCCGATGGGCGCGCCGTCTCCTCCTACACGTCACGAATAATATTCCTAATGTTTTCGTGTGGTTTCAGGTCATTAGGAGCACGTTTGCTCCGAATTCGACCGTCTCACGCCGTTTTTGGTGTTTTATGACACCAGAAACGCGTTTCCGGTCACCGCGGTCAAACGGCACCTCCGATTGATGTTCTGTATACCCGACCATTTCAAAAATCGCACAACGGATATTTTCGTACGGTTTAATGTCATTCCGAGGTCGTTCGGGTGTTTTTGACCCCCCAACGCGCCGTTTTAGCGTGCGCCGAGCTGCTAAAAACAACACACTCGGACGTAATGCGCGCACCGCACCTCCGATGGGCGCGCTGTCTCCTCTTACACGTCATGAATAATATTCCTAATGATTTCATGTGGTTTCGGGTCATTAGGAGCACGTTTGCTCTGAATTCGACCGTCTCGCGCCGTTTTTGGTGTTTTATGACACCGAAAACGCGTTTCCGATCACCGCGTTCAAATGGCACCTCCGATTGATGTGCCGTCTGCCCGACCATTTCAAAAATCGTACAAAAGCTGTTTTTGTACGGTTTTATGGCATTCCGAGGTCGTTCGGGTGGTTTTGACCCCCCAACGCGCTGTTTTAGCGCGCGCCGAGCTACTGAAAATGACACACTCGGACGTAACACACGCACCACACCTCCGATGGGTGCGCCGTCTCCTCCTACACATCACGAATAATATTAATAATGTTTTCGTGTGGTTTCAGGTCATTCGGAGCACGTTTTCTCCGAATTTGACTGTCTCGCGCCGTTTTTGGTGTTTTATGACACCAGAAATGCGTTTCCAGTCAGTGCGGTCAAACGACACCTCCGATTGATGTACCGTCTGCCCGAACATTTGAAAAATCGCACAATGGCTGATGTCGTACGGTTTCATGGCATTCTGAGGTCGTTCGGGTGGTTTTGACCCCCCAACGCGCCGGTTTAGCGCGCGCCGAGCTGCTGAAAACGACGCATTCGGCCGTACCGCGCGCACCACACGTCCGATGGGCGCGCCGTCTCCCCTTACACGTCACGAATAATATTCCTAATGTTTTCGTGTGGTTTCAGGTCATTCGGAGCATGTTTTCTCCGAATTCGACCGTCTCGCGCCGTTTTTGGTGTTTTATGACACTGGAAACGCGTTTCCAGTCACCACGATCAAACGACACCTTCGACTAATGTACCGTCTACCCGAACATTTCAAAAATCACACAACGGATGATGTCGTACGGTTTCATGGCAATCTGAGGTCGTTCGGGTGGTTTTGACCCCCCAACGCGCCGTTTAAGCGCGCGCCGAGCTGCTGAAAACAACACATTCGGCCGTACCACGCGCACCGCACGTTTGACGGGCACGCAGTCTCCTCCTACACGTCACTAATTATATTCCTAATGTTTTCCTGTGATTTCAGGTCATTCAGAGCACGTTTTCTCCGAATTCGACCGTCTCGCGCCGTTTTTGGTGTTTTATGACACCGGAAACGCATTTCCTGTCACCGTAGTCAAACGAAACCTCCGATTGACATGATGTCTGCCCGACCATTTCAAAAATCACACATAAACTGATGTCGTACGGTTTCATGGCATTCTGAGGTCATTCGGGTGGTTTTGACCCCCAACGCGCCGTTTAAGCACGCGCCGAGCTGCTGAAAACGACGCATTCGGTTGTACCGCGCGCACCGCACGTCTGATGGGCGCGCAGTCTCCTCCTACATGTCACGAATAATAATTAGATTGTTTTCCTGTGATTTCAGGTCAATCCGATGTCTTCCTCTATGACTTTGACCGTTAGACGTCCGTTTTGGCTGTTTATGACACCAGAACGGCGTTCCCGGTCACCGCGGGCACACGGCACGTTCGATTGATGTGTTGTCTGCTTGACCACATCAAAATTTACTCACCCTTTTATGTCGTCTGATTTAAGGCCATTCGGACCTCGTTCGGCCCGTTTGGACCCCCCACGCGCGTT
Organism: Viscum album; assembly: GCA_963277665.1. NCBI lineage: Eukaryota > Viridiplantae > Streptophyta > Magnoliopsida > Santalales > Viscaceae > Viscum > Viscum album. The sequence goes on from OY728156.1 coordinate 476,096,949, forward strand.
TATCAAGCGCGCGCAACACTTAAAGAACGCATAATAAGCCCTACCGTGCAGACCGCACGTCCGATTGACGTGCCGTTTGCGCGTACATGTCACAAATAATAATTAGATTGTTTTCCTATGATTTCAGGTCAATCCTATGTCGTCCGCTATGAGTTTGACCGTTAGACGCCCGTTTTGGCCGTTTATGACACCAGAACGGCGTTCCCGGTCACTGCGGGCACACGACATGTCCGATTGACATGCCGTCTGCTCGACCACATCACAATTCTCTCAACCTTTGATGTTGTCTGATTTTAGGCCATTTGGACGTCGTTCGGCCCTTTTGGACCCCCCCACGTGCGTTTCTGAAGCGCGCGCAACACTTAAAGAATGCTTAATGAGCCCTACCGCGCAGACCGCACGTCCGATTGATGTTTCGTCTGTGCGTACACGTCAAAAATAATAATTGGATTGTTTTCCTATGATTTTAGGTTAATCCGATGTCATCCTCTATGACTTTGACCATTAGACGCCCGTTTTGGCCGTTTATGACACCAGAACGGCGTTCCCGGTCACCGCGGGCACACGACATGTCCGATTGACGTGCCGTCTGCTCGACCACATCACAATTCACTCACCCTTTTATGTCATCCGATTGACGTTCCGTCTGCGCATACACATTGCAAATAATAATTAGATTGTTGTCCGGAGTTCGGGGAAGGCTGTCCGGGGTGCAGGGGGGCTGTCCGGGGTGCGCGGGGGGGGGGGGCAGTCCGGAGTGCGGGAGGGCTGTCCGGGGTGCGGGGGGGGGGGGGGGGCTGTCCGGGGTGCGGGAAGGACTGAACGGAGTGCGGGGGGCCTGCCTGGGGTGCGGGAGGGCTGTTCGGGGTGCGGGAGGGCTGTTCGGGGTGCGGGGAGGGCTGTCCGGGGTGCGGGAGGGCTGTCCGGGGTGCGGGGAGGGCTGTCCGGAGTGCTGGGAAGGCTGTACGGGGTGCGATAGGGCTGTCCAGGGTGTGGGGAGGGCTGTCCGGAGTGCGGGGAGGGCTGTCTGAGGTGTGGGGGGGCTGTCCGGGGTGCGGGGGGGCTGTCCGGGGGTGGGGGGGCTTGTCCGGGGTGTGAGGAGGGCTGTCTAGAGTGCGGGGAGGGCTGTCCGGGGTAGGTCGGGGACTAAAAATGGTGAACTCAGCTCATTAATCAAAAACAAGTTTAATGATTTATATTAGGAATCACGTATTTTTTTCAAAAATATTACAGAACATGCAATTCTAAACATTGAAAATTAAATGAACAAAAAATATCCAAATCAATAATCAGTTTCATGGTTACTTCTCAATTCGTGCACACAAACATTTCATGAGGCCAAAACACACATGATACCCCCAAATCACAAAAAAACTCACTAGAAACCCAACATAAATATCAATAACAATCATACCATTAAAAGAAGAAACACACCTCGTGAATATGATGCGTCATGCGTGTTCATCACTAACCTCCATCTGGTGGGCCAGGGGCCTATAACAAATAAACATTATGAATATTTTCATAAAAAAAATAATTTAAATTAAATAAATAAATACAGTATAAACCTGCATCGTGTGATCCTCTGCACCATCACCTAGACGCACATATTCCCGCAGTGCTCTAACCTCAGCAGCCAATTGCGCATTTGCCTCCTCGGAAGCCCGCAGCCGTGCCTCGAAATCTGATAGCTGCTGTGTCATCTGAGCAATAGCAGGACCGACAACCGCAGCGCGTGACACTACAGAATGAGGAATCCCTGTTCCATAGGTCAAACTATATCCATGTCTGTCCCGACCAATAATGCGATGAAAGATCTCATCCCTTCGCATGGGAAGCTGTCGCTGGTCCTCTGGCAGATGTTCTAATTCAACTTCAAATTGAGCCTATGAAATATTTAAATATATATACATATATTAATATAAAGATTTTATGTAAGTATTGGTAATGAGTACAAGCACTTACTATCAATGCTGCAGCCTCTGGATCATTGCGATCACGAGTCCTCATCCACATCAACATTTTATCAGTTGGTGCACCTTGCTCCCGCAACTATATATGAATAGAATATAAACACAAAACCGTATTAATTAAAAAAATTAAAAAATGAATAATAAATACCTCATGTCGGATCTGAGAAACATGACGAGTCCCGAGCCTGTGAGGTGGTCCCTGCAACGCTCGATTCTCAGAATGGCGTGTAGACACCTCCTACATTCAATTCATTCAAATATCAAACAAATCACACATTCTTGAAAATATATATACCAAAATAAATATACAAACCGCAACACCCTCAGTAGACCAATGTGCAACTAAATCACACCACTGAGCCGAGAGGACACCACTCGGGACTTTTTCTAGAATGTATGGGGCACCCACATTTGGTACCCAATGGTCCCTCTTGACTTTGCCTTTATAGTCTTTCCACATATTATGGAATTTTCTCATACACACTGGCCGAAACTCATCAGGACATACTTTCAAATTTTTCTATTAAAGAAAAAAATCACATATGTTATTATTGTTTATACATAGGGAATAAAGTAAAATAGTCTTCTTACTTGAACCTCCCTCCAAAGACGATCTAATGTGTCCTGAGGGATAGAAGCCCAGTCACGTGTGGTCAATGGAAATCTATGTGGATCACGTATGATATGACCCAACTGACGAATAAATGCAGGGGCATTCTGTCCCACAGGATGAAATACCTCATCAAATGAAACATCAAAAGTCGTGTCGTAATTGCATGATAATATGCCACGACCAGGGCCTCTCCTGCGAGAGGAAGAAGCAGTCGAGTCTGATCCTATTAAAAACAATTTTATATACAAAATGACAGATGTTATAAATATATATTTATATGTTTATTAATTACATAAAAAATAGAGACAATGACATTCCAACATACCTCGACCCTAAGACGTAGATGCCTCAGATAGATGATGTGGATCTTCTGCCTCTTCCCCTGACATGCCTGCAGTCATGGAAAACATTAGTAAGGGGACTATCCAAAGTTCCCAAATGATAAATTGGATTGTTTTTAAAAAAAATCAAACTTGTACAGTTGTTAATCAAACAAAAAGGGGTTGAATAATTAGTTATGAATGAATTTTAAAAAATCAGAGAGTTCACAAAACAGATATACAAATTATGTACAAAACCAATCAATGCATAGCCAAATTTCAAATTGAATTAATAAAAATTCAAACATCACATGAATCAAATGAAGAATACCTCAATGAGAAAATACACCGACAATAACATCAATATAACATGAGTTAAATCAACCTAAATATTTATAACTGAATAAACTTCCAAAAGTGAGGATTAAAACTTACAAGGATTTATAAAATGTTTAGATAATTTATGATATCTTAGGCTGAATAGTGGGAAAACAATTATACCTTTCATTAAGCATGAAAATCGACCGTTTCTCCTTCAACAGCCACTCTGACCCAATAAATATCTTCTTCACGTTGAACTACGGTATGTTGATCAAGATGTTGGGAAACAAATGGAACAGTCTCGGGTTCATCTTGTTCAAATACAAACACTCCTCGCTGAGACATTTTGACAACAACTTGCCAACTTGGATTCGAAGGAAAAGTAACGAAGAATACTTGTTCCGCTTGTGATGTCAAAATGAAAGGTTCATTATCAACTTGTTCATTTCTGTATAACATATAGTTAAAATTCATCAATGAAAACTGATATTGATCGACTTTACATCCACACACTGGATCAACCTAATTACACTTTAACAATATGTACTTCAACCTGTGTGTGTATACAACTTCAATGATGTATATCAATTGACCATAGTAATAACCAGAATCGACAAATGGAAAAACTATGCCACTGTTTTGTGTTGCTCGTTTGTCATCAACATATTTAATGCAAAATTGAAAACCATTAGCATCTATAGATTTATAACAACGAGCTGTTATAGATGGACCCTCAGCTAGTTGGATAAATTCTTCAGTTAGCGTGGGGTACCCTAACTCCCTCAGCTTATGAACCTACATAATTCATAGAATTCAATAATGATATTTGATGAAAGAAATTAGTATAATACTTCACTCATAATGAAAATCAATTTATACGTACATAATCCTTGAACCAATCATGAAATGACGCATAATGAGACTGTTGAATTTGCAACTCAGTCGCACGATGCATCTCTTCTTTTATCTCATTAATGTGTTTTATTAAAATGATAATGCAATGTTTAAATGATCAACTTATGAAAACAAAACATGTAAAAGTTAAACAATAAAAGTGATAAGATACTTACTGCATTAATGGTGCAACTGATGGAGTATTGAACAAGATATATCGATGCGCTTGTATCCACTCGATGTTGTCCATATCATATGTGGTTCCTTCTCCAACTGGACCATCCTGAATCCGAGAGGGATTATCTAATTTTGTTTCAACATCCGTAAGATATTCTGCACAAAAATTAGTACACTCATCCATCAAATAACCATTGGCTATTGATGCCTCCGGACGAGCTCTGTTGCGTACAAATCGTTTCAATGTACTCAAATACCGCTCAATAGGATACATCCACCTGAATTGCACTGGACCAACAGCCATTAATTCATCAGTTAGGTGCATTGTCAAATGGACCATAACATCGAAAAATGAGGGGGGAAATAGTTTCTCAAAGTGACAAAGCGTAAGTACAATTTGGTCCTGTAAACTTTTTAAATCACTCATTCGCTGATTTCTTAAACAAAGCTGTCTAAAAAAATTACTCATCTCAATCAACGGATGAACAACATTGGGGGATAAACAATCACAAATTGCGATTGGAATCAACTGCTGAAGTAGTATGTGATTGTCATGACTTTTCAACCCTTGCAATGTCTTACTCGTCAGATTCACACACTTTGAAATATTAGAAGAGTAACCATCAGACACCTTGAGCATCTTCAAAATAGAAATAAATGTCTCTTTCTCCTTTGTAGTCATTGTATACTGTGCAGAAGGAATATATGCCTTGTTTCCCTCAGCTAACTGTAAATGCAACTGTTTCCTTAAACCCATTTCTTCCAAATCACGGCGTGCATTTACATGGTCCTTTGATTTTCCACTAACACCTAAAATGGTCCACAATATGTTATCACAATTTTTTTTTCAATGTGCATGACATCCAAATTAAGCCTCAGCATGTTAGTTTTCCAATACGAAAGACTATAAAAAATACTTTTCTTTTTCCAATTGTGACTGCGCTACCTACCCGCAGCTCGAATATTACGTACCAGAGGAGCCACCAAATCCTAAATTTCATATACCGTGTGGATGTTTTCTTCCTCAATCTGTGATAACATTTTGACTTCTGTCATGATCTTTGGTGCTGGGCTGAACTCTCTAGAACCATCAAATGCCACTCTGTCCTTTCTGAACCTGTGCTCAGGGGGGAGAAAATGTTTGTGACCCATGTATGCCCATTTTTTGGAATGCTTAAGCCATACAGATTTTTTACTTTTGTTGCAAAAAGGGCAAGAAAATTCCCCTTTCGTACTCCAGCCTGATAAATTTGCATAAGCTGGGAAGTCATTGATTGTCCACAATAAAGCAACCTGCAGTTTGAACATTTCATTCATTCCCAGTCATAAGTCATCACACCATTCCCCAAAATTCATTCAACTCATAAATCAATGGCTGAAGGTAAACATCAATCTTATCCCCCAGACTTTTAGGTCCATCAATAAGAGTGGAAAGTAATATAATTTTTTGCTTCATACAAAGCCATGGAGGAAGATTATACGGAACCAAAACCACGGGCCATGTGCTATGAGTTGCACCAACCATAGACTTGAATGGATTGAAACCATCTGCTGCCAATCCCAATCGGACATTACGAACATCTTTGGAAAAGTCGGGATGTCTCTTATCAAAATCCTTCCATGCATGAGAGTCTGCCGGGTGGGTTAACATATCACTTTCATGAACTCTTTATGCATGCCATCTAATTAAATTAGAAACTTTAGACGACATAAAAAATCTTTTCAACCTTGGTTTAAGGGGAAAGTAACACATTTGCTTTACGGCAATCGGTTTCCCCTGTATTACAATCTGACTTTGATGAGTCTGATTTCCCCTGTTCTCTTTCCACCTGGAAGAACCACAAACCGTACAAATATCCAAATGGGCAGTTTCATTTCTAAAAAACATACAATTGTTTGCACATGCATCTATGGTCTCATATGTAAAACCTAAGTTCTCTGTTAGCTTACGATCATGGTAATATGACTCAGGAATCTTAGCGTCGACAGGAAGAACCTTTTTCAATAACACCAATAACATGTAGAATGATGTGTCTGACCAATGATTCTAAGTCTTCAAATGCAACAACTCCACGATAAACTAAAATTTATTGAAAGAAGTACATCCAGGATATAATTTTGTTTTTGCATCATCAATTACTACATAAAACCTCCTCGAATCACGATCTGCACTAGAGCGAAGATTTATCTCATCGGTCTCAAGATTCTGGATGTCAATGCCTTCAGGATCCAACCCACGTACCATTTTAGTAAGAATTTCATGCATTGGATCATTCATCCTTGCATCAACATCCATTTGAACTGTATCCGTATTTTCACAACGAACATATTCTTCTCCATGACGAGTCCAAATCTTATAATTTCTCAGAAATCCATTAAAGAATAGGTGCTCCCTCATAGTATCTCGTGTGAATTGATATCTGTTAGCACATTTTATACATTGACAACTAATATAGTCACTTTCAAATCCTCTGGTGAAGTCAATAAACTGCATAATTCCATTGAAATACTCTCTAGATGTTCGATTTGGAAGATCAATCCAACTCTTATCCATAATAAGATCCCTATAACGAACATTTACATAAGACTTATTACATTTTCATTTTTCATGTCAAATATATTTAAAATAAATACTAATTAATGGTTTGTGAACCATTTATAAACTAATAATGTAAGTGAAATCTTATGTCATACCTGATTGCGCTACAAACCTGGAAGGGAGGGGAGCCGAAGGTGGTGCCGCGAGAGGAGAGGCAGCGGTGGGGAGCTGGAGCCGGAGCAGGTGCGGCGGTGCTGCGAGAGGAGAGGCAGCGGTGGGGAGACGGAGCCGGAGCTGGTGCGGCGAGGGAGGGGGCAAAGAGGAAGGGGATGGGGGTTGGTGGGGTGCGGGGGGGGGGGGGGGGGTGTTCGGGGTGCTGGGGGGGAGGGATGAGGGGGCGGAGGGCTGAGGGCAGAGGGCGGAGGGCCGAGGGCAGAGGTCGGAGGCCGGAGGGGCTGGAGGCCGAAGGCCAGAGGGCGGTTGGAGGGCTGCCGGAGGGCTGCCTGGCTGCCAGAGTCAGGTGGCGGGAGGCCCGGGGGTAGAGGGAGGCTGCAGGACGGCTGTAGGGCGGAGGGCGGCCGCAGCTGGAGGGCGGAGGGCAGCCGGAGGGCGGACGGAGGGTGGAGGACGGCCGGAGGGCATACAGAGGGTGGCCGGCGGAGGGTAGGGCCGGCGGAGGGCGGGGCCGGTGGAGGGCGGGGCGGCGGAGGGCGGGGCGGCGCAGGGCGGGGCGGCGGAGGGCGGGGCGGCGCAGGGCGGGGCGGCGGGGAGGGCGGGGCAGCGGGGAGGGCGGGGCGGCGGGGAGGGCGGGGCGGCGGGGAGGGCGGGGCGGCGGGGAGGGCGGGCCGGCGGGGAGGGCGGGGCGGCAGGGAGGGCGGGGAGGGCGCGCGGCGTCGGGGAGGGCGCAGGTGACGGGGAGGGCGCGAGCGACGGGAGGGGGAATTCGGGGGGGGGGGGGGGGGGGCGCTTCGCGAGAGTAGGGGGCGCGGAAGCCCCCTTTTTTTTAAGGAAATGTAGCGACCGCCATTGGCGGTCGCTGTAGGTTAAGGGGCTCAAAAGCCCATATTTCTAGTAGTGATTTAATTATTATATTTATAATTATATATTTATTATAATTGTATATTTATTATAATTATAAATATATAATTATTATAGTTATATATTTATTGTAATTGTATATTTATTATAATTATATAATTATTATATTTATAATTATATATTTATTATAATTATATAATTATTATAATTATATATTTATTAAATTTATAATTATATAATTATTGAAATTATATATTTATTATAATTATATAATAAATATAATTATAAATTTATTATATTTATTTTAGTAGTTATATTTATTATAAATATATTTGTAATATTTATTATATTTATAATTATAATTATATAAATATATATAAGATATATGTATATAAGGTGGGTGGGGGGTAGCATGGGGATTTTGAAAAAAATAAACCACCTTGGGCCAAATCAATTGGCGGTGTGGGTATTTTGTCAAAGCGCCAATTGATTTGGTGCTTGACAAACCCATACACCCAAATAAAAAACCCTAAACCCTTTAAATAAAAATAAAAATAAAAACATCCCTATACCAAATTTTGTCATCGGGAACAAGTTGGCCAGATCCAAGTGGACCGAACTGAATCGGGACAGGTGGGTCCATCTTGACCTAGAACGAGCCTAGGAGGGTCCTGTGAACCTAAGATTGGTCGAGCAGGTCCTAGCTAACCTACCCAGTCCTTTTATGGGGTGCACCAAGCTCCGGAACAAGTTATATATATATATATATAATTTATACATGTAGATTTAAACACATATATATTTATGTGTGTGTGTATATATATATTTATATTTCAAAATTAAGTATAATTTTAGAATATAATTAAAATAATCTAATTGATTGATTAATTTAATTTTTTAAAAATAAATAAATTAATTAATGGGACCAAACGACATAAATTTTGAATTAAAAAATGTGAGTGAATTTTAATTCATTAAAATTTCCCTCAAACATAATTTATTGCAATTTTAATTTTAATAATTTTTATACACGAGTTTAATATGTATCGACTAACCAGGATCCATAGACCAACCAATGCATGTATAGTATTTTTTTGTTTATTTATTTAATTCTTTCAAATCATGTTTGTAATAATTTTTAATAAATGATGATATGTGAATCGTCTTATATGTCATTATATTTATAAGGCCCTGTGTACCCAGATGAAATTTTTTATCTGTATTACGCATTCTTAATACCCCCTCACCTGTATACAAGTATTGTTGTATTATGTCGAGGATGAGCATTGACATACTTCACATCGAGATTTGGAGATGCACCAGACAGGAGTTTGACACATTGGATGAGTGAGCTCTGCAAATCGAGTCACAAGAGACATGACTCAAGGAGTTACCCCTAGAATCTAAGCTGATCAATTATTCACTCAATGGACAAACCATTAATATCATCTCATGATCACATCATCTTAGTTTATTTATGCATGGTTTATTATTTTATGTGTGTGTAGTTTTTACACACGATCACATAAAATAATAAGCAAACATGCACAAATAAAATGAACATGTGATGCGATGAATGTTTTCTATTTATTCTATAGTTAGTTGTGAGTGAGATCACATAGTACATGATTATAAAATAGAAAATGATTTAATTTCATCATGTAATAATAAATCCCTCAAAGAAATATTAAGATGAGAATGCCTTCTATCATTTGAATTTGAACAAACCAGGTGTATGGGGTGCTCGTCAGCCAAATTTGAGGGCGCCTCATACTACTAAGGAGTTCTTATGAGAGTGATGAGTTGAATTAACTGAAGTTGTGAGTAAAGAAGTATCCAAAGATTTTTTGTTGCAACTTTATAGGTATGTGTTGAGTAAAACATATTTTTGATTTTAAAAGCTGTGAATTCACTCTATAGATCAAGTAGCTATGAGTTAATACGGTTGGCCAACCTAGTGTCTACCATGAAACTCTCTAAGTTGTCGCATAGACAAAGCTTGTAGACTATGAGGAGAGGTTTCAAGGATAATTTACACTAGAATACTCAAGCGAAATATTATTCTGATTCTTGTATAGAGGGTTTATAGAGATCATTAAAACAGTGGGAGACATTTAATGATTTAAATAATTGGCAATGTTTAATCAGTAATCATGATAAAAGCAAAAAATGGATGGATTTTGATTTTTTAGAAAATGGAAAGTAATAACATACACTACTGGAATTCTGGTTTTTACCAACGGGTGTTTACCAACGGTTTGCTTAAACCATTGGTGCTGAAGAATTAGGGAACTCTTTACCAATGGTTTCATAAAACTGTTGGTAAATAAATGGTCAAGGAAGCCTTTCCCAATGGTTCACTGAAACTGTTGGGAAAAGTCACCCCTTTGCCAACGGTTTCTTCAAACCGTTGGTGAAGGGGTGTTTTAGGTTCCCTTTTGCCAACGGTCCAACAGAACCGTTGGGAAAGGGTACCCTTTTTCCAACGGTTCTATAGAACTGTTGGGAAAGGGTACCCTGAACATCTCTTTCCCAACGGTTTTTATAAACCGTTGGGAAAGATTTCCCCCAAATACAGCCACGGTGCTGCTCTCCCCCATTCGCGACAGAACCCTAAATTCATTCCTGCTCCAGTGCTCTGCTCCTCTCGCGAACTCCCCCATCCGAAGAGTTGAAAACCCATCTGAAATCAAGTATTTTTTCCTTTATACACATATACTACCTTATTTTTATTTTTATTGATCTAATATTTTAGTTTTAAGTTATCAATCCAGCTCCAGCTCTCTGCTACTCTCGAACTCCCCCATCCGAATAGGTGAAAACCCATCTGAATCATCTCAAATCAGGTATTTTATTCTTTATACACATATGGTACCTTGTTTTTATTGTTATTGATCTAATATTTTAGTTTGAATTTTGGATTTTGATGTGATTTCATCGTGAAAAATAAGGAAATGAATGAATATTTTGTTAATTAATTAGTTTCCCCTGGAATATTAGTTGTATTATAATGTCCATGATAAATAAAGGGGTAATGTAATAAAAGACCTTGAATAAATAAATTGTGGAAGTTGGGGTATGTTGCCTCTATGAGAGGTTTTTTGTTGTGTTTAATTGTATGTTGTAGGTTGTTTTATGGGGATTGAGGTGACCAGTTGGGCTTTGTGATATGTGGGGTTGTAATGTGATGGTTAGTGGGCATAGATGTGACATGTGAAGTTGTATGATAGTGATGATGTGTGGTGGTGTTGTGTCGTGTGGAGGTGTTGTGTGATGAAGTTGTGGTTTATGATGTAGTGATGTGGTTTTGGTTGTGCGGTGGTTTGTGATGTGCAATATTTTTGTTGTGATATATGGTTGTTTTGGTGAGATGGTTGGTCGATGTAACATGGCGTCGATGGTTATTGTGAGATGGTGAGTTATTGTGTGGTGGTTTTATTAGTTTCCTGGTTATCTATGGAATAAATTATGCTGTTAAAACAAAAAAAAACAAGATATTAAATAAATGAGATGGAATAGAAATGGATGTGTGGTAAATGGATTTAATTAATTTAACATTAAATGAATGGAAAATGTAAGTGTGAATGAAGTGGCTTATAAATGAAAGTGAGAAATGATATGCGTCTTGTGTGGTGGTGGTGTGGTTTATGTGTTTTATGGTAGTAGTGTAGTGTGTGATTATGTAGTTAATGTGAACCCATAGGTTGAGTATTTTGTGCTATCTATATATCATGTATTTTTATGTTATTTCTACACATTCCCAACCAGAGTTGGATAAACTTACCAACGATCAGAGGTTTTTGAGTTATGGGTATTTTTTCTAATATCTAAGATGGTGGTTATATGGTTGGATAGCTACCATGTCTTCCCTACTCATCCTTCAAAAGTGATTGACCATGTGTTTTTAGGAAAGATTCAATGTGATTGTCCATGTGTCTTCAGGTGGGATGTACTATGATTTCCCTAGTGTTTTCCGGTGAGGTGTGATGTGATAAGGCTATAATAAGATGTGGTATGTGGTTGGGGTCATGTAGGGCAGGAGGATGGCACAAGGTTGATGTTATTCATGTTCATGATACCCTACTAATATGGTTATGGGATGAGGCATGCTGTGATGTGATATAACAAATTAAGTTCTTGTTGGTTTTACATTTTTTCAATAACACATTTGTATGTTTTTTTCACATGTGTAGTTGATACCTTGATTATTTTCTTCCTTTATTGTTTAATTAAATGTATTTTCTATTAAAGTTCAATCATATTTAATTGTTTATGACAAAATGACTTATATAAATTCTTTTTACAGAATGGACAGAAGTTGGATGTATGAAAATGATCGGATCTCAAGCGATTTTCAAAACAATTTGGAGAGCTTTATAGATTTTTCATTTCACAATGCTTCAGATAGTGGTCGCATACACTGCCCATGTTCCAATTGTGTTGGTAGACCTTGGTTGAGCCATGAATAAGTCAGCTACCACATAACCAAAAATGGTTTTCAAGCAAACTACTTTGTGTGGTATCACAATGGGGAGAAAATGAAATCTCAAATTGGTGATGATTGAAATGAAAGGACTGGAATGGAGAATTTGTTAGATGATCGGTTTCCGTTTATTCGTCATCATGAAAAAGAAAGGATTTCGACTCAAGAAGACTTCGATATGAGGACAACTGATGCATCTAGTGAAAATGATGATATTGATAGGGTGAAAAAATTGAATGATGCTGCCACGACTCGAGTATATCGACAATGCAATAAAATGAAAAAGATGGAATTTTTAATCTGATTGTTTCATGGGAAAACTATGTATGGAATTTCTAATACAACAATCGATTACATTATTACCCTCTTGAAGGATTTACTTCTAGATGATGCAGATATTCCCTCAAACCACTATATGGCATGGAAGTTAGTTGAGGAAATTGAATTTTCAAGAAACAAAATTCATGCTTGCCCGAGAGATTGAAGTTTATTCTAGGAGGAAACCGCTGAACGAAATGATTGTATAAAATGTGGCACATCCCACTGGAAGTCAAAATCTGATGGAACACCATCCCGTGTTCCGCAAAAAGTAATGTGGAACTTTCCATTGATCCGCATACTTCAAAATCTTTTTATGTCTGATGACATATCAATAAAAATGAGATGGCATGATACCGAGAGAAAGAATACTAATGATGAGTTGGTTCATCCTACAGATGGATTTTCATGGAAGAGATTTGATGCTCAACATCCTGATTTTGCAGCTGATGTGTGTAATGTGAGGCTGAGTCTTTTATGCGACGGTTTTAATCCATTTGGGCAGATTCTTACTTCGCACAGCACATGGCCAATTTTTATACACATTTATAATCTTCCCCCATGGTTGTGTATGAAAAAAACATTCACTTTCATGAGTATACTCATATCTGTTCCTTCTGATCTCGGCATTGATATTGATGTATACATGCAACCTTTAATAAAAGAGTTGAAACTTCTTTGGGATGTGGGTGTGCGCACATACGATGCATGTTCGAAAGACATATTTCAGATGCATGCTGCGCTTATGTGGATGATCAATGATTTTCCGGCTTATGAAATGATGTCTAGATGGAGCACGAAGGGAAAACTATCATGTCTGGTTTGTATGAATAATACACGATCTAGGAGATTGAAACATCGCTGTAGTTTCAGTTTTATGGGACATCGACGATTCTTTCCAAAGGATCATCTATATAGAATGAATCGTCAAAGATTTGATAACACCATAGAGACCGATGATCCACCTCAGCGTATGTCTAGAACTGACATTCTTAATGAATTGAAAGATTTCAGTTTTTCGTTCGGGAAGGGTCAAATGAAATCTGGAAAGAGAAAGAATGTTTCCACTGAAACATGTTACAATTGGAGGAAGAAGAGTATATTTTTTGATTTGCCTTATTGGTCAACCAATTTGTTACGTCATTGCTTAGACGTAATGCATATTGAAAATAATATATGCGAAATGTTGCTTTCGTTTCTTCAAAATGTCAAGGGGAAGACAAAAGATGATTTACGATCTCGGCGTGACTTGGTGGATTGGGGCATCAGACCAGAATTGCATCCTGTGCGTATCAGTGAAAATAAATGGAAACTTCCATGTTCTTCTTATGTGATGACACCTGCGAAAAAAAACAATTTCTGTAAGTATTAGAGACTATTAGAGTTCCTGATGGATATTTAAGAAACATATCTAAATGGGTCAACAAAAGATAGTTGAAGATAAAATCTTTGAAGACTCATGATTATCACGTTCTACAGCATGAGTTGCTTCCAATAGAAATCCGTCATCTTTTGTCCAATAATGTAAGGGTGGTTGTTATTCGGTTGTGCCATTTTTTAGAGATATTTGTGCTAAGAAGTTGTCCAAGTCTTTCTTGCAATAAATGTTGACAGATGCCCCATTAATTTTGTGTGAGTTGGAGAAAATATTTCTTCCATCATTTTTCACATGCATGCTGCATCTGACTATCCATATTCCCACTGAAATACTTCTTGGAGGACCTGTTTCTTTTCGTTGGATGTATCCAACTGAAAGAAATATGTTCACATTAAAGTCTTAAGTCCGAAATAGAAATCATCCCAAAGGTTCTATTGTGAACGGTTACTTGGCTCAAGAATGTATGGATTTCTGCTCGATGTATTTGTCTAATCTTACTACAAGATTGAACAGACCAATGAGAAATGAAGAAGAATAGTATGAGTAAATTGAACCTAGTTTTCCATCACTTCCTCAAATAGGAGGAATTCCTGGATCATATACATTGAATACATTAAGCCATGAAGAGCGGGAGATGACACATCGCACAGTTTTGTTCAACTGTGATTTGTTCGATGACTATATAAGGTAACTAAATTGATTATGTATATCTTATATATATACATGTTAAACTATTAATATTTTTTATCTACAGGGAACATAAAACAATGATAAATAGGAAGCATTGTTCTTTATCTTTGAGAAGGAGAGAGACTTTGCATAGCAAAGAGTTTTCTGCTTGGTTAAAATTGAAGGTATAAAAAAATTAATGTTTAAAATAATTATATCAATATTTAATTAACTTTAATAGTCATTTATATTGCACGTATTGAGTTTGTCTACTGACTCTGTCTCTGAGGAAATAAGAGCTTTGGATTTTGGTCCTAATATAGTGGTTCGTGACTATAAATCAATTGTTATAAATGGGTACAAATTTATTTTCACTGAACGAACAAATAACATGAGAACACAACATGATGGTGTTATGGTTATTGCCACAACAGATTGTTATGCCAGTGCATCAGATAGTAGACCGCGATTTGAAAATGTGGGTTATTATGGAGTTGTTGAGAAAATAATAATATTGGATTATTACTCTCATGGATGAGTCACAATGATAAAATGCCATTGGTTTGATTCGATGACGAGACATGGCACATTTATTGATGATTATGGATTTCGAGTAATTAATATGACTCACACTCTTGCTACTGAAGAACCATATGTTTTGGCATCAATGGATAAACAAGTTTTTTTATGTCAAAGACCAACTTCGACCTGAATTTGGTGTCATAGTTGAAGTAATTCCAAGACATATTTTTGATGATGGTGATGATGGAATTGACACTGTCCCTAGTTCCATTGGAACCAATCCATTTATTTCTTTTGATGACTCAAATAACTCAATTGTTAGAGTTGATTGTGAACCTGAAGTTGTGGTTGAAAATATATAGAATCATTCCTCCATGTTCTCAATTCTTTTGTTTTACCTCGAGTTGGGTTGTTAAGGTTGGTAATATTCAAATTGATTTAGTATTGATCAAAAATATGTTTTAGCTAACTTGACCGTTATGTGAATTTTCAATGTTTATTGGTTGCAGTTTTATTTAAATTGCATTTTCTGATTTGGAATTGAACTGTATTCAAACATAGTCAAACAATATTTCTAACTTGGTGAACATTACAACTTGTATGATTTATTAAATCCATTCAAGCTCTTCTAAAACAATTTATAGCTGACTTGACCGTTATGTGAATTTTCAATGTTTATTGGTTGCAGTTTTATTTGAATTTCATTTTCTAATTTAGAATTGAACTGTATTCAAACATAGTCAAACAATATTTCTAACTTGGTGAACATTACAACTTGTATGATTTATTAAATCCATTCAAGCTCTTCTAAAACAATTGATAGCTTAATTGACCATTATATGAATTTTCAATGTTTATTGGTTGCAGTTTTATTTGAATTGCATTTTCTAATTTGGAATTGAACTGTATTCAAACATAGTCAAACAATATTTCTAACTTGTTGAATATTACAACTTGTATGATTTATTAAATCCATTCAAGATCTTCTAAAACAATTGATAGATAAATTACCTATGAATCCCCCATTCCCTCATATATTTAGTTTTTTGGGTAACACATTAGTTTTATTTTTCTAATTAATTACATATTTGTTTTCAAAAGCAGGAAATGAAGCCAATTGAAGAGATACGAAGGAAAACAATGATGGAGAACAATCATCGAATGACGGAGATGGGTGTTCCACCATTAGTGCCTACAGTGAGTAATTTATTTCAAATTGATATATTTAAAGAATATATAATGTCATGTGATCAATTTTTTTGTAAAAAATTTTGTAGGATCCACCTATACGTCGACAGTTATTCGACGAGGAGCCTAGTACTGGTCCTAGTACTCAGGCTGGTGGTACGAGGAGGGTTCGTACCAGAGGTGGACGAGCAACTGTGCGTACCCGACTAGACCCTGCCCCTCCCACTGACATGTCATCCTTCCCACATTCTGATCCCGATGTGTCGTTAGAGACACATGGGATATTTAGGCCTCCCATGTTTTCTCTACCTTCTGCATCTTCTGGCCCATCATTTTCACATCCCATGATGATTCCCACTCCTCAATCAGCATCTGGTCAGACAGCTGTCCCATCTTCTTTTCCTTCTACTTCTGTATCTCCGAGCTTCTATATTCCATCGTCTTCGACTCCTGTTCCACCACAGGGTGTTCCATCAGTTTCTGTGGATCCAGCGACACTCAGCGATCAGACCGACACATGTATATTTATAGAACCCTAACAAATTTTTATAGAAATATTTATTTTCATTATAACATGTTTTGATAAAATATTTGTTTTTCTTTCATGACAGATACATCTAATGACAGGAGGCGTGGGCGGGGGCATACATCCATGTGTTCGGTGTGGAACCGCCGCACACAGGTTATGGTGGATTATAATGAAGACAACCAAATGGTTGAGAAAACAGGGCAGCAATGTCGGAGTTTTTTGGAGACACTTGCCAAATACTCCGACATCATTCCTGTCAGCCCGCTATCGTGGAGACATTTGCCACATGAGGTCAAGGATAGAGCTTGGGAAGAGATATGGGAAAAAAATCTGTTCTATTTAATGCCATGAATTATTTTTGTATTTATATGAATTAATATTTTGATTTCAGCTTCGATTTAATTTTCTCGATGGCGAGGGTGCACGATCGGAACGTCTACAGGATTTAGGCGAGCTTTGGAGAGCCTACAAGAATGAGTTGTATATTGGCTGGGTTGCTAGAGTTGGCACTGAGTTAGAGGCGGTACCAGTGGTGGATGATTGTCCTATAGAGCAGTATCGTCAGATGATTACTCATTGGAAAAGTACCCAGTTTAAGGTATTAATAACATTTGAGGTATTTAAATAATAAATTTCATGTTTTTCATTAATACTATCAGTTTCATTTTCGAATTTTATTTAGGAATCATCTGGAAAAAATAAAAAGAACATTGATGAAAAAAAATACCTCCACACACTGGGACGCACTACAATGCCTGATCATGAGAGGAAGCAGGTATAACAATTGTTTATAAGTTTTCTTTATGACTTACACTTTATTTTGTTTCTTCAATTATTTAATAGTTTGCTAAAGTTTTCATATAAATTTAGTTTTGAATGTCATTGTAGAGGCAAATACAAAATATTGAAGGACGCGTGCCTCGAGCAAAACTGTTTTGCTCGAGTAGACGGAAAAAGGATGGAAGTGCCGTCAACGAAGCGACTCAGCAACAGATTGTAAGTTTTAATCTATTGAATTTATTTTTTAATATCTATTTTGTAACTTAATGATATATTTATATTTGTAATAGGCTACTTTAGAGGCCCTCGATGCCCAAGAACCAGACAATTTTGGGCCAACAGATCACTTACATCAGGTGTTGGGAGTGGAGCATTCTGGCAGAGTACGCTGCCGACCTAGGATAGCCCCGATGAGGTATTGGCCCTCCTCAGGTACGAGCTGTAGTTCCACCGAGCTGTAGAAAGTTAGGGCATAGGCAGAACAGGCTGAGAAAAGGGCCACAGAGATGGCAGAACAGTCTGCTAGGGCAAACAGTGCGTTTATGAAATTTATTGAAGTTCTATGTCCTACACTTCCAGCAGAGGCCAGCCCAGATTTTGATGAGTATATGTCGTCGATACGTTCTATATACGGTGCACCAGGTGGAAGTTCTAGTGGTGGTCAGGACGATGTACATCTTGGCGATGATGATGGTGAGGAGTCTAATGCGGAAGAGGAGGGAGAAGAGGAGGGTGAGGCGGGTGGCGAGGGCGAGGAGGAGGGTGAGGACGAGGAGGGTGAGGGCGAGGATGATGATGGGGACGAGGACGAGGGTGATGATGATGATGGTGATGATGGTGATGGTGATGTGGGACAAGTTGATCCATTACATTTTTGACTGATATTACTGATATTTGATATTTAATCTATTCTAGTTGTTGGTTTTATCTAGACTCGTAGTATAGTATTGGAGTTGAGTTATTTTTATATATTATCTGTTTTTATGGATGTTGTTGTCTTTTAGTGGTTGTATTTTAGGGAACCCCCCTCCTTTCTGGACCCTGTACAACACCCCACCCTCCTCCCTGGACCCCGGACAGCCCCGCCGGACAGCCCCCCAGACAGCCCCCCGGACAGCCCCCCCCCCCCACCCTCCTCCCTGGACCCCGGACAACCCCCCGGACAGCCCCCCAGACAGCCCCCCGAACAGCCCCACACCCTCTTCCTTGGACCTCAGACAACCCCCCGAACAGCCCCGGACAGCCCCCAGACAGCCCCCCAAACAACCCCCCGGACAGCCCCCCCACCCTCCTCCCTGGACCCCAGACAGCCCCCCGAACAGCCCCCCAGACAGCCCCTCGGACAGCCCCTGGACAGCCCCCACCCTACTCCTTGGACCCCGTACAACCCCCCGAACACCCCCCGGACAGCCCCCAGCACAGCCCCCCAGACAGCCCCCCGGACAGCCCCCCACCCTCTTCCTTGGACCCCGAACAACCCCCCGCACATAGGATTCTCATAAAAAGGACAACATTTAAAGTACATACAGAAAACCGACCAAACGCATTCGGATTGTGTCGATACTTTATAACAATGATCCATGGGTCATATGTGATGTGTACGAGTCAACCCCGCCTCAATCCGAGGTGCGGTGTGGCCGCCACCACTCAAAGTGTCTGTCTTTTGCTTAAAATGGACAACAATTTAAGTACATACGGAAAACCAAACAAGCGCATTCGGTTTCCATTGAAAATTTAGGAGAACGATCCATGGGTCATATGTGACGTGTACGAGTCAACGCTGCCTCAATCCGAGGCACGGTGTGGCCGAAACCACTCAAAGTGTCTGCCTTTTGTTTCAAAAGTACGTCATTTTAATTGAAAAACATCAACTGGCATACGGAAAACCGACCAAACACATTCAGATTGTGTCGATACATTAGAACAATGATCTGTGGGTCATATGTGATGTGTACGAGTCAACGCCGCCTCAATCCGAGGCACGGTGTGGCCGCCACCACTCAAAGTGTCTGCCTTTTGTTTCAAAAGTACGTCATTTTAATTGAAAAACATCAACTGACATATGGAAAACTGACCAAACGCATTCGGATTGTGTCGATACTTTATCACAACGATCCATGGGTCATATGTGATGTGTACGAGTCAACCCCACTGGAATCTGAGGCACGATGTGGCCAGAATCACTCTAAGTGGCTCTCTTTTTCTTAAAATGGACAACAATTTAAGTACATATGGAAAACTGACCAAACGCATTCAGTTTCCATTGAAACTTTAGGAGAACGATCCATGGGTCATATGTGACGTGTACGAGTCATCCCCGCCTCAATACGAGGCGCGGTGTGGCCTCCACCACTCAAAGTGTATGTCTTTTTCTTAAAATGGACAATAATTTATGTACATACAGAAAACCGACCAAATGCATTTGGTTTCCATTGAAACTTTAGGAGAATGATCCATGGGTCATATGTGACATGTACGAGTCAACGCCGCCTCAATCTGAGGAATGGTGTAGCTGACACCACTCACAGTGTCTGCCTTTTGTTTCAAAAGTACGTCATTTTAATTGAAAAACATCAACTAGCATACGGAAAACCGACCAAACGCATTCGGATTGTGTCGATACATTCGAACAACGATCCATGGGTCATATATGACATGTACAAGTCAACCCTACCTCAATATGAGGCGCGGTGTGTCCGCCACCACTCAAAGTATCTGTCTTCTGTTTCAAAAGGACATAATTTGAAGTGAAATACATCAACTGGCATACGGAAAACCGACCAAACGCATTAGGATTGTGTCGATACTTTATCACAGCGATCCATGGGTCATATGTGACGTGTACGAGTCAACCCCGCCTCAATCCGAGGTGCGGTGTGGCCGATACCACTCAAAGTGTCTGTCTTTTGCTTAAAATGGACAACAATTTAAGTACATACGGAAAACCGACCAAACGCATTAGGTTTCCATTGAAACTTTAGGAGAATGATCCACGGGTTATATGTGACGTGTACGAGTCAACGCCACCTCAATCCAAGGCGAGGTGTGGCCAGAACCACTCAAAGTGTCTGCCTTTTGTTTCAAAAGTACGTCATTTTAATTGAAAAACATCAACTGGAATATGGAAAACCGACCAAACACATTCGGATTGTGTCAATACATTAGAACAAAGATCCATGGGTCATATGTGATGTGTATGAGTCAACCCCGCCTCAATCTGAGGCGCGGTGTGGCCGCCACCACTCAAAATTTCTGTCTTTTGTTTCAAAAGGTCGTCATTTAAAGTGAAAAACATCAACTGACATAAGGAAAACCGACCAAACGCATTTGGATTGTGTCGATACTTTAGCACAACGATCCATGGGTCATATGTGATGTGTACGAGTCAACCCCGCCTTAATCTGAGGCACGATGTGACTGGAATTACTCTAAGTGGCTCTCTTTTTCTTAAAATGGACAACATTTTAAGTACATATGGAAAACCGACCAAACGCATTCGGTTTCCATTAGAACTTTCGAAGAACAATCCATGGGTCATATGTGACGTGTAAAAGTCAACGCCGCCTAAATCCGAGGAGTGGTGTGGCGACAACACTCAAAGTGTCTGCCTTTTGTTTCAAAAGTACGTCATTTTAATTGAAAAACATCAACTGACATACGGAAAACCGACCAAACTCATTCGGATTGTGTTGATACATTAACAAAACAATCCATGGGTCATATGTGACGTGTACGAGTTAACCCCTCCTAAATCCGAGTCACGGTGTGGCCGGTAGCTCTCCAGGTGTATGTATTATGTTTAAAATGGACATTATTTCAAGTAAAAATATATGGTATACAAAAAACCGATCAAATTACGAATTGACTTCCGGATTCCACATATAATTGTCATCTAAATTTTAAATTGAATTATAAAGGAATTATGTATGTTTATAATTATGTTATGAATTCTAATTTAATTATGGATGTGTATAGTTCCACCATTATATGTTAAATGTGTATGAATTTGTTCTTTATATGTAAGTGTTAGTTGGTTATTGCAGGTACAATAATTGTATATGTATGTGTTAGTTTATTGCAGGTATAATAATTGGATTGAAAATGAGAGGGAACCCACAAAATGAGACCTGGTGGGAAAATTGGAGAGCTAGTGGTCAAATTGGAGAGCTGCTGGGTAAATTGCAGAGCTGCTGTGCAATTTTCCTAGCAGAGGCTATGCCAACGGTTCAAAACCGTTGGCATAGAATGTGTAGGTCTTGTTTTACCAACGGTTCATTGAACCATTGTTAAAACACTTTTCCCAACGGCTCTAAACCGTTGGGAAAGAGGATATGTTTGGTTTTTCCCAATGGTTTGCCAAACCGTTGGAAAAAACATGATAATTTTGTGCACTGTACCCCAACGGTTGTAAACCGTTGGGAAAAAGATTTCCCAACGGTTTTCCAGAACCATTGGGATAGGGTAATTTTTCAGCACCCTATCCCAACGGTTCACTGTAAATCGTTGGGAAAAGCTTTTCCCAATGGCTTACTTCCCTACGGTTTGCAGAACCGTTGGTATAACATATACCAACGGTTCTGCAGTCTTTCCCAATAGTTCTAAACCGTTGGGAAATCCTGCATTTCCAGTAGTGATAATACATGCTGTGATATTTATTGAAAAAAGTCAATGTTCTATCCAAAAATAGTTTCCAAGAGTAGTATAGGCTATTGTGAAAAGTACTAAAATATCAAAAATTCAAGGTAATGGTGTCCCAAATACCTGTTAAGCCACCTCATGAAGAGTGGGTATAAAAATTACTTATAGGAGACTCATGTATGATTCATATGATGGTTATATCATAATGCTATAATCAATTTCCTATATAATTTATGGACACTAAATATAGACATGGATGATATTACATGTAGTCTCATATCCGAGGAGCTTGAGAGGAGAAATAAAGGTGAATATATGAATAGGTGATGATTACATTGAATATGTGTAAATTAAAATATGGATCATAATATTTAAATGGATCCCTTTATCACATTATTTTCACCAATTTACTCCAATTTCATTTAATATAAAAAAAACAATATAGAGAAAAAACTTCATTACCTTCTAGTTAAGGTTTACCAAGTCAGTAAGAACTTACCAAAAGTTTTAGTTCTTATGGTGAACAAGTTGAAAGATAAGGAAAAAATGCCAATGAAAAGTGTGACTTAAAAGGAACCTTCGAAATGTACTTCAAATAAAAAGGTTTGTTATTATACAAGAGGTTATTTTCTTCACATACCATCAAATATTTTGTTTGAAAGTTTAAATGAAATGGTATAAATTGAAGAAGCAAGTCGTCACTCTCTATGGTAGGTAGGACCTACCTTGTCAAATCCACTAGTGTCTCCAAGATGGTCTACTCCATAATGGTTTACAAATGGACTATTTGTCTTATCAAAAAAATAAACACCACTATAAAGAACTTAGTCTAGACTAGTAGTACTCTAGAAAGAAATTTTGTGACTGTCCCCTGGTCAACCTATTGAAAACCTATTGAAAAAG
Organism: Viscum album; assembly: GCA_963277665.1. Classification (NCBI taxonomy): domain Eukaryota; kingdom Viridiplantae; phylum Streptophyta; class Magnoliopsida; order Santalales; family Viscaceae; genus Viscum; species Viscum album. The sequence goes on from OY728156.1 coordinate 476,120,232, forward strand.
GTGGAATCGGTATAAAAAATTTAAAATACTTTAATGAAGCCATACAAGATCATCTCACTTGGAACCTTTTTCACAATACTTCAGAAGCTATTAATTTCCTCAAAGATAGATTTCTTGATAAACTTAATATGGTAAAATTGAATTTCATGAACTCCCCTATTTGGACATCCATCAAACAATCCTTTTCCAATATTATGAATAATTCCAGATGGATGGTCTCGAGAGATTTCGCCATGAAATTTTAGTTGGGAAACTGGACTGGCACGACCTTAATTTCTATGATATCTCCGGATCAAGCACCTAAGAACACCAACTACTCTATTAGATAAATTCTTAATTCTCAACATGATCTACTCCCCTATACTATTCTAAACATTATTGATAACTACTGCTTTACTAACACTAATGATTTCTTAATTTGGGAACCTGCTCACAATGGGATTCTTAATTCAAAAAATTTCTACAATCATTATTTTTGTAACTCTTAGGGTGATTATAGTTGGATAAAACATTTCAAAAAGCCTTGGATTAAACCTTCAAGATTCAATCTCATATGGAGTCTTGTTCACAACAGAGTTCCCACTGAGACTTGCCTTCAATCCCTTGGAATCCAATTCTGCTCTAAGTGAAAAATCTGTAACCAACATAGAGAAGATTCTAACCATCTCTTTCTATCTTGTGCTACTTATTTTACTCTTTGGAACTATATTCTTGACATTTTTGATTGCATATGGTTGATTCTTGACTCTATCAATATTCAACAAAAGAAATGCGCGGAAATGGAAGGCTCTCAGCAAATAAATAATCTTTTCCTAACTACAGTTTCTGAACTCCATCATGTGATTTTTTATGACCGGAATGCTATTTTTCATAACAATTACTCACCCAATCAAAATATAGGTCATATTCGGATCCTTATTTCCATACATGAAGGTGCTTCGATGTAAAAGGGACATTATCACAACACTGTGCATGACTTTGGAATTTTGTGACGTCTTCAAATCAAAGGGAATTTTAGTCAACCTCAGCGCACTCTAGAGGTTTTCTAGAGAGATCCTCTTCCTGGAAGGGTCAAAATTAATATTGATGGTGCCTCCAAAGGAAATCCGGGTCCCATGTGATGTGGTTCTATCTACCAAAATCACCTCGGTCAGATCCTTGGATGCTTCATGGGTAGTTTTGGCATTTCTACCTCTCTTGAAGCTGAGATGTTGAGTTTAATTCATGATATTGCCTTCGCTAAGCGCCTTGGATGGAACAAAATATGGATTGAAAGTGACTCGATGACCATCGTGCAAGCGATTTGGAATGGCATAACTCATATTGATTGGCCTGTTACTACCCGATGGATGGATTGCACCTGTTCGCTTAATGATCTAAACATTTTCTTCATGAATGTTTATCGCGAAGCGAACACGGTTGCAGATGGACTGGCCAACATGGGTTTAAAAAAGATATTACCTAGTTCGAAGACCTCCCTGCTGATCTTATGCCCTTACATGAAAAATATTGTAAAACGATTCTGTATTTTAGACTCCTGTAATCCCCCCTTTTTATATAATAATTGTGCTTTGGTTTCCCCCCCAAAAGAATCAAGTAGTCACTTCTTCTTCAAGAATATTCATGAATTTTAAGTAACTTTTTTATCATATTTCTTGGGTATTGAATACAACATGACTATCATATATGTGTATTTAAATTCAATAATCAACTAAGAAATGAAACATTACAAGAAGTAACGTGTGTTCTCCAAGAAGCTGAGAAAGGGTGGTTCCTAAGTTAGCGGTGAGAAGCACACAACTTCTAATTTCCAAGTAAATGGTTCTAGTTGATCTTTTATTAAGTATTAACAAAACATTTATCTCACGTGTTCTTTGGATACAAGGATACATTATTCCAGTTTTGGAATGAATGTTGTTTGTGGCATTTAAAATTCAACCAATAGTTCATAAATGCTTGAATCATTGGCAATACAAGCTGAATATAAAATGTTAGACTAATATAACTAATCATGGAAAGATAATACATTGTCAAGAAAAACTAAATAGTTATCAAGGATATACCCAGTATGTTTTTAGACTCTATTGAGTTAAAGACCTTAGGTATTATCAACACACTTATGTACTTATTTTTGGACAAAGAAACCTTTAGAAATAAAGGTAAGCCACAAATATTTTGGAATTAGTTTAGCTAGAGAGTGTGAATTATTACAAGGGTAATATAGTGATAAGTATACATGATTAGATTCCTTTAAGTGTTTAAGAAATTTCAAATTGAATTATGGAATATGAATGGTCAGAAGATATGAGCATTTTTGGGCCAGTGTGCCGAAGAATATCTTGACTAAGAATTCATCGATCAATATAATGTAGTGTGGAGTAATTCTTAAACACACATTACCTTATCCACATCAAAGATATGATGATAATAAGGATGACTGATGATGATTATTACATGTTAAAATTGATCAATAAAATATATCATGGAGCAATTCCTAAATGCACATTTCCTTATGCACATAAAAGTCATGATGTAAGTAAAAGGAGAATTAATGTTAAAACTCATGCATTGTAGATACTTCCTTTTTTAAGACATTATTTGAAAATAATGGCATTATCCCATATCCATATGCCAACTATAATGACAAATGGATATCATATGAGTTTTAGTATGATATAAATACATTTTCATAAGAACATGTGTTTAGATGAAAATAGATTTTTGAGTACATAAACAAAATTATATTAAGAAAAAAAAACACAATGTGAATCTATAGTAATCATCCTAATTTTTTTTAAGGATTTTCCCCATGATAGAAAATATATAGTCAAGTTATAGATTATATTTCTATAAAAGGGTGCACCTCTCTATCAAGATAGTGGGAGAAAAGATTGGATCGGGTTAAGTCAATGCTCTAGATGCACAAGTAATTGGCATAGGAACAAGTTCTATAAAATCTTATGGAAGATGAATTTTCTAGATACACATACTGCATAGAAAGGGTAAAACTATTGTCATGGTTTTTTATTCACTGCAGTTAGTGATACATTATTCATTAAGGATAATGAATCCTACAAGTAATCAGTATATGGTAATTATCTAAAATCAACAATATTAATTAAAATTTAATAATGGATTCCATGTATCAACATGAATGGGAATATTATTTGGAATACTATGGTGGGTATTTAAGTGTGATTATACATGCTCAGTACAAATTTGGTACTAATAAGGTTAAATTTTTTATACCAAATCATTATGCCTAAATCCATTAGAATTTTACATGTCCCAAATACTTTCTACGATCATTAAATTGGGAATTGGATGTCAAGAAGAAATTTCATGGAAGGTGTCTATACGATGCAACCAGAAAGGGTTGGTGACACCATGGAATGCTAATACTAGGTTCAAATTACTAAGATCCAGTTTTGGATTGAAGTAATAAATAAGATTATAGAATATTCATTTGGAATGAATTTTTTCCATGTGTCTACATTAGGTTACTGGGAGCTCCATGGTTTTCTATGTATAATATTTTTCGTAACATATGGAAAATAGTTATTGGTCTTATAGTTAGCTAATACCGAAATAAAAGTAATTCTCCAGAGATTGACTTAAAGTAACAAACTAAGTTACAGGGATCAGGATCTACTAATGTAGATCTAACAGTTTCTTAGACTTATTCAATGGTACATATATTGAAAAGGTATTGAAAAATACAAGTTAGATTAATTAGAAAGAGAATTGTTACCAATGTCATGTGGCATAAATCTCTCCAAGAAGAAATGCAAGAGACATAAAAAGGGATTAATGCAGTGAGTTGAATTCCATACGCTTTTAGATGGATCAATCATGCATTCCATGATATGTATAAGATATGATATTTCTAACATATAATTTATAATAGTCAAATATCAGTTATATCCAGGAGAATTATAAGGGAAGCAATTAGATCTACCTGATTGTACTTGAGAAAGCACAAAAGATATGTACCTTGTATGTGTATATGAAGGGATATTATTTTTAAGGGTACACATACTAGTATTATTTTAGATCAATATGATCTATGATTTCAGTCAGGCTAAGGTAATGAGAAATATAAGCTCATTAAAGCTACTAGGAGCCAAATCTATAAATACCTAGTGTATTTCAACTTCTGATTTTGCTAAATAAGCAGTATAAAATGCAATGATTTGTTATAGTTATTGAAATTGTACCTAGTAAGTAAAGTTTTATCATTATGATAATTATACTACTATTACTATCCAAGATGTTAATTTTAGATAGTGGACACAAAGATATCTACTTAGGGTTTACATCTCTTGAGGAATTTTACTCAAGGAGATAAAGTCACAGATAACAATATTTCCATACAGTGGAAATGTGGTAGGCCCATGACTAAATCCATAACTTAGCAGAAAAATGATCTTATCTTGTGAGAGATAATAAGGTTCATTAGCAATTTGTATCTAGTACAAGTGTGAGTGTTGTAATAGTGGGTTCCATAGACCCAATTAAACAATACTTTTGATTACCATACCATGTATATAGTGATTTATACATGAAGCTATCTTACCATTATAATGATGATATTTATGCTTCCACTATTTAAATGGAAACTTACATGGATTAGTTATCATATAAAAATATTATATTGGTTCCCAGGTTATAACAAGAACCTCATGATACTATGAAATTAATATTAAACAAATGTACTATAGTCTAGATACATCATTTTGACTGGACATAGATGATTTCTGACTATCAGGTGTTGGGGATCATAAGCATTGAAAATTATTATCATGAAGTTTTTACTTAGAGATCTCGAGTAGATGATATCATGAGTACTGACTCACCAATAAGAACTCAACATGTTTTAGGTTTCATTGGTATTTCTTATCTGTGAACATGTGTAGTGGTCTCAAGACTAGAGATCACTATTAATGTGTATCATTTGATAGTGTACTTTTATGCAAGTAAAAACTATGACATTGAAGTTTTGGTGATGTATCTTGGGATAAGTTCTTCATTGGTGGTATGAAATTGATTAAATAATCAATATAGAATTTTTTTACTTCCAATAGGAAGAGATATCTTAGGCTCATTTGATCAGGATGTTAGTGACTTTACTAAATCCATGGCCATGGTAGAAGAATGTAAGTCCATCTAGTAAGTTAAATGAATAATAAATAAATAAAGGTTGATGACACAAGTGTGCATCCTTTTTTATGAGATATCATGAGATAAAGAGATTATATTACACAGTGTGTGTTTGTAGGAAGGTTGTTGTTGCTACTATGAATACTCCTTATCTCTTTAGGGGCCATGATAAGTTGTTATATTCCACTCTTACTCTATGAATAATATTCAATAATTTCGAGATAAGTGCCTAGAGGGTAACACACAATAGAGTATTCAAAAGCCTTCCCTATTCTAATGAATATGAGTTTAAGACATGGTGGGACCCACCACTAGGGTGAAGGATTTGTCTGAGGATGTACGATCACCAATGAATAAAAAAAGTCATATTATTCGAGTTTATAATAATTATTAATGAATTTACTTATTAAATGTTTTTAAAATTATTAAAGTAAATACATGGAAAATATTATATAAATGAATATTATTTTAATATTCAAGGTTCATTTAATATTTTTGGGAACAACGAGTCGAGTTAATGACTCACTTTTATCATGTAATATATTTATTATATTTAAAGTAAGTGATAAATATATAAATGATATTCATGACTTAGTTAGCCATTCATAATATATCATTTATAGTTTATATAGTTAGTAATAAATATTTGGGTGTCGGGGAGCCTTTTTCAGGTAAATTCATAACTCACTATATATAGGAGAAAAGAAAACCTCACATGATGACTATTCACTATGAGTTATTGAGAGATTATCTATCCTATCCCAATTTCTAGAGAGATAAGCTCTTGATCTAAGTGATTGGATTGAGTTCTACCTCATACATTGCCAGAACGTTGATGCGGTGATCTTTGAGATTTCAAAGGCATCATTGGATCTCCGTGTTAGCACCCAAAATTTGATGATTGATGCTCCCATATATTTTTGAAGAATGTGTATACGATCTAGAGGAATTGGACTTCAGATTCTTTGATCAACGATTTCCGGTGAAGAAAAAATGCCAAACGCATGGATTCAGATTGAACAAGGAATTTATTGTTTATTTTGTGCTTAAAATTCATCATGCATGATCCTAAGTCTTGAATAGAGCAGTGATTCACCGGTGATGATGTAGTTACATCGATCATCAATGAACAATTTTAAATCCCTAGCCCACCATCTTCCACTTCACACTCCATTACCTTCAGTACCTAAACATTTGTATGAAACATATCTAGATTTTAGAATATAGGTGCCCTTTTAGAAAGATTGAGAGACATCTTCCATCTTTTCCTGAGTATATAAATATTTCATCTTCTGAATTCTTATGGATTTAACTTTAGTATGCCTCTTTTTTCTATAATATTCATAACTTTCTCACCAAGGTTCCCAATATAATTATTCCAAAGTTATGAACTTCCAGAAGATTTCATTTTGGTGATTATATCTCCCACTACCATTCCTTTCAAATAAAATGATACATATAGTGACCTGAGCCTTTTACATAAAACATTTCATGATTTTAAGCATATTTAATTTTCAGAGTACAAGCCAAGGATCGTTAAGTCTAGTGTCTTGGATGACTAGGTACATATAACATAAAACATGGGTAAAAAAAATCTTTATTTAATCTCCATAAAGATATTCTAACTTCCTTTAATCCCTTACATCTGCATAGGGTACCATGGGGAACACATGAACAAAGGGATGAGCTAAAAAGCCCAGTAAGGTAATGAACATAAGGATACATCTCAAGAACATGAGTTAGAAGGCATGGCATAATGATATCCAAAGCATGAAACTTATAAAATCATTTAATATAAGCATGAGATAATATAAACATGGAATCATATAAATGTGGCAGAATCATAAATCATATCTTTAGTACGGTTCAAGGCTACCCGCCAATCCCGTTTCCCATTTTAGTATGGGTCAAGGCTAACCGCCAATCCCATTTCACATTGCATCTCATGAGACTTAAACTTACCCAATGCATTGGAGCGCTATCTGGGCACACCCATCTCAACATTTTCATGAATATTCTTACCACATAAATATTCTTACCACATATACAATCATACATAATCAACCATACACAAACATAAGGGTACCCATAGAAAGAATTGGGTACCACAATCATAACATAAATCATAACCAATGGGCGTATCATGAAAGTGTCCATGTAAGGAAAGAATTAGAAAATTCATGGACTTTAATAGGGTAAAATAGGCATATAACATGGTAAGTGGTGTCAAACATAAGTGACAACATATGAGAAATGTATTTTAGACACATTAGCATTAAAACATTTTTGTGCGGTTTTAAGGAAAATAATATAGGGATTTTAAAATAGTAAAGAAGAAATTATTTTATATAAACCAAGAATTGAACCAAGAATGTTTTAATAATAAAAATACAGAATTTAAAAAGATGATGGTGTTTTAAAACAAAAGATATAGTGCACTTGAAATTGGGTAAAAGTTCAGGAAGTTCCTTTAAAACGAGTGTGCTTATTGGGAAGTATCGAAGAGAGATTCACTTAAAAGCATGTATATCCCTGAAATAGAAAAGGAGAGATGGATATTGGAACATGAGTTTGGATCATATAAACAGAATTTTTAAGTTCTACATAAAATAAAAGACAACAACATTTTGGTAAAAAGAAAGATAGAGCAACCTGAAGGAGTAAAGGAAGTTCGGGTAGAATCCATCTTGGTTTATTGGCATGGTATCAGGTGTAACTAAGAGGACATGATGAGAGAGATAAGGGGTTTACAATCACTTATAAATCATTAGGGAAGTATGGGGAAGGTGTATAAACGTACCCCATCACCTGGTATTACACAAAATACATAGCATAGAGAACAATCTTGATTAAGAGTAAAAAGGGGAGGATCCCTTACCTTAAATCCGTTGGTGTTCTCCACTTGTTATTAACGACCAGAATAAACAAATTAGGATTATTAATTAATAAGTCCAGAACCTATTATATATTCAATTTATTTATTATAACCCTTTTTAGTTCATTAATATCCTTTTTGATTAGTTACAAGGTTCAATTTCATTGTTCGGGCTCGTTTGTTTACTTGGATTTAAAAGATCGGTTCACTTATATTCAATTTTGGATTATATGCAAGATGAAAGTTTCTGTCCAGAATTGAAGTTATATTCTTTAGTTCATATACAGGAGATTACATGGTTTTAATTTTAATTAGGTTAATTAGATTGAAGTCAAATTATTATATATATAACCATAGTGATAACTATTTTTGTTAATCGGTGGATTTGATTACAAATAATGTGTTTTGCTTTATAACTTAATTAAATTTGTACCAAAGGATTACAGAACCAAAGATAGGATATATTACATATATAATAATCTGGTTCAACCATAACACAAATGGTTTCATGACCATAATTAAAGATAATAATAGAAATTGATAAATCATTGTCCTTGAATGTGCTAAATTAACACATCTCAAACGGTGCTTTCATTTCTTTCAAAAAAAAGGGTGGGGAAAGGAGAGAAGATAAAGAAATAAACCAATAGCATGAAGAAATTCCAGTAAATTTATGTTATTGGATTTATCATACTATTAGGGTGAAGGGATGTGAGGAAATAAATAAAAAAGAAAAGAACTTAAAAGAAAAGAAGAAATTGGGAAGATGAATTTACCTCTTGAGACTTCCTCCTTTGAGAACCTCTTAAGGGGAGAGGTTTTGGTATTTTGAGGAGGCTGAGAGCTTTTGGATGTGGGGGAGGACCTTGGGGAGATATTTGGGTAGAATAATGGCAAGGCATAAGGCTTTAGAGGAGTGGAGAGAAGAGGGAGTGAAGGGGGGTTTTTATAGTGGAGGGGAGGAGGGATTTCATAATATTATAATCATTAATTTATTATTTCTTCCCAAGACAAGGAATAGTAAGTCATCCATGAACAAGAATAGTAAATAAGGCATGTGATTTTTTTATTTGGGTTCTTACATCACTTGTGATGTCAGGAATAGTGGGTTTTAATTATAATGTATTTATACGGTAAATTAATGTATTTTACTATTCACCAAAAATTCAAGTTTTTTAGAAAAATACCCAAAATTTACCCCAATTTTTTTGACATGTAGAATAAAAAAATAAAGTCCATTTTTTAAAATTAATTTTCTAAATATTGTTAATTTAATATTTAATTAAAATCATAATTTACTTAAAAAAACAGTTTTTAAAATTAAAACTGATTTTATAGTGCTTTCAAATATTACGTAGGGTCTTATAAAATTATCTAAAAACTATAAGACATTGATTTGATAATTAATTAACACATTTTTAAGAAAATACATTTTATTTTAAATTAATTAATTAATTATAATTAATTATTTATGACTTACAAATTACCAAAACGTTTACTAAGGTCAAATTTTCACTTTCTAAGATGTCTAAATTTTATTTAATTTTTCATGGGTAAGGCTACTCTTATGTTTGATGATTTACTATTCATAAGGGTCATATTAATATTCATAAGGGTAGGTTACTATTCACAAGGGTACGTTACTATTCACTGATTTTTTTTTTGTTTCATTAGGCTCAAAAAATCATCCTGAACACAACCGTGTATGTCGGATTTTCAAAATTCCCAACATAGAAGTGAAAAACTTATGTTTAAAGGTCACTTAGCACTTAGTAGTTAATTATGTTGTGTATTCATGTGATTTTATGACATATTTATAAAAAGGGAAATTCCATTGAAAAACTTTGGGTCGTTACAATACATATTTTACACCTATTCTACGATAAGAGAACCCCAAGTTATCTTCCATAATCCTTCCAAAAATTACATTCTGAAGTCGGATTCATCTAGCTAGCCCACTAAAATTAGGTTCTTCTAAAGTCTTGAAACATGTAAAACTTCTTTCAGTATAATAAAACTTCTATTCCAACTGAACTTTAACTTCTCCCTTTCCAATAATGTTATGAGCTTCATCATCGACAATATGAACTCTAGTAAAATTTTAGACACATAATTTGATATGAACTCTTTTTCACCTGAGGAATGAAATGAATCTATGAAATCAATGATCCATGATTCTATTATTGTAGAAACATTTTCAAGTAGATTCACACTACTTTTAGCTTCCACACTCATATCTCTAGAATAATTCCTTACGAAAGTCATCTTACTATCATGAAAATATCTTTTTAGGCGACCTCTCTTTCCATAATGCCAACAAATAGTCCCAATTCCAAAAGTATTCCCTCTACTTATTTCCATTTATTTCCTATTTGTCTACTTCTAATTATTTCAATGAGGTGAGAATCCCCTTTCTTTTATATTAAATAATTCACCAAAAAATGATACAATATATTTCCTATGGAGCTCCTCATTGAGAATCAAGTTTTAAACATTAGTAAATACCAAATCGTTGTTTTCAGTTGAACCACTCCCAATTATAACCATAGATTTCAAAGATTCTGATAAGGATGATAATAGAAAAATTACCCAAACATCATCTATAAATGTATCCATCATAAACTTTAGCTAGCCCCATATTAATTTTAAATCATTCGATAGTTTTGAGGTAGATCTTCCTTCTCATAACCTCATATCAAATAACCTTCACATAAAAAAACTTTGTTATGCATTATAGGTTTCTCATACAATATCTTTTAGGGATGCATCAAATTTTCTGTGTCTTTATTCACCCAAATGTTTAAATCCATGTTTCAGACTAATGAAATTCATATCAAAACAAGTGCCTTCCAATCAAACTTTTCCCTTTCACCTTTTTCTAGTGCTTCTGGTTTGACACCCTTTTACAAAATATCTAGATCATTATGAATGAGATAATATTCTATATGAATTTTCCATAAACTAAAATCTATTTCATCAAACTTTTCAATCCAAACATTTCCTTATTTTGACACCATCCTTCTAAAAAACAATGACTCTAACTAAAATTTGAAAAATGCTAGTGAAAAATAACACTACTTGATCAAATGAGTAAACTAATGAGCCTATTATGTGTTGGTTCTGGGTAAAACATAAGCTTGTTATAGTGGGAGATATATTAATATTTCTTTTAATAATCATTTCTCGAAACCATGAGTGAAGATCTTGCACATCAAATTTATAATTATTTTATTTAATATTTGAATAAATAAATACCCGAGCTTAGGAACTTTCTTCTTTTCTGATTATTGATTGTCCGAAAAAGACCCTTTAGGATTGACTTTGTTGCACTGTAAGGATACAATGATAGAATCCCTCTAGCTGTGATCCACACATGCTATAATGATCTCCAAGCAACACCAATCGATCACTAGGTGCTAGCGCAGTGAATCAAATGTCTTACATTGTCCATTCTTGATAACTCATTCTTTGATCTTAAAGAAATATATCTTGCACATCACATTATTGATAGGGAGAGAGAAGGAGGAGTAAAGAGAGAATTTTGTTTTGCGTTACAATTCTCTATTATCAATTTTTGGATACTCTACACAATAGACCTAACTGTCTACTTATAAAGTTAGGATTTAAGTTAAAATATTATTTAATTGCATACCATCCATTAAATAAAATTTATTTCTTTTAATAAACCTCATGCCACATAATAATAATTATATTATTATTATTTTGTGATGTGCACCAACTTGCGTGATAACAAATATTATGTAACGGTCTTGTTAGTTAATATTTGTCACCAGACTCAACCTTGGTCTATTCGAAATCCTCTATCATTTATTGAATAACCAAATAAATATTTTATTCATAAATAAATATTTTATTCAAAATATAGCGAATAAATATTTATTAAAATATTCAATAAATAAAATAAATATTTTATTCACAAGCTGATGAATAAATATTTATTTAATTTATACGATCAATATAAATTGAATAAAATTATTCCTCGAACTTAAGAATAATATTTATTCCATTAATAAAACTCAAATAGAAGTTAATTAAGATCAATTTAAATTCTAAGTGTATGCCCCTATAGGATTCTTTATCATTGGCATCAGGCGGGCTTGCCTAAAGTCCAAGATTACTGTCTAGTAATGAGATAAGTCACCCAAGATAAAAAACTTAATGTGATAACATCAACAACCACATACAAATTCTCACTGTGTAATATAATCCGTTTATCACAATATCTCATCAAGAAGGTTTCACATCCATGTCACCAACCTATATGCTCGATATGTCTTTCTTTGACTATTTGAAATAAACATGTCATTACACCATGAATATGGGATTTAATGTGATGGTTCTATTCCAATCCAAGGGCTGAGATATCAGCTTACATAAATATGGAAGAGACAAATCCTTCCTTGACTTATTCATTAATGACACGTCACTCGTGATATAGCCAACCTATCCAACTTCACCATGAACTGTTATCATCATGGTTTATGAAATACATATAAGTATGTGAGTTGTAATATACATTAATAATAATATTAAAGTCTAAGGACCATCATACACACTCGTAGATAAGAATATATTATGACACTGAAATATGCATAATTCCTTTTGGCCAATCTATTCTCATAATCTACCATCTTAGAGATTACCAAGTGTGAATTTCATGCGAAGAAGCCTCATCTACTTATGAGTACTTGCACCAGATAGTCTATGTACTATGTGTCCCATCATAGTATGTTATCCAGTTGTAAAAAATTATTCAATAATATCATCATATCACCTCAAGGTTCTCATCATAGTGGGGAATTTCTATGACCTTATCAATGTGATGTATACTCTTGGAAATTATTACATTAGAGTCATGTAGAACAATGAAAAATACATAATAAGTGGTTTTATTAATATTCAATACATTTAATATACATGTAATCAAAGTACAAATAGTTGGTCCTAGGAATCCAACTCCAACAAACTCCCACTTGGACTAGATCCAACTACCTAAAACCTTCAATATACTAAACCTCACATGATAGTCATGTTTTTGCTGTGTCAAGGCCTTAGTCAAGGGGTCCACCACATTGTCTTCTGTGGAAATTCTACTCATTCCAACTTCACCTCTTTGAGAAAAATCCCTCAAGATATGATAATTCCAAATTATGTGCTTCATCCACTGATGTGACCTTGGCTCTTTTGCAATATCCAACACCATAATATTATCACAATAGAGTGTGATATGATCTTTATTACTAGGTATCATGTTAAGCTCTTAGATGAAGTTGCACATATATAATACTTCTTTAGCTACCTCAGATTCTACAATATACTCAGACTCTATTATAGAATATGAAACCACAACCTTCTTTGAGATTCTCCAGCTCAAAACACCTCTATTTAAAGTGAATTTATATCTCGTTTGTGACTTCATTCCATCTTAATCAGTTTGTAAACTAAAATCTGCATATCCTCTAATGACTAGTTCCTCATATCCTCTATAAAGTAGTAACATATCCTTAGTATGCCTCTGATACTTAAGGATAGTCTTGACTTCCATCCAATGGTAGTCACTTGGATTATCTTGATATCTTCCTACCACACTTAATGCGTAGGTGACATTTGTCCAAGTATATATCATAACATACATGACTGACCCAATCATTGATGCATATAGAATCCTTGTCATTCTGTTTCTTTCCTCATATGTCTGAGGACACAATTTCCTTGAAATATGAATGGCATGTGATGATGTAAAAAATCTTCTCTTGAATTTTTCCATACTGAATCTTTTCAATATCATGTCAATGTATGTACTTTGACTTAGGCTGAGAAACCTCTTAGATCTATCATGATGGATCTTGATCCCAAGAATATATCCTACCTCACCTAATTCCTTTATAGAGAATAATTTATTTAACCACACCTTAACATACTGTAAGACTGATATTTTATTTCCAATGAGAAATATATTATCAATATATATTATTAAGAAAACAACTGCACTCCCACTAAACCGTTTATAGACACACATATCACATTCATTATTTATGAAACCAATTTATGTTATAGCCTCATCAAAATGAATGTTCAATTACTTGGATGGTTTCTTTAATCCATAAATGGATCTTTGCAACTTTCATTACTTTTTGGCTTCATTTGGAGTCACAAAACCTTCAGGTTGTGCTATATAGAACTCTTCTTGAAGGTTCTTGTTAAGGAAGGTAGTTTTGAAATCCATTTTCCAAATCTCATAATCATGGAAATCCACAATGTAAAGTAGAATTATTATGGATTTCATCATTGAAACTGGTGAAAAGTTTTCATCATAGTCAATAACATAACACTATTTAAAACCTTTTGCAAGCAGTTGTGCCTTATATGTACTGACTTGTCCTTCTATGTATAGTTTCTTATTAAATACCCATTTTCAACCAAAAGGATTTAAATATACTATAGGGTCTACTAAAATATAGACTTGGTTTTGGTACATGGAATCCATTTCAAATTCATGTCCTCTTGACACTTGGAAACATCTATTACACTTACAACTTCCTTGTAGGTTATATGATCATTATTATCAACTAACAATGAGTCACTATCCTCAGTTACTAGAAAACCATACGATTTTGGTTCTATAACCTCTCTAGTACTTATACAAAATAATTGTGTCTCTAGAACAATTTATTATTCCATAGGGAATTGTGGAATTTTTTCTTCTTCCAACTCTTATGTATCTCAATTCTAGACTTCATCAAAGTCTATGTCACTCCCACTATCACTTTTAGATATAAGATCCTCCTTAAGAAACACATGAATTGTAACACCCGAGACTTTTATGAGAAATATTTTGTTTTTATGTTATATAAATTATCCAAGTAATATTTCACTACACACAACACTAGCTTGGCTTTATTTACACGCAATCGCAACCTTCCTTGATAGCTTGCGTCGTATGCAATACCGAGTTTCACTAAACAATGATATGCTATTAAAATATTGTTAAAACTAGTCGTTATGAATAGTAATAACCACTTTTTGAAATTTTGTAAATTTTATTTTTCAAAATTGACTTCATTTTTGGATTCGGAATATCGAAATTAGCCTAGGGTGAAATTTTGGTATTTTTCTGAAAACTTTCAATTTTTGATGAAGAGTGAAAACACTGGGTTACTATTTAAAAACCGAATTTTAATTTAAATAATTATTTATTTTAATTAAAATTATTTTAGGTCAAAATTGATACATAATACCTATATAAGTTCAATGCAATTCATTGGAGTTATTTTATAATAATTTTAGATATATAAAAATTTTATTGAACTTTTGACCGTCTTTTACCCACCTCCTAGGAGAATTTGCAAATTTACATAAAACATAATTTTACCGCTTCTGTGAGTGGAATTTCAAAAATCCGAGAGACATGGTTTATGTCAGTAAGTAAACTGTGGTTCAATGAGATGAAAATAATTTTTGGTGAATAGTAACTTTTTACTTTTATTTACCATGGTTAAAAGTAAATAGGGTAATTAAGGGTAAAAATGATATTATTATTACCTCAAAACATGTCCTAATTCTATTGGATAAGTGTAATTCGACCAAAAAAAACCTTAGGAATAAAATATGACCATTTAGGCCCACTCAGATTAGATTAGGACATTTATTATTAATTTATTTAAAGAAGGGTTAAAATAGTTAAAATCAATGTTTAATAAGTATATAATTTTTAATATGGGGTTATACATGAGATAAATTCGACTATAAATATTAATTATAAAGATAAAACGATTTCCTAAATAATGGTATTTTATTTGTAATTTTTAGACATTAAATAATTTAATTTATTTATGACACAAAGATGATGCAGTAATTATCTTATTAATGAAATATTGACATAATTGATGTTATAAATACCCAAATAAATGTAATTTGAGACTTTTTATGAATTAAATTAATTTTATAGGTTAATATGACATGTTAGTATTTCTTTAATTAACTTTTTTTGAATTAATCATTCTGTTATAATTTTCAAAAAAATCAATTACTAAATAGTTTCAAAATTGACATAAAATAGTTTTTTAAAAAAATATTA
Organism: Viscum album; assembly: GCA_963277665.1. Taxonomy (NCBI): domain Eukaryota; kingdom Viridiplantae; phylum Streptophyta; class Magnoliopsida; order Santalales; family Viscaceae; genus Viscum; species Viscum album. Next base: position 476,136,365 of record OY728156.1, read on the forward strand.
TAGTATTAATTGTTATTTTATTCCTAAAAATCTAAGTTTTGGCCAAATGACTTAGATAAGGTTATATATATTAATAATAAACAACTTGGGGTTCGTTTGTCTTGTTATAGTAAGTTTATTAACCTTATAGTGTAAGAACACAAAAAGACACGGTAAAAGTAAAATTATCTAACTTAAAGTTAAATCTAAATGATAAGGTCAAAATAGTAAACTAAACTTGTCCAAATTATATTGGATGCGATTATTTCGACCCATACCCACATTAGATTCAAAATAAATCAATTTGGAGCTATTTAAAACAGAATATGGCTTTATAATAAAATAGTATTTTTAGTTTTTCCAAAGGAGCCCCTCTCCTCCCTTATAAAAGGGCACACCCCCTCTCTTACTGACACCACTTTGAGCCTTCAATCTCGGACAACCCCTAACAATTTCTCCTCTCCACTTCCCTAGAAACATCCTAGAGGTCCTGGTCTTCTTCAAAGACCAATTTTAGTGCCCTAAAAGGAGGTCTCAAAGAGGCGCTTCAAAGAAGAGGTAATGTCCGTTACCAATTCTTTCAACTTTATTTCTTCTTCCACTTATTCTTCTTTAGTTGTTTAATTATGAAGTAATAACATCAGTATAACTCATATACTGATTTTTTATTATAATTATGAAACAGCCCTATTTCACCATCTATACATCCTACGGAAAATGAAATCACCGCGCGTGCGTACGTACGGAATACCGTCTCCACGCCGTGGTGTAATCTATTTTACACCACCACCTTACTTGGATGGGTATAATGGTGTAAATAATGAATATATATGATTATTGTAAAGTGATATTGATTCTGAAATATTATACATACACTCCAATACAATTCCACGATCATGGGAACGATATCATCGCTTATGCGTACGTACGGAATACCGTCTCCACGATGTGATGCGACTCGTTCTACATGATTTTCATTGCATAATGATTACATAAATGAATTGAGTGAATAAATATTATATATACTACACTAATACCATTCTGGAAATGAGGTATCTATAACCTAAAAATAAGAAGAATAATTTATTTGACAAAACACGCATAAGAACAAAAAGTAATAAACACCCGAATAACAAGTAGCAATGAAATATTACTAATAATAATCTAAGAATATGACCATATATGATATCATAAAAATAAGTATGATTCTAGAATAAGTCAATAACATTATTTAAATCATTATACAGGAGGTTCAGACACTTACAAAGCAAATCGGACCTAAGGTAAGGGAAAATATCACAATCTCATTTTTATCCGAGATTGTTTATAATTTGGTATTTACTGGGGTGTATTTTATCATCCACATCCATGTTTCCTCAATATGTAATATTTATATCCTTCTACAATAGTTTATATACAATTTTACCCTTCAGTGAGTTTTTAGTAAAAGATATGAAAGGAATCTTTTGTCATTTTTCGTACGAGGTACTTTTTGACTTTTTCGACAAAAGTACGAGAAGAATGTTTTTTTAACTTATACGGAATGAATGGATTTTTAAAAATTTATTTCCAAGAAGATTCCTTTACAAGTTTTTAAGTTTATTTTTAATCAACTTCTTTTAGTTTAAAATTGTATGACATGTTAAGAAAGGAAAACTGTTTTTGAAGTAGAAAGGATATTTTCCTCAAGAATGGAGTTCAAATGTTTTATCAAAATTATTTTCCATCTAAGATAATATAGGGTTATGTTTCTATCCCTATTATTAAATTTATTTGATTATGTTGTGATTGAATTATTTATATGAATTCCTTTATCTTATATGAATTTTTTTATGATATCACGATGTTTAAGAATCCCATTTTTATTACATGGGTTATGCAATGATGTATGATTTTTTTTGATTTTGTGGAACACATAAGAATGGTGTCATTATGAGATGGGTGGGACCTATATCTCCCTACAATGCATTGGGTAAATATTTTATATCTCATGAGATAGACTTGGCTGGAACAACAGGTTAAACCGGTTCAGTGAAACAGGACTGAAACGAGGAATTAACTCGGTTCAGAAACAGACTTTGTCCAATAAGATAGTATTGGAAATGAGTCTTGACTAATAAGAAATGATTCTCTATGATTATGTGTGTATGACAAAAATCTTCATGTTTTAAGTTATTATTATTGTGATTACATTTCACTACCATGATTTATCCCATGTTATGAAATTATGATCTCTTTTTCAGGGTAATATTTCCAAATTGTTATGTTCTTATGAATATGATGTGATTGATTTTTCTTTTGTTTACCCTTACTGAGCATTTGAGCTCACCCTTTTGTATGTTTTCTTTCCCCCAGGTCAGGAATAAGGTTATTAAGTAGAATATGCCAAAAGGGACTCTAGATATGATGAAATAAATGGGAGACAGTGTAGACGCTTTATGAACCAGTTGTTTATGTTTCCCAGTTTCTAAAGACACTATACCTATACGGTCCTTTCGTGGTTTTGTTATATGTTGTAATAAGTGTGCTTAAATTTTGAAGTACTAACAATGTATGTAAATTATGGGTCGTTATAGTTGGTATCAGAGGCAAAGGAGGTAGGAATGAACTCGATCCTTGGGAACTCTCACATGTGAGGATTGGACGAAGCATGGCTCTCCACCCAAGGGCTTCATGAGGAAATGGCTGCCACTGGGGATGGTGGTGTGTCCCACCCAGGGGGTGTAGCCTCCCATGGAGTGCCCTGATAGGTATCAATTATAGTCCACTGGAAGTAATTCCAGACCGTTATAGTTGGTATTAGAGGAAAGGTATAGTCAACCTTTGGAAACTAGGATGTGAAAGACTTAGTAAGAATCTTAAGGATAAGTCTAAGCATAGAACACAATCCTAGTGTTTTAGAAATGTCCATGAATAACCTAGGATAAAACCTTAAGTGTGAAATTTTATTCTTGATTATGTGTTTTTCCTATTATAATTAGTGTTTCTCACACTATTCTTCTTGGTTTTAGTTAATGGCTAGAACCCGAAGGAACCGTGTTAATGAGGAATGCGACGGGCAATGCAATGATTGTCCCCCTGAGCAACCAAACGTTATGGGAGCTAGAATGAAAAATCTTGTAGCCTTGCTCACACAACTTTCTCAAGCTATGAATCATGCGGGAATTCCAAACGAGCAAAGGAAGGAGCAACATTCTGTTGAATCCTTCATGAGGCAGCGTCCACCTTCATTTAGTGGGTCTACTGATCCATTAGTTGCTGAACAATGGATCAGTACTACTAAAAAGATATTTTCAGTTCTTCCATGTTCTGAACATGATAAATTCATCTTAGCAGTGTATCGTTTGGAAGGTGATGCTGATCAATGGTGTAATCTTATCAAGAATATGAGGCCAAGAGATGAAATTGAGTCTATGGAATGGGATGAGTTCAAGAACTTATTTTTCAATAAGCACTTCCCTTGTATTCTCCGAACAAAGATGGAGAAGGAGTTTCTTGAACTGAAGCAAAAGGATGATGAATCTGTTGGTACCTATGAAGCAAATTTTACATGACTTGCAAGGTATGCTTCTGGTATTATTATCCAACCTGAGAGTAAGATCGATCGATTCTTTAGTGGCTTAAAACCAAGTCTTAGAAGGGTGTTAGCCATAAGGGACTTCAATAGCTACGAGGAAATAGTTCGATATGCTCTCAAAGTTGAGATGGAGATTGGAGTAACCCATCAGTCATATGGGTTTGATAAGAAGAGGAAAATGGAATTCAAAGTAAAATCTAAAGAGCACACTGAAAAGAAGATGAGTTTTCCCTTATGCTCAAAGTGTGGAAATAAACATGGAGGGAGTTGTCTTAAAGGGAAAAGTAAATGTTTCAAATGTGGAAAGGAAGGTCATCGGGCATTTGAATGCTGCAATGATGGGAAGAAGATGTCTAGTGATGCGAACAAAGAAAAGGCTACACAGAGTGCACCTCCTACACTTCAATGCTACAAGTGCAAGGAGATGGGGCATTATGCCAATCAATGCCCAAATCCAAGGGTTGATTATGATGGTCGATATCAAAAAACTCTTAAGGCTAAAGACAAAGGAAAGTCACATGCAATTTCTATCAGCGATGTGGAGTACGATAACGAAGTGGTGAAAGGTACACTTACCATCCACTCTAAAGTAGAAAATGTTTTATTTGATTCTGGATCCACCCACTCTTTTATTTCTAAAGAATTTTCTAAGGGTATCACCGTATTACCTCAACAATTAGATGTTGAGTTAGCTGTGACATCCCCAAATGGCACAACAGTCGCATCAAAAGTTTATAATTCTTCTCCGATTGAAGTTTGTGGGGAAGTGCTTCCTGCAAATCTTGTAATCCTCCCTATATTGGAATTTGATGTGATTCTTGGCATGGATTAGCTTTCTCTATATGGAGATCATATCAATTTCCAAATAAGGGATGTCACATTTCATATTCCAGATCAATCTATGATCATCTATCGATGCAAGGATGAACATAACCTTCCAGTGGAAATTTATTCCATCTTATGGGTCTTGATTCCACTAAATTAAGGTTATTTATCTCAAATGGTTGGTCAGAAACTCACGATTAAGAATATTCCCATTGTATGGGAGTTTGACGATGTCTTTCCGGAGGAATTGTCGGGTCTTCCACCAAATCATGAAGTTGAGTTTTCAATAGAACTCGTATCGGGTGCTTTACCTATTTCAAAGACACCTTATAGAATGGCCCCAATTGAGTTGCCGGAATTGAAGAAGCAACTCCAAGAGAATCTTCATAAGGGTTTCATACGCCATAGTGCATCACCTTGGAGAGCACCTATTCTGTTTGTTAAGAAGAAATATGGATCAATGAGACTCTGCATTGATTATTGAGAACTTAACAAGATCACTATCAAGAACAAATATCCTCTCCCGCGCATTGATGACTTATTTGACCAACTACGCAGAGCTCAATACTTTTCCAAGATTGATCTTCATTCAGGGTATCATCAATTAAGGGTCAAAAGGGAGGATATACCAAAGATGGCTTTCCGTACAAGGTATGGACACTATGAATTTATAGTGATGCCATTTGGTCTTACTAATGCCCCTACTATCTTCATGGATCTAACGAATAGAGTCTTTAGAGACTATCTTGATCAGTTTGTGGTAGTCTTTATAGATAATATTCTTGTCTATTCAAAGAGCAAGGAAGAACATGAAGATCACTTGAGAATTATATTAAAGACCTTGAGAAAGGATAAGCTTTATGCCAAATTTACCAAGTGTGAATTTTGGCTTCAAAAAGTTTCATTTTTGGGTCACATAATCTCAAAAGAGGGGATATATGTGGATCCAACAAAATAGAGGTTATTGAAAGATGGTCAAGACCAACAACAGTAACTGAGATTCGAAGTTTTCTTGGTTTGGCTGGATATTATCGACGTTTTGTGAAAGATTTCTCACGATTATCTAATCCACTCACCAAGTTGACTCGGAAAGGAGTTAAGTTTGTTTGAATGGAGGAATGTGAAGAGAATTTCAAGGAGTTAAAAATAAGGTTATCCAGTGCACCTGTGCTCACACTGACTTGTAGTGGAGAAAGGTTTGTGATCTACAGTGATGCATCCAAGAAGGGATTGGGGTGTGTTCTCATGCAAAATGATATGGTGATAGCTTATGCCTCACAACAGTTGAAAATCCATGATAAAAATTACCCAACTCATGATTTGGAGTTAGCTGCGGTAATCTTTGCATTAAAGATTTGGAGGTATTATCTTTATGGAGAAAGGTGTGATATTTATACTAATCATAAAAGTTTAAAGTATACTTTCACACAAAAGGAGTTGAATATACGCCAAAGAAGATGGTTGGAGATGATTAAGTATTACGACTGCTCAAATCATTACCACCATGGGAAAGAAAACAAGGTGGCAAATGCATTAAGTCGACAAGACCATGCCAGTTTATCCATGATGAGGATCACAAAAGATCCAATATTTTTGGATTTACAAAGTATGGATCTTGGAATTATAATGGAAGGGGAAAAATCTTATCTTTATCAAATGAATGTTCAACCATCTATACATGTGAAGATTAAAGAGGCACATAAAGAAGATGTAGAGTTACAAAAGAAGGTGAGAAATGTTCCTGAATTCAACCTTGATTGTGATGGGATAATAAAGTTCAGGAATCGGGTTTGTGTTCCTCCCATCCCCGAATTAAAGAAGGAGATGCTGGATGAGGCTCATAGTTTTTCATTCTCTATTCATCCTGGAATCACAAAGATGTATAGGGACCTGAAAGAGTACTTCTGGTGGGATGGCATGAAAAGAGATGTTGCTGAATATGTCTCTCGATGCTTGGTTTGTCAGCAAGTTAAAGCTGAGAGATAGAAGTCTAAGGGGATGTTACAACCATTACCCACACCCGAATGGAAATGGGAAAACATCACTATGGACTTTGTCACCGGACTTCATAAAACATCCAAAGGCAATAATGCTATCTAGGTCATAGTTGACCGTCTTACAAAGTCTGCACACTTCATTTCTATTAGAGAGTTTTTCTCTCTGAATCAGCTTGCCAGGATATATGTAAAGGAAGTGGTAATATTGCATGGAGTACCACTTTCTATTATATCTGATCGGGATCCAAGGTTTACCTTAAAGTTCTGGCGAAGTCTTCAGCATACTCTGGATACAGAGTTGAGTTTCAGCACAGCTTATCATCCTCAGACAGACGATCAATCTGAGAGGACAATTCAAACTCTAGAAGATATGTTGAGAGCTTTCTCTATGGATTTCAAAGGTGGTTGGGATCAACACCTACCTTTGGTGGAATTTTATTATAATAATAGCTTTCACTAAAGTATTCAGATGGATCCTTATGAAGCTCTCTATGGAAAGAAATGCAGGACTCCAACTTGCTGGGATGAAGTTGGGGAAAGAAAGCTATTAGGACCTGATCTTGTTGATGAGATGGAAGAAAATGTCCGATCTATTCAACAAAACATAAGAGCAGCTCAGAGTCGACAAAAAATTTATGCCGACAACCGAATAAAAGACTTAGAGTTTGAATTGGGTGATAAAGTGTTCTTACGAATATCTCCTTGGAAGAGAGTAATGAGATTTGGAAAGAAGGGAAAGCTGAGCCCCAGGTATATCGGTCCTTTCGAAATACTAGATCGTGTTGGGAAGGTAGCTTACCTATTGGCGCTTCCACCGAATCTCTCTCAAGTTCACGATGTGTTCCATGTATCTCTCCTGAGAAAGTACATACCTGATCCTTCACATGTACTCATCTCAGAAGTTGTACCGCTGGAGCAATATCTTTCTTACGAAGAACAACCGATAGAGAATCTCGATCGTAGTGAAAAAGTCCTACGGAACAAGACCACTCGATTGGTGAAAGATTTATAGAGGAACCACCAATTAGAAGAAGCTACATGGGAGCTTGAGGATATGATGAGGGAGAGGTATCCTCATCTGTTTGTTACAAGTGACGAATTTCGAGGGCGAAATTCATTTTAAGGGGGGTAGAATGTAACACCCGAGACTTTTATGAGAAATATTTTGTTTTTATGTTATATAAATCATCAAAGGAATATTTCACTATACACAACACTAGCTTGGCTTGCTTTACACGCAATCGCGACCTTCCTTGATAGCTTGCGTCGTACGCAATACCGAGTTTCACTAAACAACGATATGCTATTAAAATATTATTAAAACTAGCCGTTATGAATAGTAATAACCACTTTTTGAAATTTTGTAAATTTTATTTTTCAAAATTGACTTCATTTTTGGATTCGGAATATCAAAATTATCCTAGGGTGAAATTTTGGTATTTTTCTAAAAACTTTCAATTTTTGATGAATAGTGAAAACACTAGGTTACTATTTAAAAACCGACTTTTTATTTAAATAATTATTTATTTAATTAAATTTATTTTAGGTCAAAATTGATACATAATACCTATATAAGTTCAATTCAATTCATTGGAGTCATTTTATAATAATTTTAGATATATAAAAATTTTATTGAACTTTTGACCGTCTTTTACCCACCTCCTAGGAGAATTTGCAAATTTACATAAAACTTAATTTTACCGCTTCTGTGAGTGAAATTTCAAAAATCTGAGAGACACGGTTGATGTCAGTAATTAAAATGTGGTTCAATGAGATGAAAATAATTTTTGGTGAATAGTAACTTTTTTACTTTTATTTACCACGGTTAAAAGTAAATAGGGTAATTAAGGGTAAAAATGATATTATTATTATCCTAACAAATGTCCTGAATCTATTGGATAAGTTTAATTCGACCAAAAACAACCTTAGGAATAAAATATGACCATTTAGGCCCACTTGGATTAGATTAGGACATTTATTATTAATTTATTTAAAGAAGGGTTAAAATAGTTAAAATCAAAGTTTAATAAGTAAATAATTTTTAATATAGGGTTATACATGAGATAAATTCAACTATAAATATTAATTAGAAAGATAAAAATATTTCCTACATAATGGTATTTTATTTGTAATTTTTAAACATTAAATAATTTAATTTATTTATGACACAAAGATGATGTAGTAATTATCTTATTAATGAAATATTGACATAATCGATGTTATAAATACCCAAATAAATGTAATTTGAGACTTTTTATGAATTAAACTAATCTTCTAGGTTAATATGACATGTTATTATGGATTTAATTAACTTTTTTAGAATTAATAATTCTGTTATGATTTTCACAAAAATCAATTACTAAATAGTGTCAAAATTGAAATAAAATAGTTTATAAAACAAATATTATATTATTAATTATTATTTTATTTTTAAAAATCTAAGGATAGGCAAAATTACTTAGATAAGGTTATATATATTAATAATAAACAACTTGGGGTTCTTTTGGCTTGTTATAGTAAGTTTATTAACCTTATAGTGTAAGAACACAAAAAGACATGATAAAAGTAAAATTATATAACTTAAAGTTAAATCTAAATGCTAAGGTTAAAATAGTAAACTAAACTTGTCCAAATTCTATTGGATGAGAGTATTTCTACCCATCCCCACCTTATATTCTAAATAAATCAATTTGGATCTATTTAAAACTGAATATGGCATTATAATAAAATAATATTTTTAGTTTTTCCAAAGGAGCCCCTCTCCTCCCTTATAAAAGGGAACCTCCTCCCTCTCTTCCTCACACCACTTTGATCCTTCAACCTCGACCAAACCCTGCCAATTTCTCCTCTACACTTCCCTAGAAACATCCTAGAGGTCCTGGTCTTCTTCAAATACCAATTTTAGTGCCCTAAAAGGAGGTCTCAAAGAGGCGCTTCAAAGAAGAGGTAATGTCCGTTACCGATTCTTTCAACTTTATTTCTTCTTCCACTTCTTCTTATTTAGTTGTTTAATTATGAAGTAATAACATCAGTATCAATCATATACTGATATGTTATTATAAGTATGAAACAACCATATTTCACCATCTATCCATCCTACGGAAAACGAAATCACCGCGCGTACCGTCTCCACACCGTGGTGTAATATATTTTCGACCACCACCTTACTTGGATGGGTATAATGGTGTAAAGAATGAATATATATGATTATTGTAAAGTGATATTGATTTTTAAATAGTATACATACACTCCAATACAATTCCACAATCATGGGAATGATATCATCGCTTGTGCGTACGTACGGAATACCGTCTCCACGATGTGATGCGACTCATTCTACATGATTTTCATTGCTTAATGATTACATAAATGAATTGAGTGAATAAATATGATATATATTACACTAATAAAATTCTGGAAATGAGGTATATATAACCTAAAAATAATAATAAGAATTTATTCGACAAAACACGCATAAGAACAAAACGTAATAAACACCTTAATAACACGTAGCAATGAAATATTACTAATAATAAGCTAAGAATATGACCATATATGATATCATAAAAATAAGTATGATTCTAGAATAAGTCAATAACATTATTTAAATCATTATACAGGAGGTTCAGACACTTACAAATCAAATCGGACCTAAGGTAAGGGAAAATATCACAATCTCATTTTTATCCGAGATTGTTTATAATTTGGTATTTACTGGGGTGTATTTTATCATCCACACCCATGTTTCCTCAATATGTAATATTTATATCCTTATAAAATAGTTTATATCCAATTTTACCCTTCGATGAGTTTTTAGTAAAAGATATGAAAGGAATCTTTTGTCGTTTTTTGTACGAGGTACTTTTTTACTTTTCCGACAAAAGTACGAGAAGAATGTTTTTTTAACTTATATGGAATGAATGGATTTTTAAAACATTATTTCCAAGAAGCTTAATTTACAAGTTTTCAAGTTTATTTTTAATCAAATTCTTTTAGTTTAAAATTGTATGACATTTTAAGAAAGGAAAAATGTTTTTGAAGTAGAAAGGATATTTTCCTCAAGAATGGAGTTCAAGTGTTTTATCAAAATTATTTTCCATATAAGATAATATAGGGTTCTGTTTCTATCCCTATTATTACATTTATTTGATTATGTTGTGATGGAATTATTTTTATGAATTCCTTTATCTTATATGAATTGTTTTATGATATCACAATGTTTAAGAATCCCATTTTTATTAAATGGGTTATGAAATGATGTATGATTTTTTTTGATTTTGTGGCACACATAAGAATGGTATCATTATGATATGGGTGGGACCTATATCTCCCTCCAATGAATTGGGTAAAGATTTTATATCTCATGAGATAGACATGGCTGGAACGGAAGGTTGAACCGGTTCAGTGAAACAGGACTGAAACGAGGAATGAACTCGGTTCAGAAATGGACTTTGTCCACTAAGATAGTCTTGGCAATGAGTCCTGACTAATAAGAAATTATTCTATATGATTATGTGTGTATGCCACAAAGATTCATGTTTTATGTTATTATTATTGTGATTACATTTCACTACCATGATTTATCCCATGTTATGAAATTATGATCTCTTTTGGAGGGTAAGATTTCCAAATTGTTATGTTCTTATGAATATGATGTGATTAATTTTTCTTTTGTTTACCCTTACTGAGCATTTGAGCTCACCCTTTTGTATGTTTTCTTTCCCCCAGGTCAGGAAGAAGGTTATTAAGTAGGATATGCCAAAAGGGACTCTAGATATGATGAAATAAATGGGAGACAGTGTAGACGATTTATGAACCAGTTGGTTATGTTTCCCAGTTTCTAAAGACACTATACCTATACGTTCCTTTCATGGTTTTGTTATATGTTGTAATAAGTGTGCTTCAATTTTTAAGTACTAACAATGTATGTAAAGTATGGGTCATTATATGACTTATAT